>CP092863.1:94738590-94749371 GCA_030710605.1 Cordylochernes scorpioides | reverse complement strand
ACTACGGGGTGTGTGTCCAGTCCAGCAAGAAAGTGTCTACAAGGAGGAAAAGAAGATGAGACAGATCCGGCCAAGATTGACTGAAGAAAAATAAATCCCTGGTTACAATATACTTTGTTGTCATTACTAGAGCCTCTTTTTATTATAAAGTTGTAGTACTGGTTGTTGGTGGTGATCAGTGTGGACACTCCTATTTTGAATATTTCTACTTATGCAAATATTGAGAGACCAAAGTGGAATCCT
Organism: Cordylochernes scorpioides; assembly: GCA_030710605.1. Taxonomy (NCBI): domain Eukaryota; kingdom Metazoa; phylum Arthropoda; class Arachnida; order Pseudoscorpiones; family Chernetidae; genus Cordylochernes; species Cordylochernes scorpioides. The sequence goes on along the minus strand of CP092863.1, from coordinate 94,749,128 downwards.
ATGTAAAATACATTTGAACATCTCTCAGATCATGTTTCAAACTTTTGTTTAAAATATTGTAACGTAGGAAAGACAAACTTCAGGATGACAATTTATTTAACCAAATTAAAACTAATAGCAGAGAGGCTATGAAAAATTTTACAGTGTATCAAAATAAAAATATTGAAATTTAAAATCTTTTCATAGAATATATGATCTGCTACAATATCATCATCAACTAGCGCCCTCTATCGCTGAAAATTAGAAATATATTTTATGTTCCTTTTTTTTTTAACCCGGCATTGCGCGCGCCGGGTGAAAATTACCTATGGCAACATTTTAGTGGAGAATTAACCAATAAAAAATCGGTTGTGGGAGATGTTGTTGTTGTTGTTTCTTATCCCCTTGTGTAAAGATTACACGAATTCCATGAGTTCATGCTCCTCGAGCTGTTTTATGATGAGCAGCGGCCTCTCCCAAAGGTCCGGTTTCGTTTAGCTTCCTGACTCATCATTTGGTCTAAAGTTTTGGTTTCACATTTTGAAAGCTGCCACTGAAATTCCATCTATTGTCACTGTCAGGGAAAAATAAATCACCCGGTGCGCGCACTCACGTAATTTTTTTTGTTGCATTTTTATTTGATAATTTTTTTTGAGAGAGAGAAATAATTCGAATTAATAATTAAAAAAATAACTATAATAGGTTGATATATTCATCAGCCTTTAATTCTATATAAAATGGAGGGAAGAAGGTCATTTAGTAGATCAAGAAGAGATTTTTGTAGAAAGTGATATTGAAGAAGATCATCTAGGTGAACATTTTTCTGGAAGTGACACTGGAATATATTCAGATATGGGAATTTTGTGGGATAATTCCCTTATCCCACAAACACATTTTTATATAGGGAGAGCCTCATAACCAAATGGTCCAAAAATTGTCCTTCACAAACAGTAAAGCTGAGAACGCTTAATGTCATTACACATTTACCAGGCTTGAAAGGTGAAGAAGCAAAAAATTAAAATACACCTTTAGAAGCTCTCTTTAGAAGAAAATTCTTGAAATGTTTGGCCCTTGAACTCATCAGAGCAACTAAATCAAAGAAAAAGCATTTCTTCACTGCCTAGAGGACTAAGGCAAAATATTTCCTTTTTTTTTACAGATAAGTTAATTGAAATCATAAATGCATACTCTAAATATTTATTTCAATTCATTTTTAGAAGGCACTTCAAGCCATCAAGAAGGTCAGGAAGATAAAGCTTCCTACCAGATGTAGAGTGTGTCCCTCCAGTAAGGACTGGAAGACCTCCACTTTGTGCCATAAATGTGAAAAGCCAATTTGTAAAGGACATACAATTGTGGTTTGCAATGATTGTATATATTTTGTTTTAATTTTCTTCGTGGAATTTTATTATTGGAAAGGAGCAATAGATTCTTATTTTATACACCACTACCAATTTTGAGCATTATTCAAGAATAGTTTTTAAAATGTTTAATCTGTGTAAAAAATAAAAATATTTTATTAATAATTGCCTTTTTTGAAAATTAAAAATGTTGTTACTTTGAAATAGAAAAGGTTTTGTTTTCCTCAGATAATATTTATGTTCAAAATATGTAATTATAATGTCGGTTATATTTCACCCTGCGCGCGCAAGTACGTTACATTTTTAGCGCGCACGCTCGAGGGTTAACATAAATATTCAAAATCTTTTTCTACAGCCCTTATACTGCAACAAGCGAATCAAGTCAAAGTTTATAATACACTCCTGGACAGGAGGCATGTATATTGGGACAATAAGATATTACAGTGATCAAAGATACACCAAGTGTGAACAACCTTTGTCTCCTTAAAAAATAAAAATAGATGACTGGCAACGACTTTCCACTTCCATGAGTGTATATTAAAACAAAAATGGCATTTCCTGACCGCTCACATTAACATTAAAAAATACATAAAAATCTATTTAAAAACAATTTTAATATATTGCACTACAAAAGCTTACTTGAAAAAGTTTTTGATATCTTTCAAATAAAGTGAGTAGTCAAAAAAAAGACATCTCCTTTATCATGCAACAGAAAGTTGCTGATGGCTGGCGCCATCTATCGGAATAAATATCAACTATTTGTTGATTTTTAATTATTCCAGAATTGGCCCCATTCTTGATTAATCAAGAAAAGCTAACCACGGACGGTTTCGGGCTGTTGGCCCTCATCAGTGTGGTGCAAGCTGTACCTCAAAATTGCATGAGAACGCAAAACAATGTGATAAAAATAGTACAAAAGTGATATTGTACTGGTATAAGGTGCATAAATTCAAAAAGGGCATCTCCTTATTGTGCAACTGAAAGTTGCTGATGGCTGGCGCCATCTATTGGAAAAAATATCAACTATTCGTTGATTTTTAATTATTCCAGAATTGGCCAAATCCGATAGATTTGTTCCATGATAAGGAGATGCCTATTTTTTTTTTAATTTATGCATCTTATCGCAGTACAATATCACATTTGTACTATTTTTTCAAAGTGAATAGTTTCCCTCCATTTCCAGAAGTCACGGCATGTAAGTCTTTTTTGTTGCATCATTTATTGAGATGTGCCCAGCCAGATATACAACAACTCCTACCCAACACTTATGATCATTCATTACTCTATTTTTATGGCTTTGTCTTATAAAGGAGAAATACAGCTTGAAAGTTAATAATTCCAAGGAGGTTTTATACAGGAATTCCTCCTATCAGGTGTTGACCAATCTCAACAGTTGTCACAGTTCATAATGATGCTTGTAGTGGAAATAGCATGCTAATGGCCGTGGGAAATGAGTAACCAACTACACCAGCTAGAACTAGCAATATTTTATTGAAAAACTTGGATTTTTTTTCTTTTTATTGATTATTGCAATTTGAAGTTATTAAAAAAATTAAAATAAAATTACAATATTTTAAAATTATATAGAGGGGAAAACATTTTTTTTTGCTGTTATTTTACAAATTTCTAGGTGCTTTAAAAGAAGACCAATGAGGGATAACACACAAATAACATAAATATATATTAGGATTAGATATAGAAATGACTTTTTTTTTTTTGTTTCTTTCCGTTTTATTTACAAAAATAGATGATAGAGTAATAATAATGCATACGATTATTTATTTATTTATGATTATATTATTTTACAAGTTTATTTTTTAATGATCACTGGCAGAGATATATATTTTATTTATTTATAAATTTATATATATTTTTTATTATATTATTACAAAATAGAAGCATAATTTTCTTTGAAGTGTATCTTTAGGCAATTAAGAATTATATAAAAAATAATATTAAACAATCTGTCCCCTCTATGAACACGAGTATCAACAGAAGTAGCACTTGTGGAAGAAAACTTTATAAAAAAAAAGAACTTCGTAATTTAAAAAAGTTTAAACAATTTTTTTATTTTAAAAAATTAAAGAAAAATTTCTATCCATTACCACAATATATAGATGATAAACTTAGTTTTATTAAGTGTGGAGAATTCACTGAGCCATTTAAAAAAAGCAAAAGTACATTGAAGCATTGCAAACAAAGTAAAAGAAGGGGGTGTGCAAGGGAGGTGTGAAGGTGCTTATTGGAGGGAAGGCAATAAAGTGCGTGTAATTTGGTGCTAAGTCGAGGGGTTGGAACAGTCTGGAAGCTTGGGGCCCCAGATGCGGACGGTGCAGTCGTCGGAGGCGCTGGCCAGCAGGGGATACTTGGGGTTCCAGGAAACACAGTTCACAGTCTTGTGGTGGCCTTCCAGCACGGCTATGGGGGTCTCCTTGGTGATGTTCCAGATGTACACTCGGGAATCTGCACAATGTCACTTTGAATAGCACCATCTCACCCATTTGGAACCCATACATGGCAATAGTTGTCAGGAAAAGCTGCGACATTATTGGCTGTGTTTCTTACATTTTGGTGTAAGCATTCCATGCCCCAGCATTAGGCAATATTTGTGGAGTTTGTTCGCACCAGTGCTTGGGGGTCATTTAGTGTTATCTCTCTGGGGAACTTTGATGCATTCTAGGAGAGTGTCAGCCTGTTCTAAATCCTTGGTGTAATCATCCGTATTAGCGACTGCAGTGAAATATTGGTTCATGAGGCCAGAGGTTATGGTGGAGGTGGTGCCTATTGTTCCGATGGATGCCGTAATTAGCCAACAACAGGCTGTGTTTCAAACAGTGTATTTAGAACAATTTATGCTTTTTATACTGCAATTTATGATTAAAGGGGTTTTTGTATCATGCATTTTGCTGTCAATGACGCCACGATTCATCAGAGCAGCAACAGCGGGTTGTTTCCAGGGAATATTCTCAGAAGAAGGCAAAGCTGCCCCATCTTCCGGGAGAAATTAGGTCAATTTTTTGGGCAATGAACTGGACATCACTTTTTCACCATGATAATGCACAAAATCTGGAGTGGTCTAGCCAAACTGGGTGTCACACTCGTGCCTGACTACTTGCTCCCAACAACGCCCAGCAGGAAAGAAACTTGGCTCAAATGAGGAAGTTGTAACTGAGGCATATATTGTGGACCTCAACAATTCGTATTTTTTTGGAAGAGTTGGAAAAGTGACAGGGATGTTGGTACATCCCTAAAAGGAGACATGTTTTAAAATATATCATTTAATTACATTTTAATCAATAGTAGTTTTTGAACCAGCGCTCCATACTTATTCTGAATGAGACAACACAACTTACCTTCGCTACCCGAGGCAATGAAGATATCATTAGGTCCCCCAACACTGGCACAACTTACCTTCACTACCAGAGGCAATGAAGATATCATTAGGTCCCCCAACACTGGCACAACTTACCTTCACTACCCGAGGCAATGAAGATATCATTAGGTCCCCCAACACTGGCACAACTTACCTTCACTACCCGAGGCAATGAAGATATCATTAGGTCCCCCAACACTGGCACAACTTACCTTCGCTACCCGAGGCAATGAAGATATCATTAGGTCCCCCAACACTGGCACAACTTACCTTCACTACCCGAGGCAATGAAGATATCATTAGGTCCCCCAACACTGGCACAACTTACCTTCACTACCCGAGGCAATGAAGATATCATTAGGTCCCCCAACACTGGCACAACTTACCTTCACTACCCGAGGCAATGAAGATATCATTAGGTCCCCCAACACTGGCACAACTTACCTTCACTACCAGAGGCAATGAAGATATCATTAGGTCCCCCAACACTGGCACAACTTACCTTCACTACCCGAGGCAATGAAGATATCATTAGGTCCCCCAACACTGGCACAACTTACCTTCACTACCCGAGGCAATGAAGATATCATTAGGTCCCCCAACACTGGCACAACTTACCTTCACTACCTGAGGCAATGAAGATATCATTAGGTCCCCCAACACTGGCACAACTTACCTTCACTACCCGAGGCAATGAAGATATCATTAGGTCCCCCAACACTGGCACAACTTACCTTCACTACCCGAGGCAATGAAGATATCATTAGGTCCCCCAACACTGGCACAACTTACCTTCACTACCCGAGGCAATGAAGATATCATTAGGTCCCCCAACACTGGCACAACTTACCTTCACTACCTGAGGCAATGAAGATATCATTAGGTCCCCCAACACTGGCACAACTTACCTTCACTACCCGAGGCAATGAAGATATCATTAGGTCCCCCAACACTGGCACAACTTACCTTCACTACCCGAGGCAATGAAGATATCATTAGGTCCCCCAACACTGGCACAACTTACCTTCACTACCCGAGGCAATGAAGATATCATTAGGTCCCCCAAAGCAGGAGTGAATGGTGAACCGCCCCTGTTGGACCCCACGGAATTTTCGGACTAAAGTCTTGTCCTCTAGATTCCACAGGTGGATCCCCTGCGACACAAAACATCGCTTTACTGGCGGAACTTCTCAAATTTATTTACACATAAATAACACAAGGTTTGCTATGTGCAATGGCTTATATGTGGAACAAGAAAGTAGCCTGACAATGTGACGGAGGATATATTCCACCGTGTTGGCCACAACATTGGCCTTATCTGAAACCAAAATTTTAAATTTATCTTAATGAACATTTAGAGCTTTTCAAAATAAAATATTCAAAAACCTTTCAAGAGAAAAGGAATAAGAGAGTTTTCAGTTACATTCTAATAGCTGTTATAAAGCTAAACTAATATTTTAACACAAATTATTTGATAAATTTCAATATTATTTATTTATAATTCACACACAATGATTAGTTATTAATCCAAGTATATATCACAAGATGGAAATAAACTTTATTAGAAATGTTCCACCAGATGAAACCTACTTTATTTCAATTTAGAGCGTCCCCCTAGGGACACTTGCACTTTAAACATAAACAAAAATTTTGAAAGAAAAGAAAGATATTTAAATATGTACAGAATTAGTATGCAAGTTAGTTAGATGAAAAGATAAAAATATATATATATGAGCCCCTCAATGCACAGATTGATTAACTCCATAAATAAATCGGGAAAAAAATGTTTAATTTTTGTTGAAAGTCTAAAAATCTATATAACATATAGATTTTTAGACTTTCAACAAAAATTAAACATTTTTTTCCCGATTTATTTATGGAGTTAATCAATCTGTGCATTGAGGGGCTCATATATATATATATATCAACACAATTGATATATGTACATTGAAACCTACTTACTTTTCTACATTTTTTACTGTGTGACAAAAATATTTTTCATGTAAAAACATTATATTGTATAGAAGGAGGATCTATAAAGGTCACCTCTCCAGTCAAAATAAATTGGCCATTAGTCTGAAACCACAGATTCTCAGTTTTGCCAAAGCTAGTGTTGTGGCTGATATAGTAGTTGTGTTAATTCAATGTCGGCTGAAATAAATGGTCCTTATTGAGATGACCATTGAAGCAGTGACACAGTAGTGTGGCATGGGATCTGTAGGTCGGAGAAAAACCTAAAATTTCCCTTTCTTCTGGATGCTTTGCTAGGAAGGCATTTACTGCAGTCCTTCACACAGGAATTCAAAGTTTTCTCTGAAAATTACCTTCTGCAAAGAAAGGAATTGATGGCCACAAGGATTGAAACCAATTTTGGGATTTTTTTAGTTTTGTTTATGAAAAATGGCTTCGACAGCAATGAGTGATACAGTGAGTGTAACAAAGGAGCCAACCTGGTTGACACAGTTGAGGATGGCCAGGTTGCCTGTGTGGTTGAGGGCAAAGGAGATGATGGGGTAGTCCTCCAGGACTCTGCCGCACACACAGCTGTTTGTTTGGAATCATGGCCTGTACCAGATGTACTAGGGATAATAATTTAGAAAATTATGTGGCTTCAATTGGGAAAGTGGACCAGATGTTTTTTACAACTTTTAAGTCATCAGAAGATTTACAATAATTCATTAAAGGAAAGATATTTTAGTGCCCAAAGTGAATTGTAGAAAGAAATGTTTCAATAACATTTATTGAATCAAAGTACCTGACAGAGATTGAAGGAGAGTTAATTGAGGACCTAGAGCCATTCCCCCAAATAATGAAGTTGTAGAAAAGTTATAATCCTGGTAGCTTTGAAGCAATCCAGTATGGCGGCAGAGAATCCAACATTCAATTGAAAGAAATAGAGGATAAAGAGCTGTCCACAATAGAAGCCAAGACTCACCAGAGAAGAAATCTAATTCAATAAGATCATGCTCCAATCCTGGAAGAAATGTAGGGAAGAGTGTGCCGCCACACTTGGTTCCATTTTGTGAGAAGTAGTCAAAATTAGTAAACCTAGTTGAAGACACTGAAGTGAAGTTACCCTTTAAGACTTTCACCAAAGTGGGCCATGGTGCCATGATCAATGAAAGCTGCACCCCTACCCCCCATTCCATGAGATCATGGATGCATGGAATTTGTGTAATCTTTGCATAAGGGGATAAGACACAACAACAACCCTCTCAATAAGAGGAGTTAAAATGGATTTGATTGGTTGGAACAAGTTATTTTCAGCAGAAATAAGGAAGATGGTTTCAAATTGGAGCCCAGTGCTCGAGAAGACCGCCACAAGCATGTGATTCAATAAGACAGCAAAATATCAGAATAATTCTAGGAAGAGATGTCTGCTCTCATTAGGCCTGATCTATAGGGCTGATGGAGTCTTGAACAACTTTTTTAAGATAGAGGAGGGCTTAGAAGTATAAAGTATAAATTAAATTTTATTGCCCTCTATCGTTAAAATTTTACACAAATAATATTTTTACTGGCAATGCGTTTCTTCTTTAAAAAAGAAACGCATTGCCAGTAAAAATATTATTTGTATAAAGTATATTTGAGGAAGATATTTGCCCATTAAACCTCCCCTCCACCATCAATGTCAGTAAGGAACATTACAAAGGTGAATCACTCAACAATATGGTGACAGCAGCCAGGAACTAACTTTTTGATTTAAACAAGATTTTGTTGCAAAGAGTTGAACATCTTGCCAATTCTGTTCTTCACCGAAATGATTTAAAGAAAGGTTTTGACTGCTCCCTGAAACACAGCCCGGGTTGTATGGTGTTCAGAAAAAGCTCTGAGTACTGGAGGAATTGAGAAATGACATTTGGTCTGACCCAATGAATTGAGAAAACCCCAATTTGTACATCAGAGTGTGAGATAACTCCAGGAGAGCAACATCCTAAGTTAAGACAGAAGGGGACTGAATGAGATCCAAGATAAGCTTTTGATTTCATTCTTGTAATGAAGAAGGCCTGGGGTGAGAAATCACCCCAAAAGGCAGAAGGCACTTCTGTATCAAGCAATGCTGAGAAAACTATATGGACAATTTTTTTATAATATGGATATGGAGAAAGTTACTCAGAGTGCCATAGTTGTTACATCGACACTTCTTGTTCCTTGTGTTGTGGGCCACAGTATATGATATGGACTCACAGCTGGGTGTCTGTCAGAGTTTCAAAGTTGTAGCAGCGAATCCTCTGGTGTTTATCAGCAGCCAAGATGGCGGACCCATCTCTGCTATAGGCCAAACACTGGACTCTGACACCCTCCCAGGAGTTGAGCAGGTTTCCCTCCAGGTCCTGGCAATAACACAACAGTAGGACCTAGTACTTGGCAATAACAGTAGGACCTAGTACTTGGCAATAACACAACAGTAGGACCTAGTACTTGGCAATAACACAACAGTAGGACCTAGTACTTGGCAATAACACTACAGTAGGACCTAGTACTTGGCAATAACACAACAGTAGGACCTAGTACTTGGCAATAACACAACAGTAGGACCTAGTACTTGGCAATAACACTACAGTAGGACCTAGTACTTGGCAATAACACTACAGTAGGACCTAGTACTTGGCGATAACACAACAGTAGGACCTAGTACTTGGCAATAACACAACACTTGGACGTAGTACTTGGCAATAACACAACAGTAGGACCTAGTACTTGGCAATAACACTACAGTAGGACCTAGTACTTGGCGATAACACAACAGTAGGACCTAGTACTTGGCAATAACACAACACTTGGACGTAGTACTTGGCAATAACAGTAGGACCTAGTACTTGGCAATAACACAGCAGTAGGACCTAGTACTTGGCAATAACACAACAGTAGGACCTAGTACTTGGCAATAACACAACAGTAGGACCTAGTACTTGGCAATAACACAACAGTAGGACCTAGTACTTGGCAATAACACTACAGTAGGACCTAGTACTTGGCAATAACACAACAGTAGGACCTAGTACTTGGCAATAACACAACAGTAGGACCTAGTACTTGGCAATAACACAACAGTAGGACCTAGTACTTGGCAATAACACAACAGTAGGACCTAGTACTTGGCAATAACACAACAGTAGGACCTAGTACTTGGCAATAACACAACAGTAGGACCTAGTACTTGGAAATAACACAACAGTAGGACCTAGTACTTGGCAATAACACAACACTTGGACGTAGTACTTGGCAATAACACAACAGTAGGACCTAGTACTTGGCAATAACACAACAGTAGGACCTAGTACTTGGCAATAACACAACAGTAGGACCTAGTACTTGGCAATAACACAACAGTAGGACCTAGTACTTGGCAATAACACAACAGTAGGACCTAGTACTTGGCAATAACACAACAGTAGGACCTAGTACATACAATTATCTAGGTACGTGGTGGACTTACACACTGGTAGAACTGTCCCCGGATCCCTCCGGTAGCAAACTTCTCTCCGTCCTTGTGCCAGGCACAGCAGGTCAGGCTGTCCTCTGGAGAGTGGGTCATCTTGAGCTTCAGCTCCCCAGTCTGCTCACACAACAAACCTATAATTATTATTAAAACTTTTTGGTCTCTAACCTATCAACATACCTTCCACATGTTCCCAAACAGGAAGTACTTTGAAAAGTTTCTATAACAATTCAAAAATACAACTGTCATAGAAATTGTGTTGAATCATATTGAGTTTTCATAGCAATATTTGGACTTTCTTTCTTTACTTTTGATTTATTTTTGTATATTAATGTTTTAATGAATTTTAAAAGTAAATTTTATTAAACTTTTTCATAGGGGG
>CP092863.1:94719896-94738490 GCA_030710605.1 Cordylochernes scorpioides | reverse complement strand
GTGTATTTATGGCATAAATCATTTAGTACAATTTGATATTTTCATAATTCTTGTAGAGTCCACTTTTTCAAAGTCCACTTTTATAGAGTCCACTTTTGCAGAGTCCACTTTTGCAGAGTCCACTTTTGTAAAGTCCACTTTTGCAGAGTCCACTTTTGTAAAGTCCACTTTTGTAAAGTCCACTTTTGTAAAGTCCACTTTTGTAAAGTCCACTTTTGCAGAGTCCACTTTTGTAAAGTCCACTTTTGCAGAGTCCACTTTTGCAGAGTCCACTTTTGTAAAGTCCACTTTTGCAGAGTCCACTTTTGCAGAGTCCACTTTTGTAAAGTCCACTTTTGCAGAGTCCACTTTGCAGAGTCCACTTTTGTAAAGTCCACTTTTGCAGAGTCCACTTTTGTAAAGTCCACTTTTGCAGAGTCCACTTTTGTAAAGTCCACTTTTGCAGAGTCCACTTTTGCAGAGTCCACTTTTGCAGAGTCCACTTTTGTAAAGTCCACTTTTGCAGAGTCCACTTTTGTAAAGTCCACTTTTGCAGAGTCCACTTTTGCAGAGTCCACTTTTGTAAAGTCCACTTTTGTAAAGTCCACTTTTGCAGAGTCCACTTTTGCAGAGTCCACTTTTGTAAAGTCCACTTTTGCAGAGTCCACTTTTGTAAAGTCCACTTTTGCAGAGTCCACTTTTGTAAAGTCCACTTTTGCAGAGTCCACTTTTGTAAAGTCCACTTTTGTAAAGTCCACTTTTGCAGAGTCCACTTTTGTAAAGTCCACTTTTGCAGAGTCCACTTTTGCAGAGTCCACTTTTGTAAAGTCCACTTTTGCAGAGTCCACTTTTGTAAAGTCCACTTTTGCAGAGTCCACTTTTGTAAAGTCCACTTTTGCAGAGTCCACTTTTGCAGAGTCCACTTTTGCAGAGTCCACTTTTGTAAAGTCCACTTTTGCAGAGTCCACTTTTGTAAAGTCCACTTTTGCAGAGTCCACTTTTGTAAAGTCCACTTTTGCAGAGTCCACTTTTGTAAAGTCCACTTTTGTAAAGTCCACTTTTGCAGAGTCCACTTTTGTAAAGTCCACTTTTGCAGAGTCCACTTTTGCAGAGTCCACTTTTGTAAAGTCCACTTTTGCAGAGTCCACTTTTGTAAAGTCCACTTTTGCAGAGTCCACTTTTGTAAAGTCCACTTTTGCAGAGTCCACTTTTGCAGAGTCCACTTTTGCAGAGTCCACTTTTGCAGAGTCCACTTTTGTAAAGTCCACTTTTGCAGAGTCCACTTTTGTAAAGTCCACTTTTGCAGAGTCCACTTTTGTAAAGTCCACTTTTGCAGAGTCCACTTTTGTAAAGTCCACTTTTGCAGAGTCCACTTTTGCAGAGTCCACTTTTGTAAAGTCCACTTTTAGATTTAAAATATACAACAGGTAGATTGGAAGTGACAGGGTTTTTGATCAAAATGGATGGATGAATAAATACAAATGTATAATGATACGGTACAATTTAGATTATAGTAAAGAATTATAAGGTAATAAGACCAAGTTCAAATAAATAAATAGTGTGTGACATTTCGGTAACAACGTTGTTACTCAAACGTCACACACTATTTATTTATTTAGATTTGGTCTAATGACTTTGTATTTCTACAAATGTATATAATAAAGCTCAACGTTTCTGTTCTATTAAAACAAATGATTTCTCAGGCTGTCGACATACAGGGTCAGTGAGTTGATCAGACCTGGACAACTGAGTTTATACATCTCTTCTTGGCACCCAAGGTATGATGGTTCCCCTTGGTGCAAGCCTCTTTGTCAACAGTTCCAAGACTTTCCCGACTTCCAAATGTCACATCTAGTGACCTGGAAGCTTCCAGCCAGCTCTTCCTTCATTTTCTCAACTTTCCAATCACATTTAGACACAGAGGCTTTCAGGGGTTTATTGAATCCCTACGAAAACAACGCTATTAAGAACTTCTGAAATTTTACTTATTTTTAAAACATTTTGGAGTGGAACAAGTTGTTGAGTGGAGCGACAGTTCTAAATGGCATCATACTCTACATCTTCTATCTTCAGAGCCTATGGGTGAAACCATGTAAACAGCACATTTTTTTTAAATTTACATATATATATATGGTATTTATAATATTGCACCTGAGTATTCCAGATCCAGAGGTCCGAGCTCTCCTCCGTGCCACAGGCCAGCAGGTAGTGGTCATCTGGACTCCAGGCCAGGTTGGAGATGCCAAAGGTCAGGCCATAGAGCACATTGCTTGTGGTCAGCTCTAAGGTCTCCTGCACAGTTAGTTGGACTGTCAGGTGGCTGGCTCATCACTTCTATTATTTTAGTCAATTTATGATAAGGTACAATTTGGATTATAGATTATAAACACAAGATAATAAGACCAAATCCAAATAAATAAATAGTGTGCGACATTTCGGTAACAACGTTGTTACCATCTTCCGACAAAAGTACTGAATTATTTATTTGGATTTGGTCTTATTACCTTGTGTTTAGTCAATTTATTTACTGAATTTAATTCATGATCAGTCAGTAACGGTCATTCAGTTATTGGACATTCAATAAAGTCATGAACTGTCATCCAACCAATTGGTCTGTCAATCAGTAGTTATGGCAGCTAGTGTGACACTAGTCATCGGGTCTGAAGACTACATTCAGCCAATTAGTGCCACAGTCAACATTATTAGCTGGACTACATTATTAGCTACAGTTTTTTTTTTTATTATCCCTAGTACATGTGGTACAGGCCATGATAACGATGTTGGGTAGAAGTAGGTGACTGCTTTTACTGTAAGTGCACCCCATGTCTACACATGGGAAAAGCAGTTCGACTTTGCACTTACAAATGTGCCAGAGCCCCATTTGGTTACTTGCACTCACTGGTGGGGTTAGACTTTTGCAAAAATTGGGGGCCATTGGAGCATTTTTAAAATTAGCTAGAGTAGTGCACCAGTCAGCTAACCGGGTGGATGTCCCAGATGACGATGGTGCTGTCCTTGCAGCCAGTAGCCAGCTTGGTGCCCGAGTTGGAGAAACGGCAGAACCAGACCTCGTCGCAGTGGTCCGTCAACACTTGCCGGATCTCTGAAGGGAAGTTCTCCCTACAACCACAGCTCAGTGCTTTCTTACTGAAGGTTGGTACATGGAAAAATGTTGTTACAAGTTGGTGGTGGAGTATTGTTACCTTAAAATTGTGTGTCATTACTTTAAAATGTTGTTACAAGTTGGTGGTGGAGTATTGTTACCTTAAAATTGTGTGTCATTACTTTAAAATGTTGTTACAAGTTGGTGGTGGAGTATTGTTACCTTAAAATTGTGTGTCATTACTTTAAAATGTTGTTACAAGGTGGTGGAGTATTGTTACCTTAAAATTGTGTGTCATTACTTTAAAATGTTGTTACAAGTTGGTGGTGGAGTATTGTTACCTTAAAATTGTGTGTCATTACTTTAAAATGTTGTTACAAGTTGGTGGTGGAGTATTGTTACCTTAAAATTGTGTGTCATTACTTTAAAATGTTGTTACAAGTTGGTGGTGGAGTATTGTTACCTTAAAATTGTGTCATTACTTTAAAATGTTGTTACAAGTTGGTGGTGGAGTATTGTTACCTTAAAATTGTGTGTCATTACTTTAAAATGTTGTTACAAGTTGGTGGTGGAGTATTGTTACCTTAAAATTGTGTGTCATTACTTTAAAATGTTGTTACAAGTTGGTGGTGGAGTATTGTTACCTTAAAATTGTGTGTCATTACTTTAAAATGTTGTTACAAGTTGGTGGTGGAGTATTGTTACCTTAAAATTGTGTGTCATTACTTTAAAATGTTGTTACAAGTTGGTGGTGGAGTATTGTCACCTTAAAATTGTGTGTCATTACTTTAAAATGTTGTTACAAGTTGGTGGTGGAGTATTGTTACCTTAAAATTGTGTGTTCTTACTTTAAAATGTTGTTACAAGTTGGTGGTGGAGTATTGTTACCTTAAAATTGTGTGTCATTACTTTAAAATGTTGTTACAAGTTGGTGGTGGAGTATTGTTACCTTAAAATTGTGTGTCATTACTTTAAAATGTTGTTACAAGTTGGTGGTGGAGTATTGTTACCTTAAAATTGTGTGTTCTTACTTTAAAATGTTGTTACAAGTTGGTGGTGGAGTATTGTTACCTTAAAATTGTGTGTCATTACTTTAAAATGTTGTTACAAGTTGGTGGTGGAGTATTGTTAACTTAAAATTGTGTGTTCTTACTTTAAAATGTTGTTACAAGTTGGTGGTGGAGTATTGTTACCTTAAAATATATTGTGTGTCATTACTTTAAAAAGTTGTTACAAGTTGGTGGTGGAGTATTGTTACCTTAAAATTGTGTGTCATTACTTTAAAAAGTTGTTACAAGTTGGTGGTGGAGTATTGTTACCTTAAAATTGTGTGTCATTACTTTAAAATGTTGTTACAAGTTGGTGGTGGAGTATTGTTACCTTAAAATTGTGTGTTCTTACTTTAAAATGTTGTTACAAGTTGGTGGTGGAGTATTGTTACCTTAAAATTGTGTGTCATTACTTTAAAATGTTGTTACAAGTTGGTGGTGGAGTACAGTGTACTCCGCTTATAACAAAGTCGGTTATAGCGAAATTCCGCATATAGCGAATGAAATTGTCTGCACGAAAGAAAAGAAGGGCTTAAACCATTAAAAGAACTCTGGATATTGCGAAGTCGGATATAAAGAATTTTCGCTTATAACGAAGTGATGTGCATGTATAAATTTTTATTTTATCCGTTTATAACGAAGTTTTCTCATTTACCATTATAATTGACTAATATATTATGTCATATATCAATGCTGCAACCATGCGACCAAGGCATTATTCGCAATTTCAAGATGATTTATCGAACGCGTTTAATGAGGAAATATTTGACGGCATACGATGCTGGAACAGCATTAACAATCAATCTTAAGCAAGCTGTGGATATTATATCTGTAGCATGGAATGATGTGCTTCCAGCGACAATTTCCAACTGTTGGCATCATAGTGGAATTATTAAGTCCGATGTCAGTTCTCCATTGGATACACCACAGCCTGCAACACAAATGTGGGAGCAACAAAGCCTCTTCGATCGCATGAAAGAAGTTTTAAAAATACCGTTAGAGATGGATTTCGATTCTTATGCTGACGCTGACAATGACGTCGTTACAAATGCCATGTTATCCGATGTAGAAATTGTCGAGAGCATTCTTCAAGCAAAAGAAGAAGAAGAAACGGACCAAGTTGATGAAGAAGTAGACCCAATTGTCCACATTCCGCATCCAAAAGAGGTCTTGGAGAGCATTCAAACTCTGCGATTGTTTCTTCAATGTCAGGATGAGTCCAAGTCTCTTCATAGGCATCTGTCAGACTTGGACAACATCGAAAAGAGTGTTCAGCACTTGTTACTGACTTCTAAATGTCAAAAGAAAATCACAAACTACTTCTCCAAAAACACCTGATGAGGTTGTTATTGATCTTTGTATTGCTCTTTTGAGTTGAATAGTAAATAAAATTATTGGTACAAAACTTTTTTTTTTTTTCCAACTGCGGATATAACAAACTTCGGATATAACAAAAGAATTGTCATGGATAATGCGACTTCGTTATAAGCGGAGTACACTGTATTGTTACCTTAAAATTGTGTGTCATTACTTTAAAATGTTGTTACAAGTTGGTGGTGGAAAATTGTTACCTTAAAATTGTGTGTCATTACTTTAAAATGTGGTTACAAGTTGGTGGTGGAGTATTGTCACCTTAAAATTGTGTGTCATTACTTTAAAATGTTGTTACAAGTTGGTGGTGGAGTATTGTTACCTTAAATTTGTGTGTCATTACTTTAAAATGTTGTTACAAGTTGGTGGTGGAGTATTGTTACCTTAAAATTGTGTGTCATTACTTTAAAATGTTGTTACAAGTTGGTGGTGGAGTATTGTTACCTTAAAATTGTGTGTTCTTACTTTAAAATGTTGTTACAAGTTGGTGGTGGAGTATTGTTACCTTAAAATTGTGTGTCATTACTTTAAAATGTTGTAACAAGTTGGTGGTGGAGTATTGTTACCTTAAAATTGTGTGTTCTTACTTTAAAATGTTGTTACAAGTTGGTGGTGGAGTATTGTTACCTTAAAATTGTGTGTCATTACTTTAAAATATTGTTACAAGTTGGTGATTGAGTATTGTTACCTTAAAATTGTGTCATTACTTTAAAATGTTGTTACAAGTTGGTGGTGGAGTATTGTTACCTTAAAATTGTGTGTCATTACTTTAAAATATTGTTACAAGTTGGTGGTTGAGTATTGTTACCTTAAAATTGTGTGTCATTACTTTAAAATATTGTTACAAGTTGGTGGTTGAGTATTGTCACCTTAAAATTGTGTGTCATTACTTTAAAATGTTGTTACAAGTTGGTGGTGGAGTATTGTTACCTTAAAATTGTGTGTTCTTACTTTAAAATGTTGTTACAAGTTGGTGGTGGAGTATTGTTACCTTAAAATATTGTGTGTCATTACTTTAAAAAGTTGTTACAAGTTGGTGGTTGAGTATTGTTACCTTAAAATTGTGTGTCATTACTTTAAAATATTGTTACAAGTTGGTGGTTGAGTATTGTTACCTTAAAATTGTGTGTCATTACTTTAAAATGTTGTTACAAGTTGGTGGTGGAGTATTGTTACCTTAAAATTGTGTGTTCTTACTTTAAAATGTTGTTACAAGTTGGTGGTGGAGTATTGTTACCTTAAAATTGTGTGTTCTTACTTTAAAATGTTGTTACAAGTTGGTGGTGGAGTATTGTTACCTTAAAATATTGTGTGTCATTACTTTAAAAAGTTGTTACAAGTTGGTGGTGGAGTATTGTTACCTTAAAATATATATTGTGTGTCATTACTTTAAAATGTTGTTACAAGTTGGTGGTGGAGTATTGTTACCTTAAAATTGTGTCATTACTTTAAAATGTTGTTACAAGTTGGTGGTGGAGTATTGTCCACTTACTTGCCGCAGACATGGTCAGTCAGCAGGGAGATGGGCTCCACACCGGTGTTCTGCTGCTGCTGTTGTTGCTGGTGATACGGACACCGTTTCTTCTGGAGCTCCACAGCCTGGCGGAGCAGACTCTCCAGCCTCCGTGGTGGCAGCATGATGGAGGAGGGCAGGTAGGCTGGGCAGCCAAACTCATGGTTGTTGTTTCATGGGAGGCAAGGATTGATCAGGGTTAACAACTAGTGCAGTAGTCTAACATGCATTATGAATGTTGTTGTTTCTTATCCCCGTGTGATTACACAAATAAGTCCATGCAGCTGTTTTCTGTACATTTTGTATGGACCAGACATGAATCGTACACTGACAATGATGTCACACCACCGCTAACAAATTGCTGAATATACAGAAACCTCCAGTGAAGGAGCCATCAGAGAAAACAACCATTATAAAATGACTTCAAATGAACTAGTCTAACCTCCAATGAGAAACCCCCCAATGTGAGACCAGGATTATCCAGGTATTTTTAGTGGTCTCTCATGGGAGTTGCAGGGGAGAGTGGCCATCTGCTGAGTGAGGATAAATTACTTTGTAATTTCTCCATGAGCTTCCGGCGCGAGGCAATTCCCTTTCCTTCCCACTGGGCCATCCGGTGGAGGTCGTCCACAGTGCTACACATCATAAGGCTGCACAAACACCCATTCCAGTTATGGCACAATTCCACAGATAACTAGGGCACAAACACCCATAGTCAGTTATGGCACAATTCCACAGATAACTAGGGCACAAACACCCATTCCAGTTATGGCACAATTCCACAGATAACTAGGGCACAAACACCCATTCCAGTTATGGCACAATTCCACAGATAACTAGGGCACAAACACCCATAGTCAGTTATGGCACAATTCCACAGATAACTAGGGCACAAACATCCATTCCAGTTATGGCACAATTCCACAGATAACTAGGGCACAAACACCCATTCCAGTTATGGCACAATTCCACAGATAACTAGGGCACAAACACCCATTCCAGTTATGGCACAATTCCACAGATAACTAGGGCACAAACACCCATTCCAGTTATGACACAATTCCACAGATAACTAGGGCACAAACACCCATTCCATAGTCAGTTATGGCACAATTCCACAGATAACTTGAACACAAACATCTATTTCCTATTCAGTTATGACAATTTATTCATGTACCTAGACCACATCTGTTTAGAATTTTCATATTTTAGCTTTAATGACAATTAATTAAAAATCTCCTATCTCCACTGATATTGTTCTGATCATTCTTGACATTTTAGTCAACAAAAAATTCAATTACACAATTAAGTTCAGGGCAAGGTAAGTCAATGACAATAGCTTCAATTTCTTTCACCTCCATTTTACTGTCCACAAACCTACAGGAGACCCGGCTACTTACTCACCAGTATGTCCTCATGCCAACTGCTTGCTCCATCTTCCATAAGCTAGTAATTCTTCACCAATTGCTCCTTTGACAACTAAGATAAAGAAGAATTGAGTGCTATCAAAAAAGAACTGAACATCATTCAATATTCAGAAACATAAAATCATGCATGAAGTGAGCTCATACAGATCTTTTCAAATAACCACCATTTATAAGATTGAACCATCTTTGCCAAACATAGGGATGTTGTGCATAGAATCCTGTGTCTCCTACATTGGATGCTTCCTAGAAACCAGACTTCAAATCACAAATCTTCTTGGAAATATTGAGACATGGCATGTAGGGACATGGGAATTCACAGCAAAGAAAGAAATATTGAGACATGGCATGTAGGGACATGGGAATTCACAGCAAAGAAAGAAATATTGAGACCTGGCATGTAGGGACATGGGAATTCACAGCCAAGAAAGAAATATTGAGACATGGCATGTAGGGACATGGGAATTCACAGCCAAGAAAGAAATATTGAGACATGGCATGTAGGGACATGGGAATTCACAGCAAAGAAAGAAATATTGAGACATGGCATGTAGGGACATGGGAATTCACAGCCAAGAAAGAAATATTGAGACATGGCATGTAGGGACATGGGAATTCACAGCCAAGAAAGAAATATTGAGACATGGCATGTAGGGACATGGAAATTCACAGCAAAGAAAGAAATATTGAGACCTGGCATGTAGGGACATGGGAATTCACAGCCAAGAAAGAAATATTGAGACATGGCATGTAGGGACATGGGAATTCACAGCCAAGAAAGAAATATTGAGACATGGCATGTAGGGACATGGGAATTCACAGCCAAGAAAGAAATATTGAGGCATGGCATGTAGGGACATGGGAATTCACAGCAAAGAAAGAAATATTGAGACATGGCATGTAGGGACATGGGAATTCACAGCCAAGAAATAAATATTGAGACATGAGAATTCACAGCAAAGAAAGTTCCTGTAGCATCAATGAACCTATAAATGAATATTTTATTATTAATAATTTACTTCCAAGGCATGTGTACCCCAGAGCACTACTCATATTTATTCAAACATGGCATAAATACAAAGTAAACAACACTTAGTAAACTAGTTAAATGCCATTAAAAACATTGAAAATAAATAAATATATTTCACTTTTTAAATAATATATATTCTTTGTTGAGCTTTGAATATGGACATTTTTAAATATTTTAATTGAATTTTTATTTGTCTGCTAGTGAGGGGGAATGTCTATCCATTATATAAAAACATCCGTTATTTGGAGGTAGCGAGATGTCTGCTAGCACGAACATATTTTCAACCTGTGAGTTGGTGAGAAAGAAAGGGAGGACCTGGAGAGGTGATGGACCCGCTGAGTGTTGTGCTTGAGCGGAGAGAGTTCGTGGCGGAGACAGAAGAGAGCCTCCACCACCTGGCTGTCCTCCAGGTACTCCAGGTACTTCTGCTCCAGCAGCAGGAACTTGAGGTCCTGCACCATCTCCATCATCCTCCAGTCCCCGGGGGAGACGGCAAACACTCACCACCAGGCTGGACTTGGACTCCAGCAAGTTCTGGAGTTCTGCCAGGAGTTCCTCCGCCTACACCCCACAATGTTGTCACACAAGGTAACAACACCAAATAAATAAATAGTGTGTGAGCGTTGGTTACAGATTTAGTACTTTTGTCTGAAGAAGGTAAAAATGCTGTAACACACTTTGTGTTTTGTAAGTTATTCCTCGGTGTTTATAAAAGTGAGAAGATTGTCGCCACTCACATGTTGCCAGTCCCCATTCAGTACGTGACTCTGGAACTTGGTGGCTACAGGGTGGTCTTGCCGGCAGCCGGATTCAAGGATTAACTCGTCGGCTGTCTTGCTGCACCACACATCCGAGCTGTAGCTCATCTGGTTCCTTCCTACAACATTGGCCAGATTACTCTAGCCCAGACTCCGGATCATTTAAGTTGCTGAGGGCTTGCACAATCTGTCGAAATAAATATAAACTAATCATTGATTATTCCACAATTGGTCAAATATCCTTTCTTGATTAATCAAGGAAAGCCGTACATGAACCCTTACTGTCAGCGTGGTGGTCCTTGGGTCATCCTGAGAAATCAAGGAAGTGCAGGGAGTTATAAGGAACAAAATTGTACTGGGGTTGACATCTCCTGATCTTGCAACCAAAGTTACTGTTGGTTTGTGCCATCTCTCAGAATAAATATCAATTAATCATTGATTTTTAATTATCCCAGAATTAATTAAAATATTTTTAAATAATCTTTATATATGTTACTATTATATTTAAATAATTTAAAATAATACAAAAAAAATCAACAATAATTTGATTATAGTCCTACAGAGTAAAAATACATTTTTTTTTTTTACTTATCCCTAGTACACATGGTACAGGCCATGATAATCATGGTGGGTAGAAGTTGGCGACTGCTTTTACTGTAAGTGCACCACATGTCTACACATGTGAAAAGCAGTTCGACTTTGCACTTCCAAATGTGCCAGAGCCTTGTTTGGTTAGTTGCAATCGCTGGTGAAGTTGGACTTTTGCAAGAATCGGGGGCCATTGGACCATGAGAGACACATATAATAATACATAACTATACAGTGCATTGTATAAGACACAATTTGGATTATAAACACATGGTGATATTATTATTTGGTGTTATTACCTTGTGTTTATAATGTATTGTATGAATATAAAGATGTAAACAAAGATAATCCCACGTCTTCAGTAGATTCTTCTTCTTCTTTCTTATCTCCACTCAATCATTAGGGTATCAAGTTGTGACCCTTGATGGTATTTGACAACCATCATGACTGGGGGAAGTAGAATGCGTCTGCCTTTGTCATTAAGACTGGGAGCACTTCTCAGTGGCAGGCCGACTTAGCTCCAAAAGAAATGGCCGCCTCTGACATGAGGAACAGACGCCATGTGCAGCCGCTCCTAACATGGAGTACAAACGCTGCTCATCCTGTATTCCTAGATTAGGAGCCCTTACAGGTTACTATCAGCCGGGCTAGCTGAACCCAGGTTTTTTAGAGAGCTTGTTACTGCTCCCCCTCCTCCTTTTACATCCGGGCTTGGGACTGGCAAAGGCGGAGTTTCTACAGTAGATGTAAACACTTAGTTGTGTAGAGTCAAACTGTCCTTTGTAGAGGACATAGAGGTTGTTCTACTGTAACAACTGAGCTAGTTTCTCTATACTCTCTATTTTAAAGATAAGATTTTTAAACTACAATTAAGTTCTATATTACTATTATATAATCAAATATACCCCATGTGTGCCATTCAAAGTATTTCTCCATCGAGCTGCACCTAGCTGTGGTGTAAACACACACCAGAGAACGACATTTTAAGAGGTTCAAGAACTCTTTGCAAGGAATCATTGTAATAAATATGACCCCAGAATTTGCTTTTTATGCATAAAATAAAACTGATTTGCAATTTTTAGGGTCGGAATAACAATGCCCGTGTCAATGACATCATGGTACTAATGTATAATATTATAAAATAATGTTGAAATATTTCTTCAGGGAGAACCAGCTAGTTATAATTTGATTGTGTTCATGGCATCACTCCAGCAGCAGGTTCATCCACTCTGGTGAGTCAGCAGCCAGTGAGGCAACAAAGGATGTTCCCCAACCCTGGCTGTGTCGCAACTCAGATTGCACACACCTCTATTTCTTCAACTATAAAAGTAAAAGATTCATTAAAACACTTTCCCTCTATAAAAGGTATTATTAAACTTTCTTTTAAAGTAATGCTTCTTCATTCGGGAACATTTTAATGTAGCCAAAACAAAGGAAACACATTCTTTTGTTCAAAACAAGATCCTCCTAGTCTATCCCAAGTCTATATTAGTCCTTTTTTTTAGCTAAAGATGATGTTAAATCATCCTTAGGCCCACAGAAAAAAAAAAAAAATTGGTCCATTGATTAAGGATCTAATAAAATAAATTTTGTGAAAATGATTTGCAATTGCTCGAACTACAAGCATCTTTTGTCAATGTTATCAATCCAAACTCTAAACTGAGGCTCAAGCGCAAGTTTTGGGTCTAAGGTTGAGTGTGTTTTCTGAGACTGGTTAGGTCATCACATTTATTGTCTTTGAAGAAATTCTATCCTTGTAGTAAAAAGACTACAGTAGAACCTCTCTGTGAAGGACACCTAGTAGCAAGTATCCTTTAGAGAGAGGTGTCCTCTTACCGGAAAGTTGCTAACAAGTGAAAATTGTAATTTTGCCATTGAAAACTGTCCTTTGTAGAGAGGTGTCCTTTAGTGTGATTGTATGGAGTATGTTCTACTGTATTGGTGATGGAAACTGTCCTTTGTAGAGAGGTGTCCTTTAGTGTGATTGTATGGAGTATGTTCTACTGTATTGGTGATGGAAACTGTCCTTTGTAGAGAGGTGTCCTTTAGTGTGATTGTATGGAGTATGTTCTACTGTATTGGTGATGGAAACTGTCCTTTGTAGAGAGGTGTCCTTTAGTGTGTTGTATGGAGTATGTTCTACTGTATTGGTGATGGAAACTGTCCTTTGTAGAGAGGTGTCCTTTAGTGTGTTGTATGGAGTATGTTCTACTGTATTGGTGATGGAAACTGTCCTTTGTAGAGAGGTGTCCTTTAGTGTGTTGTATGGAGTATGTTCTACTGTATTGGTGATGGAAACTGTCCTTTGTAGAGAGGTGTCCTTTAGTGTGTTGTATGGAGTATGTTCTACTGTATTGGTGATGGAAACTGTCCTTTGTAGAGAGGTGTCCTTTAGTGTGACTGTCCTGTATGTCCTACTAAGTAGTTGAATTACCATTAAACATTGAAAATATTTTTTTAAAAATAAAATATTCTTTATTCAGCTATGATTTCCTGAATGGCGAATCTTTTGCAGTTTTCAAATTGTTTGGTTTCTATAGATTGGCTTTCTTCTCTTGCCCCCACTATCCACATCAACAGGGGAAGTGATCAACAAGATCCTAATTCTATCATTGCTTTATACAAAATTATTTCCACATTGAGTTCTCCAATTGAGCATTTCCCATTACAATCTTGTGCTGTCGTTTGATAATTTTCATCTTGTAAAATATTGCAGATTTGTATTGTGTGCGTCTTTGCTATATGACACAACTCTTCCCATTTTTCTAAATAACTTTAAATCAATCAGAAACACAAGGTATTACGACCAAATTCAAATAAATATTTTTCCAAATTTATTTATTTAGATTTGTTATTATTACCTTGGATTATATACTGTATTGATGGATTTTTTCTTCAAATACGGATATTGTTGAATAATAAAAAGCATATAAAGGTTTAAGTATGGATTGTTTGTTACAGCAGAAGAAAAAGGAATGTGTATAACCCCAATGTTTACATTTTGTCAGCTTTGATATTCTCTAATTAATATGTTTGTGTGCTCTACTCATCCCCGACAGACACCATCAACAAGCTTGATACCCTGATATGATTGAGTGGAGATGAGAAAAAAGAAGATATGTTTGTAATTTTGTTAAAGATAATATCTTAATTTTTAGAATGTTAAATACACTACAAATAAGATTGCTCATTTTCAAAAAGATATTTTAGCCAACACAATTTCTTGTCAAAAACCACACTTGGCAGAACCACTAAGTGAGGTGGTTTGTTGGGAGGATTGCCTCCTTCTACATTCTCAGAGATTTCATAATACAACTTCTGGAATAGATTGTTGTGACAAACACTATCTTTGGTGACAATCCAAAAAACCTGTCAAACATGGTGCTATCTTTGGTGACAATCCAAAAAACCACATGATGATTATGCAAGAACAAATTGGTGAAGTCATTTAGTGTGATGTAGCAGATAACATCCACAAGATGTTTTGTTGAAAACTTCCATCAACCCTAGTTAATTAGGATTCAACATACCGGTAGTCCATCATTATAATTATAATACATGTGCCATATTTAATATGGAGTCTGGCAATCATGGAACATTTCACCCAGTTTGACCATTCTATCAGACGATACTCAAGCCAACCCTTCTTACTCCATTCCCTATCTCCAGATAGGGGGGTCGGTGGAAGGCTGGTTAAACCGTTTGGTTTTCAACCACTATGACCCGGGTTCAATTCCCGCATTGGACACTTTTTTCTGTTTAAAAAAAAAAAAAAGCTCCAATGGCCCCCGATTCTTGCAAAAGTCCAACCCCACCAGCGAGTGCAAGTAACCAAACGGGGCTCTGGCACATTTGTAAGTGCAAAGTCGAACTGCTTTTCACATGTGTAGACATGTGGTGCGCTTACAGTAAAAGCAGTCGCTAACTACCCACCATGATTATCATGGCCTGTACCACGTGTACTAGGGATAAGCAAAAAAAAAAAAAGAGAGGTCCCATTCTCAGCACAGAATGGAAGGGTGGCCGGCCAGCCTACTTACACCACATTCCGTCAGTTCAACTTTGCTCAGTCTGGTCACTCACTGATGGACAACAACCACTGTTCCATGTGGGATTTCAGGTCCTTATATGGCAAGTTATACAACACCTTGTGGACAAATTGCTTCCCTAAAAAAGTTTTCCAGATGGCAACAAGGAAAAAAAACTCATGTAATACTATAAATATCTGTGTGAATCCAGTATATTTATACTTAGTAAGGTACAATTTGGATTATATATTAAAAAAACAAAAGGTAACACAATAATTTGGAATTGGTCTTGTTACTTTTAATATGTAGTTCTATGTTTTAAATATCATGAATTCTTTATCTTTCTTTTATTATTGTCATTATATATATTGAATTGTAATGTTACAGCAGTCATAAATGTGGATATAAATAAATAAAATGGAAATTGTTCCATCTATGTTTCCACAATAATGGACCAATATGGAAAAGAGGATACAGAGTTGCATATTTTGAAATTGGAAAAGACTTCTTCTTCTTTCTTATCTCCACTCAATCATATTAGGGTATCAAGCCTGTAAAGCTGGGTGAAGTAGAATGCATCTGCCTTTGTCATTAAGACTGGGAGTACTACTCAGTGGCAGGCCGACTTAGCTCCAAAAGAAATGGCCGCCTCTGATATGAGGAACAGACGCCATGTACAGCCGCTCCTAACATGGAGTTTAAACGCTGCTCATCCTGTATACCTGGATTAGGAGCCCTTACAGGGTACTATCAGCATGGCCAGCTGAGCCCAGGTTTTTTAGCAAGCTTGTTACTGCTCCCCCTCCTCCATCCGGGCTTGGGACCGACAAAGGCGGAGCAAAAGACTAATAATGAAAAATGTTTATAGAAACAATTTTTTTTTTTTTTTTGCGAATACTTTTTTGGGAAGAACCATGGAAAAACTGGTTCATTCTCCAGTGTTTTATAAAACATGGTTTATTGTGTGCTTGGTGTTGGGGAACATCTTCCTGACTCAACCACTGACCACAAGTATAGCCCACATATGTGGTACCTACTATGGCATGTGTGCAAGCAGCCTAGCGTGGCCCGTGTGTAGATCAAGGCTTACTAAGCCTTGGTACTTGTTTGAAGCTTCTCCTATGTGTGAGAGGAGCCATTGGAATATACAAATCAGGGAATCCTCCGGGAAATTAAAGAAGGATTGTTGATGGGGAAATATTCACTATATAAATAATGGGTGTACATATCTAATTGATTTTCAGGGAAACAAAGAATTCCAATGATATCATTCTAACTAACAAAATCTTCCATTAGCCAATCAAAAATAAGTATTTCAGGAGGGAACATTTTACTTGAGATATAGATTAGGATAATACAGCAGGTTCATTAATGTCTGCCCCTCTACAGGAGTACCTAGCACGAAATAGAATAAAGGCAGTGGAGGATTCAAGTTGCTTTTGTGGTATTGAGGAACAAACCTCAAGACATCTACTGATCGATTGCCCAGCATTTCAAGATCATAGAATGATGAATGAACTAGTTGTTTGTGAACTTAACGATTTGATTTCATATTTAAAGTTCAATTCATTTTGTAAATACATTCTAAACTTTCTACAAAATCTGGATCTCTAATGTTTTCATGCGTTGAATAATGTAAATAACTTATGTAAATAAACTTTTCTCCTTGTTTGGCGCAAGTATCCCTTACGGAATATAGCGCTTTGGAAATAAAATAATTGATAATTAATAATAAAGATACTAACTAATTATATACTTGGAATTGTATCTAACGCCATTTATTATTATATTTTTATATACTCCGGTAGGGATGCTTGAAAACTTGAGATTACATTAATGAACCTGTTGTATTATCTTAGATCATCTTACTTTAAGAATTTATAAAGTTTCCTCCAACAGATGAACACAGGATTGCAGATTATAAATCACATTCACTGCAAAAGATTTTAAAAAAATATCTTCAATTATGGAATGTTACAGGCATATTTACATGAGCAGGATTTCTTGAAAACTCACTATTTTAAAAAATATTTTAATAAAAAGAAAAAAAACAAGATTTACTATATGGCAGTTCATATAATGTGGATACTAACTGAGGTTTATTTGAAAGTATATAGAGTATGAAAATTTGCTAGCTGTTTGTCACCAAAAGTTTTTTTTTTTTTATCTGAAAATATAATTTTTAAAGAAAATATATTTAAAGAGAGACATTTTCTTATGATATATATATATATATATATATATTGAAGTATTTTTTAAAATATTCAAATATTAAAAATAGAATATACTATTTATAAATGTGTTTTGTGTTGAGATTCATAAACAATTGGTAGATTTGAAATTGCCTCATTAAATGGTAATTTTTATCTAACATTTTTGCTCAGTACATTAATATTATATAATGAAACTAGATAAAACACAACATTATTCAGTATATTGATTTAACAAATATTTGTTTGAAAAAGGATAATTTTCAAGTGTTGAAATTTCTATTTTGTTAATGCATTTTTATTCGTTATATATTTAAATCGTAAGAATATATAATTAAATAATAAGTAAATCAAGTCTAAAAGTGCATTAGAATCAACTATAAGGTGAGGTTATATAAAACTTTATATAAATAAAATATTTTGACAGTGTGTTATATAATGCTAAATTTTAAAATAGAAATATGGCATAATTACCATTTAAGGTTACATTGAAAAAATATCACAATTTTCTAGGTTAGTAAGTACAATAATAACAATTGTGAAAGTAAAGTAGGAAAGGGTAAACAAAGCGTACCTGAGACCAATGCTTCGTAAATGTTGTCCTATTAATCTAACAATATCTCTATCGCGTTTAGTTTTAATTTTTATAGATGGATCTCTGATAGGTTCATCGTTAGTTTCAAGGTTTTCGTAAGATGCTCTACTTTGAAGGTCATTGGTTGACGATGGTGCATCTCCATTGTATTGTGTACAGCCATTCGTACTTGGCATGTTAACTGTCGTGAGACGCCGTTTTTTACGAGGTGGAGAAGATGCACCACCCTCGTCAAATTCTCCACTCGAGGCCAGACTTGCTATAATTGTACTTTGTGGGATCCAGTGTAATATTTTAATTAACTCTGTAAACACACTAGTTTATTTTTTCAAAACATTAAACAGCTGTAAGGAAATGTCAGCTGTTTTTCAGTGACGTAACAATCGAACTCGAAGAAAATGCATTTCAATGTATCCAAATTATTTGCTTCTATATTAGTCAATATTTTGCATTGGAATTTTTTTTTTTTTAATGAAGATTTATAAAATATATTAAGAGTATGGATAAAGCTATTTCCGAATAAAAACTATTTTAAATATAAAATTAGTATTTATTTTGAGAAATTCATATAATGAATTTTTAATTTTTTAAATTATGAAAAAAATCTCATTCTCTTTTCATTCAACTTTGCTGTTAGTGTATTGCGATGTTTCTCTAAATGAAATAAAACCCTAATTTCGCTCAAACGCTTAGAATTGTCTTCCCTCTAGACCTGTAGAATAAAGATGAAGCTGGCAAAGAAGGCCTACACTAACAGGCCAATCCTCCAATGGATCTGAAGGAAGATTAATAGCAAGATCAGGTTCAAGGCCAAAAGGCGTAACTGGAAGTAAACTAAGCTTAAGCAGTGAATTTTTCTATGCAGATTTGCCATCCTTAAGCTTAAAAATCACCAATTTCAATTTTAAAAATCTATTTTCAAAGTATAATCTTATGAAAAAATAAT
>CP092863.1:94539743-94719796 GCA_030710605.1 Cordylochernes scorpioides | reverse complement strand
TACTTTGTGTATTTCCCAATTCGCGAGGCTTAACTTTTATTGAACCTTTTGACATACATTTTACATAGATTGTGGTGGGGTTACATATTGCTATATACAGATTTCACAGATAATTTAAAGAAATATGAATGCCGGCCAGGCAACAATATAACTTTGTCCTAATATTCATTATAGAATTAAACTGCCTGAAAGTTATCTAAGCAGAAGATAGCAAATCTGACCTCCAATCAATTCGAACATAACATCCAATTAGAAGTGAGAATTCTCAACATGCTTGAATTCAACAATTGGGGAAAAAAATTTCGGCAAAATATTTAATTAATACTTCCAATCTACTTTTTTCTAATTAAAGATATTAATGGGGATATTTGTGGATGATTTAATTGAAGTTATTAAACTCGGAATTCTTTGACCGCTGACTCTTGTTGTGTTTTTTCCTCATTTGGAACAAATCAGCAGATTTATTTCATTTTTTGTCATTCCTGACCTGTTTTGACTTAATTAACTCACGCTAATTATTTGTCAAATTATGGATTAGAATTTGTATCTGAAAGAGAAGAATAATTTTGAATATTTCGGTAAATATAAAACGTACTTCCCTGATTTAAAATATCATACAATAAATAAAGCTTCCAGGGTTAAGTTCTTGTGCAACTTTTATTTTCAAGCTTTCGGACTTGTCAGTCCTTCAACAGGAATCACGTTAACAACTTAATAATAAATACAATTTTATAACACATATTATATACATATTTATAAATACTTATTTATAAAAAATTTGTATGTTATAATAAAAAATAGATTTCTCTACTTGAATGATCATGTTGAGATTATGCCATGGAGTTATTTGCTGGTTCTTTTAGTACTAAATGGTATTGGTGATGCAGTCGTGTGCAAGAATCTTGAAAGTAAAATAATAAAAATGGTTGTCAGGTTGCTTTAATTGAGCTAAGGAATATATATAAAAGACACAATTTTAAAAGTAATGCCTGGATTAAGGCGTAAGAATAAAAAAAAAAAAAGCTTATTTACATAATGTACAAAGGTTTTGAGCCGGCCACGGGAAACAACAACACAGAGTTTTTATATGCAAAGCGTTACCTCTCGCGGTCGATTTAACAGAATATTTGAATCTATGATATAAATTTTAAATAAAATAATATTTTAATATAAAATATATATAAAATTTGTATTTATTATTAAGTTGTTAACCAGATAATCCTTGTTAAAGGATGACAGGTCCGAAAAACTTGAAAATAAAAAGTTGCACAAGAAACTTAACCCTGGAACTTTATTTATTTTATAAAAAAATAAATATAAGAATTTTAAACTATATTTTTGACTTGTATGATTATTTTAAAAATAAAAATTTTCTACTGCCCTTACTGAATAAAAGGCAGTTAAAAATTGATTTATTTTGAAAAGAAACAACACTTCAAAAATATAGTTTATATTTCTGATAACAGATGGCGGGCTAATACATCGTATTTATATCATATTAAAATGTTATTTAATTGAAAAATTATAATTATTATAATATAAATTACTCTGTTAGATCGACCGCCAGAGGTCGCCGTTTTCCTTCTTCTTCTTTCTTATCTCCACTCAATCATATTAAAGTATCAAGCTTGTAGAGCTTGTTGATGGTGTCTGCTGGGGATGTGTCTTCTTCTTTCTTATCTCCACACAATCATATTAAGGTATCAAGCTTGTAGAGCTTGTTGATGGTGTCTGCTGGGGATGTGTCTTCTTTCTTATCTCCACTCAATCATATTAAGGTATCAAGCTTGTAGAGCTTGTTGATGGTGTCTGCTGGGGATGTGTCTCTTCTTTCTTATCTCCACTCAATCATATTAAGGTATCAAGCTTGTAGAGCTTGTTGATGGTGTCTGCTGGGGATGTGTCTTCTTCTTTCTTATCTCCACTCAACAATCATATTAAGGTATCAAGCTTGTAGAGCTTGTGATGGTGTCTGCTGGGGATGCTGAGTAGAGCTCATCAATGGATGAGTCAATACAGTCAATGATGTGTTTGGGGTTGACACTTAGTACATAGGGGAAAACCATGCAAACATTCTGGAAAGTCATTGTCCGTAGATGACCAGACTTAAGTCAATAATCAAGATTGTTGTTCTCTTGGGAGGACAGAACTTGTCCCTCCTGCTCTGTACCAGTCATGTGCAGCATGCCGTTTTCCCTATATAAATCTTTTGTTGTTGTTTCCCGTTGGCCGGCTCAAATATTTTGTAATTATGTAAATAAGTCTTAATTTAATGTATTATTACATCTTAATTCAGGCAGTACTTTATCAGATTATGTTTTTATGTTCCATTAGCTCAATTAAAGCTAACTCTGATCAAAACTATCTTTATAATTATACTTTCTCAGGATTTTGCCCCAGCTGCATTACCAATACCATTTAGTACTAAAAAGAAACAGCAAATAATTCGCTAGCATATCAAATTTCATATAATATATATATGTGATGGTTATAGGTGTTTTAACATATAATTATATATTTTAATATATATGTTATATTCAATATAATATAATACACTGCGGCTTGTGATTGTAAAACAACACTTGAAGTTACACCGCATGAGTTTCTTTTCAATGAAAAATCAAAATTTATTTCAAGGTGAAATATTGACTATTTCTAACCTTTTTGGATGAGGTATGAAAGGGTGAATTATGAAAAGTAATGATGAACGGAAAAGCCTAGTGGACATGGCATCTGCCCGGTAAGCGGAACATTGTGGGTTCGATTCCCATCCTGGACACTTTTATTTTTCCGTTCATCATTACTCTTCATAATTCACCCTTTCATTCCTCATCCAAAAAGGTTAGAAATAGTCAATTTAACCTTGAAATAAATTTTGATTTTTCATTGAAAAGAAACTCATGCGGTGTAACTTCAAGTGTCGTTTTATATGTTATATTCAATTTAATTTTTTTAAGAGAAAAATATATTAATATTTTTTATAATTTGACCAAAAAAAAAGCTTTTAATTATTATTTTGTTCTGTTGAATATATAGATTTGTTTTTTTTTCTTTAGGTTGGTTAAATGTGTTTTTTTCTAATAAACTCATATTAGCCAAAAATAATATTATATAGTTAAATTTGTTTAAAATAAAATAAGCATATTTGCTAATAATTGATATTTCATTCTTCTTTTTTTTTTTTTTGTAAGTAAAATTTGCATTCGACAATCTAAACATTACTTAATTATTATTATACTTCCCCCCCCCCTCCGAATATAAGATACATATATACTCGTATATTTATTTAATTTAAAAAGGCATATTTTGGATCAAAATATCATTTATTTTACCAATATTTCAGTTGGCTGAACGACAACCTTTATCAAGGTGTTATAACACTTTAAAATGTTATAACACCTTGATAAAGGTTGGCGTTCAGGAAACTGAAATATTGGGAAAATAAATAATATTTTGATCCAAAATATGTCTTTTTAATTAAAGATTTATTTATGGATTTTCAAAACAATATATATGTATATTTAGAATTATTTTTACATCTGAACTTTAGCAGGTTTTTAATGACGTTGAACCTTTTTTTCTATCTTTTTTTTGAATTGGAAAATATTCTAGTTATCGTCTTCACAATTGATATTTAATGATGTATTGGACCAAATGAATTAAAACTATGATGGTGGAATGAAGTAATTCGAAAATAAAAAAAGTGTTTTGAGCAGAATATCTTGGATTTCCTGAAACGACCAAAGTTTTGGAATAGAGTGTGAGTCAAAGATCGATTCACCACAAATTGTCGGCAGGTAAACTCCATTTCTAAATTCTTCTGGGAGAGAGGTCGTCTGTAAAGCCGCTAGAGGATACAGGACTTTGGTCTTCAGCAGATGATAAATGTTTAAAGAATGGATCTTATGAAGATTGATTATTTGTGGAACAGACGAAAACTTTGGGGGACGTTAATGGACAAATTGTCGCCGCCTGGAGGCGTTTTATTTAAAGCAGACTATCTTCTAACTATTGGAATAATTTAAAATTGATAAACATTTTATGTTACGATGCACTAGCGCGCCATCTGTTATCAAATTACGAAACTATTTTAGACGCGAATATTCTTTTTTTTTTATTTTATTTTAAATTATTTATTTTAAAAAGAATATTACGCGTCTAAAATAGTTCGCAATTTGATAAGCATGTTATTATTTGTGAATTAGTTTCTATTCGATTTTGCTATCATTATTATGTTATTAATATATTGCTTTGTTGTTGAAAAGATAAGGAATTGAAGTCGTGATAATAGGAATTGAAAAATAATTATTTACCCATCAAGTAGTTTTATTTTCAATTGCTTGAAGAAAATGCACATGAAATTATTTATCACAGTAATATATAGTATTTATAAAATGAATCCTATATTAGTAATTTAAAAAAAATAGTTAAGTTAACTATCATTTATTTACAACAATTATCAAAGTGGTATATTCTAAAACTATGATCAAAAATGTAGAATAGTCAATGATGAAAATAAAATATATGTTTTAAAAAAGTAAATTGTTTGCATTTTAGATCATATATTTAAATAAAAAGACATATATTGGATCAAAATATCATTTATTTCATTAATAATCAGTTGGCTGAACGCCAACCTTTTTCAAAATACACCAATACCTCGCTTTGCGTCGTTTGGTTTTGCGTTTTTTTTCGAAGTTGCGTCGCTGCTTATTTTTTTACTGATTTTCACTGTGCGTCGTTAGATTTTCGAAGTTGCGTTGTTTTGGATTCGAGTCTTTAATTTTTTTTTTCCTAAAATATGGCAACACCTTTGTTTTTGATTGCGCCATGCCATCAAAATTTTATTTTCACTTTGCGTCGTTTCAATTTGCGTCGTGTTTTTTTGGAACGTAACCCCGACGCAAAGCGAGGTATGGGTGAATTATAACATATTAATGTGCTATAATTAAAGATATATTTATGGATTGTTCTATTTTCAATATATTTACTTATTTATATTTATATATAAAATATTATGCATAGAAACGACAAGAACTACCACATGATATAACTTATAAATGGCGTTTTTTTTCCGTTTCTTATAACATTAATTTTCTTATGTTTATTAACGTATGTATTTGTAAATATTTCTTGTAAGATATAGTCGATGTTTTTATTAAGTCCGTGAAGAGCGATTATCACTTGTGAAAGCTAGCCATCAAAATAAAAAGAAACTCATTGTGAGAAAATACTGTGTATTTTGTATTTGTATTTTGTAATTTTAAGAGGAACATTTACCTTTCTATACCGGAATGGCTAGTCTGTATAACGAAATTTATTCTGTAGCTACCTTAACACACCTGTTTTTAACGTTCATTCAACGGAACAAAACAAGATGGGCGGATATCACAGGTTACATAATTAAAACATAATTAATTATAAAGCGATGCCATCTATATATAAAAATGGAAGCATTGAAACATAAATGTTTCTTTTTAAATATAAAAATAACTATAATTATAAATATAAAATAGTTATAAACAATTCTACTGTCCTAAAAGCTTATGTTCATAGTTTGCTTGAATACCAGTTCTAAGATTCCACCCTCATCGCTTGTAAAAGCAATTAAAAATTAAAATGAACTCATTGTAAGAAAATATTTTGTAATTTTAAAAAGTTTTTCACAATTTTGAATAGAAAGGTTTCACAGAGAGAAAACTGGGATTGAGAGAAAGCCAATCTAGGGGCCATACACCAGAGGATCTATCACGGCCTCTATCCACCTATAAAATTTTACAGCCACTCGATAATTAGCTACAAAAAGTCTGACAAGGCTGGAAGCGTGCTCCTATCCGACTAAGGACTCAGAGAATCTGTGAATTATTATCCACTAACTCTGTGAAACTTTTTTCAACACCGTGTTTGATGACCAGACACTAAATTAACCAACGTGACCTAAATAATTCCACACAAATTATCTGGAAACGTTTTTGTGCCTCGAACTTAAACACTTTTTAAACCCTTTTGTTAAAACTCATCGTTTAAAATACCTAGCGAATAACAATGATTGGGAATTTTTAAAAAGGTCGATAGAGAGATATCGTATTGTTTTAAACTATTTTTTAAATTTTATTTGTACTTGGTATTTATTACATTTTTAAAATTTATTTTAATCATATATTCTATGAAAAATAATACAAATGTAATATTGTACTGGGATAAGGTGCATAAAATTAAGAAAAAAGGCATCTCCTTATCGTGCAACTGAAAGTTGCTGATGGCTTGCGCCATCTATCGGAATAAATATCAACTAGTTCTCGTTGATTTTTAATTATTTCCAGATTGACCAACTCCTCACTACTCGTTTCATGATTTTTCAGGATGCCTAAATGACCAGTTTTTTGGTCATTGATGTACAGCTTGCACCACGCTGATGAGGGCCAACAGCCCGAAACGCGTCCGTGGTTAGCTTTTCTTGATTATCAAGAATGGGTATTTGGCCAATTCTGAATAATTAAAAACCAACGAGAATAGTTGATATTTTATTCCGATAGATGGCGCAAGTTATCAGCAACTTTCAGTTGCACGATAAGGAGATACCTTTTTCATATCACATATTCCTATGTTTAAATATTTTTATTTTTATTATCCCATTATATAAATATACAAGGTCATGGAGACTAAATTCATAGATCAAATTTACAATCTAGGTAGGGTTGGGGTCCTGTCTTGAGGCTTCCATACATTCCAAGAGGTGGTCTGGTGAGGTCTCTTTGGTCCTGTAGATGGTGAATTGTGTCTTTACACCATCCTGGAAGAGTCTTGTATGGCTGACAGTTTTAAGCCTGGAAATACAGGTTGCTGTGGTTCATCCCACATTCCATTAATAAGAAAAACAATGTTTAAAAAAAAACATGAACTTTTATAATGTTATAGTGAAATATATCTCTACAGGTATCGTAATATTCAACAAGCAGCAAATTGCTCAACGACCAAAAAAACTGGTCCTTCAGGCATCTTGAAAAATCAGGAAACGTGTAGTTAAGGCCAGAATTGCGTGAGACCGCGACACAATGTGAAAAAGTTGTTGGTCGTTGAGGTACAGCTTGCACCACGCTGACGAGGGCCAATAGCCCGTCTGTTGTTAGCTTTTCTTGATTAACCAAGAATGGGTATTTGGCCAATTCTGGAATAATTAGAAATCAACGAATATACTATTAATTAATTATTATAGTATTTATTCTGAGAGATGGCGCCAACCATCAGTAACTTCAGTTGCATAATAAAGAGATGCCTTTTTCTTAATATTTATATATAATAGTATGCCTATATTAATCAATATATTGTTTATTAATTATATACTATTCATTTATATTTATTATGTAGTTTATATCATTATTACATAC
Organism: Cordylochernes scorpioides; assembly: GCA_030710605.1. Lineage (NCBI taxonomy): Eukaryota > Metazoa > Arthropoda > Arachnida > Pseudoscorpiones > Chernetidae > Cordylochernes > Cordylochernes scorpioides. The sequence goes on along the minus strand of CP092863.1, from coordinate 94,712,408 downwards.
ACACAATAGAATTTAAATTCTATTGACGTTATGTGGCTCTGAGTTTGTTGTTGACACACATTAATATGTTATAACATCTTAATAAAGGTTGACGTTCAGCCAACTCAAATATTGGTAAAAGATATTTTGATCCAATGCCTTTTTATTTAAAGAATTATTTATGGATTGCTCTATCTTCAAAACACAATAGTATATTTTATACTAGTGGGTAATATGTATATAAACTGTTGTTAACAGAACATTACAATATAAAAGGTGATTATATACATGTATCGCTTATATATATTGCCACGTGGAAAATTAGGAAAGACAAACTTCAGGATGACACAGCAATTTATTCAAGGCAAGAACAAACTATGAATGATAAACAAAAGATAGGCAATGAGTGAAGTTTACAGAGTAGTAAAATATAAACATTAAAAATGATACTCTGTTAATACTAGTGTAAAATAATAAATACTTCTCTGAAGAGATAAAGGTCGCCTCTCCCGTCAAAATAGACGGCAAAAATAGAAGCCATCTATTGACCTTCGCCGCTAACTAGCGGCCTCGGGTCGGTAACAAAGCCACAACACCAGCCTTGGCAAACTGAAAAGCGTCCACCTAGAGACCATGGTTTCTTGCTAACGGCCCTCGTCAGTCTAGGGCGGACTTTATTCTATGATATCCACACGGGATCTAATGGAATCTTGACAATCTGCCAAAGAGGTGTTTAGCTGGTAAATAGATAGCGTCTAGTTTTGACGTCTATTTTGACGGGAGAGTCTCTTAGTCTCTTTAGATCAATATCCTCCCGGCAAAATTTCCATCTATAATAAATACTTCGCTACATTATATAACTAACATGAATAAATTCACCAAATAGAAACAGTGAGAATAATTCCATGCAGAGAAATATACGAGATGTAGACAGAATGGCTCGAACCAATATCCATATGAAACGCCGGCAATATGGTTACTACCCTCCCAAGTTAATATTTTGTCAAGAATATTTATTCCAAACATTTGCCTTTTAAAATTCAATATTGGTCCCTGCATATAATATGCAAACATTTCCACTTTATTCATGTGCCCACTTCCCCAACAGCTTTTTCATTTTGTGTTTGCTGTTTATAGGAAAACACTCTCCTATTTGCTCCGAGATTTTTACAATTTAATTTAAATTTTTGTATATTTTCCATGGAAACGTATTGATATTTCTATCTATTTGCATACTGACGCTTTTAGACACAAGATTTCTAAGTTTGTTTGATTGGATATAATATTTTTGGCGCTGGATAAAAGGTGAATATAAACATTTAGCGTTTATATATATTGCCACGTGGAAAACTAGGAAAGACAAACTTCAGGATTACACAGCAATTTATTCAAGGCAAGAACAAACTATGAATGATAAAAATATATAAGCAATGAGGGAAGTTTACAGAGTAGTAAAATATAAAAATAAAAAATGATACTCTGTTTGTTTCGGATGCGATCACTGCCTCACTTACTAAGCTCGGAAAGCTTGCTGCATCCTGGATATGTCTGGTCTTATCTAAATAGCTATGTTGACTGTATCTTCTTTCCAGACTTCTTCTGGTCTCCAACCGTATTGAAGCCTATTTGCTTCCTTAAAAGTGCCCACAACACACTGATGACACTAATAATTCACCAACACCCGATTGTTACTGACACACTTTTATTAAATATATAGAATTATATTCACAAATATGTAAATCTTCTGGCTGAATAAGCAAAAATAGAAATTTACATAACCGGCGTCTCCACTGTTAATACTAGTGTAAAATACTAAATACTTCGCTACATAGCTCCTTCCCTATGGGAGCTGTGACCCACAGCTATTGTAGTTAATGACATGGATCTGACGTGCCAAGGATTCCATCGAAGTCTTGGAATTTTGTCCACCAATATGTTTGTATTCAGTTTTTCCCTTTGTCCCCTCTTATATTTCAGTTTCAGTATACACAGGGTCATTTCAACTCTAAACTCCTTTTCGGGATTATTTTAGATGTTTGGAAAAAGGAAATGAAAACATCGAGTCAGTTTTATATTCTGGGCATATTTGAGTTTTACGTAACATGTGTGCGACTGTTTGAGAATGCTCTCTAGTTGATTTGTAATTTGGATTATAGATTATAACCACAAGGTAATATATAAGACCAAATTCAGATAAATAAATAGTGTGTGATGTTTCAGCGTTGTTACAATCTTCAGGACAAAAGTACTGAAAGTACACAAGATAATAAGACCACAAATCCAGATAAATGAATAGTGTGTGATGTTTCAGGGTTGTTACCATCTTCAGACAAAAGTACTGAATTTGAAAATATCAGTGAGTACTTATGTCTGAAGATGGTAACAACTCTGTGTAACATTACACACTATTTATTTGGTCTTATTACCTTGTGAATCCAATAATGTGAATAGTGTATTTATACAATTTGGGGGTAAGATTATATGCATCCAGGAGACATATATTTAATTCTAAAATAAAATTTGAGATTTTCCCTTCAGACACTAATGGAGGTGCGAGAGATTCTCTGCGGGATTTCCTGTCAGACTAATGGATACCGCAGCAGCTTTTTTAAAATAATTTTTCACAACTCTTTCATGATATATCATACCCCTGAATTGATTTTTCTGAAAGAAACAACTTTGTTTTTTCTCAAATAATCTTTAAAAACAACACAAAAACACACATATAATGGTTAATTCTAACAATATTGTAACAAAGTATTTATTAATTTTATTATTTTTATTAACAGAGTGGTCATTTTTATATTTTTCTACTCTGTAAATTTCCCTCGTGGCTTATCTTTTCTTTACCATTCATAGTTTGTCCTTGCCTGAAATAAATAGTTGTCTCCTCCCGAAGTTGGTCTTCCCTAATTTTACACGTGACATTATTGTAACAAAGTATTTATTATTTTATTAACAGAGTATTATTTATGTTGTTTTTATTTTGATACTCTGTAGGGAAATAACAAACTATGAATGATAAAAAAAAGATAAGCAATGAGGGAAGTTTACAGAGTAGCAAACTATAAATATTAAAAATTGATACTCTGTTAATAAAATAATAAATACAGTAGACTCTCCTATAACGCGAGTTTTTACAACGCGATTTCGTACAACGCGATAAAAAAAAATTGCGACAAATTTATTTATACAACGCGAATTTTCGTATAACGCGTTATAAAATAAAACAATTTACCCTAACAACATTCGCGTTATACAAGTTTTATTTCGTACAACGCGAATTCCCATAACGCGATTTCATACAACACGGAACACATTAATCGCGTTATAGGAGAGTCTACTGTACTTTGTTTCAATATTATAATCCTTTTTAATAATACGTTTGTGTGAATAAAGTTTATTTCGTATATAAATATTGATCTAAATTTAAATAATGTTTCTCTCTCTCTATAAAACTATAGAAATAATTTGTATTAATATATTGAAACTATGTTCATAAATAGTTTTATTGAAAAAAGAATTATACGCGTCTATAATAGTTTCTAATTTTGATAACAGATGGCACGCTTAAAGCGTCATAATATTGCCACGTGGAAAATTAGGGAAGACAAAAACTTCAGGATGAGACAACAATTTATTTCAGGCAAGGACAAACTATGAAAGGTAAACAAAAGATAAGCCACGAGGGGAATTTACAGAGTAGCAAAATATAATCATAAAAAAATAACCACTCTGTTAATAAAAATAATAAAATTAATAAAAATTTGTTACAATATAATTGTTCCAATAAAAGACACAAATTGATATTTGCGGAAAAGTGATTGCTCGAAGCATAATATATATTTATAATTGTATGTAATTCTGTTGTCCTCAAAGCTTATGTTCATTTAAAATTACCCATTCCAAGAGTCTAGCATCAGTATCACAATAAAAGGATGTTCCAAAATTGCAATATAACAGCGGTATGGTAGATTAAACTGGAGAAACCGCTGGGAAGGTTAACCACTGATGAGCCAGGCCCTCCCATTAATTTATCCATTACAGAAAAGACAGTAGAAATTGTTTTATTTTAAAAAAATCATACGCGTCTATAATAGTTTTTAATTTTGATAAAATAGTTTAAACATTTGAACTCAAATATCCACATAGGGTCCAACTAAAATTTCATTTTCCAAATAGGAACTACCATAAATGGAAGTTATACTAAATATACTTCTGGGTTGTTAAATATAGTACAGTAAAACTTCATTAATTCCAATATTTATCTTGATCTCTAGAATTTACTATAAATAGAATTTACGTTATTAAGTCGAATTTTCGGATAATTTCTTTTTTTTTTTTTGGTCCCTTGTGAAAAGTGTTTAGTTAATGAAGGAGTTTTTAATTAATCATTTTATTTAATCATACATACATTACAATTATAACATAATAGAAAGAAAATTTTAATGGGAAATACTGCAATCAAAATATATATGTGCTTTCGAACAACTACAACAACAACTGAGTAGTCAAATATCAATAAAATGTCATCAATGATAATAAGCTTGGAAATTAAATCCAACACCTTGGGCTTGGAATTATCCCCAAGTTCGACTGTATATAGGTTAGATTAATAATTTCCCATACTTACTGATGGAATTTATTCAAGAGAAAACAAAGGTTACCAATTTATATGGAATACTAATGATTCTTACCAAAACCTGACTTTTCATCATCGATGGATCCATCTCTTTGCAGATACCAGAACAGGCTTAAATAATCTTTCTCAAGATTTGATAGGACCTTCGAAGATGTTCTTACATTTCTAATTTCGTAATTGAACTTTTTACTTCATTATTAATTTCAATTTGGAGCCTTTGAAACTATCGTTTGTAAATGCATAAATGGAATAAGAGGTATATATAGGTGATAAAATTCATAAAACCACGAAAACGGACGTTTGCTGGACATGTGATGATCAGCAAGAGAGACATTGCTGACAATGTTGGAGGGAAAACTCCGGGGGAAGAGATCGAGGGGAAGACAGGGATACACAGACGGTCTAAAACAATGGACTGGACGACACGAGGAGATGGCGGAGGAAGTATGGAGAGACCATGTGGCCCACCTTCAGTAGAGGAAGGCATTGAAGGAGGGAGATATGGAGAGACCATGTGGCCCACCCTCAGTAGAGGAAGGCATTGAAGGAGGGAGATATGGAGAGACCATGTGGCCCACCCTCAGTAGAGGAAGGCATTGAAGGAGGGAGATATGGAGAGACCATGTGGCCCACCCTCAGTAGAGGAAGGCATTGAAGGAGGGAGATATGGAGAGACCATGTGGCCCACCCTCAGTAGAGGAAGGCATTGAAGGAGGGAGATATGGAGAGACCATGTGACCCACCCTCAGTAGAGGAAGGCATTGAAGGAGGGAGATATGGAGAGACCATGTGGCCCACCCTCAGTAGAGGAAGGCACTGAAGGAGGGAGATATGGAGACCATGTGGCCCACCCTCAGTAGAGGAAGACATTGAAGGAGGGAGATATGGAGAAACCATGTGGCCCACCCTCAGTAGAGGAAGGCATTGAAGGAGGGAGATATGGAGAGACCATGTGACCCACCCTCAGTAGAGGAAGGCACTGAAGGAGGGAGATATGGAGAGACCATGTGGCCCACCCTCAGTAGAGGAAGGCACTGAAGGAGGGAGATATGGAGAGACCATGTGGCCCACCCTCAGTAGAGGAAGGCATTGAAGGAGGGAGATATGGAGAGACCATGTGGCCCACCCTCAGTAGAGGAAGGCATTGAAGGAGGGAGATATGGAGAGACCATGTGGTCCACCCTCAGTAGAGGAAGGCATTGAAGGAGGGAGATATGGAGAGACCATGTGGCCCACCCTCAGTAGAGGAAGGCATTGAAGGAGGGAGATATGGAGAGACCATGTGGCCCACCCTCAGTAGAGGAAGGCATTGAAGGAGGGAGATATGGAGAGACCATGTGGCCCACCCTCAGTAGAGGAAGGCATTGAAGGAGGGAGATATGGAGAGACCATGTGGCCCACCCTCAGTAGAGGAAGGCATTGAAGGAGGGAGATATGGAGAGACCATGTGGCCCACCCTCAGTAGAGGAAGGCATTGAAGGAGGGAGATATGGAGAGACCATGTGGCCCACCCTCAGTAGAGGAAGGCATTGAAGGAGGGAGATATGGAGAGACCATGTGACCCACCCTCAGTAGAAGAAGGCATTGAAGGAGGGAGATATGGAGAGACCATGTGCCCACCCTCAGTAGAGGAAGGCACTGAAGGAGGGAGATATGGAGAGACCATGTGGCCCACCCTCAGTAGAGGAAGGCATTGAAGGAGGGAGATATGGAGAGACCATGTGACCCACCCCAGCAGAGGAAGGCACTGAAGGAGGGAGATATGGAGAGACCATGTGGCCCCACCCTCAGTAGAGGAAGGCATTGAAGGAGGGAGATATAGAGAGACCATGTGGCCCACCCTCAGTAGAGGAAGGCATTGAAGGAGGGAGATATGGAGACCATGTGGCCCACCCTCAGTAGAGGAAGACATTGAAAGAGGGAGATATGGAGAGACTATGTGGCCCACCCTCAGTAGAGGAAGATACTGAAGGAGGGATATATGGAGAGACCATGTGGCCCACCCTCAGTAGAGGAAGACACTGAAGGAGGGAGATATGGAGAGACCATGTGGCCCACCCTCAGTAGAGGAAGACACTGAAGGAGGGAGATATGGAGAGACCATGTGGCCCACCCTCAGTAGAGGAAGACACTGAAGGAGGGAGATATGGAGAGACCATGTGGCCCACCCTCAGTAGAGGAAGACACTGAAGGAGGGAGATATGGAGAGACCATGTGGCCCACCCTCAGTAGAGGAAGACACTGAAGGAGGGGTATTGGGGATGTAAAGGTGCATTGTAATTTGTCAAATATTCAGAATAGAATGAACTGTATATATATATATATTTGCCCGTTTACATCATGGGGAAATATATCTTGATCACTCTCCAATCTTTTTTCACCACAGTAAAGTCAATTATCAAAAATAAATAAATAAATATAATTAAAAAATAAATGGTATCGCTAGAATAATTACAATTTTGGAATATTCATTTTATTTTTTAAAACCTTTTTTATATTCATGAGAAACCCTATAAAACGATTGGGGAAAATGCCGCAAGGTGGCAGGTCGTATAATCCTATTGTTAAAGTGTATTTGAAGTAGAAGATAAAATATTTCCGCCATTTGTAATTCTAAAATTGACACAAATAATCCATTAAAGGCTGAATAATATTAAATTTAAATTGGAAATTACCTTTTCTTTACCAATAAAGATTTAAGGAATGCTTTGTATAGAAATAATTTACTATTTTTTCTTTTGTTACATTTACCGCCAAATTTTTACGCAGACGATTAAAGATGATAGTATTATTTTACCACGATGCCTCGAGGGTATCGTTTGACATTTATCGATTTTTGATTTTGGCTTTTAAAAATTCAATCTTCTTTCTTTTATACTACACGAATATTTTCTTTATTCTAATATTTTATAAATATAGTTTTTCCAATTTGGTGTGTATTTAATGTTTATATTTCTAAATTGAATAATATACACTTTTATATTAAAAATTATAAAATGTATGTCTTTTCATGCGGTTGATATATATTTAGGTAGATTTTTTATAATTTTCTAAATACAAATGTTGATTTTTAGTATTCTTAACGAGCTGTTACAGGCCTGGTTCACTAGGCGTATACTATAATTTAGTAATATTTTATTTTTATGATTGAAATTATTTTTAGAATGCCATAGTTTTTACCTACGATTTGATATTTGTATTTATAAATTTTATGAAGATGAAATCGAAATGGATTCAAAACGAAATATTCCCAAATTTTCTATCAGAATTCGAAACTATTATAGACGCGTAAGATTCTTTTTTTAAATTAAATAATTTTGTTTTCATAAGCAAACTTCTGGCGGAGAATTATTCTCTCATTCTCCAGTAACGGACAGTAAAACATGTCATGTGTCCTGGCTGTATTCACTGTTACACAGAGTTTACTTTAGGTTCTTTGATTTCAACAATAGAACGTGATTATGTTTAAATAGTGAAATGGGAATTCTCACCTGGGCAACGCATCGCTTTACAGTCAATGTAATGTTATCGTTGAGGTAACACTCCATATTAATTGTTGTATGAAAATGATTATAGTAAAAATACAATTAAAAACATACAAGGTATGTCCCATAAGTTCCCGGACTGGGTCCATAAAAAAATAAATAAATGAAAAATGTAAATAAATTTGACAGTTTATTATAGAAAAAATATCTGGCAACACGGTGGTACCAATATCGAGGCGGTACGTGCACGCGCGCCAAAGTTATTCTAATTTATTTAAAGGTTACACCTTGCGCTGCGGCGATTTTACGATGGAACAAAAATTGAAGCAGAGGATTTGCATAGAATTTTGTGTGAAACTTCAAATATCAGCAACCGACACTTTTGAAATGCTTAATAAAGCATTCCCCAATAACGCCCCAAAGAGAACAACTGTTTTTGAATGGCATTCTAGATTTGAAGCTGGCAGAATTTCCATTGAAGATGATCCTCGTCAAGGACGCCCAACATATCAAAAGACTGATGAAAATGTGCAAAAAATCGCCGATTTGATAAAAGAAAATCCTCGAACCACTTTGCTGGAGCTAGAGCAAGACACAGGCATCTCTAAAACAACGATTGGAAGAATCGTAACCGAAGATTTGAGGCTCAAAAAGACTCCCGCAAAATTCATCCCAAGATTCCTCACTAATGAGCAAAAACTGTGTCGGCTTGCAACCTGTGAGGACATGCTGGAAATGACAAGAACGGATCCGGAATGGAAAGACAAGATAATCACAGGCGACGAGACATGGGTCTATGGCTATGACCCTGAAACCAAGCGTCAATCTGCCGAGTGGATAGGTCAGGGTGAGCCTAGACCCAAAAAATCCAGGATATTGATATCCAGAAACAAGGTGTTGCTGGTCGCTTTTTTGGATAACAAGGGCATTGTTCATCACGAGTATCTTCCTGCAGGCCAAACAGTTATTAAGGAAATGTATTTGAGCATTCTTCGCCGTCTAAGGGAAGCGATTCGAAAAAAAAAGGCCAGAAAAATGGACTAATGGTGACTCGATCCTACACCATGACAATGCCCGCCCTCACACAGCGCACTTGGTGACGAGTTTTTTGGCGAAAAAACGGGACAGAAATCCTACCTCAACCACCCTATTCCCCAGACATCGCACCAAATGACTTTTTCCTGTTCCCCAAACTCAAAGCAGTTCTAAAAGGAAGACATTTTGACACCAGGGAAGACATAATAGAAAAATCGCTGCTGGCATTGAAGAGCATTCCAAAAGAGGCCTATAAAAACTGTTTCGACAATTGGGAGAAACGATGGCGCTGGTGCGTTGAAGCAAGGGGGCTTACTTTGAAAAGTTTTAATTAAAAAAATTTAAAAAAATCTTACCTTTTTTTTTATGGACCCAGTCCGGCAACTTATGGGACATACCTTGTATATTATGATACATTAGCGCGCCATCTGTTATAAAAATTCGAAACTATTATTGACGCGTATGATTCTTTTTAAAATTAAATATTTTTTTACTACCCCATTACTACAATAAAAAATTAATGGCATGGCCTGGCTAATCAGTGGTAAACCCTCCCAGCGGTTTCGCCAGTTTAATCTACCATACCGCTGTTATATTGCATTTTTGGAACTTTCTTTTATAGTGATACTGTTATTAGACTCTTGGAATGGGTATTTTAGATAAACTATGGACATAAGCTTTATTATCATTTTTGTATAATCCATATGTATAGACTGGTCTATAATAAAAATAATGAATATTTTGAAATAAAATTATTTCGATGAAAACTAAAAATATCTATAACAAAATTGAAAACATATTTTTCAAAATAAAAATACCGTTTAAGAATGAAAATAGTGTTAAAAGGGGTAAAATGTTGCTGTATACATAATTTTAAAAGTTGTTATTGAAGTGTAAAATGTTGTCACTAAAGAATAAAGTGGCTCTTTGAGAAATCAAGAAATGGGTATTAAAGGCCAAACTTTCGTAAATACACTAAACATGTGTAAAAATTTTAAATAAAAATCTGCTATCTAAAAAAATCTCATGTTAATGGTCAGAATATGTCTAATATTTGTTTTTAATATTAACATCTGATATTTTTATTTTAATTATTTTTCACATTTATATATATATATTTATCAAGAAATTGGGTTGACCAAATATCAGGGAACAGGTTAAATCAATGTTTAGTTGATTTTTGTTCCACTAGATGGCGCTCTGCCATATAGAGATGCTCATGTGAGGTCAGGAAATACCTATTTTGTTTTTAATATTAACACCTGACCTTTTTCCTATTTTTCTTGATTTTTAACATATATATAAAAATATATGTGTGTGTTTTGAAAATAGAGCAAATATAAAACATTATAAAAAGGCATATATTGGATTGAATAAAAGATTTATTTACCAATATATGCCTTTTTATTATCTAATATATATAGGGTATAAAACTTTACACAAATAAATTTACTGGCAATGCGTTTCTTTTAAATATCATCTAATATTATCTCTACAGACCTTACTGCAATGATAGGAGTTATTGAATGAGAGGGCTTGGCTCATCAGTAGTGAACCCTCTCAGCGGTTTCGCCAAATTAATCTCTAGACCGCTCTACTATTGTATTGGACTGGTTTTGTTATATACCCTGCATTTTCTATGGAAGGCAGCTTAGGGGTGTTTAAGGAACTATGGACATAGGCTTATAGGTCTGTAGAGGTACATACATATAATTTCAAGGTATTGCATCGAGCAAAGCTCTTCCGCAAAATATGTTTTCATATTTAAAATTTAATTTACTAATATATATTTGTTAAGAAAACATATTTTGCGGAAGAGCTTTGCTCGATGCAATACCTTGAAATTATATGTATGTACCTCTACAGACCTATAAGCCTATGTCCATAGTTCCTTATACACCCCTAAGCTGCCTTCCATAGAAAATGCAGGGTATATAACAAAACCAGTCCAATACAATAGTAGAGCGGTCTAGAGATTAATCTGGCGAAACCGCTGAGAGGGTTCACTACTGATGAGCCAAGCCCTCTCATTCAATAACTCCTATCATTGCAGTAAGGTCTGTAGAGATAATATTAGATGATATTTAAAAGAAACGCATTGCCAGTAAATTTATTTGTGTAAAGTTTTAACGATAGATGGCAATAAAATTTAATTTACTAATATATATTTGTTATGAAAACATATTTTTGCGGAAGAGCTTTGCTCGATGCATACCTTGAAATTATATGTATGTACCTCTACAGACCTATAAGCCTATGTCCATAGTTCCTTAAACACCCCTAAGCTGCCTTCCATAGAAAATGCAGGGTATATAACAAAACCAGTCCAATACAATAGTAGAGCGGTCTAGAGATTAATTTGGCGAAACCGCTGAGAGGGTTCACTACTGATGAGCCAAGCCCTCTCATTCAATAACTCCTATCATTGCAGTAAGGTCTGTAGAGATAATATTTGATGATATTTAAAAGAAACGCATTGCCAGTAAAATTTATTTATGTAAAGTTTTAACGATAGATGGCAATAAAATTTAATTTACTAAATATATAGGGTATACATTTCAGACGTAAAATAAATTTTCGTTAAATCGGGGTTCGTTAATTCTAGGTCTTATTCTACGAAATGTATATATACATTCCAAAATTGATTAGAACCCATCCAACCGTGATGGAAGGACGAATATCCTAACTCATATATTTCATTAATAAAATATATGAGAAATAACATTCATCTTAATATTTAATTAAGAAACAGGATATCAATCTTGGGTTATATGGGTTATATATTATAGTAACGTATTTATTATTTTATTAACAGGTAATTATTATTTATGTTTATATTTTGTCACTATATAAACTTCCTTCGTTGCTTATCTTTTGTTCATCATTCATAGTTTGTTCTTATCTTAAATAAATTGCTGTGTCATCCTGAAGTTTGTCATCCCTAATTTTCCACATGGCATTTTGGTGGAGATGCTGGGTAAATTAGGGAAGACAAACTGAAGATCGCCGAGAAGACCTTGAGGCCATGGGTGCTGTGATCAACTTGTGATAATAAGAGGTAAAACAAAAGAACAAATTGAAAAGATATCTCGCGGAGATATCTCTAAAAAAAAAAATAGAAGAATGGAAAATTAAATCAAACCTGAATTTTAACTAAAAATAATCGAAAGCTATACTTATAACAAATAAGCACGAATTTGAAAAATCCCCAAAAGAAGATTAAAAGGAGAAGAAATAGAAGCTGTTAAAAAATTAGAGTATCTAGGAATAGTAATATACAACAAATGATATACTTCCTTAAAGGACTTTTTTAACAAACTTGACGGTATACATCAAACTGAACCCCTATTTAACGCAATATTGTCGCGGATTTAACGATGAGTTTTAAAATTGTTATCTCTAATATTTGTGTATATGTGATCATCACAGAAATAATATTTTAATAAGCGATAAAATATTTCTATTGGTTTTATTACGTATCACACACACACAACCCCTTCCCAGAGGTCCTCCCCCACGTGGGGGGGCGGGAGAAGCAGCACAAGTAAGGGACTGCCCTGTAGTACAGTGTCGTGAACCGCTACGGTAACTGTGAACAGGGAACTCTGAAATGTGGCTGACTAACGGGGCAATGGTACCTCCCTTTCCATGGAGCAGCACAAGTAAGGGACTGCCCTGTAGTACGGTGTCGTGAACCGCTACGGTAACTGTGAACAGGGAACTCTGAAATGTGGCTGACTAACGGGGCAATGGTACCTCCCTTTCCATGGAGCAGCACAAGTAAGGGACTGCCCTGTAGTACGGTGTCGTGAACCGCTACGGTAACTGTGAACAGGGAACTCTGAAATGTGGCTGACTAACGGGGGCAATGACACCTCCCTTTCCATGGAGCAACACAAGTAAGGGACTGCCCTGTAGTACGGTGTCGTGAACCGCTACGGTAACCGTGAACAGGGAACTCTGAAATGTGGCTGACTAACGGGGCAATGGCATCCCCCTTTCCATGGAGCAGCACAAGTAAGGGGCTGCCCTGTAGTACGGTGTCGTGAGCCGCTACGGTAACCGTGAACAGGGAACTCTGAAATGTGGCTGACTAACGGGGCAATGGCCTTTCCATGGAGCAACCCTCAGTTGGCCTGTATTGTGATTAAGGTGACGAAAGTTTCTATTCCGGGTTATCACACAAAAATTAATAAACTAGGGCCTAAATTAAGAGTAACTTAATACACCGAAAAACGTACACTCAAGAGTACAACACCAACAACAAAAAGGAGGTAAATAAAAAAACTTACGATTTGTTAAATAAAATGAAAACAGTACTTATCTTTTATTTGCAGCGTTGATAAGGAGCGGGTTACACAGGTATGTGAGGAGATCACCAGACAAGCACACAGAGAACGACGTCTCCACTCGATCACCACTCCACGCATCCCATTTCAACCCTCTTTTATATACAAACATGGTCACATTCGTCCAACGAGAAGACGTGGGAGATCGGTTCACCTAAAAAACAACATTCTTTCCGCATAACTGAGAAAAATAAAAGTGAAAATGTTTGTCAATATAATTTGATAAGGGTGCACGGAGCGATCTGCTCCATGGACAAGACACCACCTCAGTTGGCCGGTATTGTGATCAGGGTGCACGGACCGTTTGGCTCCATGGACAAGACACCACCACGTGTCACCAAATACCGAGGTACTGATGTCGTGACATGTCCAGGCTGCGATTCTACTCCTCGGAGCCTGGCTGGTGGTACTACCTCCCGCCCAGACCTGCCGGCCCAGCGAGCTGCCGTGCGGGGGAGGAGCCTGCGTAGCCCTGGCGCGGTACTGCGACGGCACGGATGACTGCGGTGATGGGTCAGATGAACCCTCTGGCTGTACCGGTGAGTTCCTGGTACCCACTACTCAATTACATCGAAGGAGATTTATCATAATTTATCATTTAAATGATACATCAGGTGAAGATAAGTTTACTCTATCCGTATACCTTATCATGAGTTCTTGGTCGGTTACACACACATGGTAGGAGATTTAACATTATTTATCATTTAAATGATACAGCGGATTTCTTTAGGTAAGTTTACTCTATGCCCAGCAATGGCCGCAGCCTTGCAGAAAATTGACTTAGACCCAGAGCAGCAGCTTTACACAGCCAAGATAGTGGATATTGCTGCTGCTGTGATAGATATGCATGGAGACATCTGGGACTCTTCTTTGGACACGACAACAACAGAAAATTGACTTAGACCCAGAGCAGCAACATTACACAGCCAAGATAGTGGATATTGCTGCTGCTGTGAAGGAGATGTATGGAGACATCTGAGACTCTTCTTTGGACACGACAACAACAACAACTCTATCTGTTTACCTAATCATGAGTTCTGGAGGTTATGTACATCGCTACAGCTGGAAGTTATAAATAATGATTTATTCAGAAAATCTCCTGGACTTTCGTTCTTATGTACCCTTGTAGAATGGCAGAGATTCCCGAAAGATCGAGATTGTATTAATGAAAATAAAAGGAAAACTCATCTCCAGAAACCTCTGACACACAAGACTCTTCAATTTCCATTTTATTTTTCTATTTTAACTCGAGGAGTTTATTTTAGTCAATCTCTGTTGTGTTGTTTGATTTAAATCTCGGAGAATTTCCTAATCAATCATCTATATATATAAATGAATTTTGAAAATAGAGCAATCCATAGATAAATCTTCAATTAAAAAGGCATATATCACCAGCTACTTACCATACTACCATACTTACCAGGTAAAATAAATGATATTTTGATCCAATATATGCCTTTTTAATTAAAGATTTATCTATGGATTGCTCTATTTTCAAAACGATTTCAACCAGTTTTGGTTATGACGTTCTACGCCTTGCAAAGGTAAAATAAATGATATTTTGATCCAATATATGCCTTTTTAATTAAATATAAATGAATGTATGTGTGTGTGTGTCTGTCCTTTATGCCTGACCAAACCACTCATTGGAACACCATGAAACTTTGGGAAGTTATTTAGTATAGTACTGGGAAGGTTTCTAGCAAATACAATTTTGAAATAACTTTTCGCCTAAAAATAATCAAGATAAATATTCTAATTTATCTGTTATAATTCAACAATCTGCTCTAAATATTATCATGATGATACGATGATTTTGTAATGTAGAAAATTAGGAAAGACAAAATTCAGGATGACACGGCAATTTATTTGTGACAAGAATAATGATACAATTCCAAGGCAAGATACTATTCCTTTAACTTCCAATTACCGAGGGAACCAATTAATATTGATTTTATTCAACTTATCGAGTATTTTTCAAGGGACCGGGAAAAAATGTTCACTTTATCGAGATATTCAAATTTACGAGTTTCAAATTATCAAAATATATCTTTTTTTAAAGTAAGTTTATAGAGAATTGTTTAACAAATGTTCGTTAGACAAACCTTTACTCGGGTAAAACCCAGGCGAAGCCGGGTACATCTGCTAGTTATTTATAAAGATTACATATAAGTCCTCCATTCAAGCTTGATGTGTGCTGTGAGGTTTGTATTTGCAGCCTGTAACCGGACACTGCGGGGAGAACTCAATGTCAAATACCCACTCCGGATCTCCGAGCCCCAACATAAACTGGCTTGTTCGGTCGGATTCAAGCCTGGGTCTGGGGCGTTGGTGGAGCTCACATTCCTGTCCTTCCAGATTGGGAACCTGGAAACCTCGAAGTGAGAAACTTTCATCACTCTGTGATATGGCGCGCTATGCATCATATTATAAATGTTCTAATAAAAGAAACAATTTGATATTTGCGGAAGAGCGATTGCTCGAAGCATATTATACAAGGTGCGTTCATTAATTTCCAGGACTGGTTAAAAAATAAAATAAATAAAAAAGCTAGAGAAAATATTTTTTTAAAGAGTTAAATATTGGACATTCGACCACACCTGACTGAAAGCACGAGTCTCGTGGCGCACGCGCCGATCTAAAAATAGAACAAAACAACTTCCTTGTAAGGTTCGCATTTCTAATTTTAAAATGGCCATTTTCGAAGAGCAGAGAATCTGCATTAAGTTTTGTTTTAAATTGAAAAAAAGTGCTACTGAGACGTATGAATTGATTAAAGAAGCTTTTGGCGATGCAGCTTCATCCCGTTCAAGAACTTTTGAATGATTTTCACGCTTCCAAAAAGGTCTGGTAAAGGTAAACGATGATCAGCATACTGGGCGTCCAAGATCATTTCGTTGCGAGGAAAACAAGCTCAAAATAAAGGAGTTAATTAAATCTAACAGAAGAATTATCTTCAGTGACTGGACTATCTGTTTATTTGGGGATAATGAGGTGCTTTAGGGAGGCAGTGCGCCTTAAAAGACCTGAAAGATGGCAAAACAATGACTGGATACTTCACGTCGGTAATGCGCGGCCGCACACAGTCCATGTTGTTTTGCAGTTTTTTGGCCAAGCATTCAACCATACAGATCCCTCATCCACCCTATTCCCCCGACTTAGCCCCCAATGACTTTTTCCTCTATCCTAAATTGAAAATTAACTTGAAAGGACGGAAATTTGACAACGTTGATATGATACAAGCTGAATCGAAGGCAACCTTGAGGAACCTCTAAAAAAGTGATTTTATCTCCTGCTTCGACAATTGGAAAAAAAGATGGAACGGGTGTATTGAGGCAGGAGGGGCATATTTTGAAAAATATTAAATTAGTTTTTTTATTTGTTTTATTTTTTCAAAGATACAGAGCAGTCCTGGAAATTAATGAACGCACCTTGTATATTTATAAATGTATGTAATTCTACTGTCCTCTAAGCTTATGTCCATAGTTCTTCTAAAATACCCATTCAAAGAGTCTATCAACAGTATCACTATAAAAGGAAGTTCCAAAAATGCAATATAACAGCGGTATGGTAGATTAAACTGGCGAAACCGCTGAGAGGGTTCACCACTGATGAGCCAGGCCCTCTCATTAATTTTTCCATTGCAGTAAGGGCAGTAGAAATTGTTTAATATCAAAAAGAAGCTTACGCCTTTAAAATAGTTTCGAACTCTGTGATATGTTACTGAACCTTTGCCAAGTATTGGAATAAATGTGTATACACTGAGAATATCGGTTATTCATTTTGAAGGAGATGCCTTTCTCTCAATAACAATAGGATTTAAAATTCTTGGAAATGAAATCGTTAAAGCACGAAGGTGTTTTTACACATAAAACAAACTTCTACTCTACTTACTGCGATGAAAAAATATTGGGAGGGCTTAGTTCATTAGTGCGCAAATCTCCCAGTGGTTTCACCAATTTAATCGACCAGCTTCCTTCTTTAGAGTTCTAATACTGTATTGGATCATTCTGATTATATATGCTACACTGAAGGATGGAATCTTAGAAATGGTATTTAAGCAAACTATGGACATAAGCTTTTAGGACAGTAGAATTATAAATATTTGTATCGTGCAATACTATTCCGCGAAAAAAAAAGAACAAAGCCAGTTAGGCATAAATTAACACAAAGCAATAACGCGCCATCTATACATATAAAATGAAAGGATTTAAAAGCACGAATGTTTCTTTTATACATAATACAAACTTCTACTGCCCTTACTGCGATGAAAAAATATATTGGGAGGGCTTGGCTCATCAGTGGTAAACCCTCCCAGCGGTTTCACCAATTTAATCCACCAGACCGCTTTTCAGAGCTCTAATACTGTATTGGACGATTCTGCTTATATACTCAGCACTGAAGGATGGAATCTCAGAAATGGTTTTCAAGAAAACTATGGACATAAGCTTATAGGACAGTAGATATTTTTCAACGCAGTAAGGACAGTAGAAGTTTGTATTATGTATAAAAGAAACATTCGTGCTTTTAAATCCTTTCATTTTATATGTATAGATTAATTAAAATGCAAAAATGCGCCATTTATATAGAATAATCCAAACCCTCCCAATATTTTTTCATCGCAGTAAGGACAGTAGAAGTTTGATTATGTGTGAAAGAAACATTCGTGGTTCAATGTTTTCTTTTCTTGTATACAGAAGTTATTGTTATGATATAGCAAAAGAGCGTTGCTGTCTGTACCATGATAAAGATTGAAGTTTCAGACTGTCTTGGTTGTCTATCAACATAAGTAACTTATAATACAATATAATACACTGCGGCTTGTGGTTGTAAAACAATTTGATGAAATCATTGATCAAATTTTGATTTTTCATTGAAAAGAAACTCATGCGGTGTAACTTCAAGTGTTATTTTACAATCACAAGCCGCAGTGTATTATATTGTATTATAAGTTACTTTATGGATTATTTATGAACGGAAAAATACGTCCAGGGTAGCCTAGTGGATATGGCATCTGCCCGGTAAGCGGAACAAACATTGTGGGTTCGATTCCCATCCCTGAACACTTTTATTTTTCCGTTCATCATTACTCTTCATAATTCACCCTTTCATACCTCATCCAAAAAGGTTAGAAATAGTCAATATTTCACCTTGAAATAAATTTTGATGTTTTATTGAAAAGAAACTCATGCAGTGTAACTTCTCTCAAGTGTTGTTTTATACAATCAACATAAGTGTTAAATCTTCGCCATAAGTGGTTTGTTCCATGTGTGGTGTGTGCAGACAGCAGCAAAGTTGTCCTAAAGGCCACTTGGAGATCCTGGAGGAAGGACAGTCTACAGGTGGCCAGTTCTGTGGCCATATGGCAGGTCGTAGTGCCGTCTACTACGGCGGTGTTGGCCGCGAGGTGACTCTACGGGTGACAGTGCCGATCTCCCTGCCCGCGGTGTCTTTCAGTCTCTACCTCACCTTCCGCTTCCTGGCCCTCGCTCACTTCGCCACTCTCTTCGGCCCCCGCTCGGCCCCTTTCTCCCTCGGCATACCTGTGGCGGGGACATTCTGCGGCAGGACGTTCTCTGACTGCAGCGCTCGACGTTGCAAACTGCGCTCGCCCAACTTCCCGGGCTTGTACCCACGGAACGTCACCTGCGACCTTCTAGTGCGGCCGACGGGACCTGCGAGAGTCATTGTACGTCAGGATAGTGAGTACAAGGTCGCACTCTCGCCTCCTAGAGATACGTCCGAGTGTTCGCCCGTTGGAGACATTGTCAAGGTCTACGATGGAGAAAATCCGAGTGCTCCGCTTCTGGCAGAATGGTGTGGATCGGGTCCCCTCCCTGCTGTGACCTCCAGTGGACCTGCTTTGCTTGTACGGCTGATTAGTGTACAGTCCCACGTGCTTCATTCTGCTCGACTTGAGTTGGATGCTACCATCGAGACTGCTTCAGGTCCCGAGCTACGTCTGGACTCCAGAGGAAAATGTGAATTGCAGGTGGATGCGAGGAAGGATCCGCGTGTTGGTGTCCTAAGATCTCCTCGTGCTACACTACCTCCCAATACAACATGCCACGTTTCCTTGAAAGGTTCTTCTCAGCATGATCGAGTGTGGATAGTCTTCCTCTCCTATCTAATACGTGGCCCAAGGCCAACTGCGTCGGTGTTGGACGTCTGCGATGTGGCATCTCTGCAGTTACTTCACTTCGGCCCTCCGCGTAGATTCTGTGAGCAGTCAGGTCCCATCGTATGTGCGCGAGCTGCCGACTACGCAGATCTGAGTCCACCAAGACCTTGTAGACCACCTACGGAGTCATACCTATCATCAGGACCTGAAGCCGGTCTTGCATATCGAATGGCTGATCCAGGAGCATTAGCTGTTTGGAGTGTTCGCTATGAGATTGTAGATTCATATCGGCAAGGAGAACCCCAGCTCGATACCTTGTGTGATTCTCGGTTCTTCGCTTCTTCTGGGACTTTCTCTTCCCCTCGAAACGTTTTCTTGTATGGTCGTGGGGGGAGTCAAAACCTCACGTGTACCTATCACTTCCACGCCCCTCCTGGACATCGGGTACGGATGGCCATCACGTCGGCACGTCTACGGTCAGACACATGCGTCCACTATCTCGACAATGTAGTACATCAGCTACGTTGTCGGAGTACAGGAACTCAGCGTCTTGCTCTTCTACTCGCATCAGAGCAGTGGGGAGTGATGTCACGTCCCATGGCTTGTCTTTGTCACCTCGACAGCCCCCTAATCGCTCCTCTAGTTCTTGAGTCCACTGGGTCTCGCGCATCTCTATCCTTTCTGGTCACAGGCATGAGTTCGGACCAAGACGCAACACATTTCGGTTTTCAAGGACATTATGAATTCGTTTCGCAGGAGCCTTGCGAACGAGGTTTGTCATGGCTTAATGCGTCTAGTGAAGGTGAGCTCCTATTCACCCCTGATGTGATCATGAATATGTCTTTGCCTCTAAGATGCCGGTGGGTTCTAGAAGCAGCTCCGCACAAATATCTTTATCTTAAGATTGCAGGATCGGATGGATCTGGGGGCTGCAGCTCTGGCAACCGAATAGCCGTCTATGGTCCCCAGGATCCCGAGCCTCGTGTTCTTGTGTGCGTTCTAGGCAACTCACGTGAAGAATTCGACGTATTTTCTCTTGCTTGGTATAACGAGAGTCGAACGGCGTCCCGTGATCAGCTTATAGTTGAGGTGATGGCATCCGTAATCCCTGCAACGTTTTCTGTACGTTGGTTGGAGGTTACGCGCCGTTCAGGGCAATCGTTACGGACAGTCAACTGTCTTCACGAATGTCCTGAACTCAGCGCGTGCATCAGCCCAGAGCTCTGGTGCGATGGCAGCGCCCATTGTCCATCTGGCTATGATGAAGCTCATTGCGGAACAACACCAGCTCTCTATGTCGCAGGAGCTTGCCTTGCTGTAATTGTCGCTCTCCTAGGCGCCTTTGCACTTGCCTCATCTCGAGCAAGCGGTTCCACACGCAAACGCCACCCTCGAAGACTTCGTATGGAAGAATTCCAATTGGAAAGTCCACAATGAGACCAATAAAAACCTGCCTTAAACATTTTAAAAATCTAACAATGGAAATATAACTTTTTACCCGAAAGCCACAAATAAGACTTTAACCAGGACAGTTTTAAACCGGATTAATTAACTATATATATAGTTAAGCATTCATTTGCATTCATAAATAGTTTGTTGGTGGTGGGTACCGCTTTGTAAAACAGATGTCCTAAACAATACCATCTGCTCATTATGGAAGTCTTCAACATATTTGCATAATGGCAAACCTAATTTAAACTTGCTCTAATTGCTGTCGCGGACCCTGCGCAACCCTTTTCTAACATCTTCCTTGGAGAATTTCAAGAGATGGATTCTCTTACAAAAGAACGGTGCACATATTCGAACTTGCTCAACCTAATATTCATATCCCTTCTAGCAAACAGCAGATTTTTATGTATTTTGCTAGAAACTTCTGCACAGCCTGGAATCATATCGTCGGAGGCAAGCCCGACCACACTGTTCTATTAGTTTTACTCTATGACATTTATTTTTACTTTTAGAATTATTTTAAATGATTTTTTAATATTCTTTATGTATTATTATCATTATAGAATTTTGAATTTTTATATATTCCATAATCATGTTGTTTATACTTCCAATATTAAATTATAACATGAAAAAATTATAATCACATTTTAGGTATGAAAACTAACATTAAAAGAAAACAAATATAATTAGCATTTTAAGATGTTTAACTAACTTAAACAATATTAATTACACTTTTATATATAAACTGATTTTTATTTTATAAATTTTAATAATATAGAAATTTAAACGCAGATATATAAATTTCAGAAAAAAAGTCGGTTTAAATAAAAATACAAAAGTATATATCTATGAGAGAAATAAATAAATAGAAAAACTTCAGTGAAAAAACATCAGATAATTTACTCGTATAATAAAAAATAATATTTCTTATTGTATTTTTTTTTTTATAATAATTGAAATATTCCGTTTTTATCCATTTTTTTGTGTATTCATTGATATATAGGTTTTGCACTTTCAAGACAAGATTTTATACTTAAATAACAACATTTTACATATTAATAACAATATCTATTACACTTTATAATAGCAACTTTCAACACTTTAATAAGAACATTTTCATTTTTAACAATATTTTCGATTTTATATGAAATTTAAAATATTGATACTATAAATAAGTTTTAATATATAGAAATACCTTTATTTTGATTTAAATATAGAAACGGTCTATATTTAAAAATATATGTTTTATATCAATCAAAAAATGTAATCATTTAATTGAGATTTTTTCGAATAAAGTTAAATATCGTTTGAAATGGGGCGTTTATATTTTTCTATATTTTTGCTACAAACTGTTTCCCAGCTTTGACTTCAGCTGTTTTTATAACTATTATGTTAAATATAGCTTTTTTGTTGATTTAAATAAATCTCATTTTGGCTTATATATTTCTCCATCGCATGTGTGTTGAGATAATGTTCTAGCGCAAATACAATATCATATAAAATTTAATTAATTTTCGCAAAAGGCAATATTAGTTCTTATTCTTGTTTGTGGTTTAATATCGAAAACCTCGAAGGAAATGCTAACTTACTTTAGTTTACTTTAAACTTATAGAAATCAATTTTAAAAAGCACATTTATTAAAATAGTTAAAGGATACGCTGCAAAGAATCTTGTAATAGATAAGATTTAACGCCATAATAAATAGTGATTAAATCTATTTGAGAAAATTCTTAATGTTTTATCTTTAATGCTTGATTAAAACTAATATAAAAAAAATAAAATTTATTTATAATAAATAATATATATTATTGAATTTTAAAATAGACGAATTTTTCAAATAAAATAAAGTATTTTATAAAATTAAAGGTATTTTTATTATAATTGCTAAAATGAATTTTTAAAATCGAAAAATATCAATTAAAAATGAAATTGTGGTTCCAATATGTATTATAAGTCATTTTTAAAGTGTAAAGTGTTGTCATTAAAGCATTAAATGTTGTCTTGAATGTTTACAAACCCGATATAAGAAATGTAAATCTAATAGAATATATAAATAATAAATTTATAATATATATTTCAATATATCGAGCAATTTATTTATTGGTAATTTTTTTAAATATATTTATTTGTTTCTAATTTTAACTATTACTAAAATAATGAAAATTACCCCTTCCCCCCTTTGCTTTTATTACAAATGCAATTCTTGAATGCAAAATTGACATTTTGGATTTCAAATAAGATATTTTTATTCATTAAGGATATTTCTAGTAACATTAAGAACATTTACAAGTTTATTAACGACATATTGATGTATGATCTCAGCATTTTAAAGTTTAAAATCGATTTTTTTAATTATATCTCAAGTAATTCGATGTTAAACTTTAAAATGTTATTATTATACCATAAAATGTCATTATTTAACTATACACTGTTGTCTTATAACTGTAAACTTTTTATATATGTGTGCATATATATATGAACACAACAAACCGCCTTATTAAAATAAAAATAAATATCCTTATATATTGTAATCAAATATGTTCTTAAAAAAACACTATATGGGAATTCAAAAATCTTAATAAAATATCTCAAAACGATATATATTAATCTTAATTATATTTATTCTCAGATTCATTCATATATATTAGCAAAATTTATTCAAGACTATGATTTCATATATTTCACGATATATTATATATATACAATATATCTTTATATATAATTTGTAATATATATTTTTTAATCGAAATAATATTTATAGTTTCCAATCTACTCCTCTCTCTGTACCTTTGTGTGTGTCTGCTGGTTTTTAAAATTGAATATAATAAAAAATAATCATTATATATAATATGTAATATAGGAATGAACATTAACCATTTATATATAGTGAGAATTCATTATTTTTTAAATAAAGCAAACATATACTGCTTTTATTACAATGGAAACGCTGAAAGGGTTCACCACTGATTAGCTCTTTATACATTTCCATTGTAGTAAAGGCAGTGTGACGTTTAATTTCAAAAAGAAAATTCAAGTTAAAAATTTTATCTTTTGGTTTCAGATAACGAGCTAATGCCTTTTTTTTTAAATAAATAGATAAACGAATTTTGCTAATTTTGAAATATTATACTGAAAATATAATATAAGTAACATATTCTATACAATTATTATTTGAAAATAAAAAGACAAAATAAATTTTATGATTCATATTATTATATATAGAAATACGATGAAAAATATTCACAGAAAATATTCTTTAGTAAAAATACTCTTTATAAAAAAATAGTTTACTTTTGAATATAAACTTCCGAATTATATAATAAGCCAATTATAAATGTTCCTATAATACATTTTTCTTTTTTTTTTCCTTCCCTCCTATAATTTTTAAATTTAAAAATATATAACCAATACATTTATATTATTTTTAAAAAATAAAATATGATATATAAAATACAATTTAATCTCTTTTTAACAATCTGATGCCAAAATAATAAGAATAAAAAAGAATTTCGAAATAATTGCATATGATTATATTTTAAAAGAGGTTTTTGAAATTTTATTATTTTAAATATTTTTGGTTTTATTGATATACAATCTATGTTTATATTTTAGTTGTAAATATTATCGTTTGATTTTACCCCTTTTGAGATATTTATGATATAAATTATTATATATAGGTGCCAAAAAAGGTTAGAAAGAATATAATTTTTGAATTTCAAGTAAGGTAAGGTCTCTTGCTCCAAATAATCCAGGTTTTGAAGCCTGAAAAGTGCCTATTTCCGAACACTGAATTCTGGTGCTAGTCGTTAGAATCCTGCTCAATTTAAACTTGTGTTTTCCCTAATTCTTAGTTGATATTCCCCATTAGTCGCTGTTGTTATAGTCACCTATTTCACAAATATATCTTTTGATTTTATTTAGTATATTCTCATAAATAGTACTGTAAATTCGAATTCGGTTTGAAAACCCCACTTTATAATATTTCAAAAAAATAAATATATTTTGAAATCGAATGGTGTTTTTTATTTTATAAACTAACACAGACATATGGGAATTTATAAATATGTTGTGTTGATATCGTCCCTTTTGGAAAATTAGGTAAGTCAAACCTAAGAATGACACGGCACAATATGTCTAACTCTTACAAATTTTAAATTATAAATACCAAAAGGAGGCAATGATCGAATATTTCGATGTATAAAATATAAATATAAAAAATTAATTCGCTTAAAATTACAAAATATTTTCTCACAATTAATTTATTTTTATTTTAAAATGCTAGCTTTCAAGCGATAAACCGTTAAAGAACGATTATCACTTGAAAGTTAGCATTTTAAAATAAAAATAAATTCATTGTGAGAAAATATTCTGTAATTTTAGATAAAAATTAATTATCTGTGAATAAAATAATAAATATTTTGCTACATAGTTTCTTGTTGAGCTCCTGACATGGATCTGAAGAAATCTTATGACAAGGATTCCCTTGGGTCCTTGAGCCGTGAATAGCGACCTTGTCGTCCTACGGCCTATAGGAATATCGTCTTTTGGAGAAAAGTCTTGGTTTTGAGACCGCGGTGAAATCATGGAGTAATTAAGGAAAAATGTAGTCCACAGCATCCTTGGCCCCAAGTTCTTCTCTGTGATCTTCATTTGTTTTTCCTAATTTATTCAGCATTTACACAAAAACATGGTTTTTTTATGACTCAACAAGACACAATAAATGTATAAATATGTGGAGTTATTACTGTCATTTAGAAATTTAGGAAAGTCAAACGTTAGGTTGATACGGCGATATATTCAACACACTGAGAAAACTAGAAATTCAAGGGAGATATCAAAAATTATGGGAATTCAGAAAGATATTTGTTTAGAACTCATGGAGAAGTGTACTCAGGTATCTGAAGACGTGATAACATGACTTGGAATTTATATTATTTCTACTTTCAATCAATGCAATCTTCTTCTTCTTTCTTATCTCCACTCAATCATATTAGGGTATCAAGCTTGTAGAGCTTGAGACTTGACAACTATCATGACTGGGTGAAGTAGAATGTGTCTGCCTTTGTTATTAAGACGGGGAGCACTACTCAGTGGCAGGCCGACTTAGCTCCAAAAGAAATGGCCGCCTCTGACATGAGGAAAAGACGCCATGTGCAGCCGCTCCTAACATGGAGTACAAACGCTGCTCATCCTGTATCCCTGGATTAGGAGCCCTTACAGGGTACTATCAGCCGGGCTAGCTGAGCACAGGTTTTTACCGAGCTTGTTACTGCTCCCCTCCTCCCCTTTCATCCGGGCTTGGGACCGGCAAAGGCGGAGTTAATCAATGCAATGGACCCACAAAACATCGCTAGTAAAGAAAAATATCCAAGGCTATCCATTTCCAAGGACAAAATCAAGATATCTATGTTTTGGGACCAAAAGAAGAGCTGATATTCATCCACACTCTGAAGAAATGTTTCTACCAACAAGGAAATACATTGTGTAACGTTTCCTATTCAGAAATAAAGGATAGTCACAATACTTTGTGTTTCAATATTTAATTTAATTACAACATGGTTAACTATAATATATAAACAAAACAAACTTATCAAAATTCGAAACTATTTTGAAGGCGTAAGATTCTTTTTCAAAATAAACAATTTCTACTGCCCTTACTGCAATGGAAAAAATAATAATGGAAAAACTTATGCAAAATTACCAAAATAATGCATAGTGTTGCCGGCTGCCTAACTATGAAGAAAAATCAAAGGATAATTAAATATTCAACATAAATAAAAACAAAACATGTTACACATTGTGATTCTATACAAAAGCTAAATAGACCAATCGAAACAAAAATACCTAACTTAAAAAACATCCAAATAAAATTTAATCGGGAGAATGCGAGTTCTCACATACCACACCTAAGAAGATTACAGAGTATGGGTGGACTTGATGCTTCACCCTGCTTACAGCCCTGATCTGGCTCCCTCAGACTTCTACTTGTTTGGAATATTAAAGAGTTTTATAAAAATAAAAATAGCATATCCTGACCAGGAGCACATGTGCTTTACAGAAGGCAGAACGCCATCTGGTGGAACAGAAATCAACTATTCATTGATTTAACCTGTTCCCTGATATTTGACCAACCCAATTTCTTGATAAATCAAGAAAAGCCATCCACGAACGCGTTTCGCGCTTTTTGGCGCTCGTCAGCGTAGAGTAGGCTGTAACCACTGCGACCAAAAATATTTTAGGTCCCAGAAGCTTCTTGAAAAACTAAGAAATGGGTATTTAAAGCCAAACTTGCGTAAATACGCCTAACGCATGAAAAAAACGAAAGAAAAAAATAAAAGATAAAAAAATTAGGTGTTGAAATCAAAAATAATTTTATGTAAAAACATTTGAAAGTGATGCAATTTTACTCCAAGCTGTTAGAGCATGGTTCAGAGAGTTGGATGAGGGGATTCACCGAAGTCATTTTGTGAATTGGAAACAACACTGGATCAAGTGTACAGAAGGAAGGTGTTGAATGATAGATAGAGGACTGTTGTTAGCAGTTCTTGTATACCGGGGGTCTCAGTTTTGTAGTTTGTCAATTAAATATTTATTACAAATTGTGCATTATTTATTGACCGAAACTCTTGTATATATATATATATATGTTATAGTAAAAAATAAAAGATAAGTGGGTCAGGTGTTGATATTAAAAATAAAGAAGGCATCTCCTGACCACGAGCACATGTATTTTCATCGTGGATGGCTTTTCTTGATTTTGGGTTGGCCAAATATCTCGGAGCAAGCTAAATAAACGTTTAGTTTATTTTTGCTCCACTAGATGGCGCTCTGCCATCTAAAAAGCACATGTTCTCGTGGTCAGGAGATGCCTTCCTTATTTTAATATCAATACCTGACCCACTTATCTTTTATTTTTATTTTCTCTATTGTTTTTTTCATATAAATATATGGTAATTTAAACCAACAACCCCATATCACATATAATGAGCGTCTGTTCGTTGAAGCCGAATAGGATTGGTCCATTCTGTGTCACGTGTTAAAACCAGATTGGCTTGGCCGCCCCCCCCCCCCCCCCCACTTAAGTGGCCGGCTGAGATGGTACTGACCACGGGATGAGATGGGACTGACCACGGGTTGAGATGGGACTGAGCGCGGGATGAGATGGGACTGAGCACGGGATGAGATGGGAATGATCACGGGATGAGATGGGAATGATCACGGGATGAGATGGAACTGAACACGGGATGAAATGGGACTGAGCACGGGATGAGATGGGACTGAGCACGGGATGAGATGGGACTGAGCACGGGATGAGATGGGAATGATCACGGGATGAGATGGGAATGATCACGGGATGAGATGGGACTGAACACAGGATGAGATGGGACTGAGCACGGGATGAGATGGGACTGAGCACGGGATGAGATGGGACTGACAGCGGGATGAGATGGGACTGACCACGGGATGAGATGGGACTGACCACGGGATGAGATGGGACTGACAGCGGGATGAGATGGGACTGACCACGGGATGAGATGGGACTGAGCACGGGATGAGATGGGAATGATCACGGATGAGATGGGAATGATCACGGGATGAGATGGGACTGAACACGGGATGAGATGGGATTGAGCACGGGATGAGATGGGACTGACCACGGGATGAGATGGGACTGAGCACGGGATGAGATGGGACTGAGCAAGGGATGAGATGGGACTGAGGACGGGATGAGATGGGACTGAGGACGGGATGAGATGGGACTGACAGCGGGATGAGATGGGACTGAGCACGGGATGAGATGGGGCTGAGCACGGGATGGGATGGGACTGAGCACGGGATGAGATGGGACTGACCACGGGATGAGATGGTACTGACCACGGGTTGAGATGGGACTGAGCAAGGGATGAGATGGGACTGAGCACGGGATGAGATGGGACTGAGCACGGGATGAGATGGGAATGATCACGGGATGAGATGGGAATGATCACGGGATGAGATGGAACTGAACACGGGATGAGATGGGACTGAGCACGGTATGAGATGGGACTGAGCACGGGATGAGATGGGACTGAGCACGGGATGAGATGGGAATGATCACGGGATGAGATGGGAATGATCACGGGATGAGATGGGACTGAAGACGGGATGGGATGGGACTGAGCACGGGATGAGATGAGACTGAGCACGGGATGAGATGAAACCGACCACGGGATGAGATGGGACTGAGCACGGGATGAGATGGGAATGAGCACGGGATGAGATGGGAATGATCACGGGATGAGATGGGAATGATCACGGGATGAGATGAGACTGAACACGGGATGAGATGGGACTGAGCACGGGATGAGATGGGACTGAGCACGGGATGAGATGGGACTGAGCACGGGATGAGATGGGAATGATCACGGGATGAGATGGGAATGATCACGGGATGAGATGGGACTGAAGACGGGATGGGATGGGACTGAGCACGGGATGAGATGAGACTGAGCACGGGATGAGATGAAACCGACCACGGGATGAGATGGGACTGAGCACGGGATGAGATGGGAATGATCACGGGATGAGATGGGAATGATCACGGGATGAGATGAGACTGAACACGGGATGAGATGGGACTGAGCACGGGATGAGATGGGATTGAGCACGGGATGAGATGGGACTGACAGCGGGATGAGATGGGACTGACCACGGGATGAGATGGGACTGAGCACGGGATGAGATGGGAATGATCACGGGATGAGATGGGAATGATCACGGGATGAGATGGAACTGAACACGGGATGAAATGGGACTGAGCACGGGATGAGATGGGACTGAGCACGGGATGAGATGGGACTGAGCACGGGATGAGATGGGAATGATCACGGGATGAGATGGGAATGATCACGGGATGAGATGGGACTGAAGACGGGATGGGATGGGACTGAGCACGGGATGAGATGAGACTGAGCACGGGATGAGATGAAACCGACCACGGGATGAGATGGGACTGAGCACGGGATGAGATGGGAATGATCACGGGATGAGATGGGAATGATCACGGGATGAGATGAGACTGAACACGGGATGAGATGGGACTGAGCACGGGATGAGATGGGATTGAGCACGGGATGAGATGGGACTGACAGCGGGATGAGATGGGGACTGACCACGGGATGAGATGGGACTGAGCACGGGATGAGATGGGACTGAGCAAGGGATGAGATGGGACTGAGCAAGGGATGAGATGGGACTGACAGAAGGATGAGATGAAACTGACCACGGGATGAGATGAAACTAACCACGGGATGAGATGGGACTGAGCACGGGATGAGATGAAACTGACCACGGGATGAGATGGGAATGATCACGGGATGAGATGGGACTGAACACGGGATGAGATGGGACTGACCACGGGATGAGATGGGACTGAGCACGGGTTGAGATGGGACTGACAGCGGGATGAGATGGGACTGACCACGGGATGAGATGGGACTGAGCACGGGATGAGATGGGACTGAGCACGGGATGAGATGGGAATGATCACGGGATGAGATGGGAATGATCTCGGGATGAGATGGGACTGAACACGGGATGAGATGGGACTGAGCACGGGATGAGATGGGACTGAGCACGGGATGAGATGGGACTGACAGCGGGATGAGATGGGACTGAGCACGGGATGAGATGGGACTGAGCACGGGATGGGACGGGACTGGGCACGGGATGAGATGGGACTGAGCACGGGATGAGATGGGAATGATCACGGGATGAGATGGGAATGATCACGGGATGAGATGGGACTGAGCACGGGATGAGATGGGACTGAGCACGGGATGAGATGGGACTGACAGCGGGATGAGATGGGACTGAGCACGGGATGAGATGGGACTGAGCAAGGGATGAGATGGGGCTGAGCACGGGATGGGATGGGACTGAGCACGGGATGAGATGGGACTGACCACGGGTTGAGATGGTACTGACCACGGGTTGAGATGGGACTGAGCACGGGATGAGATGGGACTGAGCACGAGATGAGATGGGACTGAGCACGGGATGAGATGGGACTGAGCACGAGATGAGATGGGACTGAGCACGGGATGAGATGGGACTGAGCACGGGATGAGATGGGACTGAGCACGGGATGAGATGGGACTGACCACGGGATGAGATGGGACTGACAGCGGGATGAGATGGGACTGACCACGGGATGAGATGGGACTGACCACGGGATGAGATGGGACTGACAGCGGGATGAGATGGGACTGACCACGGGATGAGATGGGACTGACAGCGGGATGAGATGAAACTGACCACGGGATGAGATGAAACTGACCACGGGATGAGATGGAATGATCACGGGATGAGATGGGACTGAACACGGGATGAGATGGGACTGAGCACGGGATGAGATGGGACTGACAGCGGGATGAGATGGGACTGAGCACGGGATGAGATGGGACTGAGCACGGGATGAGATGAAACTGACCACGGGATGAGATGGGAATGATCACGGGATGAGATGGGACTGAACACGGGATGAGATGGGACTGAGCACGGGATGAGATGGGACTGACAGCAGGATGAGATGGGACTGACCACGGGATGAGATGGGACTGAGCACGGGATGAGATGGGACTGACCACGGGATGAGATGGGACTGACCACGGGATGAGATGGACTGAGCACGGGATGAGATGGGACTGAGCACGGGATGAAATGGGACTGACTACGTGATGAGATGGGACTGAGCACGCGATAATAAAGCGTCTGTTCGTTGAAGCCGAAAAGGATTGGTCCATTCTGTGTGACGTGGCGTGTGACGTGACGTCCGGCAATTTATTCGGTGAATATTTGACGAATAATATTTTTTAAATAATTTTATTTTTTAATTTAGCTTGATTATTTTATTTTTATAAACAATGTCTCCTAAAAGAGCCCTTTCTATTGTTGAGGCCATCGAAGCAAAGCAACGTCGTATCGAACAGCAGCGACAAAGACGATTAAATTCACCCGTAAGAGAACGGCATAATGAACAACAACGGCAATACCGAATGAATATGTGCGAAAATCAAAGAGCCCTTAAAAGGGAAAACAGTAGGCTGAGGATGCAAAGAATTCGACAGGGAGATAATCTACCTTTGCCAACAGGGACATGTTTCGAGGAAGATCAAATTCCCCTGCAATTTTGTGGCCAACTTGATCAAGTTTGCCCAAAATGTAGAGCAAAGTATTTCGAATTGGAACAAACGACATACAGTAAAACTTTTCATAATGCTGTTCCAAAGGAAAAGTCGAACTTGAACCGATTCAAACCTCTCAATCCACCTGCTCTAGCCGATCCCGTCCTTGGACGGGCTTTTCTACTAGTTGTATATAATATAACAAGACTTTCATGTTGTAACCCTTAACTTCGTATTTAATGGAGAATTTCGTTGTTTAAGAAAACCTCCGATTGAAGAAAACACTGCACGTTGATTTGATACTCAACCTGAAGCTCTCATTAAGATCACATGACAGTAAATAGCCTGTAGCGGTTCCCATATATTAACATTAATATCATATTAATTGTTGTCATATCAATATAATAAAATAATTATACATCATTTTAAATATAAAACATAAATCATATAAAATGTAAATATTTATCTATAATATATCAAACACATATATCTAACATTATATAATCTAGAAATGATATTTGACCACACACATATATACAAAAAAGAACTTTAACGTGTAATATACACCAATTTAACCCTCCTGATAATTTGTATAAATAAATGTAATTAAAAGTTGATTTTACAATAAATTATTTGTTAATGACTCCGCTTATAAATATATGCCGCCCACATAAATTGGTGAGCCGCGTATTTAAAATATAAACTTTAACGAACATTTGCAAGCAATCAAACAAGAATTTCAATTTGATCAAAAGTGAAAAATAAAATTACTCATAATATCAAATTATAAATATTTAAGAAATACATATTAAATATTTATATTTAAAACAAAAAAAATATAACATATTTCGCAATATTTAAAAACAACGAAAACGTACATCGTTTGGTATTTAATTCAAGGCAAATTTTCAACTTAAAACAAAATCGCTATCAAATATAATTTTAAGAAATTATTTATGTGGATTGTCGTTATTAACCACCACATAAATTGGTGAGCCGGACAAAAGAACCAGCACAACGAATTGATAAAATGAAAAGTGAGGAAACTGAGAAAGTTGAGACCTATAAGGTAAATATTAAACTTCCACCTTTCTGGATTGAAAGACCTGATATATGGTTCCATCAAGTTGAGGCTCAGTTCATGATAAATAATATAAAGACAGAAAATACGAAATTCAATTATTTAATCGCTCAATTGGAACCAAAGTATGTCGAAAACCTCTGGGATATAATTACCTCTAAAGAAATAAATAAATATTCAGAGGCAAAAGAGAGACTTCTTAGAATATTTAAAGATGGCGAATCAAAATGAATTCGAAAACTGCTATCGGGAATTGAACTAGGTGATCTAAAGCCTAGCCAGCTATTGCAGAAATTGAAATCATTAGCAACAGAGGACTTATCCGATAAATTTATAAAGACGCTATGGCTCGAAAAACTACCACAGGCAATTCAGCAAATTTTAATAATTAGCGAGGAAGAGCTCGACAAATTGGAAGTAATGGCTGATAGAATAGCCGAATTAAACCCCAAGGCGGGGATTTACGAGGCAGATAAGCCGGAGAATGAAACAAAAATGTTATTTAAAAAAATAGAATCTCTGGAACAGAAAATAGAAAGTATGAAAATGGAGCATCAAGGTAGATCTCGTGACCGAAGTTCACGTGATTATCGCTACAATGCACGCTCCCGTTTCCGATCTAAGGGCGGATATAATCCAAAGGGAAAATTTTGCTATTTCCATTATAGGTATGGAAAAAACTGTCTACCTGGAAAATGTAAAAAGCCATGTGAATGGGTCAATGCGGAAAACTCCAACCAGCAGTAAGTGGTGCGACGCACTCTGCTGCTGGACAGAACATACGTCGCAATAGCCGTTTATTTGTAAGTGACAAAAATACTGGCATGCGATTCTTAGTAGATAGTGGAGCTGATGTTTTCTTAATACCTTTCAAAGGAAAAATTGGGACCACCCTGAACTATTTCAAGCTATATGCAGCCAATGGAACGGAAATCTCCACGTACGGTACTCAAATATTATCTTTAGATCTTGGTCTACGGCGACAATTCCAATGGCCATTTGTAATAGCTAAAACCAACAGGGGTATACTTGGAGCCGATTTTCTAAATAATTTCAAATTAATCCTCGATATTAATAGAAGACATTGATTGACGGTATAACAAACCTGACAATAAAAGATGATATCTGCTCAATCTCTGAAGAGACTTTTAGCTCTTATAGAACAACATCAAATTTTTCTAAACTATTGGCTAATTACCCAGATATTTCGAGGCCCAACGTTTGAATAATGAAAGCTAATCACGATGTGAAGCACTTTATAATAACAAAAGGACCACCAGTGTTCTCTAGAGCTCGACAGTTGGATCCAAAAAGATTAAATGAAGCTAAACAAGAGTTCCAATTTATGCTCGAGCATGAAATAATCAGGCCATCAAAATCACAATGGGCTAGTCCACTTCACCTGGTCACCAAAAAAGACGGCACATTAAGACCTTGTGGTGACTACAGAAAATTAAATTCTCAAACCTTGCCTGATCGCTACCCAATACCTAGATTGGAGGACTTTCAGCATATTTTAAGTGGAAAGATGATTTTTTCTAGACTTGATTTGTTTAAAGCCTATTACCAGATCCCCATTGCCGAGAAGGACAAGCCTAAAACAGCCATAATAACTCCATTTGGGCTTTATGAGTTTAACGTCATGAGCTTTGGTCTTAGGAATGCACCAGCTACGTTTCAGCGTTTATTCATGAAGTACTTCGTGGCTTGGATTTTACATTTCTCTATTTGGACGATATATTAGTGGCTTCAGAAACTTGTGAAGAACATGAAACCCATTTAAAATTGGTTCTCGAGAAACTACAAAACTATGGATTGCGCATAAACATCGCTAAATCTATCTTAGGAGTTGACCAATTGGAATTTCTAGGGCACTGGATAACTAATGGAGGGTCTCAACCGCTTCCATCAAAGGTTCAAACAATTCTAGATTATAACTGCCAACGACGAAACGGGAATAGCGTACCTTCCTAGGTATGGTAAATTTTTATCGTAGATATCTTGAGAACGCAGCTTCTACGCAGGCTCTTCTTCATGATTATCTGAAAGATTCAAAAAAGAATGATAAAAGAAAAATCGATTGGTCAGAAGAGGCCAAGTTGCAGTTTGAAAGATGTAAACAAGACTTAGCAAATGCTGCATTATTATGCTACCCCAACCCTGCACTTCCATTATCGCTCTGTACAGACGCATCTAATAATGCTATTGGTTCAGTTTTGCAGCAATGTGAAAATAGTTGTTGGAAGCCAATAGCATTCTTTTCGAAGAAGTTAAATAATGCTCAAAAGGTATACAGTACCTATGATAGAGAATTACTTGGAATTTATTTGAGTATTAAAAAATTTAAATATATGTTGGAAGGAAGAGAATTCTATATATTCACTGATCATAAGCCATTAGTATATGCTTTCAAACAAAATAATGAAAAAGCTTCGCCAAGACAACAGAGACAGCTTCAATATATTTCACAATTTTCCACAGACATCCGGCATATTAGTGGTAAAGAAAACATTGTTGCAGATACGTTGTCTAGAATAGAAGCAGTTACAAGTATTGATTATGATAAAATTGCAGAGGAACAAAATAATAGTGATGAATTACTTAATCTACGCAAAGAAAATACATCGCTAAAATTTAAACAATATCCATTACAATCTGGCAAAATGCCAGAAACAGAAAATATAAGACCGTTTATTCCAGAAAAATTCGAATTCAAATCTTTCATCAATATCACGATTTAAATCATCCGGGTATAAAGGCTACAATTAATCAACTTAAATCAAAATTTATCTGGAAAGAAATAAAAAAAGACGTTCGAAAATGGTCCCAGGCTTGCATTAATTGTCAAAAAACAAAGGTAACGAGCCACACAAAATCCCAAATTGGTACATTTCAAGAGCCCGACGAAAGATTCAGTGTGATTCATATTGATTTAATTGGGCCACTACCTCCATCAAATGGAAAGTATTATTGCCTCACTTGCATTGACAGATATACGTCCTGGATGGAAGTGATACCCTTGGAGAACATAACATCTGAGAGTGTAGCCCTAGCCTTTTATAATAACTGGGTGTCAAGATTCGGGAACTCCCTACACTATAGTTTCAGATCAGGGAAGACAATTTACATCTCAAGTATTCAAAGATCTTGCAGCTATATGCGGTACGAAACTGCTACATACTACTCCTTACCATCCTCAAAGTAATGGTAAAATTGAACGTTTTAATCGGACACTTAAAACTGCTATTAAAGCTCATAATTCAGTCAAATGGACCGATTCTCTGCCGACAATACTTCTAGCGTTACGCGCTGCTATTCGAGAGGATACGGGTTTTTCAATTTCACAGATGGTTTATGGAAAACCATTAAATTACCTGGAGAATTGTTTGAGAAGCCTGTAAGTCGAGTTGATTCCAGTTTATTTATATCGAACCTCAAAGAGTATATGCATATGGTTAGACCAATAACAACGAATCACAATGTAACCAAAGATATTTTTATCCATAAAGATTTATTTAAATCTGATCAAGTTTTCTTGAGAATCAATAGAATTAGAAAGCCTTTAGAACCATATTACGAAGCACCTTATCCAGTTCTTGAAAAATCTGATTAAAGCCCGCTTATATCTTGAGAACACTAGATCAACCTGCCAGCAGTGGAGATCCATCATACCTGCCAGCAGAGAAGATCCCATCGGGCCTTCCAGTAAACCGCAACCATCTAAGCCTGGGGTGCGGTTCGAATTGCCAAAGGAGACCCGCAGCGGAAGACTGATAAGAACTCCTTCCAGGTACAATGAGTCTATTGGACGTGACTTCCGTCACTGGAAGGGGAGTGATGTAGCGGCTCCCATATATTAACATTAATATCATATTAATTGTTGTCATATCAATATAATAAAATAATTATACATCATTTTAAATATAAAACATAAATCTTATAAAATGTAAATATTTATCTATAATATATAAAACACATATATCTAACATTATATAATCTAGAAATGATATTTGACCACACACATATATACAAAAAAGAACTTTAACGTGTAATATACACCAATTTAACCCTCCTGATAATTTGTATAATAAATGTAATTAAAAGTTGATTTTATAATAAATAATTTGTTAATGACTCCGCTTATAAATCTATGCCGCCCACATAAATTGGTGAGCCGCGTATTTAAAATATAAACTTTAACGAACATTTGCAAGCAATCAAACGAGAATTTCAATTTGATCAAAAGTGAAAATAAAATTACTAATAATATCAAATTATAAATTATTTAAGAAATACATATTAAATATTTATATTTAAAACAAAAAATATAACATATTTCGCAATATTTAAAAACAACGAAAACGTACATCGTTTGGTATTTAATTCAAGGCAAATTTTCAACTTAAAACAAAATCGCTATCAAATATAATTTTAAGAAATTATTTATGTGGATTGTCGTTATTAACCACCACAAGCCAATCAGAACGCCAATAAAGCAGTCCTAAACATTAAGCCGTATATGTATGCTGAGATATCGAGAGCCTTTCCAATATTTCTAATACCTAACTGTAAATAATAATCGCATGATCAACATGTGTCATTGCATCATCATATGTAATGTACTTTGTACAAACTGAGGATAAATAAATAAAACTCTGTAATAGATTAAGAGTTTAACTAAAGCAAGAGATTGAGATAGAAGTCCAACAACGTCTAAAAACCATGCTTAAGAGATGTAGAAGATGCCAGGGCTTTGCCAGGAAATCGTTAAGAGTGTACAATGACATCTTCCGATCCACGCCCTTATAGCATCCGCTGAAATCCAATACTTCCTTTCGGTAAAGATATATAAACCTCCAACAGGGCCAGAAATAAACAGTCACTTCATCATCAGCGGGAGCCCTCGTCGGTTGTGTCCAAGGTCCACCTCATCGACTATGTAGAACAGCAAGAACTCTTCTATCTCCATCTTTCGCTCCTAGCTCGATTCTAATCTGTTCACGGAACTTTCTTAGTACAACTGTGTCTCCCCGTTTTTTGAGTGTGGCCATTCCCAAGTCTTCCACTCTACCTCGACCACGACTGCCTGTACTCTGTGAGAACTGTTAAAGGTTCTACAAGGTGCAGAGAGGTACTGGAAAACTCTCCACGCCCTGACTGTCCCTCTCGGTTACTACAGGTTTTTCAGTTACCACAGTATAGCGAGAGACCCTCAGGATCTCACGCCATAAATATATGAAAGAAAATAGGTATTGTGTGTGAAAAGATTTGAAGAAAGTTAAAAATAGATAAGGATTATAAGGTTTCAAAAAGGTTTTATATATTTTAAAACAATTAGAATTATAAAAAGTTCAGGCTGGAGCCTCGGCAGTTACTCGTCATAGAAGCGGAACATAACAAAAAAAGAATTGAAGATAGTAAGATAAAAAAAATAAAAAAAACAGAACTGTGATAAAATGTAATCAAACTAGTAAAAGGTAATATGAGAATGAACCTTTAGCCTCGTATATAATTGAGAATTTCGATGTTCAAGGAAACCTCTGATTGAAGAAAACACTGCACGTTGATTCCCTACTGAACCGAAAGCTCTCATTAAGATCACGTGACAGTGAAAAGCCAATCAGAACGCCAATAAAGCGGTCCTAATCATTAAGACGTATATTTGGATTGAGATGTCGAGGACTTCCGATATTTTCAAACTTTGAATTATTAGAAATAAAAAAGGCATATTCTGACCAGGAGCACATGTGCTTTTCATAGTTGATTTCTGTTCCACCAGATGGCGCTCTGCCTTCTGAAAAGCACATGTGCTCCTGGTCAGGATATGCTTTTTTATTTTTAATATCAACACCCGACCCACTTTTTTTTCTATTGTTATTTCACTTTATGTCTTGAATAAAAGTATATTAGGAATGATGATAATTTTATTATTATTTATATCGGTATACAAGAATATTTTGTATTATTATCCCTAGTACAACGTGGTACAAGCCATGGTAATCATGGTGGGTAGTTGGCGACTGCTTCCACTTTAAGTCTACATGTGAAAAGCAGTTTGACATTTGCATTTAAAAATGTGCGAGAGCCCAGTTTGGTTACTTGCACTCGCTAGTGGAGTTGGAATTTTTGAAGAATCGGGGGCCATTGGAGCATTTTTTAATTTTAAAAAAGTGTCCAATGCAGGATTCTATCTCAGATCATAACGGTTGAAAACAACTCCACCTTTGCCGGTCCCAAGCCCGAAGAAAAAGGAGGAGGGGGAGCAGTAACAACCTCACTAAAAAACCTGGGCTCAGCTGGCCCGGTTGATAGTACCATGTAAGGACTCCAGGAATACAGGATGAGCAGCGTTTGTACTCCATGTTAGGAGCGGCTGCACATGGCGTTTGTTCCTCATGTCAGAGGCGGCCATTTCTTTTGGAGCTAAGTCAGCCTGCCACTGAGTAGTGCTCCAAGTCTTAATGAAAAGGCAGACGCATTCTACTTCACCCAGTGTGGAGATAAGAAAGAAGAAGAAGAAGGACGGTTGAAAACCAACGGTTCAGACCATCCTTCCACTGACTCCCTCATTTTAGAATATAAAAATAATAATTAAATTAAGAGATAATTTTGACGACATTTGAAAACTATCCCGCATGAGTTTCTTTTGAACGAAAAATCAAAATTTATCTTAAAGAGAAATAACGATTATTTCTAACCTTTTGGATGAGGTATGAAAGGATGAATTGTAAAGAGTAATGATAAACGGAAAAATAAAAGTGTCCAGGGATGGGAATCGAACCCACATTGTTCCGCTTACCGGACAGATGCCATATCCACTAGGCTACCCTGGACATATTTTTCCGTTCGTAAATAATACATAAAGTAATTTATAATACAATATAATGCGGCTTGTGATTGTAAAACGACATCTGAAAATTATCCCGCATGTGTTTCTTTTCAACGAAATATCAAAATTCATCTTAAAGAGAAATAACGATTATTTCTAACCTTAGAAATATAATAAGGCATCTTCAGCTGAAAACGTTGTATCGAGAGATGTCTGATCGAGGAAAGTACTGCGGTGAAGGCTGTTATACAGGCGTGCCACCGGGTTATTAGCTGGTCTCCGCCAGTCTTTCAATATTTCCTCAGGGGGATTATGGAGCTGGCTCCATTAGCCCTCCTTATACAACAGTCCTTGTTGGAGCTTCTCCTCCTATTTAGATCCTCTTCTCATATTCTTTTT
The DNA here is from genome assembly GCA_030710605.1 of Cordylochernes scorpioides. NCBI lineage: Eukaryota > Metazoa > Arthropoda > Arachnida > Pseudoscorpiones > Chernetidae > Cordylochernes > Cordylochernes scorpioides. The sequence goes on along the minus strand of CP092863.1, from coordinate 94,671,874 downwards.
TGGACCTGTGACAAATTCCATAAATTAATGACATAATTATTGTTTTTTTATTATGATGCATTAGCGCGCCATCTGTTATCAAAATTGGAAACTATTATAGACGTGTAAGATTCTTTTTAAAATTAAACAATTTCTACTGTCCTTACTGTATGTAAAAATTAATGAGACGGCCTGGCTCATCAGTGGTGACCCTCCCAGTGGTTTCACCACTGATGAGCCAGGCCGTCTCATTAATTTTTACATTACAGTAAAGACAGTAGAAATTGTTTAATTTTAAAAAGAATCTACACGTCTATAATAGTTTCCAATTTTGATATTTATTGTTTATTTATTTATTTCAACACACATATGTGATTCCCAACCAGCCAGTCCTGAACATCTATTGAATTGTATCAAATCCTCCAAAAAAGACCTCTGGGGAAACCCCAGGACTATAGTAGGAAAGCTGAGAAAATGGAACCTAATGGAATTGTTTTAAACGACTTGAGGAATAAGTAAAAACCTTTCAATACACATGACGCGATATCCCGGCTAAACATAATTGCGTCAATTCACATTTTTAAATATAAATATATTTATTTAAAAAGAGACACCTCAGCCAGTTAAGTCTTATTTTATTTACTGGCTGAAGTGTCTATTTTTAAAAAGAACTATGAATGCCGGCCAGGCAGCTTCTATCTTTACCATAAACAGAAAGAGTTATAATACAAGGGGGGATCAATAAATAAGGTGAATTATCTTTTTTATTAAAAATTCAAAAAGCAAAAATAATTTAAACCACAGAATATTAAAATATAACATCGAGAAACTATTCAAGGTGTTCTGTTCTTTTTTTTCCCACGCGCGGCGCGAGACTTATAAATAAACTAAAATGGAAGCTCCCTTGAAGGATTGCACCACGCTTGAACAACGTGCAGTTATTCGTTTCTTGAATGCAGAAGGTATTCAAACATCTCAAATATGCCAAAGAATGAAATATATCTATTGTGAGTCTTGTTTGTCTCAAAGAATATTTATAAATGGGTTAACGAGTTCAAAAATGGACGAATTACATGTAACGATATTGAGCGACCTGGACGACCAAGTGTTACAGCGACGCCAAGCACGATAAATGCGGTTGAAAACTTAATTTTGGAGGATATCTGTCTTGATTTTTTTATCCTCAAGGCAACGTATGAACAGCGACTTTTATTGTGACATTCTTGTAAATAAGCTAAAGCCCGGTTATAAGAAACAAAAAAAGAGGGAAGCTCAGTAAAGGTGTTCTCTTCCTTCATGATAATGCAAGGCCGCATACATCATGTAAAACTGTATATACAATCATTAAATTAGGTTTTGAAGTTTTAAAACATCCTGCATAGAGTCCAGACCTAGCCCCCTCTGACTATTTCCTTTTTGGACTACTGAAGAAGGAGTTAATGGGAAAGCGATTTGACTCGGATGAAGATGTCCAGAAAGTGGTGCAAGATTTTTTTCACACCCTTCCTAAGAGTGCCTATAAAGAGGGTATTTACAAGTTGCCTGAACGATGGAGAGGATGTATAGAAAGCCAAGGTGATTATTTTTAATAAATCAAGTCCTAATTTTTAATATCGTTCTTATTTTTTAAAAATATATTATAATTCACCTTATTTATTGATCCCACCTTGTATAATAAATAAAGGTTCCAGGGCTAAGTGTCCTTCAGTCCATCAACAGGAGTATCACGTCAATGATAAATACTATTTTCATACAAATTACTATTTACATATTTTTAAAATATGATATTGAGAGAGAAATATTTAGAAATGACTGCGGCGTATAATTATAAAGCTATACAACCAGTTTAACCGCATAAGTTTCTTTTTATTTATGAAAAATCATTTTTAATTTCAAAGAGAAATAATTTAATATTTCTAACTTTTGGATGACGTATGAAAAGGTTGAATATATGAAGAGTGATGGTCTATATATGAATGGATGACGTATGGAGGGTGAAAAATATGAAGAGTAATGGCGAACGGAAAAATAAAAGTGTCCAGGAGCGGGAATCGAACCCACAACCTTCTGCTTACCGGGCAGGTGCCATGTCCACTAGGCTATCTGGACGATATTTCTCCGTTCGTAACTAATATTTAAACTGACTAATAATACTTATAAATGACTGCGGCGTATATTATAAAGCTATACAACCAGTTTAACCGCATAAGTTTCTTTTTATTTATGAAAAATCATTTTTAATTTCAAAAAGAAATAATTTAATATTTCTAACTTTTGGATGACGTATGAAAAGGTTGAATATATGAAGAGTGATGGTCTATATATGAATGGATGACGTATGGAGGGTGAAAAATATGAAGAGTAATGGCGAACGGAAAAATAAAAGTGTCCAGGAGCGGGAATCGAACCCACAACCTTCTGCTTACCGGGCAGGTGCCATGTCCACTAGGCTATCCTGGACGATATTTCTCCGTTCGTAACTAATATTTAAACTGACTAATAATACTTATAAATGACTGCGGCGTATAATTATAAAGCCATACAACCAGTTTAACCGCATAAGTTTCTTTTTATTTATGAAAAATCATTTTTAATTTCAAAGAGAAATAATTTAATATTTCTAATTTTTGGATGACGTATGAAAAGGTTGAATATATGAAGAGTGATGGTCTATATATGAATGGATGACGTATGGAGGGTGAAAAATATGAAGAGTAATGGCGAACGGAAAAATAAAAGTGTCCAGGAGCGGGAATCGAACCCACAACCTTCTGCTTACCGGGCAGGTGCCATGTTAACTAGGCTATCCTGGACGATATTTCTCCGTTCGTAACTAATATATAATTATACGCCCGCAGTCATTTATAAGTATTATTAGTCAGTTTAAATATTAGTTACGAACGGAGAAATATCGTCCAGGATAACCTAGTGGACATGGCACCTGCCCGGTAAGCAGAAGGTTGTGGGTTCGATTCCCGCTCCTGGACACTTTTATTTTTCCGTTCGCCATTATTCTTCATATTTTTCACCCTCCATACGTCATCCATTCATATATAGACCATCACTCTTCATATATTCAACCTTTTCATACGTCATCCAAAAGTTAGAAATATTAAATTATTTCTCTTTGAAATTAAAAATGATTTTTCATAAATAAAAAGAAACTTATGCGGTTAAACTGGTTGTATAGCTTTATAGAGAGAAATATATTACATTCTTTGTGTGTGAAAAACATTTTTGAATTGAAAAGAAAAAAATGAAAATTTATATAGATCATAATACAAATATAATTCTACTGTCCTATAAGCTTATGTCCATAGTTTTCCAATTGGCGAAACCGCTGGGAGGGTTCACCACTGATGAGCCAAGCCCTCCCAATATATTTTTTCATCACAGTAAGGGCAGTGGAAGTTTGTATTATGTATAAAAGAAACATTCGTGCTTTTAAATCCTTTCTTTTTACAAATATATATATGAAAAAAACGATAGAAAAAAAAAAAAGATAAGTGGGTCAGGTGTTGATATTAAAAAATAAAGAAGGCATCTCCTGACCACGAGCACATGTGCTTTTTTAGATGGCAGAGCGCCATCTAGTGGAGCAAAAATAAACTAAACGTTTATTTAGCTTGCTCCGTGATATTTGGCCAACCCAATTTCTTGATAAATCAAGAAAAGTCATCCACGAATATATATATTGTCGCGGCTTGTACCCTCCGGTTCTTTGTGACGACGACGCTTTCTCCTTCGTGGATCACCTACCCCGGGCTCCTGTCGCTCTCCTTCTGCAATTCTACCCTGAAGACCACCCAAAGACCTCCGAGAACCGCCACTCAGGTTGACCTACTTTCCTCTGGCAGTATCTCTCGGCCACTGGTGGGGGGACACGAGAGACTTACCAGAAGAGTAGCAGCAGCGATGTCGGCGAGAGAGTCGGTGATATCCACACCAGTTCCAGACCAGAAACAGGCGAAAGCGCCATCTATTGGCGGAGGTTGTAGGTGTTTTGAAGCCTTATACGCTACAATATACATAATAATAAAAGGAAACGATAAGATAGATTAGCAACTTGAAATTTTAGGTTAGAAAGATATTCAAACTTGCCTTAAATACCCATTTCTTGATATCTCAGGAAGACTCTTGGACCAAATTTTAGTTATGGAGGTACAGCTTGCACCACGCTGACGAGGGCCAACAGCCCGAAACGCGTTCGTGATTGACTTTTATTGATTTATCAAGAAATTGGGTTGGCCAAATATCACGGAACAAGTTAAATGAACGTAAAGTTTATTTTTGTTCCACTAGATGGCGCTCTGGCTTCTAGAAATGCTCATGCGAGAACGGTTAGGATATGTCTCTTTTATTTTTAATTATATTTGTATATGTATATGTATATCAAAAATAAAGAAGGCATCTCCTGACCACGAGCTCATCTGCTTTCTAGATGGCAGAGCGCAATCTAGTGGAGCAAAAATAAACTGAACGTTTATTTAACTTGTTCCGTGATATTTGGCCAACCCAATTTCTTGATAAATCAAGAAAAGCCATCCACGAACGCGTTTCGCGCTATTGGCGCTCGTCAGCGTGGAGTAGGCTGTAACCACTGCGATCAAAAATATTTTCTGGTCCCAGAGGCTTCTTGAGAAATCAAGAAATGGGTATTTAAGGCCAAATTTGCGTAAAGACGCTTTACACATGAAAAACAATAGAAAAAAAAAGATAAGTGGGTCAGGTGTTGATATTAAAAATAAATCGAATATAAATATATATGTATATAAGTATAGTTTATACTTTGCTACAATTTGAAAAGGTATTATAGTGTATATTTTATAATATAATGCGGCTTGTGATTGTAGAACGACATTTGAAAACTATCCCGCATGTGTTTCTTTTGAACGAAAAATCCAAATTTATTTTAAGGAGAAATAACGATCATTTCTAACCTTAGGGATGAGGTATGAAAGGATGAATTGTGAAGAGTAATGATGAACGAGAAATATGCCCAGGGTAGCCTAGTGGACATGGTATCTGCCCGGTAAGCGGAACACTGTGGGTTCGATTCCCATCCCTGGACACTTTTATTTTTCCGTTTATCATTACTCTTCGCAATTCATCCTTTCATACTTCATCTCTAAGGTTAGAAATAATCGTTATTTCTCCTTAAAATAAATTTTGATTTTTCGTTGAAAAGAAACACATTCGGGATAATTTTCAAATGTCGTTTTACAATAGTGTATATTGTTAATTTTCTAGGCTGTACTAAATGTAAGCCATTTATACAAAAGTCTACTACGTCTATAGCAAGAATCCAAGTGCTACAGATGCCAAACCATGTCAATATTGACGTAAATTATTAGGAAAGACAAACCTCAGAATAACACGGCAATTTATTTAATGTAAAAACAAATTGAAACTAATGAAATAACAGAGAGACAATGAGAAAATATTCTAGTGTATCAAAATACACTGCAGCATTTTTATCACTGCAGCAAAAAGATCTAAGTTGAATTCTCTATACAATATCAAATTCTTATTAGATGCATTCATGCTTATAGGACTTCATCTTCTTACATCACACATATACTAGCCAAAATTGCTTTATTGTCCGATTATCTTGAATTATTACAAAAAAAGTATAATATGACAAATTCTCTCACAGATCAAACACTCAAAAAAACCCCTTCAAAAAGAATTAAATAAACTATATCTGGATCTAAAATTTAAGTTTTATCTTTCTCAATCTAATGATCTGTTCAAGAAATTATTTCCAATTGCTGTCCCAAATTTCATTTCTTCTGATTAATTCACTACTTTATTCTTAACAGGCAAAGGACCCCTTCTTAAGTTTCCTATTCAAACTAAATGTTATCAATGATCCAACATGTGAATGCCGCTTAGATGTTGAAACACCAGAGCATCTTCTTTTAACTTGCCCTCTGACTAATCAAATTGTATTCAAATACTTTGAAACATTACCAAATTATCTTTGTGTATATACTCAATCATATGAGAACTTTGTTAAGTTTAGAACTATTTGTACAATAATTTACAAAACACTACTAATGTGTAAATAATTAATCATATATATGTAAATAATACTAGCACAGCACAATAGTCCTTTGGACTTCGTGCTTTTGTAACAATAAATAATAAATAAATACAAATATCGATATTAAAAATCTTTTCACAGAATAATAAATAATCTGTTATAATACAAGAGGACCAATAGTGGGCCTGGACTGGCAAGACTCTTGGAGATTTTCCATTGAGATGAACCAACCCTTTATCCATTTATCAATTAGTAATTATGAATTCAGTGTCTTATATTTTGTTCTAAATTAGAAATCAAATTTTCATCGCTTTAATTTGATTGATAAAAATGTTTGGAAAACCTATCTGACTTTAAACAACTGAAGAGTTGAATACAGTATCCCGATTCTCCAGTTTCATCAGAAAAAAATGAAAATTCAAATGATAATTAATTTCGAATATTTTAAAAGCTAATTGTTACTCTCTACAAGGTTATCCCAAAGGTTCGTAAACATATAATGATCTATATTTTGCAAGTGTTTACGAACTTCAGGACAACCTTGTAATTCTGAAACTTGGCCCACCTGCTGATTGGCCACCCTTGATATAGAACATCAGAGATTAAATCATTCTTCTATAAGAATTCTGTTATAATTTTACCACAAGGTTACCAATATTACCATGGTTGTCCCAAAGGTTGGCCCACCTGCTGTTTGGCCACCCTTTGATATAGAACATCAGAGATTAAATCATTCTTCTATAGAATTCTGTTATAATTTTTACCACAAGGTTACCAATATTACCAAGGTTGTCCCAAAAGTTTGTAAACACTTGCAAGATATAAACCATATGTTTACGAACTTTTGGAATAACCTTGTATAATAGTGTTGCGGATGTATGTAAGTTTTTCTTTTTTAGCTATTTTTAATGTAAAGGAAATAAATAATCAAGAATGTATGTATCGTTAGTTTTTTTATTTTTAACCAACGTCTGCCATTTTTCAAAGTCCTCGTGTAAACAATGCTAAGTGATGATGATTATTGGAATAAAATTCTATGAAAAGTTAAATATGAGAATAATAATTTTGAGATATTTACAGCACGTATCATTTACCCCCGCTTTGATGCATTTATTCACGGAGAATAAATGACTTTAATTGAGAGATGTGAGCCTTTATAGGATCTCCTGTGGGATTTCTTGGTGGGTTGTCTTGATCCGTTGTAGAGAGTTCGTAAGTCACTTTAGACAATCTTCTCAAAACTTGGAGTGGTCCTTCGTATTTGGGAGCTGTTTTAATTAGCCTCGGATCATTGTAGGGAATTTTTTTAAGAACGAGATCTCCAACTTTAAATTCAATGTCGGGATGTCTTGAATCATGTCTTCTTTTAGAAATCTCACGATGATGTTGAGTTCTTTTTATAGCCAGTTTTCTAGCATCTTCTACCGAGGTTGAGGGGTTATCAGCAAATTGTGGCTGCACATTGTAACCAAAAAGTAGAAAAGATGGCGGAAAACCTGTTACGTCATGAGGGGTGTTGTTGTAGTCAGTAATGACCTTGGGCAAAAGTGTGCTCCATTTCACTTTCGGTTTATCAAGCAAGGCCGCTCTTAACTTGGTCATGATTGTTCGTTAACCTTTTCGCACATTCCATTACTCTGGGGGTGGTATGGTGTGGTGAAAGTTTGTTTGATGTTATGAACTTTCAAACACCTTTTGAATTCCTTGGAATTAAAGTTCTTTCCATTGCCAGTGATAATATGTTTTATGGGTAGCGAGACTTGAAGGATTCTGTTGAAACATTGTAGCGTTGCTTGAGCTGTGTTTTTGATAGTGGGAAATGCCCAAACATATCTTGTAAGATGATCAATGAACACTTGGATGTACTTGTGTTTTGTCTTTTCAGCTGCTGTTCCCATAACTATTGTATCAGCACTTATTACTTGAGCTGGTTGTAGTTCTGTGTCTGGAATTATTAGTTGTCCTAGAGTTGGTTGGTTAGATGATTTAGTCAGTTGACATGTCTTGCATGATCTCACATAAGATTTAATTTCCTGTACCATGTCTGACCACCAAAATAAAGGAACTATTAATTTGACTGTCTTGTTCATGGATGGGTGACTCATGTTATCATGATATTCCTTCAGAACATGTTCTTTAAAAGAAGCAGGCACCACAGCCCTGAGTAGTCCTCTCTTCTTGACCATCACTGTGTTTGATGATCTTGAGGGTCTTCAATCAAGCTGAGATCTGCCTGTCTTTGATGTTGTTGTCTCTGCTGCTGTTGCATCTGGTGTTGTTGCTGTTGTTGGAGCTGGTTCTGTTGTTGCTGCTGTTGTTGTTGTTGAATCTGGTTCTGTTGTTGTTGCTGTTGGATCTGGTTTTGTTGTTGTTGTTGTTGCAACTGATTACAGGTTGTGCAAACAAGTGCCATTTCTGCTGATTGCTTAGTGTAGACTGTTTTATCTTCAGTGTCAACAATAAGTTCAAAGTCTTCTGCAATATCCAAGCCAATGAGTAGCTGGAATTTTAAATTAGGTATTACATGAAGTTTGACCTTTCTAGTTTTATTATGAATTTGCAAATTTACATGAACATATCCCAAAGTTTTGGTTAATGAGTTAGCTTGTTGAATTTGCATGGGAGAATCTATTAAAGGATGTAAATTCAAACCTTTTATTAAATTTTGACTTATTAAAGATATGGTAGCACCAGTGTCCATGAAGGCTTGTAAAGGATGTTTGTTGACACAAATTTTAAAGTCTATCAATTTATTAGGAGGATTGTTAGTTGATAAGCAAGTTACTTTGTTTGTTTCATTACTTGTGGTTGATTCGGTGACTGTTGCAATGAATTGTTTTGGTTGTGTATTTTTAGATGATCTTTCTGTTTTATAATTTGGGTCATAATCAGGACATTCATTCAACCAATGTTTCACTTTAATTCTTTTCTTCATGCAAATTGGGCAGAAAAATGGGCAATTTGAAGCTGATCTTTCCTGTTGAGATAGAGTGCATACTTTGGGTTCAAACAAATTTCTTAGCTTACTTTGTTGCCTGTTATGCTCAACAGAAAGTGCAACTTGTATCCATTTGGTTGGATCTACAGGTTGTGCTGCTGCAAACACATCCCTCCAATTCAAAGGTAGCCCATCTGTTAGTAGCTGTATTTTCTCTTCCTTTTTCAAGGATGTTTGATTTAGTAAGTCCATTTTTTCTTTAAAATAAGTCTCCACAGTTTCACTTGCAAGGAGCTTTCTGCTAGATGCTAATACAATGGGACTATATGTGCAAGGCTTAAATCTGGCAATGAGTTTATCTTTTACAGTTTCCCATTTTTTTATATGTGCATTTGTAAGAATTTCATCAGCAAAAATTCTAAGGCTTCATCTGCTAAATAGTAGATAAGATTGTATTTTTTCTTCATCGTTTGCTTTTAAATTTTCTACTTCATACAACTTAATCCAACTTTCAATTTTTATATTATTCTTACTGCCAGAATATTTTTCAAATCTATGTATATTTGCCATTATAAAAATAAAGATGTTTCTAAATGAGTTATTTAAATTTGAAATATATAATCTTTTGATTAAAAATTTACCTTTTTAATTTTCTTTCGTATCCTTTTCGACTGCGCCAAGTATGTTGCGGATGTATGTAAGTTTTTCTTTTTTAGCTATTTTTAATGTAAAGGAAATAAATAATCAAGAATGTATGTATCGTTAGTTTTTTATTTTTAACCAACGTCTGCCATTTTTCAAAGTCCTCGTGTAAACAATGCTAAGTGATGATGATTATTGGAATAAAATTCTATGAAAAGTTAAATATGATAATAATAATTTGAGATATTTACAGCACGTATCAATAGTGGTCCCAGATTGGCAAGACTACTTGGATAGTTTTCCATTGAGACGAACACACCCTTTATCCATTTATCAATTAGTAATTTCCGAAATTAGTCTTTTATATTTTGTTCTAAATTATGAATTAAATATTTATCAATTTAATTTTAAGAAAGAAAGGCATCTCCTTATCGTGCAACTGAAAGTTTCAAACAATCAGTAACTTTCATTTGCACAATAAGGAGATGCCTTTTTTCTTTCTTAATTTATGCTCTTTATCTCAGTCCAATATCATATTTTTACTATTTTTTCACTTTAATATTAGTTTATAATAATTAGTACATTTTGAATTCACTTACAAATTGATTAATTCTGAAAATAGAGCAATCCATAAATAAATATTTAATTAAAAAGACATATATTGGATATCAGAATATAATTTATTTCACCAATATTTCAGTTGGCTGAACGCCAACCTTTATCAAGGTGTTATAACATATTAATGTGTGTCAACAACAAACTCAGCGCCACATAACGTCAATAGAATTAAGTTTTTAAAAATATTTTGTTATATTCAATGGGGAAAAATTTTATGTATCAATATATATATTAAAATATCAATTTTATTTTTCTCCCCATTGAATATAACAAAATATTTTTTAAAAACTTAATTCTATTGACGCTATGTGGCGCTGAGTTTGTTGTTGACACACATTAATATGTTATAATACCTTGATAAAGGTTGGCGTTCAGCCAACTGAAATATTGGTAAAATAAATGATATTTTGATCTAATATATGTCTTTTTAATTAAAGATTGATTAATATAAAAGAAATGACTATTGTTGATGGTAGACGTGCTGGTGAAGAGTTTGATGAAATGGGAAGAAGAGAAAAGCCGTTGTTGATGGGAAGACTTGGAGTAAGTGATCCAGGAGTGCCAGGCAGTTTGTCTCTCTGAGTGATGGATTGGACCAGGGGCTAAATAGGCCTGCAGCCTGACTCTCCCCTGGAAAGTCATTTTTTAAATAAAATATCACTTTGAATATTAAAAAACACACTTTCCAATATGGCTCTTTATTTATTCATCTAAGTACATATATCTTGAAGGTTGCCTGGCTGGATTTCATACTTCTTAAGAAATATACACTTCGGCAAGTTAAAGTTTTATTTTCTCAAGGTTTCAACAAAAAAATCTTTAAAACATTTATAAAGAATTTTATCATCATCTATGTACAATAAATAATCCTTCTGAAGATTCAAGATTATAGAATGAAGAATGAACTAGTTGTTTGTGAACTTAACGATTTGATTTCCGATAAAAAATCATATTTAAAGTTCAATTCACATTTTGTAAATACATTCTAAACTTTCTACAAAATCTGGATCTCTAATGTTTTCATGCGTTGAATAATGTAAATAACTTATGTAAATAAACTTTTCTCCTTGTTTGGCGCAAGTATCCCTTGCGGGATATGGCGCTTTCAAAATAAAATAATTGGTAAATTGAGAATCATTTTTGTTGAAATTGACAATTGCAGATATTTCTACGATATTTGATATGCAGATATTTGCATAGTTTCAGTATTGTCTATGCAAATTGACATCTCTACCTATATATCGCGGCCTTGTTGGATTGTTAGTTGGCTAGCGGTTATTGGATAGGACAGGCCAGCTGCTGATGTACATATAATTTGTCCTTCTTTTATAGTTTTATATCTTTAAGTAATAAAGTATCTTTCTCTTTCTCTACGAATCCATAAATTATTCAACAATTTTCATGTTCATTTTCATTAAATTAAAATTTTAGACAAATAAATTTACTGGCAATGCGTTTCTTTTAAATATCATCAAATATTATCTCTACAGACCTTACTGCAATGATATGAGTTATTGAATGAGAGGGCTTGGCTCATCAGTAGTGAACCCTCTCAGCGGTTTCGCCAAATTAATCTCTATAATGATATAAGTTATTGAATGAGAGGGCTTGGCTCATCAGTAGTGAACCCTCTCAGCGGTTTCGCCAAATTAATCTCTATAATGATATGAGTTATTGAATGAGAGGGCTTGGCTCATCAGTAGTGAACCCTCTTGCAGTATCATTGCAGTAAGGTCTGTAGAGATAATATTTGATGATATTTAAAAGAAACGCATTGCCAGTAAATTTATTTGTGTAAATTTTTAACGATAGATGGCAATTAAATTTTATTTCATTAAATTAATAATTTGTCCTATAGGAGTCTCTCTCAAAGAAATAGTCCTGAAAGAAATATACACCAACTTCAAAATGTTTAGTTTAAAGGTTTCTTAACAACGATTTACTGAAGTCCTACAGTCAAGTTTATTTTGAACTGTAGACTAGAAAATAGAAGTTGCCTGGCCGGCATTCAAAGTTCTTGGAGTTAAAGATACTTCGGCCAGTAAATCTTTTTATTATTTCAACATTTCGAAAATAATCTTTTGTTTTCGTCAATATCGAACAAAAATTAAAACATTTGTTAAAACAATTATTGTCAAATGTTTTAATTTGTGCTTTTGACGAGAACAAAAGATTTTTGTCGAAACATCGAGATAATAAAAAGATTTATAATACAATATAATGCGGATTTTGATTGTAGAACGACATTTGAAAATTATCTCGCATGTGTTTCTTTTGAACGAAAAATCGAAATTTATTTTAAGGAGAAATAACGATTATTTCTAACCTTAGGGATGAAGTATGAAAGAATGAATTGTGAAGAGAAATCTTTAATTTAAAGAACTATGAATGACGGCCATGCAGCCTCTTTCTTCCAGTTTACTCTTGTAAATTTACCTGACTGTGGTGATTCAGTAAACCGTTGTTAAGAAACGTTTAAACTAAGTAGTTTGAAGTTGGTGTATACATGCATACTAGAACAAAATAATTTTGTCGAAACATCGAGATAATAAAAATATTTATACTGACCGAAATATCTTTAATTTTAATATGTATATTAGAAGTTCTCAAGTGTTTGGTCTTGGTGATCAATATCATACAAGAATACACTTCAAAATTATCCATTCCTTTTCCAAAGTGTAATGGCCATTCTCCCATCCAAAGGAAGATATCTTCAGCCAAAAAAGCTGCGAATGTATTCGAATCGATGGTCGGACAGGCCGTAACTCAATTAAACCGGGAACTGGCCTAATCCAATCAGAGACCTCCAATGCTAATGAGTACCCCAGCCAATAGTGGCATCGAATTAAAAAAAAAACAGACGAAGTTGAGAGGCAAATAGATGAAGAAACTCCAACCAATTCTATATTAACTTACAAATCCTGTTAGTTTACGACCCTTTGAAGTTCCCCAATCTTCTAATTCTGGGGCATCTCAATAAATGTATCAATCTTAAATTGAATTATTTTCCCCGCAAACTTATTATTGAAGAATTACAGTAGAGGTTAATATGATTAATCATAACTACCTCCAACAAGAACATCCATTCACTTATCTCTCACATCTTCTTGATGTCTTAAGTAGATTATAGATGTCTCTAGATTATTTAAATAGGCAGTCGTCTGCTTCAAATTCTATTGATAAATTTCATCCTCATGTTAAGCGGTTGTTGGTCGTTGAACTGTAGCATAGGACGACCCAGATTCTATCGCATATTCTTGATGTCTTAAGTAGATTATTGACGTCTGTAGATTCGATAAATTCGATAAATAGGTAGTCGTCTGTTTTTAATTCTATTCATATTTCGTCGTGTTAAATGGTTGGTGGTGGCTTGAACTGTAGCATAGGATGAACCAGCTTCTATCAAATGTTCTTGATGTTTTAAGTAGATTATATATGTCTGTAGATTCGATAAATTCGATAAATAGGCAGTCGTCTGTTTTCTAATTCTATTCATATATCGTCATGTTAAATGTTTGGTGATGGCCTGAACTGGAGCGTAGGATGAACCAGCTTCTATCACACATTCTTGATGTTTTAAGTAGATTATTGACGTCTGTAGATTCGATAAATAGGTAGTCGTCTGTTTTTAATTCTATTCATATTTCGTCATGTTAAATGGTTGGTGGTAGCCTGAACTGTAGCATAGGATGAACCAGCTTCTATCACATATTCTTGATGTTTTAAGTAGATTATAGATGTCTGTAGATTATATAAATTCGATAAATAGGTAGTCGTCTGTTTTTTTAATTCTATTGATATATCGTCATGGTAAGAGGTTGGTGGTAGCTTGAACTGTAGCATAGGATGAACCAGCTTCTATCACATATTCTTGGTGTCTTAAGTAGATTATGGAGATCTGTAGATTCAATAAATAGACAGTCGTCTGCTTCTAATTCTATTGCTAAATTCCATCGTTGTGTTAAATGGTTGATGGTGTACTGAACTGGAGTATAAGACGAAACAGCTTCGGAAAACCACCTTATTTATTTATTTATTATTCAACCAGACGCAATATTGAAACATTTGCGCCTAATACAGAGGAAACAAACAAAACAACAACCAAATAGAACTTAGAATTAAATATTTACAAATTTACATGTATTAATCGAAAGAATTATTTTTCACAGTAATATAGAATTTATGAAATGAGTTTAAAAAAAGGTAGGTTAATTTTACATATTTACAACAAATATCAAAGTATTCTAAATCTATGGTCAAAAATAAAAGAAAAGTCAAAGATGAAAATCAAATACATGTTTTTAAAAATTAAATATTTGTTTTTTATGTTATATAATATTATATATATAATAATATATTAATTTGGTGATGTTCACCTGCTGATGTATGCAGATGATATTGCTATTATAGGGGAGTCGAGGATAAACCTCCAAAAAAGATTAATATATTGAAAGAATATCTTGGTGAGAACTATATGACACTGAACGAGTCCAAATCGAAGGTTATGGTATTCCGCAATGGTGGTAAACCCTCAAGAGAAGATAGATGGTACTGGAATGGTAAACCTCTAATGGTAACAAGAAGATATAATTACTTGGGATACCCTCTGGTCAGTACAACTAAAACCACTCAAGCCGCAAACTTTTTCAAAGGAAAGGCACTCGCGGCAATAAATGCTACAACCCCAATATTGGCAAAATCAAAAATTAATTTATTAAACTCTGCAATGAAACTGTTTAATTCTATTGTGATGGCTGTTTTGATGTATGCTGCTCCAATTTGGGCAACAGAGTTTAAAGATTTATTAGACCATATACAAGATACATTTATTCGTAGGTTCTTGAATTTGCCTAGATATACACCAGGATACATAATAAGACCAGAAACAGGCCGCGTCTCATTAATAATAACAGCTCTGAAATTGACCTCGAAATATTGGCTGAGGGTGCTGAGTATGGATACAAATAGATTGTCTCGAATAAGTTTAAATAGATTGAGGCAAATATCCTGTGCTACAGGTGCGCCCATCGGGTTTATAAAACAATTAAGCAATTTACTCAATAATAACGGATCCTCGTGGCTTACTTATTGTAATGATCCTGATTCACTAAGGAATGCTATCCCAGGAATATTAAGAACTGCGATAGAGCTAATAATACAAAATGACTTAACAAGAATAACCCAATCAAAGTTATATTCCCACTATAGAGATATATATACAACGTTTACCACCGAAGAATATTTCTTAAGTGAACTCCCTTTTCCTGTCATCAGATTAATCGCACAATTTAGAACCCTTTCAATTTTTTTCAGAGAACACCATCTGATTTTATTGAGGCGTGAAGACCTGAAATGCACTTTCTGTGGATCAGGAATAACAACGGAGATGTTGCACTACTTATTTGACTGTGCTGCTCTGTCTGAGGAAAGACGAAAACTAAATGATAAAACGGGGCAACTTTGTCCTTCATTTCCGGCACTAATTAATGAAATATCAAAGAATAGGTATATAGCGATGGCGATATTTGGATTCCACAAGACTATATCCCGGAAAAAGGCCACACAGTGTTCTCCCCATCAATTGTGAACTGGCGAATCCTGTATAGGGCGAGAGGCCCTAAATAAAGGCTTTTTGTTGTTGTTGTTGTTGTTGTAATAATATATTAAAAATAAAAAGTCATATCCTAACCATGAGCACATGTTCTTTACAGAAGGCAGAGCGCCATCTGGTGAAACAGAAATAAACTAAACATTTATTTAACCTGTTCCCTGATATTTGGCCAACCCAATTTCTTGATAAATCAAGAAAAGCCATCCACGAACGCGTTTCGCGCTGTTTGCGCTCGTCAAGCGTGGAGTAGTTTTTGGTCCCAGTGGCCTCTTGAGAAACCAAGATATGGGTATATTTTGTGATGTCACCTTGAGTACTGTATCGTGGTCAGTCCTAAGATGGGAAACTTCTCACCGGGTTTACGCCACTCCTCGTCTTGGTTTCCATGTCTTGCGGGATCTTCTTCGGCAGGTGATCCTGTCTGTGGTGATGTGTTTATTTGGTTGTCTCCTGAGTGTCGTGGTAGGTAGGTTGGTTAGATGTGGTGGCCTCAATGGTTAGAGTGGTTTGAGGCGTCAGAGGGATAGCGTAAAAGGACGAGACATGTTGGATGTCACCACAGAGAGAGAGAGAAGCCAGCGCCGTTCGATCTATTCTAGAGCCAGAGAGGAACTGTCTGTAATCCGACTGTTTTTCGGACCGACGGTGTAATCGGAGACCTTTCTCCTGTCTGGGTGCCGGCTGTCACTCAATCAAATTTTATTATTCCGTTTTGTATTACATGATGGCAAAACTGGCGAGTTGTATTGTGTCTACAGTTTTGGTTGTTACACTATATTACATATGGGAGGATATCAAATGCATATTTAAATATATTACAACATATATATAAAATTTTGTAAAAATACATTTAATGGCAATGTGTCTCTTCAAATATAATCTCTACAGACCTTACTGCAATGATATAAATTATTGAATGAGAGGGTTTGGCTCATCAATAGTGAACCTTCTCAGCGGTTTTACCAAATTAATCTCTAGACCGCTCTACTATTGTATTGGATTGGTTTGGAATATTCCCTGTATTTTCTATGGAAGGCAGCTTAGGGATATTTAGTGAACCTATGGACATATGCTTATAGGTCTGAAGAGGTACATACATATAATTTCAAGGTATTGCATCGAGCAAAGCTCTTCCGGAAATATGGTTTCATAAAAAAATCTATATGAGTAAATTAAATTTATAAATTTAATTGTCATCTATCGTTAAAATTTTATACAAATAAATTTACACAAATTTACACGCGCATATATATTTTATATAACTATTACATGAAGGTCAAGTATATTTATAATATAAAAATATTATATTCTATATAAATTATTTCTAAATAAAATTCGAATATATGAAAAAATGAAATAAAATATAAATAAAAGCTATAAAATGCGGTAAATATATATATATATGTTATATATTCAATTTATTTTTTTATAATATATAAATATATATTTTTTAATTTGACCAAAAAACAAAAAGATTTTTAATTATTATTTTTGTTCTGTTGTTAATATAGTTTTGTTTTTTCTTTTGGATTGGTTAAATGTGTTTTTTTTAAATAACTCATTAGCCAAAAATAAAATATTATATAGTTAAATTTGTTTAAAATAAAATAAGCATATTTGCTGATAATTTATATTTCATTCTTCTATTCTTTTGTAAGTAAAATTTGTATTCAATAATCTAAACATTACTTAATAATTTATTACCTTTTTTATTCTCTTCACTCGGAATATAAGATATAAATTATGATAAATAAAGTAAATATATATTGGGTGGAATAAGTTACATGAGGTAAAATGCCAAATAAACGATTTTATTATTAAGCAAAAGAAAAGTGAGAATCAGACGATGGCT
The DNA here is from genome assembly GCA_030710605.1 of Cordylochernes scorpioides. Lineage (NCBI taxonomy): Eukaryota > Metazoa > Arthropoda > Arachnida > Pseudoscorpiones > Chernetidae > Cordylochernes > Cordylochernes scorpioides. The sequence goes on along the minus strand of CP092863.1, from coordinate 94,654,188 downwards.
GTAAAGATGATGAATGACCAACCAGCAATCTAACCCTATAATCGCAGATCTTCTTTTCTTCGTCTGCCGACATCTTCACCGCTCAAGTCAATTTGCTGCTGCATTGTTCGCTCCATTTTCTTTCTTTTGCATATATATTGCTATAGAGGTGTATTGTTTCCTTCCCTCTTTCTTAGAAATATATTGTTACGTGTTAAACATTCTATATTATATTGGTGTATTTTCTCTTTTCTTTATGTTGTAGAGGTATTTTCTTTATTTATTGTTTCTTGGTATTGTTGTGCTTGCGTTTATTAATAATATTATATATATGGTGTATATATAAATAAATATTTATCTTATTGTTTGTTGGGAATATATTGTGGACATATAAAAAGTAATGTTTTTCCTCTTATTATTCTTCGGGTGTTTTTCTCCTAAATATTTTTCTCTTCATTTTTGTTTTATATAAATTTTAATTTTTGAAAATAATATTTGTGTTTTCTTAGTTTCTGTTCAAATGATTGTATCGGAGATATCGGTTTTGCTATTCATTAGAAAATGGGTGCCGTTGGCACGTTAGTCACCTTGGAAACGAACCACAATTTGGTGAAATATTCCAAGGGTCCAGGGGGGACCCTTGACTGTCCTGGTGTGGAACTAAAACCTACCCACATATTATCATGTCCAGAAATGGCCGCAGCCTTGCAGTATATTGACATGGACCCAGAGCAGCAGCTTTACCCACCCAAGATAGAGGACATTGCTGTGATAGAGATGTATGGAGACATCTGAGGCTCTTCATTGGACACGACGACAACAGAAAATTGGCATGGACCCAGAACAGCAGCTTTACACACCCAAGATAGAGGACATTGCTGTGATAGAGATGTATGGAGACATCTGAGGCTCTTCATTGGACACGAAAACAACAACAAAAGATTGTATTTATACGCTATGTTTTAACATTTATATATCCTTTTGAAAATAGAGCAATCCACAAATAAATATTTAAATAGAAAGGCATATATTGGATCAAAATATCATTTATTTTACCAATATTTCAGTTGGCTGAACGCCAACCTTTATCAAGGTATTATAACATATTAATGTGTGTCAACAACAAACTCAGCGCCACATAACGTCAATAGAATTAAGTTTTATAAGCAAAAGGTATTTTTTTAAATTAATTCTGTTGACGCTATGTGGCGCTGAGTTTGTTGTTGACACACATTAAATATGTTATAATACCTTGATAAAGATTGGCGTTCAGCCAACTGAAATATTGGTAAAATAAATGATATTTTGAACCAATATATGTCTTTTTAATTAAAGATTTATTTATATTTTCAGAAATATAAATTGTTCTCTTTCCTTCTTTCTCTATATTGTGGCGAAGAAATAATTTATTATTCAATATAATATTATTCAATGAAAATATTCAACAGATTATATAAATATATATTACTCTGTATTTGTAAAGTCATCTTAAAAATATTTCTTTGCTTGCTTGTTCAAGATTCCCTAGCTGTAGATAGTGGTGGTTAATTTGTTAATATTTGTCGACTAGTCGCCGTGACGTCATCAATAAATACTTTCACATCTCCAGATATACAAAGATTTGATTTCTACGCTACAATATCATAAACCCATTGTGATGTTATTGGATAATTTTGAAAGTTTATTATTTTGCGGTATCTCTGGAGTGTATTTTTAAATATAAATTGTATTCTCTCTAAAATAAATCCTTTAGTAAAGTTTCTTTTGATAACTTTAACGACGAATTTTCGAGGTCTTCAACGGGAAACATTAATGCGAAATATTTACTTTTAGATATAATATTTATTAATTTACACAAAGCAATAACACGCAATCTATATATTGTTGCACCAGGTTGCGGCTTGGCAGACTCTTCAACCTTGATCCTCTCCTGTACCGGGTCTTGTATCTTACCGTGTTTCAACCATCCTACAAATTTATATAAGGGAATAATGAGATAACTTTAAGTAGCCTCCAGAATTTATTTCTCACATCAAAGAGAGCAGTGAAGTCACACAGTGTACCTAAATACAAATGGTGATTCTATAATACATAAATCTGTTTATAATATATATATTCTGTATAATAAAATAAATAAATATAAAATATAAATTTGAATTTAAAATATATGAAAAATAATATTACAAATTAAATTAAAATAGGTTAATTAGTCATGATGCAACAATATATATAAAGAGAGGATTTAAAAGCACGAATGTTTATTTTATATACAATGCAGACTTCTACTGTCCTTACTGCGATGAAAAAAATATTGGGAGGGCTTCGCTCATCAGTGGTGAACCCGTTAAATTGGCGACACCGCTGGGAGGGTTCACCACTGATGAGCCAAGCCCTCCCAATATATTTTTTCATCGCAGTAAGGAAAGTAGAAGTTTTTATTGTATATAAAAGAAACATTCGTGTTTTTAAATCCTTTCATTATATATGTATTTATTGGATCCAAACAACCCCATATTGGTGTAATATAACAAGATTGCATGACGAAAAACGTGTTATATAATAGAAACACCTCAGTAACTAATTATACGCATTTCTTTAAAAAAGATACTTCGGCCAGTATAAATCTTTTTATTACCTCGACGTTTCGACAAAAAGCTTTTGTCCTCGTCAGGAGCAAACAAAAATCAAAACATATAGCAAGGCGTTAAAAATTATTCTAAGGCTCTAAGGGCGTTCTCACGCGATATTCGAAATTTTGTACAACATCCAAAGCACGAGTCAAAAATAAATATTCAACTCACAAAGACTATAATCTTTGAAATACAATTATGATATACATATTTATATTAAGAAATTATAAACAAAAATAAATATAAAAATAATATAATAACTTTTAAAAGATTTCACAATAGTATATATTAATCGATATCTATTATGTACAATTTTATACTTACCCTTTATTACTACTTTTCTAAATTATACGCAGGTTGAACATGAATTATTGCATTACAATATGTTATGTACTCTGTACAAACTGGAAATAATAAACGAAGCTGTGATATAGAATAAAGGTTGAGCTAAATAGTGAGATATAGAAGTCCAACAACGTATAAGAACGAGGCTTAAAGATGTAGGAAGTTTTCAGAAGGTCGTAAAGAGGGTAAAATGACCTCTTCTTCTTGGTCCCCCAATATTTCATCAGACGAAGTCCCCGTACTTCCGCCTTGTAAAAAGCAGTTCGACTTTCACACTTACAAATGTGCCAGAGCCCCGTTTGGTTACTTGCACTCGCTGGTGGGGTTGAACTTTTGCGAAAATTGGGGGCCATTGGAGCATTTTTTTTTTTTAATAAAAAAAGTGCCCAATTCGGGAATCGAACCCGGGTCGTAGCGGTCGAAAACCAACGGTTTAGACCATCCTTCCACCGACCCCACAGAGGAAGAAATGAAATGATGGAATGATTTATAGATATTCTGGCAAAATATCTTGTTCCTATTTAGAAATAGAATATACATATTGTTGAATTATAGATAATGCACCTATTTTATATTAATTTGTGATATTATTTTCATATATTTTAAATTCAAATTGAAATATTTTATATTTATTTTAATAAAACAAAATATGTAATATAAATAGATTATGTATTATAAAATCACAATTTGTATTTTGGTACACTGTGTGACTTCACAACTCTAAAATTTGACGTGAAAAATAAATAAATTATTCTGGAGGCTACTTAAAGTGGAGTTATCTCATTATCCACTTATCTAAGCTTGTAGGATGGTTGAAACATGTTCTGGAAAGATGCAATACACGACTGAAGAGAGAATCAACATTGAAGAGTCTGCCAAACCGCAACCTGGTGCAACAACATTCAAAAATAAAGTTATTTACCTAAATATTCATAGCATTTATTTACATTGTAACGGCGACTGACAGAATCGTCTGCTAAAATATTAAGAAGCTTCCAATTTAGAAAGATCCTTCAGTAGCTTTAAAATGAATGGCGCCATGTCATGAACTCGAGGCCTTGTTAATAAACTTAAGCAAATTTAATTAAAAACTATAAGCCAAAATTATTAATCATCTGAAAAGCTTAGCAGAAGGGTCATTTATAAAAATGACAGGGTGGCATCTTCGTTAAGCCTAATCCGAAAATTGCAGACGAACTTGTGGAGTAAACATTATATTTATCAGAAGATATTGATTGATGACCGTTTTTTAAAGTTGCATAGAGAGTAGATGCGAGACATTTATTGAAGAATACATGTTTGACTCTTAATGTTAAAATATGAATTATATATAATATATATGTTATATAAAGGTATTATTTAAAATGTTATATTAAAATATTATTTTATTCAAAAATATATTTCATAGATACAAATACTGATAAATCGACCGCCAGAGGTCACTCTTCCCCTATAAAAACTCGTTGTTGTTTTATCCCATTGGCCGGCACAAAACCTTTGTACATTATGCAAATAATATTTTGTTTTTCCTTATTCTTACGCCTTAAGCCAGGCAAATTATGTCTTTTATATATTCCTTAGCTCAATTAAAGCAATTACTGATCAAAACCATTTTTATTATTATTAATCACGACTGCATTACCATAGCGTAATACTCAAGATAATCAAAATCAAGCAGAAAATCACTCATTTTTAAAAAATATTGTCACGGTAAGAATTGCAAGCAACAGGCGAAGATAAATCGAACGATAAACGTTTATTGCTGCCAACGAGCAGACTACTCAAATAAAAAATACACGAATATATATATAGCAATCATTAATTCAATATATGCAAAACAAACACAAACAAAATCTAAAACTTAATTATGTAAAACAATACAACAATTATGCTACAATGCCCTCCTCTCCAAAAGGACAGCGTCCTCGCTGTCAGACGGCAGGCTCATCCTCGGGTAGGTCCAGTTGTTCGTCCGGGTCACGGTAGTTCTTCATTCTCACTACGTGCACAATTTACTTTGGCTTACGACGGCGGTTAGTAGTGTCTAGACTTTCGACTTCGTACGTCACCTCTGAAATGCGTCTCGTCACCCTATAAGGGCCGAAATATCGTTTTATTAATTTTTCGGATATCCCTATTTTCCGAACGGGTATAAATATCCATACTTTATCGCCTGGCTGATAGCTCACTTCTCGATGTTTGGCGTCGTAGAGTCGTTTATTGCCCTCTTGCGCTCTCAGTGTATGTAGCCGAGCCAATTGTCGCGTCTCCTCTGCTCGGGTCACTATCTCTCGATTATAGTCCTCTTGATCTTCATCTTTTAAAAGAGGAAACAATGTATCCAACATAGTTTCAGCTTCTCGTCCATGGATGAGGCTGAATGGGGTGAATCCGGTGGTGTCCTGCTTCGCCGTATTGTAAGCAAATGTGATGAACGGAAGAATAACGTCCCATTCCTTTTGTTCGACGTCCACATACATTGACATCATGTCGGCCAGGGTTTCATTAAGTCTCTCAGTGAGACCATTCGTCTGAGGATGGTACGCCGTGGTAAATCTCTGAGCCGAAGAGCAAAGTCCCGTCAGCTCGGATATTAGTTTAGACTGAAAAACCCTACCCCGGTCAGTAATTATTTCTCGTGGTGCTCCATGTTTAAGCACTACGTCCTCCAGGACGAACTTGGCCACTTGCTGAGCGTCTGCCGATGGTAAGGCTCGGGTGATAGCGTATCGCGTCAGATAGTCTGTGCAAACTATTATCCATTTATTTCCTAAATGGGATATTGGGAATCTTCCGAGGAGATCAATTCCGACTCTTTGGAACGGAACAGAGGTGGGTGGTATCGGTTGCAGCAACCCGGGCGGTCGCAAGGGAGCATGTTTACGACGCTGGCACTCCCTACAGTGACCGACATATTTTCTTATGCTCCTCAGAAGACCTGGCCAAAAATACTTCCTCCTAATTCTATCGTGGGTTTTAGCCAATTCTAAATGACCGGCAGTTGGATTATCGTGGAGACTTCTGAGGACGTCAGGGCGCAAATGCCTGGGGATCACCAATAGCCACGGTTGCCCCACTGGGTCGAAATTCCGCTTGTAAAGAGCTCCATTGATTATTTTGAAGCGGTTTTAATCGTTCTTCAAACATTCCTCCGATATTCTCACAATTACCGGATCGTTCCGCTGTTCCGCGACGATATCAGTTAAAGCAGCTAATGTTGGTATGTCATCTTCGGATTCCCCTGGGTTATTCGCTTCGATTGGATTGCGTGAGAGACAATCGGCATCTTGATGTTTTCTGCCGTTTTTATATACCACGTTCACATTGTACTCCTGAAGTCTTAAGGCCCACCTGGCCAGTCTTCCCCATGGGTCCTTCAGGCCCGAAAGCCAACAGAGCGAGTGATGATCCGTCACAATTGTAAACGAGCGCCCAAATAGGTATGGACGGAACTTGCCGATCGCCCAAATCGCGGCAAGACACTCCCGCTCCGTTGTTGAATAATTTTTTTCAGCTGTTGACAGTGTTCTTGATGCATATCCAATCGGTTTTTCACTTCCTCCCTGGACCTGGACCAAAACCGCACCAATTCCAAACCCACTGGCGTCGGTGTGCAGTTCGGTCGCATACTTTTCGTCAAAGTGGGCCAAGACGGGTTCCGACGCGAGTGCCAACTTCAAGGATTCATAGGCCTGCCGTTGATCTGGTCCCCATTTGAATCTGGTGTCCTTTCTCAACAACCTGTGTAGTGGTTCAGCTTTTTGAGCAAAATTCTTAATGAAACGACGATAATATGAGCACATTCCAATGAAACTTCTTACATCAGTGAGGGATTTGGGAGTAGGGAATTTGGACATAGCATCAACTTTACCCGGGTCGGGGTGCACGCCCTCTCCATCCACCAGATGCCCAAAAATGCTTAGTCGTTTTGTTCCGAACAAGCACTTGTCTGGATTTAACACAAGTCCAGCCTTTGAGAGACACCTGAGAACTAATTCAAGGCGTCGAACATGTTCGTCAAAAGTGGGTGAAAACACAATAATATCGTCCAGATAGCAAAGACACATTGACCACTTCAACCCCCTCAGCAAGGTATCCATCATTCTTTCAAATGTCGCTGGGGCGTTACACAACCCGAAAGGCATAACTTTGAACTCGTACAATCCGTCGGGTGTAATGAAGGCGGTCTTCTCGCGATCTGCCTCATCCACCTCAATCTGCCAGTAACCAGAACGGAGGTCCATGGAAGAATAATAACTCGCCCCTCTTAAGCAATCGAGTGTATCGTCAATCCTTGGTAGTGGATATACATCCTTTTTTGTGATTTTATTCAGGTGTCTGTAATCGACACAGAAACGCCAACTACCATTTTTCTTTTTCACTAATACCACAGGAGAGGACCAAGGACTTTCGGAAAGCTGAACTATACCTCCTTTCAACATTTTGTCGACCTCATTCTGAATGGTTTGACGTTCGACCTGCGACACTCGATATGGACGGCGTTTAATCGGGGGATGATCCTCTGTATTTATCTTGTACTTGGCTGTGCTCGTCAGATTAGACGGAAACGTATTAAATTCAAATAAGCCGCTGAAACTCCCAAGTATCGAACATATCCTGGTCCTTTCAAGCATGGATAGATCAGGGCTTATCATCGAGGCAATGTTTGGAGAGTTTTCTTGTCCAAGAATCCCCTGCCGATTGGTGTCCGAAGCATCACCGATGACCGCCAGCTGACCCTCTTCCAGTACCAGTATCTCTCCAATACACATTCCTTTGGGGACAGTTCGATCACATGTGCCGATGTTGGTTATCCAAATTCTCCCTTTTCCATGCTGGACAGCGAAGATCGAGGCGGGAACCATCAGATCACGTTCTAGAAAGAGGATCCTCGAAGGCTCCATTACGACATCACTCACACCGAGTATAGCTTCGCTGATTACGTTTATCTGCTTGGTCGATCCAGCGGGGATTATAAAGCTATTGTCGGCGGCTACAGTTTGGAATATGCTCGAAGAATCCTCTGGTAGTTCTGCTTTTTCTAACAGAATCTCGGCGCTACCACAATCGATTATAGCCCTTGACGCCTCCAGAAAGTCCCAACCGAGAATGATGTCGTGGCTACAACTTGGTAAAACGATGAATTCAAACGGCTGTACCAATCCGTTTATTTCTAAACGTAAAGTACATCGGCCCCTGGAAACGATATATTTTCCGTCGGCAACTCTAAGTGTCATGCCAGCGTCACTGAACATAGTCTTTTTGTGTTGTTGTCTAAAGTGGTCCGAAATAACCGAAAACGAAGCGCCGCTGTCGACAAGGGCAGGAAAAGTTTTATCGTCAATAGTAACGTCAACTATATTCTGTGATAGTTTAGCGGCTATGAGCGGCGGAGGGTTTATAATCTCCTCAGCGACCTTACCTCCAGCGAAGGGCGCTTGCTCTAGTTTTCCTCACGATAAGGTGATCGGCCAGATCGTCGGCTTGGCGATATCGAGGGGCGACGTTCAGCTGGGGATCGGCCACGACCTGGATAGGGCGACGGGCTTCGATAACTTGCGCGGCCTGGGGTTTCATTGCTATTATAGATCGTTCGCGGGCCGTTCTGGACAGGGTGGTATCTCCCCGGTGGCTGTCGATCCACCATCCCTCGCCGCTCTCGGCAGTACCTGGCGACGTGACCCGGGCGTCCGCATTGGAAACAAACGGGAATATTATCCACCGTCCTCCATTCGTCAGTCTTTCTTCGGGCAGTTGTCAGCCTTGTAGGACTTTGCTGCTGGTAATACGGGGTGGTTTCGCCGGTCCTTCAAATTGGCGGCGTTGTTCTCGGTAGTATGGACCCTGCTCCGCAATTGGGGTCAGATTTCTCTCAACCTCTTCATGAATAATTTTCTTCAGGGAGTTCACCTCCGGCACTATAGACTCGGAATGTAGGGCACTTTTAATTTCTTCTCTCACGATTCGTCGAATCAGATCTTCCAGAGACGAGGAGTTTGGTTGCTCTATACTTGCGACGTTAGGGAGTCGCTCAAACCTTGGTTTCCCGATGCGTCGCTGCTTGCAAGCCTCCACTTTTCGGCACCAATCGACAAAGGCTTCAACAGTATCAATTCCCTTTATCAAGATGACCTGATAGACATCTTCTACAACACCTTTCATTAGATGTGCCACTTTCTCTTCTTTACTCATATCGGGATTCACCTGCCTACACAAGCTCAGAACGTCTTGGATATAGGATTCACAGGATTCTGTACTCTTCTGAGCTCGACTCTGAAGGTTGTCCTTAGCGCGTCTGAGAAGGACACCGCTATTGTCGAATGTCCGGCTTAACATCTCCTTAAACATATCCCACGAATCCATTCCTTCTTCGTTGTTATCATACCATTGGCCAGCGGTCCCCTCCGAAAAGAATGGTGCGTTCGCCAATTTCATCGTGGCATCCCAGCAGTTAGATCTCGCAATACGTTCGTAATCCTTCATCCATTTGCCACAATCCTCCGTTCCATTGCCGCTAAACACAGTTGGGTTTCTTGTCAAATGTTTGCAAGTATTTTTTTTTTTTTAACACCCGTGTTAACTCCAGCCGATATTGACATTTTTCTGATTGGCTTATTCTTTTCGTCGATATCAAAACGTGGCTCTAGGCCTTCTAGGCGACGGCTTCTTCTGACAGAGGTATCCGTGATGGTATCGGTACCCAGCTTCTCCACCACTTGTCACGGTAAGAATTGCAAGCAACAGGCGAAGATAAATCGAACGATAAACGTTTATTGCTGCCAACGAGCAGACTACTCAAATCAAAGAATACACGAATATATATAGCAATCATTAATTCAATATATACAAAACAAACACAAACAAAATATAAAACTTAATTATGTAAAACAATACAACAAATAACGCTACAATATATAGTATATATATATTCCTACCCAGCACATGACGCGTAACAGCCGAAGCTATGCTGGAGTTTTTTTCTTCTTTTTTTTTATCTTATTATATCCTTCTATTTATTATGTATATAAAAAACAAACCTCATATGCTAAATTCAACTGAAAATACATAAAATAAATCCTTAATGGTATTATATATATATTAATTAAATTAAACAAAAAATTTATAAATTTTGAAATTCTCTTAACGTTATTATTCGATATAGAATTAGCTTACTGTTCTGACTCAAAGTTATATTCAAAATCTGTAAATCTTAATTTATTATATTTTAGTTTACTGTTTCTTTCCAAAATTACTCTTGATGTATATATGGTAATTTACACCAATAACCCCATATTGGTGTATAATATATGTTTTTATAATATAACAAGATTTTCATGTGTCGAAATTCGAAGGTATTTTAAACCCGTAAGATTATTTTTGAAATTAAACATTTTCTACTGCCCTTACTGCAATAGAAAAATTAATGGGAGAGCCTGGCTCATCAGTTTAAAATAGTTTCGAATTTTGATAACAGATGGCGCGCTAGTGCATTATATTATAAATTTTCATGTATGTATAACACCTCTGTAAATAAGGGACTGCCCTGTAGTACGGTGTCGTGAGCCGCTACGGTAACTGTAAACAGGGAACTCTGAAATGTGGCTGACTAACGGGGCAATGGCACCCTCCTTTCCATGGAGCAGCACAAGTAAGGGACTGCCCTGTAGTACGGTGTCGTGAGCCGCTACGGTAACCGTGAACAGGGAACTCTGAAATGTGGCTGACTAACGGGGCAATGGCACCCTCCTTTCCATGGAGCAGCACAAGTAAGGGACTGCCCTGTAGTACGATGTCATGAGTCGCTACGGTAACCGTGAACAGGGAACTCTGAAATGTGGCTGACTAACGGGGCAATGGCACCTCCCTTTCCATGGAGCAACACAAGTAAGGGACTGCCCTGTAGTATGGTGTCGTGAGCCGCTTCGGTAACTGTGAACAGGGAACTCTGAAATGTGGCTAACTAACGGGGCAATGGCCTTTCCATGGAGTGGACAAGACACCAACATTAAAGGTTTAGCTTATTTAGTTTTGGACACCAACTCCGCCCTTGCCGGTTCCAAGAGGGAATAAAAAAGGAGGAGGGGGAGAAGTTACAAACTCTTCAAAAAAATCTGGGTTCAGCTGGCCCGGCTGATAGTACCCTGTAAGGGCTCCAGGGATAAAGGATGAGCAGGGTTTGTACTCCATGTTAGGAATGACTGCACATGGCGTCTGTTCCTCATGTCAGAGGCGGCCATTTCTTTTGGAGCTAAGTCGGCCTGCCACTGAGTAGTGCTCCCAGTCTTAATGACAAAGACATTCTATTTCACCCAGTGTGGAGATAAGAAAGAAGAAGAGAGGTTTTGGACACCAATGTATGTTTTTTAAGATCGTGTATTTCTATAGATTGTGTGTGGCATATGATCAAACCAATTGGTTTGCGCATTTATATTATCAGTATATCGAAACAGGACATACATTTTGAATACCAGAATACATTTTATAATCTAACGTAATTGTATTTATATATTATTAATACTTTTTCACAATTTTGTGCTAAATACCAAAGGTATAATCGTCTGCTTAATTGGAAGTCTTCTCTAATTGGACGGAATGTTTTGTCACTCAGCGTCAGTAGATACATAAACTAATTAGTGGAAAATTGTGTGTGTGCAAAAGATAAATTCAGATTTATTAATAAATTTTGATTCTCTCTAATTCTAATAATGATGAAGGAGATTAAAATGGACGCCATCTATAGTCGAAAATAAGAAGTTATTTCAATTTGAAGGATTTGTTAAGGAATTAAATATACAGGGTGATCCAAAAGTCCCGCACAACTTTAAAAATTAATAACTCCGCGAATATTCGCGCTAGAGCAATGCGGTAAACACCATTGTGTTCAGGATGCAATGGGATTTTTTATGGCAAATAATGTAAAATTCGAAATTGATTTTAATTACAATTTTATTCGCCAGATGGCGCTCTACCAGAATCAGATATTCAGCGGCCAAATTGTTTGATAAATTGAAAAATATAACTGATCGACACGTATTTTTCCTTTTTGAATACCAGGAAAGAACCCTAATAATATCAAATAACAAATTAATAAAACACCACTTCGCCAAAAGTATGAAGAATTGGTTAACGATTTTCAAATACAATCAGAGATATGTAAAATAGGTAAATGCAAATTAAAACATGTAGCAAAAAGAAAATTGATATTTTAGATACGGTTTGTTTCCGAAGATAATAAATTTCTAATATTTTTAATTCAACTCTCACTCAGTATCGATTATATTTATTTTAATTCATTTGAAAAATATGTATCTATCTCTGATAATTTATTTTACTCTGGAATGCCGTTGTTGTTGTCGTGTCCAATAAAGAGCCTTAGATGTATCCATGCATCTCCATCACAGCAGCAGCAATGTCCACTATCTTGGGTGTGTAAAGCTGCTGCTCTGGGTCTATGTCAAATTTCTGCAAGGCTGCGGCCATTGCTGGACATGAGAATATGTGGGTAGGTGTAAGTTCCACACCAGGACAATTGTTGCATGCCCTATAGGTTCTTGTGCTATCTGGATGTATTGTCATTCCTTTATAGTGTTTTGTTCTAAGTCTTGTTATAGTTTTTGTCATTTTTCTCTCAGAGTTTATTTCGTATTTTGATCTTTTCTTATTTTTTTGCTTAATTATCTTGTATTCTGACAAAGAATCAGCGTCAAATAATGACATTTGTTCTTTCCTTTGGCTCAACCTTCTGGCTTCCTTTGCCAATTCAAATGCCATTTCATTACCCCCGATCCCAGCATGGGCAGGGATCCAATGTAGAATGCAGTTATTCTCCAATGGTTCCAGTTGGGTAAGTAACGAGTGTATTTTCTGTGTGATTTTAGTATTGCCCTTCTGAATTGCTTCTAGAGCGGATATGGAGTCGCTGTATATTAAAATTCCTTCTGCTTGATGCAGGGATGGTTGGTTAAGGCATACATCAAGGGCTTTCCAGATAGCTGTCAGTTCACAAGTGAAGTTTGACGAAATCTGTCCTGCTCCTTCTTTGATTTTGATGTTTGTTCCATCTTGCAGTATTATGTTAATTCCGGCCCCTCCATTACTCAGGGTAAGGTCTGAAGATCCATCTGTATATGCTGTTAAAGGGCGTGGCCTAGCATTTTTAATCAATAATTTGTACTATGAGGACATAGCCGTTAAGGTATCAAAGGTTGATAGCCCAAGGTATCAAAGTCTACCTCAATCAAAACAAAGCCATCAACATATACAATATGTATCACCCTCCAAACAATACATTTATTGACGATGGAACAATGGCTCAATTTCTTACAGACAACACTATTATTGTAGGTGACCTTAATGCCAAACATCAACTATGGGGATGTTCTACGCCAAACCCAAGAGGCAAAATACTATCAAACATATTTGACGACAATGCCTTCATGTGCTTAAATGATGGGAATCCTACCCATCATTCCTACAGCTATAATACTGCACAAGCCCTTGATATAAGATTTTACTATCCTGACATTTTCCACAAATGCAAATAGCAAATATTAAAAGGTTTTGAAAGTGATCCTTTGCCTAATTTGATAGAAATTAGCACCAAGACCAAAACTAGCTCAATTAAGAAAAATTATGGAACTTCAAAAAGGCTAATATGATATCTTTCGAAAATACCATTATTGAAGCAGCCAAAGTTTCAATACCAAGAGGTTATATTAAGAAATGGATTCCAAATTATACACACCAGCCAAAAAATATTCAAACACTTATAACTAAAAGAAATGAACTTCAAAAAAAGTGCACCCAAAACCAAACAAATTGTAGAACTGAACTGAACATTGTGATTGCAAAAATAAAAAGATTATACGTAAATGTGAAAAGGGAAAAATGGAAACAAACTTGTGAAAACCTGAACCCAAGAAACCCAAATACAAAACCTTGGAATTTGGCAAAACAAATTGGCAGAGTCCAGCCACAAACTGAAAACACAAATATGATTGAGAATACAGATGGTACACCAGCAACTAATGACAAAATTGCTGCCAATCTTTTAGGTAATTCATATCAAATAAGTAGTAAATCAAGGTTGAAAAAAGGCCCGAAAGATTATTCATGACTGTAAAAATGTCACCAGCACTCATAATATTTTCCATGAAAAAAATCAATATGAAAGAGCTAGCTTATGCATTAGAAAACACTAACCTAAACAAGACTCCTGGGCCAGATGGAATCCATGGCCGAATGATATCAATCTTGGGCAAAATTGGCAAAGAAAGACTTCTTAATATTTTCAATAACTCCTGGAAAACTGGAAAATTGCCTCAAGACTGTAAAAATGCAACAATAATTCCCATTTAAAAACTTGACAAATCTGCTGATGACCCAAAAAACTACCGACCTATCTCCCTCACAAATATTTGCTGCAAATTAATGGAAAAAATTATATTCAGACGACTCACCTACCACCCCGACACAATAAATCTCTTACCAGAAGAACAATATGGATTTAGGAAAGGACATGGGACAATAGTCCAACTCTTATTTTTCACACAAAAGGTAAAAGATGCACAAAACAAAAAGCCAACTAACCACACCATAGCTGCTTTTTAGACCTTACACAAGCTTTTGATAAGGTATGGAAAAACAAGTTAATTACAAAATTATACAAACATTTCAAAATTGATGGAAAAGCTATCACTTGGATAAATGATTCCCTTAAAAATAGATACATCAGGGTCAAATATAATGGCACCCTATCTAAAACCTTCAAATTGTACCAAGGATTACCACAAGGATCAGTCCTTAGCCCAACTCTCTTCACCCTATTTATTGCAGGCATAGAAGACAAATTTTCACATAAAACCAATATTGGACTTTTCGCTGATGACATTATTCTATGGAGCAGCAACACTAACTGGAAAAAAGCTGAAAGAGATTTGAACAAGACTATTCTCGACCTAGAAAAATTTGCTAATAAACATAAATTAGAATTTAACCCCCAAAAATCTGAAACCTGTCTTTTTACTACCGATAAGAAACTATACAAAATAAGACCAAATATTATTCTGAAAGAACAACAATTGCAATATAATAAACATCCTAAATATCTCGGCTACACCCTGGATCCAGAAATTAACTCCAGTAAACATATTGAAGGAGTTGTTAGAAAAGGAAGAGACCGACTAAAAATCTTGAAATATATTTCAGGAAGAGTGGGGAGCTGAAGCAACAACACTAAAATTAACTTACACATCTCTAATGAGACCTATCTTGGAATATGGATATCAAATCTATGGTACAGCATCTGAAACAAATCTAAAAACACTGGAAAGGATACAACTAAATGCACCTAGAATTATTACAGGTCTTCGAAATACCTGCCCTAATAATATTGTACTTTGCGAGGCAGACATTATGCCCTTAAAGGATAGAATAAGCTACAATCTGCCAAAATATATAAATAAAATCAAGAGTTATGAAAATAAACACAGAACTTTCAATTACATACTTATTTGGGAACCCAATATAAGACTCAAAAAAGAAGGCCCTCTCCACCTGGCCAAAAGAAATGGATTTTTAAAATATAAAGTGGAAAAATATTATTTAGCTGAAAAAATATCTCCATGCGAACCACTAACAAAATGTTATTTTTAATGCCACTTTAAACGAACCCACCAACAAACAATACCAAAATCCAGAATACTTAAAACAATTATCATTAGAAATAATTAATATAAAATTCCTAAAAATGCAATAACTATCTATACCGATGGTAGCAGAGACGAGTTGGGACACACTGGCAGTGGCTCTTTCATTAAACCCAC
Source organism: Cordylochernes scorpioides (assembly GCA_030710605.1). Lineage (NCBI taxonomy): Eukaryota > Metazoa > Arthropoda > Arachnida > Pseudoscorpiones > Chernetidae > Cordylochernes > Cordylochernes scorpioides. The sequence continues at coordinate 94,638,410 of CP092863.1, read as the reverse complement.
AAATGGCAATGAGAAAATGAACAGAAGATACCCAGATTTTTGCTCAATCTTCAGATCAGAACTTATAGCCATCTATGAAGTCTTAAAATCCATCAGAAATACTAAACATCGCGATATATGGATTCTTACTCATAGTAGAAGTGCCATACAACACTTGAGTCACACAGGGGAACTTAGAGACAAAGTAAGCAGGAACATAATTGGTTATCTCCAAAAACTCTCAATACCTCAAAAATCACCTTCAATGGATACCCTTACATGTTAGCATTGAAGGCAATGAAGCTGCTGATGCGCTAGCGAAAAAAGGCACAAAAGAACCCTTGCTACAGAAAAATAAACTTACTTTTAAAGAAATAGAAACAGTAGCCAAAATAAACAAGAACTGGAGGATCCCACCTAAGCACAGTTGGTACACCCTAGAAGCAGATGGCCACCCAGACCTTTCAGTCCACAAGCCGGCATGCGAAGCATGCCCTTCGCTGCTATTCTGTTCAACTCATAAGCCAAGTAACGGTATCCAAGCTAGAGCTTGGACATTGTACCTGGAAACACCACCTCCCAGACAACGTGTCTGGAAGGATTTCTATACCGGTGGCCTTTAATCACAGCAAAATAGGAAACTATCTACTGTGTCCAGCAGGGACCGCGGGGAGGCAGCCCCCGGTCGACTCTGTTCACTCACAGCTGAGGAAAAGCTCAGCTGCCACGTCGTGGGCTTTCTCAAGAAGCTTGCTGTGATTTCTCAGCAGCTTACTCTCGATCGCGCCCCTCGCCCTCCTTCTCTCTTCCTGCACACCCACTACCCTTGGACAATCCAAGACGTAGTGGCGTGCATTCACATCCCTTTCTCCATAGACGCAATCAGGGTTTCTCTTAATTTTAAATCTGTGGAGACTTGGGGAAGAGAGCCCATGTCCCTAACTACCCTAATGAGTTTGTGGGACATTACCTTACAGAGTTACTTGGGTGTTGTTACCCCATTGAATACCTCTCTCCCCTTCACACTGTTCCTCCATCTGTCCAACCATAAGTCCTGGACGTGACCCCTGATCCTCCTATAAACTTCTTTCTTGGTCACTGGGGTCCTCAGTGATCTACCTCTAAAGCATCCTGCCTTAGCGATCCTGTCTGCGAACTCATTACCTTCGATGAGGCTGTGTCTCCTAAACCAAGGGAGCTCCGGAGCCCGCGTCATCATCTCCAGCTCCTGGATTATTTGATGCGCGAGTTGCCCTTTCTCCAGATTGATAACGACGAGGGCCGACATACAATCTGAATAGAGGCGGTCCGGGCTGAAGTTCTTCTCGGCACACACTCTGAGGGCTACCCTGATCGCAACCAGCTCAGCTGAAAAGACCAATTCGTCCACTCTGAGTGTTAAGCTTTCTTGGAAGATCAGCTCTCCATTAGTGAAAATCACTACTTCAGCTCCAGTATTGGTTCCAGACTTACTACCATCAGTGAAAACCTCCGTGCCAATCCCTGTCGGCCCTCCAGGACTCCAATTCCACTTTGGCAACCACTGCGGAGGCTTCCTTGTGTCCCTCTTCTATTCCAGGGCCCCCGCTTAAAGTCTCAGGGCATCTTCCCTTTTCTCCCAGATCTTTTGTCTGATGGTCTCCTCCTCTAGTTTCAATCCCAGGGGAATAAGCCCAGCGAGGATCAAAAAGGCCTCACTGCTGGTAGTGCGATATCCCCCTGTGATTCTGAATGCCGCTGTCCTCTGCACTCTCTCTAGAGTTGTTGCCACCTTCTGATCCCTGTTTCGGCGCTACCAAGCCCCGAAAGCATATAGCAAGATTGGCTTGACACAGGAGAGGCAGAGGTTCCTAGAAATAGTACCCTCCTTCTCTCCCCCCCCCCCCCCCCCCCCCCTGTTGAGGGCCAACCAGGACAGGCCTGCACAACGCCTCCCTGCCTCTCGCCACCATCTCCTCCGCCTGGTATTGCCAACCCATCTTGTCATCAATGACCACCCCCAGGATGGTCATCCTATTGACCAACGCTACCCTCCGTCCTTCCATCTGGATAGCCGGCTTGTGTTTCTTTTAGTTCTTATGTCCCTAGGCTTAAAGCTGAGGGCTTTAGTTTTGGAGACATTGAACTTAAGGCCAGAGTCATGGGCCCAGATCGAGAAAATTTGGAGAGAAGTTTCAACAGACTTCTCAGCCTTCGCTCTCGAAGCAGTCTCAATGATGAGGAACTGGTCGTCAGCATAGAGAACCAGCCTGTCTCCCTCATGGAGCTCCTCCTGGAAAACGGTGTTTACCAGGATATTCCACAGAATAGGTCCGCAGCAAGAGCCCTGGGGGCAACCCCTAGCACAGTTTCTTTCCAACTTCCGCCCACCAAAACTGAGGCTAATCCGTCTATCCCTCAGGAAGTCACGAATCAAGCTGCACAAATTATCAGGACAACCCATGTCCATCAAATTTCTCATCAACTTGTTCCAGCTCATGGAGTTGAACGCGCCATCAATGTCCAGGGCCACGAAAAGAACCCAAGCACCCTTATTTAAGCCTATCTCAACCCCCTCTAACACCTCGTTTAGAGCTGTGGTTGTGGACTTCCCTTCCCTAAAACCATGTTGGAAAGAGGAAAGGAGCTCATTACTCTCTAGCCAGTGCTTCAGTCGCTGAGCTAGTAGGCTATCCAGGACCTTACCTAGACACACTAGTAAAGAAAGCGGACGATAATCATTAGGAGAATTACCCTTTCTACCAGACTTTTCGAGAAGCACTACTCGGGCAACCTTCCATGCCTCAGGAAATGTACCAGTGTCCAGGCACTTATTGAATAACCTGGAAAGAAGCGATGGGTGCATCCTTACCAGGGCTTTCACGACCGTGTTATCGATCATTTCGGGACCAGAAGATTTCCTTTTCCCGAACTTGAAAGCCGTCAGTTTCACCTCATTCTCAGAAAAGGGCGGATCCACCAAACCACAAGTGGTCAGAGAGATCTCGTCCTCTGGTCCCTCGTTTCCGAAGTGCCGATCCAAGTTGTTTTTATTTTGTCTTCTGCTTTCGAGCGAGTAGGTCTAGAACACATTCTCTCTGAATTTTTTCATTGTTGGTGGATGAAACAGCACCAGTGATTATTTTGGCCGCTTTTGCTTGAACACTGTCTAGTCTTACTTTTAGTGATGAGCTTGAGGGAGCCCAGACCGGTGTTGCCTATTCCATTATCGGTTTTATTAAGGTGGTATATGTTGTTCTAAGAAATCTGGGTTTTGCTCCCCAATTTGTGCCACATAGCCTTCTCAGAATGTTTAGTTTTCTGATAGCTCTATTTGAGGTGCTAATTATGTGCTATGAAAATTAAAATTCCTCATAAATAATAATTAAAATAATTTTGTTGACATCTTGTCAATACATACACAGTCTGCACTATTAAAAAAAGATAATATGCATTATATACACTATGTACAATGAATATGGCGCCTCTGCCAGCGCTGCAGAGTTTGGTGGAGAATCGCCAGTGGGTCTCCAGCGACACCACGCATTTTGCGATCTACGATGAATACGTAGATCGCGTACTTCGCCGCTTAGGAGATGGTGATGGCGTGGTCCTCGAGACCAACTGGAAAGATCCAGGACTGCAGTATCACACCTAGGTATTATGGATTTCTAATTTTATCAATTATTTGTTTGTTTATGCTTATTTTGTGGTTATATTTATGCCTTTTTCCCTGGGAGTGGAGAAGACGCATAGGTTTGGTTTTATTGGGTTTATGGTCATTTGGAGTTCCATTGCCCACTTCTCCAGTCCTCTCATTGATGTCTTCAGTATCTTTTACGATTTTTCTATGCTGCTACTTGTGTGCCATATGGCTTTATCATCTGCATAACAGGCAACCTTTGTGTCTTCAGTGAGGTAAGGATGTATGTCGTTAATATATAGCAGATAGAGTAGAGGACTGAGCACAGATCCCTGAGGTACACCAGCCCATGTTCTTCCTTCCTTGGAAAATTCTCCATTGACCCGAACCTTTAACCTTCTTCCCCTTAAGAAGTCTGCATTCCAGATTAAGGTTTTTTCTCTTACTCCGATGTTGTGCAGCTTTTCACGTAATTTCTCCTTCCACACTCGATCAAAAGCTGAGGTCATATCAAGGAATATAGCCGTGGTCTTCTTTGGCGGTTTTTCCCGGAAAGAATCTATTATTGATTGACAGAAGTAGAACAGTTGATCAGTTGTACAATGCTGGGATCTATAGGCCGTTTGGTAGAGGTTTATTTTATTATTTTTTGTGAGCCAGACTATGAGCCTAGAGTGGATAATTCGTTCTGGTATTTTACAAAGTATGCTGGCGAGAGCAATTGGCCGATAGTTCTTGTATTTCTTGGCATCTTTGTTTGGCTTCAGTATTGGCACTATAATTGATATCTTCCAATTCTTTGGTAGTTTACCAGTTTGCCATGAAATGTTCAGTATTCGTAGGAGTTGATTATTAGCTTTGACTTCAAAGTGTTTAATCATTTGACCAAAGATTAGATTATCTCTTGGTGACCTCTTGGATTTTTTTATTGATGAGTTTAGCTCATTCAGTGTGAAGTCTCTCGAGAAAATATCTTGCTGATGGAAGTTTCTTGCTTGTTTAACTAACTGGTTTATATTATTTTTAGAGTCCTGTCTTCATTCGTATAGTTGAGTATGGAAGTGCTTGAAAGATATTCAGCAATTATGTCAGCCATTTGTTTGTTCTCGTTCTCGCTGTTCTATTCATATCGGTTAGAGTATTGGAGGATTGGTGTTGGTTTTGATTGTTCTCTAACACTCTAATTATATTCCAGTGCTGGCTGTCCTTTCTTGGATCCATTTTTTTCGCAGAATTCTGCCATTTTTCTTGTTTGAATATCCAAATTTCTTGTTATATTTTGTGAATAATTTCAATGAGTTCCTTTCTGTTTTATTTGTTTTAAGAAGTCCATTGATATTGTCTCTCTCTCTGAAATCATTGTCTCGATGTTGTGGTCCTTCCAGTAAGGTATCCACAGGTCTTTACGTCTACCTCTAGTTATCGATGCTCTTTTGCAGCTTTTTAAATGTTCGAAGAGAATTTTTCCAAGCTTTTGTCAAGCGTTCTGTAATTCAATTTTTCGTTGCACAGTTCTTCAAGCTTTTCTGTGAATTTTTTTCAAGTCGGCTTTCCTAAAGTTCCATGTTCTTTTATTCTAATGGACATTCTCAATTTTGAAGTTTAGGGTTGTTAAAATTGGTCTGTGGTCACTGATTGCACCTCTCAGGATTTTCCATTGTGTTGTGGGTGCGATGTTGTAATTTATCGCTGTGATGTCTATTGCGGATTCTGTGCCTGTGGACTTAGATAGATAGGTGTTCTCTCCGTTATTTAACGGTGTAAGGTCGAGGTCGGTTAGCATGTCCTCAACCTACCGACTTTTGTTATCCTGGACAGGTGATCCCCGAATTGAACTTTTGGCGTTAAATTCGCCGAAGTATGATTGTGATATCCGAAGACGCATCACTTAATGTCTCTATTGTGTGTGCCCATACAAAATGCAAAGATTTCACGAGCTGAAAGTTGGCGATTTTGAGATGCGTCAAGAATTCGCTGCATGGGTTTTCCGGCAAATTGATATTGATGAAAACTGGCTGTCGAATGTTCTGTGGACAGATGATGCTCACTTTTCTCTAAACGGAGAATTTAACATTCAAAACAGCCGCATTTGGGCAACAGAAAACCCTAGGATTTTCACAGAAATGCCACTTTACCAGCCTAGAGTTAAAGTTTTGTGTGGGTTCACTTCTTTTATTATTGGGTCATTTTTCTTTGAAAAATCAATGGAAGAACTTTTAAAACCGTTTTTGTAACTGGTGAACGTTATGTTCAACTTTTGAGAGAAAAGGTATTTCTCATATTGCAGGGCAAAAGCACTGAACGAAATAACATTCATGAAAGATGGAGGACCTCCTCATATCTCCCGAGGTGCCAAACAATTGCTGAAGGATACGTTCGGTGAAAATCGTGTGATAAGTCGCCACTTTATATACCAGTGGCCTCCAAGATCACCAGACTTGACGCCTTGCGATTTTTGTCAATGGGGCTACATTAAATCGTGTGCTTATCGATGCTGGCCTACCACATTGGCCATGTTGAAGGCTTCTATCAGATGGCACGTTTTATCAATTTCAACAGATATGTTATTTAATGCTGTCCATTCTGTGATTTATCGTCTGCAGGCGGTGATTGAGAATGAAGGGTGCCACATTGAGCAAGAATTGTGACCTAATACAAGAGAGAAGGCAGTTACCTCATGTGTTATATAAGCCGCCATGTATTATATATCTACCAATATTTTGCAGCTCTTTGTGTTGGGATATGGGGAAAATAAATGCTCCCCTCACATCTTGACTCTTTTTTTTTGTGAACAGTAATATTTTGTTTGTCATTTGCTCACATATTATGTCGTGCAAACCAGAGTGTTATAACTTCTCGAATAACACTGGTGCACACAATTTTACCCCTTATGTTTAGTTTTTCGCTTTTCGCTCATTAGAAGAAATACATAGATAATAGATAATAGATAACATAGAAATACATACATAAGAAATACATGTAGCATAAGGAATATTTTCTGTTCACCAATAACTTTAGAAATTTTGTGAAAAAAATAATACAAAATGATTTTACTACCACGTTTTTCAACGCAAAAGGTCGATTTAAAATTTATTTTTATTTGAGGGGACACATTTTTAAAATTGTGTACAGTATAATAAACAATGATAACATTTGACAAGCCCATAGGATATTTGGAATAAAGTACGACAAATATATTTTGTCACTCCCCTCTATATTTCATTTGTTAGATCATGACAAATATCCAGTTAAATAGTCAAGGGTCGCCAATCAGTCAAGAAACTACACATTTCTTATAGCAAGAAATCCTATTAATAGTGCCATCATAATTTTTGGTACTATATTAACATTTCAAAAATTCGTGTATTGATATCAGCAGTGTTTTTCAAACATTCAATCTATTTCACAAAACCTCATATAAAAATAAATATTTTGCTAAATGTTTTAATTTGCATTTACCTATTTTACATATCTCTGATTGTATTTAAAATCGTTAAACAATTCTTCATACTTTTGGCGAAGTGGTGTTTTATTAATTTGTTATTTGATATTATTAGGGTGCTTTCCTGTTATTCAAAAAGGAAAAATACGTGTCGATCAGTTATATTTTTCAATTTATGAAACAATTTGGCCGCTGAATCTCTGATTCTGGTAGAGCGCCATCTGGCGAATAAAATTGTAACTAAAATCAATTTCGAATTTTTCATTATTTGCCATAAAAAATCCCATTGCATCCTGAATACAATGGTGTTTACCGCATTGCTCTAGCGCAAATATTCGCGGAGTTATTAATTTTTAAAATAGTGCGGGACTTTTGGATCACCCTGTATATAGGTTGGCAATCAACCGAGACTTTCTAGTTCACTAGAATTCTATAGATGCTGAATTGAGGAAAGAAATTTCATTGAAAATAAATAAGATTTGTTACGTAGAATAAAAGACACATTCCAGAATAGAATGTTTCAGAACGTTCTAGAATAATGTAGAAAAATCGGAGAACTGATTGGAAAATCTAAAGCGATTGCGCAAGGGCTAGTGCTGGCGGCTTTCTGATTGGCTGACCAACCTTGACCGTTCTGGAAAGATTTACTCTGGTATATATAGGGATGAGGAACTTATACCGAGAAGAAGAACGAAGCTACGTGGTGGACTCCAAGCAAACTGCTGTCTCAAGAGGTCGGACTGCTGCTTACCGACGACGCCGGAGTACTTCCTGGAAGATTCTAGAAGGTTCTACCAACTTCTGTCTCCTGATCTGCTCCTGCTTATCTTGACTGTGCTGTGCAGTTGGTGAGTTTGTAACTGCTGTTTTATTTGTTGTTGTTTTATTTTGGATTCTTCTGTAATTATTTTTTTGATTAGGCTTAAATAAAAAGTCCTTAAGATTCTTTGTACCCACGGAAGTTATTCTTTGTCAACCAAAAAAGCTACAATATTTTATTATATTTAGAAAGGCTTGCCAACTCCAAGTATGAGAAGTAAATTAAGTTTATCTTATATGTAACCTAGATAATTATACCATATCTATAATGCACAAAGGAAAGTTTTTTAAAAAATTTAAGCCGAAATGGTAAGCAGGTTTGAAATATTTTTAATCAAATTTAGAACAGCTACCAATTATAAAAAGTTGCATATAAACATAATTGAGTTATTTATGGCTACTGCCTTATGTGCATATGATAAAGAACAAAATAAAATGTTTTGCGTACTCACCGCACTGTTTGGCTGGCGCAGATGTCAAGTTGACGCTGAATGGACTGATAGATACTGTTATACTGTCGCATTCGCGTCATATGTTACAGTAGAACTTGAATAATTTAAACGTTTTCAAAATTCGAATTTTTTTTTTATTCCTAGATTTTCCTATAAATATAATTTTCGTTTTTAATTCGAATTTTTAGATAATTCGAATTTTATTAGGTCCCTTGGGCTTTTCTAATTAACCAAGTTAGAGTGTATTAACAACACTTTGTTAAAAGAGGCATAGAGACATTTGCGTCGAAAAGATTCAATGTTAGGACGCTATACTGAGTACATTGTCGCGGGGAAATATAATTAACTAGGCCTTCGAATTACTTTAAATATTTATTTAATAAGTTATATGAGAGATTTTAAATATAAAAAATAAGAGTTACTATTTACATGAGCCAAATCGACCCAGCCGTTAGAGCAAGAGGGGAGAACTGAGATCTTTCCTCCTTTTCCGTGGCGCCACTGTTTACCCCGACCTGTCGGTCCAGTCAAGATAAGAGGGAATACCTCTGTCCTCCTGACAATATTTTTCTCATGCCTAGTTCAAGTGGTACAGGCCATGAAGTCATGATGGATAGTAGTCGGCGACTACTTTTACTGTAAGGACACCACATGTCTACATATGTGAAAAACAGTTCGACTTTTGAACTTATAAATGTGCCAGAGCCTCGTTTGGATGGGTACTTATATTAACCGGTGGGGTTGAACTTTTGAAAAATCGTTGGCCATTGGAGCAATTTTTATCACAAAAAAACAGCTCAAAGTGGAATTTGATCCCGAGTCGTGGCTGTCAGAAATGGACGGGTTATACGCCCCCAATGAATGTTGTAGGCATAAATGGTGGATGGCCAGCATTAGAATTTCCAACAGACACTTAGCCAGAATATTCTTTTTTCCATCAACAACGTTGTGTGAATATTATTATATGTATATGTTATATGTACGTATATATTATATGTTGTGTATATTATTCATTTTTATAAGTCATTAAAAATAAAATAATTAATATAGAAGAGGAAATATGCTATTTTTTAACGGCAGCTACGTTTTAAATGTGCTTCTAAAATTTAAAAATGACTGGATTTATCACCAGTCGAAACTTGTAAAACTAAATATCTATTCATGACAAAATTGTGAGAAAGTTTAAAAATAAATTTTTTTTTTTCCAATGGGTTTTTTTAAACTTTAAAATGCAAGCTTTCAGGTGATAATCGCTCTTCAACGGGCTTAATAAAAAATGATCGACTATTTCTTACAAAATATATATTTAAAAAACGAAGAATTTATATCCGGTATTATATATTTTATCCGGTATTTATTATTTTATCAGAATATAATTTTTTATGTTTTTATTTTGCTATACTCTGTACACTTCCCTCTTTTGCTTATCTTTTGTTTACCATTCATAGTTTGTCCTTGCCTGAAATTGCTTCCTCCTCAATTTTTGTCTACCCTAATTTTCCACGTGGCAATATATTCGAAACTATTATAGACGCGTATGATTCTTTTTAAAAATAAACAATTTCTACTATCCTTACTGGGAGGCCCTCCCATTAATTTTCCATTACAGTAAGGATGGTAGAAATTGTTTATTTAAAAAAAAAGAATCATACGCGTCTATAATAGTTTCGAATTTTGATAACAGATGGCGCGCTAATGCAACATACAATATATACACACATACACTATATTCACAACATATGCACAATACATACACTATATATACAAAGGTCATTGTTCATCCCTGTTTATTCCTAGTTCCAATATTGTGGAATATCCTCAGAATTGCTTATTGCTTTTTCCCCTATTTTTAAATAGAGTTTATTAGATTAACTTGCTTTTGGAAAATTTTAATATGACATTATTCTGATTACTGTTCTCTATATATTTTTGTATTCTCCAATTGGGATGATTTCCCCCCATTTCTATTATTTTTAATGTTCTTTTATCCTTATATCTTTACCTGTACAAACTTTGTTGCCATATATACTCGTATATTGTTACGTCGTACCCAGACGCTGTCTACTCAGGATGCCACAAAGATACACATGTGAGTTCGAAGGGATTGCAGCTAAAGTTAGACATTTATTATATGTCTCACTTAACAGAAGGAATACAACAGTGGGACTTGTCTTCAACCTCCCCGTCAGAAGGATCCTTGGCGCCGTGGATGTCCTCTTGGGAAACGTTCCGCTCCACACTGTACAGCCTGGACTACACCGCCTTGTAGGCCGCTCCAATACCAGGCTCTCCTAGCACCGTCTTGTAGGATCACCCACACGCCTGAAGGCAACTCGCCACGTCTTCTACCGTAGATGTCAATGTCACCAAATTATCCCACACTGGAATGTCATCTGGATTTCTGGTCATTATCTTTTTAAATAGTTTATATAAAAAGACGTACCTGGATCTGTAAAGAAAAAAAAACAAAACAATTTTTTTCTCAAAATATTTCAAGAGATTGCTTCCTCTTTATCAATTTTGTAAATTAGTGTTATTGGAATCGTGTTTATCTTCTGTTTATTTGGGGTTTTTCCGAGTAATAAATAACATTTTCTCACTCTAGTATATATCTGTTTAATTTCAGTATAGACAGTTCTTTGGTACTAAAGAATAAAGCTCTATTTCTCCTCCCCTTTTCCGGCAGCTGTTTTTAACGTAACAATATAATTATTTCTTCTATATCTCGAACTTTCGGGCTAACATGCCCTTTAACACGGAAATCCAGAAGTAAAACTTCTATCCAATTATAACCCATTGTTATAATTGGATAGAAGTAACTACATTTTGATCTTAGCCAAAAGGATAGAAGTTGTACTTCATTATCTTCGTATTGAAGGGGATTTTAGGCCGAAAGCTCGAGAAATAAAAGAAATGAGAAACCTTTGATTCCTTATTGATTGTGTCGAAGTGTAAAAGCAGGGAAGTCTTTATTAGTGTTTTGAAAATAGAGCAATCCATAAATAAATCTTAAATAAAAACGACATATAGTGGATCAAATATATTTTATTTTACCAATATTTTAGTTGGCTGAACGCCAACCTTTATCAAGGTATTATAACATATTAATGTGTGTCAACAACAAACTCAGCGCCACATAACGTCAATAGAATTAAGTTTAAAAATCTATAATATATTCATATTTTTCAGGTTGATATATTGTTGTTTATCAGAACTAGCATATAAAATATGATATTCAAAGATATATATAGCAGAATTGTCACACGCGAGAATTCCATATCACTGGAGTCCCTATAGAGGCAGCAAATAGCGCTATGGACTCGACCTAGAATTCCTCATTAATTACAGAACCTGGAATTTTTCTAGCGGGGAATGTTTTTGTTTTGTGGGGCACTCGGTGGACCTAGAGAGACTTGTAGGAATTTATTGGGACATAGACTGATGACTGATATGATGATTGGTGATATGACTGGGATATACACTGGTAGGTAGATTGGGATATAGAATGGTAGGTTAAATAGGACATAGATGGTATACACTGCCCCACACAATTAAAGGAACAAAACATAGTTAAGAAAAAGAAAATTCTATTAAAGGATATATTGGAACAACAATCAAAATATTGTCGCGGAGATAAATAAAGCAAATAATATGAATAAATAGAATGAACTAGTTGTTTGTGAACTTAACGATTTGATTTCCGATAAAAAATCATATTTAAAGTTCAATTCATTTTTTAAATACATTCTAAACTTTCTACAAAATCTGGATCTCTAATGTTTTCATGCGTTGAATAATGTAAATAAACTTTTCTCCTTGTTTGGCGCAAGTATCCCTTGCGGGATATAGCGCTTTGGAAATAAAATAATTGGTAAATTGTGTAAGATAAATAAAGCAAGGGCAAATTTGGGGATAAATAATTTATTATAAAGGTGGGTATTTACCTTTAAGTACTCCAATAGAATTATATACAAGAGGTATTTATAGGGAGAACAACTTATCCCAAGGTAATGAGCGTCGTCAGCCACCGTCCAGTTTTCCTTATTTGCAGCTAAGATTCCGAGGACCTTTCACACCTGTCCCCCCGGAGTCCAGGGATGATTGACAGGTGTCCCATGGAGCTTCTAGTGACCGTAGTTGCAGAGCTACTTGACAATATTCATAAAACATTAAAGGAATGATCGACCAATCAACAGCCACGGCGGCGCTGCAGTCGACGTCTTTGTATATAGTTTTGTCTCTCGTCTTTCCAACATCGGGCATTCAACTTTTGGGCCCGGTCAGTACTTGGGAAGGTGTCCACCTAGGAACACCGGGTGCTGTAGGCTTCTTTGTTAGCAGCCCCGTAAATAAGGATATTTCCTTTCCAACATAGGGAGTTTGACGTTTCTTGCGCTCCAGGGGCCTGAGTTATCCTTATTTCTCTTTCCAACACCCACATTTTTATATTGCCATGCTAACATCTTGTTTTTAGTACCTTGTTTAAAAAATCATTTTTTTTTTTAATTCAATCTTCAACTTCAAAAAAAGATATATCAAATTTTGGTATATTCAAAAACTTCCATGATTTACGAGAATATGTAAAACAGAAAAACAAAGTTGTTGACAATATGCAAAATACCACCGTCTACGTTGACTCGACGAACCCAAGCTGAAAATCCGCTTTGGAAATATTCTGGAGGTTGTTTTCTCAACTATGTCTTTATGGCAATTGAAACAAATTTTATTGACTTCTTGTCAATAATTTACATTAAAAATGGAAATAAATAAACTAATATTCAGATATTCATGCCGGGAATGTGCCTTGGCGGGTGAGCCTTCTTTCCCAGGCGATGAGCGGGTGGTCAGCCCAACCTGTAGAAAGTACCGGTAGATATGATGGATTTGGCCGACACCAGGATTTGTCTTCGAGGCCAGACCCGAAGATCCAGGCCCGCAAGTCAGGGGGTCGCCCGAGGACACTGAAGACTTCGATGATGAAGGGCCTGATACGCCTGCAGCTCCAGTAGCGATGGTCAAGGTAGCGATCCATGGAACCTAAGTCTTTATGGCCCGTTTTAATTCCTGTGGATCTTCAAAGCTTTATCCCTTCTGACCTTTTTAAAGGCGATAATAAACAGAGAAGCTACATGGTACCAAATCTGGGCTGTATGGGGGTTGTGGAACCAGTGACCAATCTATTTGTCCAATAGCCTCTGAGGTCTGGAAGGAGATGTGCAGCAGTATATTGCCATGGTGTAACTTGACGGATTTAAGAGGAATCTTTGATATTAATTTCGAATAGCTTTCCAAAGCTTTCATAAAGTTAGAACATACCAAGAACTGTTTACAGAGCTACCTTCTTCTATAAAATCAATCAGTATCACACTTCGCATGTCCCAAAAGACAGTTGCCATCACCTTTTTGGATAACCTCTGCACTTTGAATTCTTTACATAGATGAGTTGGGATGTTTCAATTTTAATGACATTGCCTCAGTTTCTGGGTCATAAAGGTATGTCCAGGTTTCATCTCATGTCACTATATTTGAAACGGTGTCATTTTGGGCCTTATAGAGAGCCAGTAGCATTTGGCGTAGTTGAACCATTTGATATTCTTGATCATGGGTGCAAGGCTCATAAGATTTCACTCACACACACACATACATAGATACACTATGTGTATGAGCAAGTTTGTGAATAATTAACCCTTCTTTGGAATTTTGTTTGAAAAGTCAAATTTACAATTATGGTTTTATTTAATATTTTATTCTTCTTCTTTCTTGATGTAACTCGGATTCCTGGAGCCACCACGTACTAAAGTCGTTAACTATCTGGGCTGGTCTGTAGGCTTCATGTCTACTGGTGGCAGTAGACATCCAATATCCTCATGTATTTATCATTATACAGGTAAACCTGTCAATAGCGCCCCCTCTAAATAGCGCCTTCCTCTCTATAACGCCCGATTTTAAATACGTAGTACGATGCGATTTACATTAAAAGTGACCTGTCTATAGCGCCCCTTCTAAATAGCGCCTTCCTCTCTATAGCGCCCGATTTTAAATATGTAGTACGATGCGATTTACATTAAAAGTGACCTGTCTATAGCGCCCCTTCTAAATAGCGCCTTCCTCTCCATAGCACCCGATTTTAAATATGTAGTACGATGCGATTTACATTAAAAGTGACCTGTCTATAGCGCCCCTTCTAAATAGCGCCTTCCTCTCTATAGCGCCCGATTTTAAATATGTAGTACGATGCGATTTACATTAAAAGTGACCTGTCTATAGCGCCCCTTCTAAATAGCGCCTTCCTCTCTATAGCGCCCGATTTTAAATATGTAGTACGATGCGATTTACATAAAAAGTGACCTGTCTATAGCGCCCCTTCTAAATAGCGCCTTCCTCTCTATAGCGCTCGATTTTAAATATGTAGTACGATGCGATTTACATTAAAAGTGACCTGTCTATAGCGCCCCTTCTAAATAGCGCCTTCCTCTCTATAGCGCTCGATTTTAAATATGTAGTACGATGCGATTTACATTAAAAGTGACCTGTCTATAGCGCCCCTTCTAAATAGCGCCTTCCTCTCTATAGCGCTCGATTTTAAATATGTAGTACGATGCGATTTACATTAAAAGTGACCTGTCGTTAGCGCCCCTTCTAAATAGCGCCTTCCTCTCTATAGCGCTCGATTTTAAATATGTAGCACGATGCGATTTACATTAAAAGTGACCTGTCTATAGCACCCTATTTTGGTGAGTTCCAAGAGGGGACGTTATAGACAGGTTTAACTGTATAATCTTATCTATTCACATTTGTATTTAACCTTATATAATCTTATATGGACATTGTAATAAATCAGTTTAAATCTCAATCCCTCTATTTCACTCTCTTGATGTAACCAGGATTCCTGGAGCCGTACACCAACTATCCGGGTTGTCTAATGGTGGACATCCAGTATATCAGATGTACTGTACTTGGCTCTGTACAGGGGTAAATATTCCTAGGATTTTATTCTATGTATTAAAGAACATATATATGTTGTAATATATTCCAATATATATATTATATAGAATAATTATAAGATTTCTGTTGATTTTGAGATTAATTACTTGTAGAGGAATTATTGGTCATTTGCTTGATTTTGGTATGCAGTCGTGGAAGAGATTATAATAAAATTAGTTATCAAAAATAGCTTTAATTGCACTAAAGGAATATATGAAAAACATGGTTTTGATCAAAGTAATGCCTGGCTTAAGGTGAGTAGAATAAGAAAAACAAAATATTATTTACATAATGTACAAAAGTTTTGAGCCGGCCATTGGGATAAAACAACAACGAATTTTTATATGCAAAGCGTGACCTCTGGCAGTCGATTTAACAGAATATTTGTATCTATGAAATATAATTCCAAATAAAATAATATTTTAATATAACATATATATATATATATATATATATATATATATGTCTACATGTGTTGTATAGTTATAATGTAATTGCCAAGGTGACAGAAATAAAATTTCGAGTGAGTGACAGTCGGCGCCAGTAGAGGAAAAAGGTCCGAAAAACAAGTCGGGTTCCTAGGTGTGCCCCTTTCTTACTCAAACAGATTAGTCCGTTTTGAGACAAGATTGACAGACTCCTCTCAACAGATCTCCCCTGACCGGTGTCGGCTTCACTTACTCTCTCGCCATCTCTATGGTGACATCCAACATGCCTCGTCCTTTTGTGTAATCCCAATCACGCCTGAACCCACTCTGAACATTGTGGCCACCACGACTGCAACCAACATGCCACAGTCATCCTACAGGATAACAACCATCCACATTACTACATATATAAGTTTAGAAAACCACAATTCTTTAATTTGTCTGAAATCCTTGGTCAAAAATATTTTTAAAAAATAATTTCATAGAAGTCATATATGTAAATATATTTAATAATTCTCAAAAATATTTTTTTATTTTGTTTTATTTTCATTCTAATTTTCTTCTAAATAAATTTTTACCTTCAAGCCCCTTTTT
The DNA here is from genome assembly GCA_030710605.1 of Cordylochernes scorpioides. Lineage (NCBI taxonomy): Eukaryota > Metazoa > Arthropoda > Arachnida > Pseudoscorpiones > Chernetidae > Cordylochernes > Cordylochernes scorpioides. The sequence continues at coordinate 94,622,090 of CP092863.1, read as the reverse complement.
AATTAACTTATTTCTAAACAAAGTTTCGCAAATTGCATTTTAAAATTCAGTGTTGCCAAGTTATTTAATCAGAAGACAACGCTAAATTTTAATATTTTCCATAAATAAATTGTGACGCACTTGTAATTAATTTCTGAGTTCTTTATTTTTGTCTTTCTATTATTTTTATTTATTATTCTGTGCTCTTTCATAACTTCAAAATTTGAACGTTTTAATCGTGAAAGTGTACGTTTTTGTTTCGTCTGATCATTGGTTCCTTCCTCGTTCTGGGGTCATGCGTCATTTATCCTGTTGACTTAATCGTATGGACAGCTAGAAGGAAGATTCTCTCTAGCAGCCGAACTAACCATCCTGACGTCTACTAAGACATGTCTCTATGAGTATCAACATTGAACTGAGAGATCCTGTCTGTAGGAGGACAAAATGGTCCCTTACTGAGAACAGCTTTTTATATTTAAACACACCAAATTATAAATAATATCATCTATCTTTGTTTAATTTATCCTCTGACTAGTAGATCTCGGCACGTGGTGTGTACCTGGAGAAGTATCTCGAGATAAACGGATGCTTGACTGTGTCTGACTGTTACTGGGAGGAGACACAACAGTAATATTGGTAACCTGATAAAATTATAACAGAATTCTTATAGAAGAATGATTTGATCTCTGATGTTCTATATCAAGGTTGGCCAATCAGCAGTGTTTGCGAACTGTAGCGACACCCTTATATTACTATTTACATTTTGCAAGTATTTGCTAACTTTTAATTCTGAAACTTGGCCCACCTACTGATTGGCCACCATTGATATAGAACATCAGAGATTAAATCATTCTTCTATAAGAATTCTGTTATAATTTTACCAAGGTTACAATATTACCAAGGTTGTCCCAAAAGTTTGTAAACACTTGCAAAATATAAATCATAATATGTTTAAGAACTTTTTGGACAACCTTGTAATTGGGTTAAGATCGAGCTTATCTCTTCACATTTGTAGCTGAGGTCAATGTGTCAGCCATACGATTGACTCAACCGCCTTGTAAACCAAACAATCTCTGGAAAAATCATAGATTTCATGATCTTCTCGTGGTAGAGGTGTCTTTTCCACTCCATGGAAAGACCATTGCCCCGTTAGTCAGCCACATTTCAGAGTTCCCTGTTCTAAGTTACCGTAGCGGCTCACGACACCGTACTACAGGGCAGTCCCTTACTTGTGTTGCTCCATGGAAAGGGGGGTGTCATTGCCCCATTAGTCAGCCACATTTCAGAGTTCCCTGTTCACAGTTACCGTAGCGGCTCAAAACACCGTACTACAGGGCAGTCCCTTACTTGTGCTGCTCCATGTAAAGATAGGGTGCCATTGCCCCGTTAGTCAGCCACATTTCAGAGTTCCCTATTCACAGTTACCGTAGCGGCTCACGACACCGTACTACAGGTCAGTCCCTTACTTGTGCTGCTCCATGGAAAGGGAGGTGCCATTGCCCCGTTAGTCAACCACATTTCAGAGTTCCCTGTTCACTGTTACCGTAGCGGCTCACGACACCGTACTACAGGACAGTCCCTTACTTGTGTTGCTCCATGGAAAGTAGGGAGCCATTGCCCCGTTAGTCAGCCACATTTCAGAGTTCCCTGTTCACGGTTACCGTAGCGGCTCACGACACCGTACTACAGGGCAGTCCCTTACTTGTGCTGCTCCATGGAAAGGGAGGTGCCATTGCCCCGTTAGTCCGCCACATTTCAGAGTTCCCTGTTCACAGTTACCGTAGCGGCTCACGACACCGTACTACAGGGCAGTCCCTTACTTGTGCTGCTCCATGGAAAGGGAGGTGCCATTGCCCTTTAGTCAGTCACATTTCAGAGTTCCCTGTTCACAGTTACCGTAGCGGCTCACGACACCGTACTACAGGGCAGTCCCTTACTTGTGCTGCTCCATGGAAAGGGAGGTGCCATTGCCCTTTAGTCAGTCACATTTCAGAGTTCCCTGTTCACGGTTAGCGTAGCGGCTCACGACATCGTACTACAGGGCAGTCCCTTACTTGTGCTGCTCCATGGAAAGGAGGGTGCCATTACCCCGTTAGTCAGCCACATTTCAGAGTTCCCTGTTTACAGTTACCGTAGCGGCTCACGACACCGTACTACAGGACAGTACCTTACTTGTTCTGCTCCATGGAAAGGAGGGTGCCATTGCCCCGTTAGTCAGCCACATTTCAGAGTTCCCTGTTTACAGTTACCGTAGCGGCTCACGACACCGTACTACAGGACAGTACCTTACTTGTTCTGCTCCATGGAAAGGCCATTGCACCTGTAGCGGCTCCCAAATATTAACTTTTCATATTTTCATATAAGTTTTAATTTGTTTGATAACTATTTAATTCAAATATTAAATTAAATTATCTTATAAATATATAATGCTCAAATATACTTTATTAATATATATGAATTAACATTAAAATATCATATTAATTGTTGTCATATCAATATAATAAAATAATTATACATCATTTTAAATATAAAAACATAAATCATATAAAATGTAAATATTTATCTATAATATATCAAACACATATATCTAACATTATATAATCTAGAAATGATTTTTGACCACACACATATATACAAAAAAAAAAAGAACTTCAGCGTGTAATATACAACAATTTAACCCCTTCTGATAATTTGTAGTAAATAAATGTAATTAAAAGTTGATTTTACAATAAATAATTTGTTATCTGACTCCGCCTAGAATTCCATGCCGCACATAAAATGGTGAGCCGTATTTAAAATATAAACTTTAACGAACATTTGCAAGCAATCAAACAAGAATTTAAATTCGATCAAAAGTGAAAAATAAAAATTATTCATAATATCAAATTATAAATATTTAAGAAATACATATTAAATATTTATATTTAAACAAAAAAATATAACATATTTCGCAATATTTAAAAACAACGAAAACGTACATCGTTTGGTATTTAATTAAGGTAAATTTTCAACTTAAAACAAAATCGCTATCAAATAAAATTTTAAGAAATTATTTATTTGGATTGTCGTTAATTAACCACCACATAAATTGGTGAGCCGAACAAAAGAACCAGCACAACGAATTGATAAAATGAAAAGTGAGGAAACTGGGAAAGTTGAGACCTATAAGGTAAATATTAAACTTCCACCTTTCTGGATTGAAAGACCTGATATATGGTTCCATCAAGTTGAGGCTCAGTTCTTGATAAATAATATATAAAGACAGAAAATACGAAATTCAATTATTTAATCGCTCAATTGGAATCAAAGTATGTCGAAAACCTCTGGGATATAATTACCTCTAAAGAAATAAATAAATATTCAGAGGCAAAAGAGAGACTTCTTAGAATATTTAAAGATGGCGAATCAAAATGAATTCGAAAACTGCTATCGGGAATTGAACTAGGTGATCTAAAGCCTAGCCAGCTGTTGCAGAAATTGAAATCATTAGCAACAGAGGACTTATCCGATAAATTTATAAAGACTCTATGGCTCGAAAAACTACCAAAGGCAATTCAGCAAATTTTAATAATTAGCGAGGAAGAGCTCGACAAATTGGCAGTAATGGCTGATAGAATAGCCGAATTAAACCCCAAGGCGGAGATTTACGAGGCAGATAAGCCGGAGAATGAAACAAAAATATTATTTAAGAAAAAACTAGAATCTCTGGAACAGAAAATAGAAAGTATGAAAATGGAGCATCAAGGTAGATCTCGTGACCGAAGTTCACGTGATTATCGCTACAATGCACGCTCCCGTTCCCGATCTAAGGGCGGATATAATCCAAAGGGAAAATTTTGCTATTTCCATTATAGGTATGGAAAAAACTGCCTACCTGGAAAATGTAAAAAGCCATGTGAATGGGTCAATGCGGAAAACTCCAACCAGCAGTAAGTGGTGCGACGCACTCTGCTGCTGGACAGAACATAAGCCGCAATAGCCGTTAATTTGTAAGTGACAAAAATACTGGCATGCGATTCTTAGTAGATAGTGGAGCTGATGTTTCCTTAATACCTTTCAAAGGAAAAATTGGGACCACCCTGAACGATTTCAAGCTATATGCAGCCAATGGAACGGAAATCTCCATGTACGGTACTCAAATATTATCTTTAGATCTTGGTCTACGGCGACAATTCCAATGGCCATTTGTAATAGCTAAAACCAACAGGGGTATACTTGGAGCCGATTTTCTAAATAATTTCAAATTAATCCTCGATATTAACAGAAGACAATTGATTGACGGTATAACAAACCTGACAATAAAAGGTGATATCTGCTCAATCTCTGAAGAGACTTTTAGCTCTTATAGAACAACATCAATTTTTTCTAAACTATTGGCTAATTACCCAGATATTACGAGGCCCAACGTAGGAATAATGAAAGCTAATCACGATGTGAAGCACTTTATAATAACAAAAGGACCACCAGTGTTCTCTAGAGCTCGACCTTTGGATCCAAAAAGATTAAATGAAGCTAAACAAGAGTTCCAATTTATGCTCGAGCATGAAATAATCAGGCCATCAAAATCACAATGGGCTAGTCCACTTCACCTGGTCACTAAAAAGGACGGCACATTAAGACCTCGTGGTGACTACAGAAAATTAAATTCTCAAACCTTGCCTGATCGCTACCCAATACCTAGATTGGAGGACTTTCAGCATATTTTAAGTGGAAAGATGATTTTTTCTAGACTTGATTTGTTTAAATCCTATTACCAGATCCCCATTGCCGAGGAGGACAAGCCTAAAACAGCCATAATAACTCCATTTGGGCTTTATGAGTTTAACGTCATGAGCTTTGGTCTTAGGAATGCACCAGCTACGTTTCAGCGTTTTATTCATGAAGTACTTCGTGGCTTGGATATCACATTTTCCTATTTGGACGATATATTAGTGGCTTCAGAAACTTGTGAAGAACATGAAACCCATTTAAAATTGGTTCTCGAGAAACTACAAAACTATGGATTGCGCATAAACATCGCTAAATCTATGTTAGGGGTTGACCAATTGGAATTTCTAGGGCACTGGATAACTAATGGAGCGGCTCACGACACCGTACTACAGGGCAGTCCCTTACTTGTGCTGCTTCATGGAAAGGTCATTGCCCGTTAGTCAGCCACATTTCAGAGTTCCATGTTCACGGTTAACGTAGCGGCTCACGACACCGTACTTACAAGGCAGTCCCTTACTTGTGCTGCTCCATGGAAAGGTCATTGCCCCGTTAGTCAGTCACATTTCAGAGTTCCCTGTTCACGGTTACCGTAGCGGCTCACGACACCGTACTACAGGACAGTCCCTTACTTGTGCTGCTCCATGGAAAGGTCATTGCCCCGTTAGTCAGCCACATTTCAGAGTTCCCTGTTCACAGTTACCGTAGCGGCTCACGACACCGTACTACAGGACAGTCCCTTACTTGTGCTGCTCCATGGAAAGGTCATTGCCCCGTTAGTCATCCACATTTCAGAGTTCCCTGTTCACAGTTACCGTAGCGGCTCACGACACCGTACTACAGGACAGTCCCTTACTTGTGCTTCTCCATGGAAAGGTCATTGCCCCGTTAGTCAGTCACATTTCAGAGTTCCCTGTTCACGGTTACCGTAGCGGCTCACGACACCGTACTACAGGGCAGTCCCTTACTTGTGCTGCTCCATGGAAAGATCATTGCCCCGTTAGTCAGTCACATTTCAGAGTTCCCTGTTCACAGTTACCGTAGCGGCTCACGACACCGTACTACAGGACAGTCCCTTACTTGTGCTGCTCCATGGAAAGGTCATTGCCCCGTTAGTCAGTCACATTTCAGAGTTCCCTGTTCACGGTTACCGTAGCGGCTCACGACACCGTACTACAGGGCAGTCCCTTACTTGTGCTGCTCCATGGAAAGATCATTGCCCCGTTAGTCAGCCACATTTCAGAGTTTCCTGTTCACAGTTACCGTAGCGGCTCACAACACCGTACTACAGAGAATTCCCTTATTTTTATACATCTGGTAGATGTAATGAAGAATTCTTCTGTGGTGAATTCGATGATTGGTATATGTTTTATGATTAAATGATGATTTATTTATTTGAACTCTTCCAACACAATTAATCAATTCCTGTATTCAGTTATATTAGCTTTTATTAAATAAAGTTACATTTTATCGTTAGCTATTGTATTGACTTCAGTTTTTTATTTATTTCCCACAGCTTTGTTTTGAAGATCATTTGTTGGCCATGTGTAGCCACATCAACTAATGGTTTATTTAACTCCCAATGTTTCAGTGACCTGCTATATGCTTATATACATACACAATGTTCTAAAATACAGCGTCATGTATCTGCATTTATAAATAATTAATAAAAGTTCATAAATAAAAAACTGTTGCAAATTAGACAATTACAATTTAAACATTTTTGTTGATTTTTTCATCAAATTTTACAAAGGTGAAAACTAAAATAGTAAAAGGGTATATAAAGTGTAGGGGAATATATATATAGTTGTGTACAAATGCCTTCAGCAAGGAAGGCTTCCCCATTTGTTGCAAATTAGAGAGAGAAGATTAAAAATATAAAATTATATACATAGCCTTTGAAAAAAATTGTCCGTATTTACACATTGTCGCGCTTGACCCATCCAGTTCTTTCGCCACGACGCCGCTTCCTTCTTCGTGGATCACCTACCCAACCTTCGTTGCTCTCTTCTGCAGCTCTACCCTGCAGACCACCCAAAGACCCTCTGATAAACACCAATCAGGTGGATCTCCTTTCTTCTGGCAGTATCTCTCAGCCTTACCACTGGTGGGGGGACACGAGAGACTTACCAGAAGAGTAGCGACTGTGATGTTGGCGAGAGTCATAACAGCAACCGGCACAAATACTTCTAACATTCCTCTCTTTTTATTGTCTTCTTTAAACCATATTACATAATAACTCGAATACAATGGGTATTTACACACCAGAGCCAATATAAACGTGTATTTACAAACATTTGCCCCAGGAAACAGGAACACAGCAGTCGGCGATTCCCACACCAGGCCCAGACAGGAAACAGGCGAAAGTGTCATCTATTGACGGAGGTTGTGGGTGTTTTTCAGGCTCATATACGCGACAATATTTAGGGTCATACATTCGGGGAACAAATCGCCAATATACGCAATCGAAGTTGAAAACCACCCCCCGGGGCCCACAAAGTATAAAAACCAGAGCCATGAAATCGGAATATAAACCCCAAAGTAAAACGCACCAAGAAATAAAGCCCTGAAATATATGAAATAACGACGCCATTCCCCTGAAGAGAGTGAAAGGAAGTCACTGAAACATCGGGAGCCAAAGCTTTGTTTGTTTCGGTCATTTTATTTCCATTTCCTTTAGTACTCGTCATCATTCATCATTCCTGCCCAGAAGTCCTCCTCTAGGTGGCGGGGGGCCGGAGAAGCAGCACAAGTAAGGGACTGCCCTGTAGTACGGTGTCGTGAGCCGCTACGGTAACTGTGAACAGGGAACTCTGAAATGTGGCTGACTAACGGGTCAATGGCCTTTCCATGGAGCAACAAAATCAGACAAGACACCACCAGTCATCAGAAGAAGTTTAAGTTCGAACTGTGGAATCCCAAAATCTTTTGTGATAATTTGATTCAACCATATTAAGTACGTTTATGGAAGGATGTTTATGAATGATTTTAAAAAATATATTCAATAAATTTAACAAATAATATGATAATTTATGAAAGAGGCCTCTCTTTATAGGGAAACTTCTTCTTCTTTCTTATCTCCACTCAATCATACCAGGGTATCAAGCTTGTAAAGCTTGTTGATGGTGTCTGCTGGGGATATGTCTTCTTCTTTCTTATCTCCACTCAATTATATCGGGGTATCAAACTTGTAGAGCTTGTAGATGGTGTCTGCTGGGGATGTGTCTTCTTCTTTCTTATCTCCACTCAATCATACCAGGGTATCAAGCTTGTAGAGCTTGTTGATGGTGTCTGCTGGGGATGTGTCTTCTTCTTTCTTATCTCCACTCAATCATATCAGGGTATCAAGCTTGTAGAGCTTGTTGATGGTGTCTGCTGGGGATGTGTCTTCTTATTTCTTATCTCCACTCAGTCATATCAGGGTATCAAGCTTGTAGAGCTTGTTAATGGTGTCTGCTGGGGATGTGTCTTCTTCTTTCTTATCTCCACCCAATCATATCAGGGTATCAAACTTATAGAGTTTGGGTGAAGTAGAATGCATCTTTATTTGTCATTAAGACTGGGAGCACTACTCAGTGGCAGGCTGACTTAGCTCCAAAAGAAATGGACACCTCTGACATGAGGAACAGACACCATGTACAGCTGTTCCTAACATGGAGTACAAACGCTGCTCATCCTGTATCCCTGGTGCCTTTACAGGTTGCTATCAGCATGGCCAGCTGAGCCCAATTTGCTGATGGCTTGCGCTATCTATCGGAATAAATATCTACTATTCGTTGATTTATAATTATTCTAAAATTGGCCAAATACCTATTCTTGATTAATCAAGAAAAGCTAACCACGTACACGTTTCGGGCTTTTGGCCCTCATCAGCGTGGTGCAGGCTGTATCTCAACGACCAAAAAACAGGTCATTCAGTCATCCTGAAAAATCGTGAAACAGGTAGTTAAGGCTGGAAGTGCGTGAGAATGCGAAACAATGTGAAACAACTAGTACAAATGTGATATTAAAAATAAAGAAGGAATTTCCTGACCACGAGCACATGTGCTTTTAAGATGGCAGAGCGCCATTGTACATTGTACTGGGATAAGGTGGATAAATAAAAAAGGCATCATTTTATCAATCAAGAAAAGCTAACCACGTACGCGTTTCGGGCTGTTTGTAGTTTTGTTGTTTGACTGTTTTCAGTAACACGATAAGAAAATGCCTTTTTCCTAATTTATCCACCTTATCCAAGTACAATTTCACATTTGTACTAGGGTACTATTGCCATTGATGATTGAACCACCCGACATTGTTGAATGTAATGAATGATGTTGTGTCGGGTGATGGATTAAAAAAAAAAAGAAAGAATCTTTGGATTTCCTGAACTCGTTATCGGGATTTGTATACCGAGAAACGATGGTCCAATAGATGAATTAATAAAAAAGGGTGGCAACAGGAACCCTATGGGAGACTGTATGATGTTGAGAGGAGATGTGTTAAGGAGGTGTGAGTAAGTGGTATAGGAATATAGGTTTGGGAGATAGAGAGAGGCGTCAATATGAAATAAAAATAATAATCTAATAAAAACAATGATACAGAAATAAGACGATCTTGAGGTATTTAAAAAAATATATAGATGTTATTAAAAACTCAAATGATGTTTAAAAAGCTTGAATTTGTAAAGTTTTAGAATCTATATATGATGACAGATGAAAAAATAGCCGAATAGTAATAATTCAAATGATTGCTGATAGTTGAATAAGCTAAGATATAATGACCGATGACAATAATATCTATATATTATTGTTGGCTTGGATGGTTTATAATGGCTGCGTGTGTTGGGGTATAGGAAATAAAATTAAGACATATAGCATACAAATATAAAAAGGTGATAGCTTGATGGATGGCATTGACGAATATGTTTTGTTATGGTAATAGGACTGGGAGGCCGAGTTGAGCTGATCGAAGAGCGAAAGGGGCTCACCTTTGAGGAGCTCGTGGAGCCTCGCAGACCCGTACTCGATGTCGTCTCGCACGGCTTCCAGTTGCCGGAAGAAGTTTTCCGCCGGTTAGAGTCCCGTCGTACGGTGCCATAGGCGAGGCATAGGCACGTGACGCCGTCACTTCTTGGAGGGCCTCGGTCAGTCGGTTTACCAAGTTGGCCAAGCTGGGCCGGATGAAAGTGGCGGACAACTCAGAAGCGTCCACGTAGCGTTTCCCGTCTTCGTCCATAATCCTTTGTCCACTGTCCGCCATCATAATCCTGTCGACTTATACGGTTCTACTGTCGTAAACCCGGGTAAGCCAACAAGTGAGTTGGAAGCAGTCGGGGTTGAGTAGCAAGGCGTGCAGAGTGGGGGGTCCGCATGAGACAGTAAGGGCAAAGTTTGGGATCAAAATATGCTCTCCTAGTACGTCTCAGGTGGCACCAGGACCAGGGTAAAGTTGAGGATTAACTGAGGAAAGCTCGGCGTCCTGCATGAAGTCGCGGAGGCAGAGAGGAGCCAAAACGGCGGCCGCGAGGGCCGCCGTGAGACCTAGCACTGAGCGTGCCCTCTCCGAAAATATCCACTGTAACCTAACTAACTGTCAACATCCGGACCAACGCCCCTTCTTTGTCCCTCTCTGGATCCCCCGGGTGTCCAGTGGCAAGCTGGTGTCACTTTGAGACGACTAGAAAAGACGTCATACTTTATTACTTACATATCACATTGTTTAAATTACGATATATACTTTAATAAGTCTATATCTCTTAATAATATAGAAAGAAATTGAATATAAAGAACACCATTAATAGTTTTATATATTCACAGAAATAAATGAAAAGAATATATGTTTTTCATTGAATCGAATAGAAATAAATGTCGCAATAAAAGAAGCAGCCATTTCGCTATCGTAAGGACATAATTAAAGTAAAGAAAGCAGAAAAAAATTGGGAACGCTGTAATTAATCAAATTAAATCATTCTTTTTCTATTTGCCTTTAATTTATTGTGGAGTTCCATTTAATTTGTTTCAAGGATGTTAGAGATATTGGCATAACAATAGCAATTAAAGATTGGAAATTTCACGTCAAATTGATTCGATTTTTTTTTTTAGTCTTCTGCTTTAATTTGGGAATTCGCCATCTTTTTAGCAGGTAATTAGTAGTTGTATTTTTCTGGGTATATGGGAGCTCAGTGTTTGTGTATCTCTGATCAAATATGAAACATATACAGATTTCTAATTCATATATGCATATTGTATACAGTACATTCTTTTATTAGAATAATCATCTTTATTATTATTATCCCTAGAACACGTGGTACAGGCCATGATTTTCATCTTCTTTCTTATCTCAAAGCCATGATAATCATGGTGGGTAGTTAGCGACTGCTTTTACTGTAAGTGCACCACATGTCTACACATGTGAAAAGCAGTTTGACTTTGCACTTACAGATGTGCCAGAGACCCGTTTGGTTACTTGTACTCGCTGATGGGGTTGGACTTTTGCAATAATCGGGGGTCATTGGAGCATTTTTTTTAAGCAGAAAAAAGTGTCCAATGCGGGAATCGAACACGAGTCGTAGTGGTCGAAAACCAAACGGTTTAAACCAGCTTTCCACCGACCTCCCTATGATTATCATGGTGGTTAGAAGTAGGCGACTACTTTTACTGTAAATGCACCACATGTCTACGTATGTGAAAAGCAGTTCGACATTTTTCCAAGCTGGTCAATGTACAGTGTGGAGTGGGAAGCTTCACAAGAGTGACATCCACGGCGCCAAGGATCCTTCTGACGGGGAAGTTGAAGACAAGTCCCACTGATTGTATTCCTTCTGTTCAGTGCCACGTACAATAAAGCGCTAACTTTAGCTGTATCACCTCGAACTCACATGTGTATCTTTGTGGCATCCTGAGTAGACATAGAACAGCGTCTGGGTACGACGTAACAATATATTAATTAGAATATCCTCATTAATACTAGAGTTCATATTCAGATATAAAATATTGTTGTATATTGTTGCGGCTTGGCAGACTCTTCAACCTTGATTCTCTCCTGTGCTGGGTCTTGTATCTTACCGTGTTTCAACCATCCTACAAATTTATATAAGGGAATAATGAGATAACTTTAAGTAGTCTCCAGAATTTATTTCTCACATCAAAAAGAGCAGTGAAGGCACACAGTGTACCAAAATAAAAATGGTGATTTTATAATACATAAATCTGTTTATAATATATATATATAGTATATTTTAAACTGTATTAAAATGTACACCGTTTCTGTTTGCTGCCACCCCCATATTTTGTATATATGCTATATTTTTATTAATAATACCTGTAAATCCCTATTTGTATGTAACACTAAAAATTTTGACGCGAAAATAAAAATCCATAGAGCGGTCAGCTGGGGACAGCTGGGGAGAGGGGTGGAAAAAGGCAACGCCCAGCCCATGTGGGGCCCCCAGGGACTCTTTATAGACGACCCCTGAAAACAAGACAAGTTTTGACAGGGGGTCAGCAGATGTTCTAGCGGTGTTGCTCGGCAGTCCGCTTCAGCCTTTCTCTCTCACACACACTCTCCCTCCATGTCTCGGTGATAAACATCAAAGTTGGTGTCATGGCCTCAACCTCTGTCCCGTGGGCTGTCCCCGATCCCTCTTTGTGCTAAAGTAGCCCTGCCTCTGCTTCTTGTTGTCCGCGTGTGGGAAGTTCATCAACACTCGCCTCACGTACACGACTGCCATTTCATCCATACGTAGGCACATTGCAACAATATTACATATATATATATATATATATAAATAAATAGTTGTATAGTTTTATAGTTAAGTATTCTATTAAAATTATCTTAATTATTTTGATTATTTAAATTTAAATTATAAAATTAGTAAATTGTTATTATTTAGTATAGATAGAGAGAGAAAAAAAAATCCTTTACTTCTAAAACATCATCTAGTTAATTATATATTTATAATTAATAACAATAAAATTTAACAACGTAACGTCTTTTGCATCGGCTTTTACACGTCATTTAGACATACTCTAATCCTATATATAGAATAATCGAAGTGAGAATATATATAATAGTTAGAAAAAAGAGAGAAAGACAGAACCATGTACTTTTGATCAAACTAATAATAAGAAGACAAAAAGTTTTGTAAAGAAGGTAGTTAAGATTGTTAGTATATATATATATTTTTTTATAATTTTATATTTTATCGTTTTTTTTTATGATTTTTTAAATTTTTTTATTTTAAAATATGAATATAAATAGTTGTATTTAGTAATATATCTATACTATGAATTAACTTTTGTTATAAGTTTGGTTATTATGTTTTGAAACCCTAATGGTAGACCAGACATATACAAAAAAAATTAAATTAGAGTAATTATTGAAAAAAGAGGTCTGCTGAACCGGGAATTCTCAAATAGAAGTTCAGCGGCGTTTCATCCCTTCTCTATTACGTCATAGACCTCTTTTCAACCGGATTTTATGTGTTAATATAAAGTTACTTCAGTGAAACATTTATATGAACAGATATAACAGATATAAGTGTTACCAAATTCTTATTGTGAACCTACCTTGACCGCGCCGCCTTCAACTGTGAACATCTATTTCTGGATGACACATGTTGTGGGGGGTGGGGGACAAAATTAGACCGTCCATTCTGAAGTTTTAGAACAACAAGATATTCAAAGAAGAAAGAAAAGATAGTTAAGGGAAGAAATCCAAACTTTATAATCTTTACAGCCAGTTATATTAAAATAACTGATTCAACACTTATTCATCTTTCAATATTCCTTTAAAAAGGCAAACTATTAGAGTTTAATAAAGCTATTAATTGTGAAAATTCAATTTTATTTAATTTCCATTTTCCTCCCCAGAAATTGGAGATTAAACAAAATGAATTCTATACAATATTACTTTAAAAATCTTGTGAAAAAATCTTCAAATCAGCTATTTAATTTAAGTTTAACTAATTGTTAAAGATTATAAATTTGTAGTATTTATTATTGAGAGAAATTATAGAAAGTTGATTTAATAAATGGATACTTCCATTTATTTTTTTTTAATAAATAGATATTAATATATAGATTAATATATAGATTAATAGATATCACACACGACATCTTTAAATACAGAAAAATTAAACAATCTACTAATAACATTAATATTATCATTAAATTTAATAACAATTTATTTAATCATATTAAGTTTAATGATATTTTTAATAACCAAAACATTAATAATCTTTTCCCTATAAAAAATTTAAATTTCAAAACAATCTGGAGATACAACAAAAATATAGGTAATTTAGTTTGCAATTATAACCAATTTATTAATAATTTGGCAAATTTTAAAAAAATTAAATGTAATTGCAACAACTATATCGATAGATATAAGTTTTCTGGCCATATATTAACTAGCAATTTTTCTTTTTTAAATCCAGAATATCAGGATATTTTAAATAAAGGGTATAAATATATACCTCAAATTAAACACAATTATAATAATACAATTAAATCTATATTAAAAGATATAGATATTTTCATAAATAAAACTAGTATAAAATACAGTATTCCAGAATTTACTTTTCTGGAATGGAAACATAATATTAAAAAGGAAATTATAAATTATTATAATAATACACTTAAATACACAAAACCTAATTCAGATATTCCTTCTTTTAAAGAAAATATAATTAAATTACAGAAGGACTTTATTATCACTCCTATAGATAAATGTTCCAATAACTTATCTATAATTTGTAAAAATCTATACCACGATATACTAAAAAAGGAAATTGATAATAATCATAAATACACTTTTGCTAGAACTACAGCCACAAAAATCAAAAAAGACATCAAAAACGTTGAAAATTCACTAAAAATTTATAATCACTACAAAAATCCAAACATACCAAAGTTCTATATAATTCCTAAACTACACAAAAAACCTATTTCTTTCAGAACAATCACATCTGGTATAAATTCAGTTATAAAAAACATTGATATACAATTAGCTTCAACACTACAATTTATTATAAATAAATTAACTAATAAATATAATTATAAATTTATCGACTCAAATAAAAAAAATCATTAACTATTTAATGAACAATTGGACAAACATGGAAACAGTACACACATTTGACTTTGAGGACCTATATTAAATAAATTTAAGAGATCTAAATAATAAAATAACCAATTTATTTAACGAAATCATTAATGACAAAACTTTCCACATTAAAATTATTCATAACAGATATAAAACAATTAAATTAGATCTTAAAACAGCAAAAACTCTACTGGAAACATTTTTAAATTTTAACTATATAGAATTTAAAAATAAAATATATATTCAATCAGAAGGCGTTCCCATGGGAACTTCTTCCAGTCCTTTATTAGCAAACTTAATATTATTCTAGTACGAAAGAGAATACTTTCTACAAAATAATGTTAACTGGCAAATTTTCCGTTATGTAGATGACATCATAATATTTAATAATCCACAGTTCAAAAACTTAATACCTAAAATTATCCTAAATACTTGAAACTTAAGAACAATAAAAAAATTTATAGAAACAAAAAAGTTAACTTTTTAGACCTAAATATAGACCTTACAAATAATGCTATTAAAATTTATAATAAAAAAAATAATTATAATTTCAATATTATAAAATACTGTAAAATGAATTCTAATATTTCATTAAATTGTTGTAAAGGTATATATTTTGGTCAGTTTCTAAGATTTTATAGAATAAATAATATATTAGAAAATTTCATAGAAGATGTTAAAAATTTAAACATGGAATTTATTAAAAACAAATTTAGTATCAGACAAGTAAAATATTTCAACAGTATATCAATTATAAAATACTTTTAAAAAAATAAATGGAAGTATCCATTTATTAAATCAACTTTCTATAATTTCTCTCAATAATAAATACTACAAATTTATAATCTTTAACAATTAGTTAAACTTAAATTAAATAGCTGATTTGAAGATTTTTTCACAAGATTTTTAAAGTAATATTGTATAGAATTCATTTTGTTTAATCTCCAATTTCTGGGGAGGAAAATGGAAATTAAATAAAAGTGAATTTTCACAATTAATAGCTTTATTAAACTCTAATAGTTTGCCTTTTTAAAGGAATATTGAAAGATGAATAAGTGTTGAATCAGTTATTTTAATATAACTGGCTGTAAAGATTATAAAGTTTGGATTTCTTCCCTTAACTATCTTTTCTTTCTTCTTTGAATATCTTGTTGTTCTAAAACTTCAGAATGGACGGTCTAATTTTGTCCCCCACCCCCCACAACATGTGTCATCCAGAAATAGATGTTTACAGTTGAAGGCGGCGCGGTCAAGGTAGGTTCACAATAAGAATTTGGTAACACTTATATCTGTTATATCTGTTCATATAAATGTTTCACTGAAGTAACTTTATATTAACACATAAAATCCGGTTGAAAAGAGGTCTATGACGTAATAGAGAAGGGATGAAACGCCGCTGAACTTCTATTTGAGAATTCCCGGTTCAGCAGACCTCTTTTTTCAATAATTACTCTAATTTAATTTTTTTGTATATGTCTGGTCTACCATTAGGGTTTCAAAACATAATAACCAAACTTATAACAAAAGTTAATTCATAGTATAGATATATTACTAAATACAACTATTTATATTCATATTTTAAAATAAAAAAAATTAAAAAATCATTTAAAAAAAAACGATAAAATATAAAATTATAAAAATATATATATATATACTAACAATCTTAACTACCTTCTTTACAAAACTTTTTGTCTTCTTATTATTAGTTTGATCAAAAGTACATGGTTCTGTCTTTCTCTCTTTTTTCTAACTATTATATATATTCTCACTTCGATTATTCTATATATAGGATTAGAGTATGTCTAAATGACGTGTAAAAGCCGATGCAAAAGACGTTACGTTGTTAAATTTTATTGTTATTAATTATAAATATATAATTAACTAGATGATGTTTTAGAAGTAAAGGATTTTTTTTCTCTCTCTATCTATACTAAATAATAACAATTTACTAATTTTATAATTTAAATTTAAATAATCAAAATAATTAAGATAATTTTAATAGAATACTTAACTATAAAACTATACAACTATTTATTTTTATAATTAATTTAGATTTAGCTTGCTAATCTAACCAAATCTACTTGATATGATTTATCATTCTTATCAGTTTGCTCCTTAAGTTTTAAGTCCTTTTTAGTCCTTTATTAGCCAATCTAATATTGTTCTGGTACGAAAGAGAATAATTTCTACAAAATAATATTAATTGGCAAATATTCCGATATGTAGATGACATAATAATATTTAATAATCCACAGTTTAAAAAATTAATACCTGAAATATATCTTAAATACTTGAAACTTAAGAACAATGAAAAATTTATAGAAACAAAAAAGTTAACTTTTTAGACTTGAATATAGACCTTACAAATAGTGCTGTTAGAGTTTATAATAAAAAGAGTAATTAAAATTCAATATTATAAAATACTGTAATATGAATTCTAATATATCATTAAATTACTGTAAGGGTATATATTTTGGTCAGTTTCTAAGATTTTATAGAATAAATAATATATTAGATAATTTCATAGAAGATGTTAAAAATTTAAAAATGGAATTTATTAAAAACAAATTTAGTATCAGACAAGTAAAATATTTCAACAGTATATCAATTATAAAATATTTAAAAAAAATAAATGGAAATATCCATTTATGAAATCAACTTTCTATAATTTCTCTTAATAATAACTAATACAAATTTATAATCTTTAACAGTTAATTAAACTTTGATTAAATAACTGATTAAAAGATTTTTTCACAAGATTTTTAAAGTGTTGTAGTATAGAGTTCATTTTGTTTAATCTCCAATTTCTGGGGAGGAAAATGGAAGTTAAATAAAGGTGAATTTGCACAATTAATAGCTTTATTAAACTCTTATAATTTGCCTTTTTAAAGGAATATTAAAAGATGAATAAGTTTGAATCAGTTATTTTGATATAACTAGCTGTAAAGATTATGAAATTTAGCTTTCTTCTCTTAACTATTTTTCCTTTCTTCTTTAATTGTCTTGTTGTTCAAAAAATTCAGAATAAATGGTCTGAATTTGAAATGTCCCCCCCGCAACATGTGTCAGCCAGAAATAGATATTCACAATGGAGGACGCCGCGGTCGAGGTAGGTTTACAGTTGGAATTTGTTAACACTTGTATCTGTTATATATGTTCATTTAAATATTTCACTGAAATAACTAAATATTAACACATAAAATCCGGTTTAAAAGAGGTCTATGACATAATAAAGAAGGGGTGAAATGTCAGCTGGGCTTTTATCTGAAGATCCCCGGTCCAGCAGATCTCTTTTTCCAATTTATTTTAATTTAAATTTTTTTGTGTATGTCTGGTCTACCATTAGGGTTTCAAAACATAATAACCAAACTTATAACAAATGTTAATTCATACTATAGATATATTACTAAATACAACTATTTATAATCATATTATAAAATAAAAAAAACCTTAAAAAATCTTTAAAAAAAAAAAGGATAAAATATAAAATTATAAATATATATATATATATACTAACAATCTTATCTACCTTCTTTACAAACTTTTTTTTCTTATTATTAGTTTGATTAAAAGTGCATGGTTCTGTCTTTCTCTCTTTTCTCTAACTACTAAAATTTATAATATTAAATATATTATCACTTCTATTATTCTATATATAGGATAGAGTATGTCTAAATGACGTGTAAAAGCCGATGCAAAAGACGTTACGTTGTTAATTTTTATTGTTATTAATTATAAATATATAATTAACTTGATGATGTATTAGAAGTAAAGGATTTTTTTTCTCTATATCTACAAATTAATAACATTTTACAAATTTTATAATTTGAATTTAAATGATCATAATAGTGAAGATAATCTTAATACAAAACTGGACTATAAAATTAAATAACTATTTATTATATATATATATATATTCTGTTTAATAAAATAAATAAATATAAAATATAAATCTATATATATATAAAAATGAATGTCTGTGTG
The DNA here is from genome assembly GCA_030710605.1 of Cordylochernes scorpioides. NCBI lineage: Eukaryota > Metazoa > Arthropoda > Arachnida > Pseudoscorpiones > Chernetidae > Cordylochernes > Cordylochernes scorpioides. Next base: position 94,603,334 of record CP092863.1, on the reverse strand, counting down.
TGTGTGTGTCCTCTATGGATTCAAAAACCATACATCCAATCGCCGTGAAATTTTGGGATATTATTAGGTGTATCCCCGGAAAGGTTTACGAAAAATAATATCTTGAATATCTTTAATATCCTTAGAGTTATTTGCAGATTTGTAGCTTTAACTCGCAAGCAGCGCCACCATTGAGACAGAGATAGGCTTAGGTTTTCTGCTCCTGATGACCTTGGGTCTGCCCCACCCCGTGAGAGAATGGATTCGCCCGGCCGCCGGCCGCCCACCGACCAATCAGGGCAGAGTTGGTGACACAGCTATGCCAAGTAGACAAGAAAAAAGCCTCGCGGGAGCTTGCCCAAGATGACCTCCGGGAACTTCGTCCATATTCCATAAACGACCATGAATTTATTCAACCTTATCGAGTATTTTTCAAGGGACCGGGAAAAAATGTTCACTAGATGAAACGATTATTTTGTAATGTAGAAAATTAGGAAAGACAAAATTCAGAATGACACGGCACACAGGGACCGGGAAAAAATGATCACTTTATCAGTTTCAAATTATCAAAATATATATATTTCTTTTTATAAGTTTATAGAGAATTGTTTTAACAAATGTTCGTTAGACAGACCTTTACTCGGGTACCGATTAATATTGATTTTATTCAACTTATCGAGTATTTTTCAAGGGACCGGGAAAGACAAAATTCAGGATGACACGGCAATTTATTTGAGACAAGAATAATGATGCAATTCCAAGGCAAGATACTATTCCTTTAACTTCCAATTACCGAGAGAACCAATTAATATTGATTTTATTCAACTTATCGAGTATTTTTCAAGGGACCGGGAAAAATGTTCACTTTATCGAGAGATTCGTTAGACAAACCTTTACTCGGGTAAAACCCGGGCGAAGCCGGGTGCATCCGCTAGTTTGAATATAAAATATATGAAAAATAATATTACAAATTAAAATAGGTGCATTAGCCATGATGCAACAATATGTTATATTTTTGAGATAGGATTACTAACTGGTTTTGAAGATATACATGAGTATCATGGTATTGCTAATTGTGAAATTATAATAAAAAAACAGCTTTAATCACAATTTGCTTCAATTGAGCTGATACAACTAATTAAGGAAGAGAAATACCTGACTTAAAGGCGAGATGATTAGAGAAAACAAAATACATAGTTACATATTTACAGAAAGAGCCGGCCAACGGGGAAAACAACAATAGGTTTATACAGTAGAACTTGGATAATTCGAACTTCTTTAATTCGACAATGTCTTTAATTCAAATATTTATCTTGGTCCCTAGAAATTCCTATAAATAGAATTCCCGTTTTTTAATTCGAATTTTTGGATAATTCGAATTTTATTTTGGTCAAAATATCAGCAAACTAAGGCAATAGCTTACTATAAATATTTTAGATCATCACTATGTAAGGACCAGTCAACAAGTGAATGACTTTGAGACGAAGAGTAAAGCCAGTTCAATTCCTATGTAAATAACACAATTATTACCTTACCCAATTGGGAGAATCTGTATGGGGCAAGTCCCTAATAAAGGCTTTTGTGTGTGTGCATTTTATTTTGGTCCCTTGGGCTTCGAATTATTCAGGTTAGAGTGTATACGGAAAGCAGCGACATCTAGCGATCGACTAAACAGAGTAGTTTTGTTCTAAAATTTATAATTTTAAAATAAAATACAATTTTTTATATAACATATAAAAATAGAAGAAAGAAAATAAACAGGATGTAAGAAAGGCATCGTAATTCAAACACCAAGTTTTTAGAAAGTGTTAAAAATTTACAAGCAGACGATTAGAATGGCGGGAACTGAATAATAGAGACGCAGACGATCCCATCGATCACCGCTCGCGATCAGGGTAGCCAAATCCAATTTTGGGTCATCCATCCCTTTTCCTATTATTTCACGAAATCTGATTTGAACCAAATCCCGTTGTCAAATATCCCAATCTGGGGTCGCCTCGAGCACTAGCACTGGGAGCAGTTGGAATAAATTCCAGATGCCTTCCTGCTTATCTCCCACAGACATCACTTTTTAAAGCCCCGACTATTCGACAAACAATATTTGAACATTTCTGTCGTATAATCTTATCCATAAAACTTATCACATTTAGAAAGAAATAGCTAAAATAGACGTCAGGATAGCATGTAGTAATTTTAATTTCTATTCATAATGAAATTGTGAAAAATGTTTTAAAATTACAAAATATTTTCTCACAACGAGTTTGTTTTTATTTAAAAATGCTAGATTCCAAGTGATAATCGCTCTTCAACGGGCTTAATAAAGCGATATCGACTTAAGCCCGTTGAAGAGCGATTGTCACTTGAAAGCTAGCGTTTTGTAATAAAAATAAACTCATTGTGAGAAATTATTTTGTAATTTTAAAACAATTTTAATTTGTTTATGGCAATTGTACCTTTATTGTATAATGAGCTGAGTGTCAAAACGAAATTAAATTGGTTAATAACGAATTAGTGCTATTTAAATTATCATTATTAATAATAAATGTTTTGTGGTGTGAATTATTCCAATTATAGGTAAACGAATGAATTATTTTTAATAGATGAAGTTAGTTCAGCAATAATGCATTTCAATTCTTCTATATTGTTTAAACATAACTCTCTTAGATTTGCTGATTTCTCACTTTCTTCGTGATGTATTCTTCATTGGAAAATGGCAATGGACATGGACCCAGAACAGCAGTTTTACACACCCAAGATAGAGGACATTGCTGTGATAGAGATGTAAGAAGACATCTGAGGCTTTTCATTGGACACGACAACAACAACAGAAAATTGACATGGACCCAAAGCAGAAGCTTTACACACTCAAGATAGAGGACATTGCTGTGATAGAGATGTATGGAGACATCTGAGGTTCTTCATAGGACACGAAAACAACAGAAAATTGACATGGACCCAGAACAGCAGCTTTACAACCTCAAGATAGAGGACATTGCTGTGATAGAGATGTATGGAGACATCTGAGGTTCTTCATTGGACACGAAAACAACAGAAAATTGACATGGACCCAGAACAGCAGCTTTACACACTCAAGATAGAGGACATTGCTGTGATAGAGATGTATGGAGACATCTGAGGCTCTTCATTGGACACGACAACAACAACAGAAACTTGACATGGACCCAGAACAGCAGTTTTACACACCCAAGATAGAGGACATTGCTGTGATAGAGATGTATGGAGACATCTGAGGCTCTTCATTGGACACGACAACAACAACAGAAATTTGACATGGACCCAGAACAGCAGCTTTACACACCCAAGATAGAGGACATTGCTGTGATAGAGATGTATGGAGACATCTGAGGCTCTTCATTGGACACGACAACAACAACAGAAACTTGACATGGACCCAGAACAGCAGCTTTACACACCCAAGATAGAGGACATTGCTGTGATAGAGATGTATGGAGACATCTGAGGCTCTTCATTGGACACAACAACAACAACAGAAACTTGACATGGACCCAGAACAGCAGCTTTACTCACCCAAGATAGAGGACATTGCTGTGATAGAGATGTATGGGGACATCTGAGGCTCTTCATTGGACATGTCAATAACAACAACATTCTGATGTACAATGCCACTTTATTGTTTGTTCACAACTGAACCTTTGTTTCCATCAGAGCAAAAGCAGAATTTGTCTATAAAAACTAACATCAAATGTAAATGATCTACGTGAGATCTCTGTGCAAAGATTATAAAAAGCCGAAACTGCCAGGATTCGAACGTGGAATCTGCTGATCCACCTAATAAGACGCAACCTTAACCCGCGCTTCACGTTTTATCTATGTACATAGCTTATATCAATTTGTACATATATTTCTATTAGTACAGCCTGCACCCTGCTGACGAGGGCCAACAGCCCGAAACGCGTTCGTGGTTAGATTTTCTTTTTAAATGTTTTCTTGAAAGAAATAATTATAAATATTACAAATAAATTAATAAAAAAGAACAGGTGCTGGTATTAAAATAAAAAAGGCATATCCTTACCACGAGCACATGTGCTTTTTATTTGGCAGAGCGCCATCTAGTGGAACAGAAATCAACTAAACATTGATTTAGCCTGTTCCCTGATATTTGGCCAACCCAATTTCTTGATAAAATTTTCTCGATATATCGAGAAAATTGGGTTGGTCAAATATCAAGGAACGGGCTAAATAAATGTTTAGTTGATTTCTGTTCCACTAGATGGCACTCTGCCATATAAAAAGCTCATGTACTCGTGGTCAGGATATGCCTTTTTTGATATTAATACCAGCACCTCACCTGTTTTATCTATTTTTATTTTTAATTTGAAAAAAAATTTCACATCTATTTATTTATCTTAAAATATAACTAGACGCTCTAATATATGAAATTTTAAATTAATTTATCGTAGATTTTTTCAAAATAAAACATTTTCTGTCTGTCCTTTCTGCGATGGAATAGTTATTGGGAGGTAAAGTTTCATCAGTGGTAAATCCTTCCAGCGGTTTTGCCAGTTCAATCTGACATATCACTCTGATTAAGCACATAGTTTACTTCCAAAAGTCTAACATCAGTATCACTATAAAAGGAAGTTCCAAAAATGCAATATAACAGCGGTATGGTAGATTAAACTGACAAAACCGCTGGGAGGGTTCACCACTGATGAGCCAGGCCCTCCCTTTAATATTTCCATTGCAGTAAGGGCAGTAGAAATTGTTTAATTTCAAAAAGAATCATACGTGTCTATAATAGTTTCGAATTTTGATAGTTTACTTCAATACCTAAACTAAGAATTATTTAAATTTTACTTATATATAAACAGAATAACTCAATACAATATCACAGCGGTTCAGTTTCATAAACTGGCGAAAAAACCGGGAGTATTTACTATTGATAATCCAGGTCCTTAGAATATTTTTGATCGAAAAAAAAGGCACAGTATATAACAAATTGCTATAATTTTTAAAAGAAAAGTTCAAGCTACGTCAGTCTCAAATTTCATATAGATCAGATAGTTTTAGCTATCGCCTTGTTCTTAATACAAGGGCCACTCCAAAAGATTTTGCAATAACTTATTTTTATTAAAGCTGCAACTTTCAAATTTTCAGAGTTTCTTAAAGTATTCACCCTTAGTACCTATGCAAGATTACATCCGTGAAAACCAATTATCGAAGCACTTACACCAGTCATCTTCGGTGATGGAATTGACGGCATTGATAAAGGCTTGCAATGCTTCAGTGTCAAATTCTGTATGTTCCTATTGGACAGTTTATCTAACGAATCTGTCTGATGGATGTTTGACCGTCTTCAGTAATGTAATGTGTCAATTTATTAGTCCAGCGATGGCCCAGAAAGTATTTCAAAGTTTGTGTTTTATTGGTATTACTTATAAGCTACATTTTTAGAGGAAGACAAAAGGACAACACCCTAGAATGTCTATTGGGATCTCATTGGCTTCTGCCGATCTCCCGCGCCACGCAGTGGGGGCCATCCGTACTATTTCCAGGCCCCACTTGTATGTTTTCCGTGGTCTTTCATCCCAGCAGGCTAAATGGATGTCTCTCGGCTCCCACAGATGTTTGACAGTCTTCAGCCATTGTAGTGTGTGAGGGTCGGGATATATTGTGAAATGTTTGCCCATCAAGTATTCACGGATTTTGTCAACGCTCTTGACGATTACAAGACATTCTAATTCAGAGATTGAGTAGTTCTGTTCGTTTGAACGCAAGGCTCGGCTAAGTATTGGACTGGATAAGACATCAGGGTGGAGCTGTTTGAGAATGCCTGATATACCTGACAAAAGTTACTATTATGGGTTACCACACAAAAATGGAATATACTAGGGCCTAAAGTAAATGTAACTTAATACACAGCGTACACTCAAGAGTACAACACCACCAACAAGAAGGAAGTCAATAAAACTCACGATTGGTAAAATAAAAACAAAACAGTACTTATCTTTATTGTAGCGTTGGTAGGGATCAGACTCGGGTCACACCAGGATGCAAAGAGATCCCCAGACACGGAAAAATCATGTAGAAAAACACTTTAAGCGTCTCCACACCAATTCTCTACGCTCTGGGCCCCCCTCGCATTCCCTTAGTCCCCTTTTATATACAGATATGGCCACATTCGTCCAATGAGAAGACGTGGGAGATTGGTTCACTAACAAACGAAGACAAAATTCTTTCCGCTAAAAACTGATAAGAAAAAACTGAAAATGTTTGTCAATATGATTTGACAACCTAGCTTCGATTGTATCGCAGTACACTCGACATGGCAGATCTTCCTGATGTAATATGGGGTGTGTGAATAGACAGTCCTTCAGGGCGTCGAACGCCTTTTGGAAATCGTCATTCCAGACCCTTGTCATATCCTTTTGAGAAGGTTGTTAAGGGACGTCCGCAAGCGGGCATAGTCCGGGATTAACTTGTTATAAACGTTCACCGCACTTAGGAAGGACTTTATTGTTTTGTGTCTGTGGAGGGATTGTATGCGTGTATTATTTCTATTTTGCATGTAAGGTTGTGATGGTACTGTATGTGATCGAATATCCCAAGAATTCTATTATAGTTTGTTCAAAAAATTCGCATAGCGCGAAGTTTAGCTTCAACCTCTCGGTCTAGAAAAACGTGAAATATTTGCGCCGATGTGTTTGCTTTTCCTCCAATATTTTAGAGAATATGATAAATTTATACAAATAATGAGTCACACAATCAGGTACATGATGTTACAGGACCTGAATGATGGACATTATGTAGACTTGTGGGGAAATACGAAGACCGAAGGGAAGCCGCTTAAATTGATACAGCCCTTCGAGGGTGACGAAAGTTAGTAGAGGTCTGGAATCGGGGTGTATAAGTCCAGTCTGATTGACAGAGTTGGACCACGGTATTGTCTCTGTTGTCCTGTCTTATTGACAGTGATGGAACGTGGTCTGATGGGCGGTGGTGAACCCTGATGAGCTAAGACATCCCAAATTTCTCCTAAGATTACTGTGATCTGCAGATCTCCAGAGAAGACAGTCCATGTGGCCCTCCACGACCTTCTGTCAATCCTAGGTTGCCATGGAGATACACCTGATCCCAATAATTAATTATAATCAGATTCCCCAATAATGTATTAATAATGCCTTTTCGCCCCAATTAAACGAAGCCCACATTTAATTGAGCTTAACCTTTAATTGGATAATATTTTTCGAATTGTTGTGGGTTGAATGAAGCTTGTTCATAACACATATATATTTATTTGTTTGTTGTTAGGTTTATATAAAGTGGTAGAACACAATTTTTTTTCAATAACTATACATGTTTATAAAATTATATACAATAATACTACACTAGCAATTTTATCTCTTAGCGGATAATCACTATTTCCCCCTTCATATTCAATGTATCATGTGAGTCAAATAACCGCTGACCTTAGGGAACTAAATCAACTTCCCATAACAAATATGCAACATCTGGTCTACACTAAGGACATACAAAATTCTGCAGAATGTACTTAACTAAATAAGTGACTACTAATGTAATCATACTGATATGTAAATATGTATATATCCCTTTAAACTACTTTTTATTTTTTGTTTTACATTTAAATGTTTATATTTCACACGCAAATATCCGATTTATGGATATAGCGTGTATTCTGCAATTGTTAAATAATAAAAAAGTGATTCAAATAAAGTTAAATTCCTACATAGAACCCCTTCCAAATAAAAATATCATAAACCCCACCAAACATTCAATGACCTACCCTCAGGACTCCTCGAGAACCGATTAACCGCCATTTTCCTCCCAATTCAAATGATCCGTTCTTAACAACAGATATTTTAAACCTTCTTTAACACCCTAATTAACTTGAATGCTTCATTTAAAATATAACTTTCTAAACAACACACCTAACAAAATTTTAAATTCTGCCTTCGTACCAAATATACCATGACGCTAGGATGGCCAAGTCGTCATCTTCGAGGCCAGACCCGAAAATCCAAGCCCGCAAGTCAGGGGGTCGCCCAAGGACACTACCGGTACTTCGTACAGGCTGGGCTGACCGGAGGAGCAGAGGACCCGCTCATCGACTGGGAAAGAAGGCTTACTCGCCGGGGAACATCCCCCGCATGATCATCTATATTTTAGTTTTATTTCCATTCTTAATGTAAATTATTGACAAGAAGTCAATAAAATTTGTTTCAATTGTCAAATATACCATGTACATTACAAAATATTCCCATTCCAACAATCTAAGCCATATCATGCCATACAAGCTAATTGGTGGTCATCCGGTCACTTGATCCCCCGCGGTGGTCTCAGTACAGGAAGATACCATCACAATACCTTAGATAATACCGTACACGCTTGTTCGGCGGTACATATACTAAAATTGGAACGAATTGGAATACCTTAGATATCTTAGGAGAAATCAATAGATCAATTTTATAGGTTCTTGTTTCCCTAAAAATGTAAAGAGACATATTTCATAGCATTGTTAAATTACATATCAATTTTAAAATTCCAGTTGTAAATATCCACGCTGCGCTATGATTAAAATGAAAATTGATATCATTAAAGTGTAAAATGTTGTTATCAAAGTATAAAATGTTGCTATTAAAGCATAAAATGTTGTCTTTGTTGGAAAAAAGAAGATTAGTAAATTAATGATCTTGAAATAATTTTAGACTGACAACACTGTAATATAAAAACGAGAACAAATGAGTGTTTTGTTTACAAAATTAGTAATTGTAATGTAAATTGTTAAAAATTCTTTTCTCTCTCTCTTTGAAAATAATAAATTTAAAATACTTTCTTAAAAGGTAAAATTGCCTAATTCTTTAAAACCACTTCAGCTGTAAGTAAACTTGTTATTTATTGTTTCATTGTCTGAACCATAAGAGATTCCCAACAGTCTTAAAGGTACAAATTTAATATAAATACAAAAATCAAATGTATTTTTTATAATCAAAAATATGACTATTTAATTAAAAATGTGCATTTTAGAATTGAAGATGACCTTAACAAAAGAAAGCAGTAATATATATAGTTACACCAGGTTTCTGCTTAATAAGATTCCCATTCATGTCTTCACGCTTATTGATTAGATTTCCCGAGTGAGTTTCCATTATCAAATACAGTAGAACTACCTCCCTGACAACACCTAATTGCAGAGTCAAAGTGTCCTTTAGGGAGAGGTGTCCTCTTACTGTAGAGTTGCTACAGTAGAACTACCTCCCTGTAAAGGACAACACCTAATTGCAGAGCCAAAGTGTCCTTTAGGGAGAGGTGTCCTCTTACTGGAGAGTTGTAAAATTGTAAAAATTGTAATTTTGCAAATTAAACTGTCTTTTGTAGAGAGGTGTATTCTATCGTGGGTGTACTCTCATTGAGGTTCTACTGTAAAGAAAAATAAGATAATAATAAAAACAATTACCTTACAAAATTGTTATTCTATTTATTTTCTTGAAGAATATGTTGTAAGATTTAGGTACTTACAGCTTGTAGGAAGGCATGAGGACGTTGAGGATTATATGATAATAATCTTTATTATCCATTTAGCAAGAAAGATAAAGTTATGGTAGCGAACAGTTATTGTAATATAGAGAAGAAGGTAAACAAACAGTTGTGATGATGATAGGTCCAGTGTGGCGCTAGCTGTCGTAGCATTCAGTTATCCAACAAATCCCCGGCATGAATGTGGAGACATCACGAGGTTGTAGCGTAACTTCTCAAATGTCGGCCTTGGTAGCGGCTTGGTCAGAATGTCCGCCTTCATGTCGCCAGTTGGGCAGTAGACCATTTTTATCACTGTCTTCTTCTGAAGATCCTTCAGGTGATGGATCTTGGTTGCGATGTGCTTGGTTCTAGAAGACACTTTTTCGGATGAACATATCTTGAGACATGATTGATTGTCTTGGTGGAAGTAGATTGGAGCTTTCTGTTCCAGTTCGAGATCCTTTAGCAAGTCGAGAAGCCATAACAGTTCTTGTGAGGCTTCAGCTGCGGAGATAAGTTCCGCTTCGGTGGATGAGAGAGATACGCAACCTTGTTTCCCAGTCATCCATGAGATGGGGTTTGAACCCAGTAGGAACAAGTTTCCGCTTAGTGATTTTCTGTCGGCGTTGTCGCTTGCCCATGTGGCATCGCTGTATGCTTCCAGCGTGGGAGGTTTTTGGTTAGATATGCGTAGCTCGAGTTCTTTAGTAGTTTTTAGATATCTTACGATTCTTTTTGCTGCATTCCAGTCACAATTTCTAGGATTCTGGTTTCTGCTGCTAAGTATGCAGACTGGAGCTGCGATATCTGGTCTGGATACTACGCTTAGGTACAATAGTGAACCTATCAGTTGTTGGTATTGGACGTTGTTTGGTAGAAGTTTTTCATCAGATATACCGGGGTATCCGCTTTCCATGGGAGTGAAAGTAGGTTTCGCTTCTTGGAGATTGTACCTTTCAACTAATTCTTGGATTTTATTCTTTTGGCTCAGAAGGAGTTCACCTTCTCTGTTCCTTGAGATTTCTATACCAATGAATTGAGTGGGGTCTCCAAGGTTTTTTATTTCGAATTCTTTTTCGAGAGTTTTTACAGTGTTTTGGATGATTATCTCGGAATCGCTTGCGAGGAGCATGTCATCCACATATAGAATCAAGTAGATGGAATGGTTTTCTTCATTCTTGGTGAATAGGCATGGGTCTACAATGCTCTGTTTGAAGTTATTTTTAATTAGAGTGCTTGCAATTTTTGTGTTCCAAGATCTTCCAGCTTGTTTTAGACCGTAAATTGCCTTCTTTAGTTTGCAGACTTTGTTTGTTTGTTTTGTATGGAGTCCTTCTGGGAGTTCCATGTAGAGTTCTTTATCTAGGTCGCCGTGTAGGAACGCTGTCTTCACATCGAGGTGGATCACTTGCATCCCTTTGTAGACTGATGCAGCTAGGAAGGCTCTAATTGTAGAATGCTTCACAATTGGTGCAAAGGTTTCTTCGTAGTCTCGGCCAAATTTCTGATTGAACCCTTTTGCTACGAGTCTGGCTTTGTACCGCTCTATTTCTGCTTTGGAATTGAGTTTTTGTTTATAGGTCCATTTACATCCTATGATCTTTTTGTCCTTAGGTAGAGGGGTTAGTTCCCAGACATGGTTCTTCTCAAGAGAATTTAGTTCTTCGTTCATTGCTTGTAGCCATTTTTCTCTTTCTATTTTTGGTAATTGTAGGACTTCCGAGTAGTTGGTGGGTGTCTGAATGTCTTGAGCTTCAGTTTTGTACAGCATGTAGTCATTTCTTATGGGAGGTATTCCCTTTGTTGGTCTCGTGGATCTTCTTTGTGTGACCACTTGTGTTCCTGTGCTTGTACCGGGTTGAAGGTAATCCTCGGTTTCTGAGTCCTCAAGGTTTTCGGGTTGTGTTCCTGGTTCCTGACTTTCCTCTGCATTACCAATATGATTCGAGGAAGTTAGATCTGTACTTAGTACTTGTGGTGAAGTTGTTTTTGTGGAAGCGTGGTGAAAACCATTTTCTTTTTCTAGAAATTTTACGGATCTGCTGATTGTGATGTTGTCTGTATCGTGCAGGATTCTGTATCCTTTGCTTCGATCATCGTATCCAAGAAAGATCCCTTCGATAACTTTGCTATCCAACTTGTTTCTTTTTATCTTGGGAATATAGGCGAAGGCTTTACATCCGAATCTTTTTAGATGCTTCAGACTGGGCTTCCTGTTGGTCCATAGTTCAAATGGAGTCTTGTCTGTAGCTTTCGAGGGTATACGGTTGTGTAGGTAATTAGCTGTGGTAACCGCTTCCGCCCATAGAGACTGTGGGAGTCCTGAGTCAAACAGCATGCATCTTGTCATCTCCATTAGTGATCGATTTTTCCTTTCGGCTACTCCGTTCTGGGCTGGTGAGTAGGGGACTGTTAGCTGATGTTTGATTCCGCTTTGGTTCAGGAAATCTTCGACTTGTCGGTTTACGTACTCACGACCGTTGTCTGTCCGTATGGTTTGGATATTTTTTCCAAATTCCGTGTGTGCTGAGATGACGTAGTCTTTTATTTTTTCATAGGCTTCGTCTTTTCCTTTCAGGGGGTAGGTCTTCGTGTATCTGCTGTAGTCATCAGTGAAGGTGATGAAGTATCTCTTACCGCTGAGGGAGTTAGTTGGTAATGGACCGCAGATATCACTGTGGACAAGTTGAAGCGTTTCAGTTGCTCTGTACTCTGTCTTCTTTGGAAATGGGGTTTCGGTGAGTTTTCCTTGAATGCACTGAACGCAGTCTGTGCTGTGCGAACAGTTATTTAGACTTAGTCCTCTTGCTAGGTTCTCATTTTGAATCTTCTTAATTGATTCTATATTTCTGTGTCCTAGTCTGTCGTGCCAGAGCATGAGGCAATTTTTGTTCTTGCAGTGGTTTTGTTTTGCAACATTTGCTTTGAATGTGCGAGTTTGGGGTTTATCATCCAGGTGGAGTCGGTACATTCCATTGTCAAGTATACCGTTCGCGAGGGCTGTGTTGTCTCTTTCGATGGTACACCAATCTCTGTTGAACGTTACTTTACATCCGTTGGAGGTGGCCGCACTCACTGACAGAAGGTTGTCTGTTAGTTCCGGGATGTAGAGAACTTTTGTGAGAAGTAAGGTGTCAGTCTTTCCTTGGGGTGTGATGACTTTGATTTCTCCTTGTCCTATCCCTTTGACCTGCAGCTTATTGCCATTAGCAACCACAACATTTTGTGTTTGTTCTCTGTTAAGTTCAGTGAAGAAGCTTTCGTCGTACGCCATATGAGATGTGGCTCCAGAGTCGATGAACCAGTTGTGTACACTTGCTTCTCGTTGAGTGCAATTGAGAGCTTTTGGGTTAGGTCCTTTTGTTGTTCTCTGATTTGTTGATTGTTCTTGGGTGACACTCGACTGATTTGTGTACTTTGGTACGTTTCCTCTTCTGAAGTTTTCATATTTGTACTCTTTGTTGCTGTTGTTTCGCTTTTGATAGTGCCAACATTCTTCTTTGGAGTGGTTTGGTTTGTGGCAGAAAGAACAGAATTTCTTCTCTTTTTCTCTTCTTTGGCTTGAAGCTCCGTGGAGGCTTTTTAAGGCTTTTGATGCGGTGCTTTCGTCTTTCGAGCTTTCTACTCTGCGTGTGTGTTCATCAAGGAGTTTGTTCTTGGTGAATTCAAGCGTTAGCTCGTCATCAGGCCTTGATTCCAACATCGTGATGAGATTGGAGTAGCTCTTTGGAAGCGAGCAAAGCAGTATAGCCGTGATGTGGGAGTCCTTTAGTGTTTCGCCAATGGTTCGCAGTTTGTCAACTATTTCCATCATGGTAGTGATGTGCTGTTGCATGTCTTTGTCTTCTTCGAGTTTTAAGCTGTATAGCTTCCTTAGCAAATAATTTTTTTCTGAGAGTGTTTTTCTTTCATAGATATTTTTAAGAGTGTCCCAGGTAGCTTTGGCTGTTAGTAGGTTTTTGACATGCACTATTTGTGAGTCGGCGATGCTTAGATTAATGATAGCTCTAGCTTTTGAGTCTTTCTTTTTCCATTCGATTTTAGGTTCATCTGGAATATTTTCGGTGACAACTTCCCAAAGATCTTCCTTTTGCAAGAGCATTTCAATTTTGAAAGACCATAGTGAGTAGTTATAGCCGTCGAGCTTATCTAGGGTTACATCGTGGCTCAGGAGTGACGCCATTTTTGCTAAGCCTTTTTTCTTTGTCTTAACTCGTTAGTTGAATTTCATGCAATATTCAGTCTCATAATCTAATTGTTGTAAGATTTAGGTACTTACAGCTTGTAGGAAGGCATGAGGACGTTGAGGATTATATGATAATAATCTTTATTATCCATTTAGCAAGAAAGACAAAGTTATGGTAGCGAACAGTTATTGTAATATAGAGAAGAAGGTAAACAAACAGTTGTGATGATGATAGGTCCAGTGTGGCGCTAGCTGTCGTAGCATTCAGTTATCCAACAGAATACAATATGGTCCAGAGGTCTTCACTTCAGTTACTCCTGTCAACGGTTGTAGTAACATTAGCTAACCCAGGCTCCTGGAGTGTATCTTTAGATCGCCAACTACAGTTGTTTTCTCCGCGCGCCAACCTTCCAAGTCGTGACAGGGTTACCTAATAAAATATATAAATAAAAACAATGTACTTTATCCAAAATATATATCAGTGTAAAATATTTTACTAATAATTTTTACAGTGACTAAATTAATAATTTTAAAATTGCAAGATAAAATATCGTTGTATTATGTCAATCAAACATGATGCAACCATATACCATGGTATATATATATATATATATAAATATTAAAAAGCAAATTAATTTCATATAAAATAAATGCATATTACAAATAAAATAAAATTTGAAAATAAAACATATTGCTGTTATAGTATCAAATAAAATCGTAAACAAGCTCTTTAAAATGGAAATGTTGTCATTAAAATGTATAATCTTATCGTTAAAGTGTAAAATATTGTTAGAAAATTGCTAAATCTATATAATCCCGTGAACGATTTTCATATTTCTGCAAGTATATTTGTACAAACAGTATTTATATTTGTGAAAAACCTTCTGTGATATATTCATATCTAATTATAGGGTAGCGTATAAAAAAAATAAAGGGCAAATAATTTATTTTCATATTTTAGAAAATAAAAACCTTTGAAAGTTTTAACCCCTTTTTTAAAAAATAAAATAGACACAATTTTAATATTTTATCAGAAACATATTGAATATAAATAAACGCACAGAAGGAGTTGATAAATTTCCTAGAAAAATTGTATTGTGTTACGTCATACACACAGTTTGAAACATTTATTCTTTATATAAAACATTTATGGATTTCCAATAAATTTTCCTATTGGAAACAAAAAATATCCTTTTTCTATTAAATGTTTAAATTTCAGCTTTAAATTAAATTTCTCAATTATTTCTTTTTCACGAAAGGAAAAAATTATAGTGTTTTGTCGAACTAAATTTAAAGAAATATGGCCTTCCAAGTAAAAACTAAAGTTTATTTATTCCCAAATAAAAATTCATTTTGCGTTTTTTATCTTTAAAATTCTATTAGTATTATCGTTTAATCTCTAATATGGTTTTTTAAGAAACCTCGCTAGTAATTTATCAAATTGTATTCACTGGGTAAATGTTTTTTAAAATCTTGCAACACATAAATTATTTATTTTTAAGGCTTTAACTTCTATGGGCCTGGAAGTTGTTTTGAGCCTTTTAATTCATATATTTAATACAAAATTTGTAAAAAAATAGTAATTATTACTAGATATAAAACTTTTTAAAATTTTAATATAAAAATATATATATAAATTAATTACTTAAAATATTAGTAAACGTAATATTTTAAAATTGATTATTACATTGAATTTAATATAAAACAAGCTACCGCTCAAATATATCAATTATATATTATGTGTATATAACAATAATTTAATAAATACCATAATCATTTCAAAATAGAATTTAAATAAATATTCAAATACAAATGCTTGCATCTAGTTACGGATCAATGTTCGATGATTCATATTATCGTCTTTTCTCTCTTTTAGAATCAAACGATCTCAATTCTCTAAATTCAAGAATCCGTGAAGATCCTATGGGATTGAGAGTGACATCGGGTGTTGTGTCACTAGAAAAAGATCCGAACAATCATTTTGGCATTAGCATCAGTGGAGGGGCTCCGCATTGCCCTTGTCTATACATTGTGCAAGTATTTGATAATACGCCTGCTTCTAAATTCTCAACACTACAAGCTGGTGACGAAATCATAGCCATTAATGAGATAAACATCAAAGGAAAAACCAAAGAAGAAGTGGCAAAAATTATTCAAGATCTTCCTAAAAAGATAACCATTAATTACAACAAGCTTCATACAGAACCAGGTCAAGGTAAAACTCTTGATATTTACTTTAAGAAATTGAAACATAAATTGGTAGAAAACATGAGTTCAACCACAGCGGATGCTTTAGGCTTAAGCCGAGCAATTCTGTACAATGACAACATGGTTCGCAAGATTCAGGAGCTGGATCGCAACGAGGAAGTATATAGAGAAATCATAGAGAACATGAAAGCGATGCTCAAAAGATTCTTCGATCTGGGACGTATGTACAAGCAGTTTGGAGATATAATGGCGACTATGGGAGTACGGGAACCACAAGCTAGAGCTAGTGAAGCATTCACCAAGTTTGGAGAATCCCATCGGTGTCTGGAAAGATTCGGACATGACGTAGCGACCAACTCCCGGTCAGTTCTGGCCAACCTGCAGACATTTGTCTCCAAGGCAGTTGCAGATTCTCGGCTAACCATCGCCAAGTACGCCGATGCAAAGTTCGACTACCTATCGTACTGTCTGAAGATAAAAGAAATGGACGATGAAAGTCATGCCTACACGGCACTTGGCGAGCCCTTGCAGCGAGTAGAGACAGGGAACTACGAATACCGTCTTGTACTAAGACGACGGCAAGAAGCAAGAACGAAGCTTGCAAGCTTGCGACAAGATGTCCTAGCCAAGTTATCACTGTTGGAAGAGAAGAGAACCCACGACCTCGTGAGGCAGCTGCAGAAATTGTCAGCCACCTTGGCCCTCTACTGCCAGAGAGCCGCAGACCTGCTTGCCTCGACCAACGCCTTCCCTGTCGAACCGGCATTCTGTCTGGAGGACCAGCCAGAAGACTTCGAGGATTCAGATGACGATCTCCTAGGTCCTTCTGATAATCTCTTCGATTCCTTCGACGTGGCGACAGCGGAACTCATCTCCCTGGATGCCGAATAAAACATCCTATAGAGAGTTGAATAGCAAAGCCAAATAGGCGTTCAGTTTTTAAAATTAGATGGCTACAAACTCTCATAAGACGTCAAAGGCATACATAGTAGAACTTTCGACGATCATTTACTTGAACATGGATACTTCTGATTCTTTTTGAATGATGTCTGGCATAAGAGATTGATATTTCGGGTCGTAATGGTGTTTTTATTTTACAGGAATGGTCTCCCTTCATGATAGACTTTACTGCAAGGTCTACACTAAGTATGTGTGTTGTAGGTGTGTGGGTTGTGTTGTGTGGGCGTGTTGAAAGAGAGAGATTGAAACTGATTTATTATAACGTCCATATAAGATTTTATAAGGTTAAATACATAAAATGAATAAATAAGATTAATAATGATAGATATATGAATAAATAGATAAAATAATCGATAAATATGCATATATATAAATATATATAGAAGGTCTTCATTGGTGGCGCCCACCGCGAGAAAGACTCCGCCACCGATGGAATGCGAGAGTTCTTTCCCACAGAGTGGGCAGGTCGAGGTGTTGACTGGCATTACCCAACTCAAGACCAAGGTGGTACTTGTAGATGGTAGCCTTCGCCGCAGAGAGAGAGAGAGATTGAAACATATTTATTAATCGTACAAATAAAATTAGATAGGGTTAAAAAATATTTTTGAAAAATTAAAAAATTAAACACAAATATTATTTTCATCAGACGAATTCCACTGAGGGTCGTCTGGTATGGTGTCACATTCTGTCCAGAAGTCGAAAAGCGTTCCGCGTAGATTGCTTCAGACCTCTGCTCAGGCGACAGGTACTCGAGGACGTCCCCTCTGTTAGACACTGAGAGAGATGGGTAGTTCCGTGGAAACCTCTACGGATAGAGGCGACGCTAGTACACAAATTTACACCTACCCATAAACGTATTCCCGCTCAAAAGTATTTCAAGGCAATTATTGGTGGAAAGGTACATATCAGCGATTTTAAAAACCCCGTGATCCAAGATCAAATCCCGCATTAATCACTTTTTAGCCTAAATGGCTTCAGATTTTTACTCAAAATCAATCCCAATAATTAGCGCAAGTCGAAAAAATAATCCATGATATACCATGGAAAGAAACAAGAAGATAAAACAAAGGTAAAATCATGATATACCATGGAGGGAAACTAGAAGATAAAAACCTAGGTAAAACCGTGATATACCATGGAAATCAAAAATTAAAACAAAGGTTAAACCATGATATATCATGGAGGGGAACTAGGAGATAAAACAATGGTAAAACCGTGATATACCATGGAGGGGAACCAGAAGATAAAACAAAGGTAAAACTGTGATATACCATGGAGGGGAACTAGGAGATAAAACAAAGGTAGAACCGTAATATACCATGGAGGGGAACCAGCAGATAAAACAAAGGTTAAACCGTGAAATACCATAGAGGGGAAAAATGAGATAAAACAAAGGTAAAACCGTGATTACCATGGAGGGGAACCAGGATATAAAAAAAGGTAAAACCGTGATATACCATGGAGGAGAACCAGGAGATAAAACAGAGATAAAACCGTGATATACCATGGAGGAGAACCAGGAGATAAAACAGAGATAAAACCGTGATATACCATGGAGGAGAACCAGGAGATAAAACAAAGGTAAAACCGTGATATACCATGGAGGAGAACCAGGAGATAAAACAAAGGTAAAACCGTGATATACCATGCAAGGGAACTAGGAGATGAAACAAAGGTAAAACGGTGATATACAATGGAGGGGAACCAGGCGATTTACACAGGGGTGAAACCGTGATATACCATGGAGGTAACCAGGAGATAGAACAAAGGTAAAACCGTGATATACCATGCAAGGGAACTAGGAGATGAAACAAAGGTAAAACGGTGATATACAATGGAGGGGAACCAGACGATTTACACAGGGGTGAAACCGTGATATACCATGGAGGTAACCAGGAGATAGAACAAAGGTAAAACGGTGATATACCATGGAAACCAGGAGATAAAACAAAGATAAAACCGTGATATACCATGGAGGTAACCAGGAGATAGAACAAAGGTAAAACGGTGATATACCATGGAAACCAGGAGATAAAACAAAGGTAAAACCGTGATATACCATGGAGGGGAACCACGAGATAAAACAAAGGTAAAACCGTGATATACCATTGAGGGGAACCAGAATATAAAACAAAGGTGAAACCGTGATATACCATGGAGGGAAACCTGAAGATAAAAGAAAGGTAAAACCGTGATATAACATGGAGGGGAACCAGGAGATAAAACAAAGGTAAAACTGTGATCTACCATGCTGGGGAACCAGAATATAAAACAAAGGTAAAACCGTGATATACCATGGAGGGAAACCTGAAGATAAAAGAAAGGTAAAACCGTGATATAACATGGAGGGGAACCACGAGATAAAACAAAGGTAAAACCGTGATATACCATGGAGGGAAACCAGGAGATAAAACAAAGATAAAACTGTGATATACCATGCAAGGGAACTAGGAGATGAAACAAAGGTAAACCCGTGATATACCACGGAGGGGAACCAGGAGATAAAACAAAGGTAAAACCGTGATATACCATGGAGGGGAACCAGGAGATAAAACAAAGGTAAAACTGTGATATACCATGGAAACCAGGAGATAAACAAAGGTAAATTCGGGCTGTGAACAGGTAGAGAGGAAGGTGAAATAAATCAGCAGACGTGGATTACCACCTGTCTCCATGGCAACCAGATTTATGTGAGCAGACGGTTTTTAACGAGCGGCTTTAATGTCGCAGAGATGAGGGCAGTGGGATTATTCACGGTCCACTGCCTCCTAGACACCTTGTAGATACCTGTCTTACCCTCGTAGTTACCTTGTAGATACCTGTCTTACCCTCGTAGACACCTTGTAGATACCTGTCTTACCCTCGTAGTTACCTTGTAGATACCTGTCTTACCCTCGTAGTTACCTTGTAGATACCTGTCTTACCCTCGTAGTTACCTTGTAGATACCTGTCTTACCCTCGTAGTTACCTTGTAGATACCTGTCTTACCCTCGTAGTTACCTTGTAGATACCTGTCTTACCCTCGTAGACACCTTGTAGATACCTGTCTTACCCTCGTAGTTACCTTGTAGATACCTGTCTTACCCTCGTAGACACCTTGTAGATACCTGTCTTACCCTCGTAGTCACCTTGTAGATACCTGTCTTACCCTCGTAGTTACCTTGTAGATACCTGTCTTACCCTCGTAGACACCTTGTAGATACCTGTCTTACCCTCGTAGACACCTTGTAGATACCTGTCTTACCCTCGTAGACACCTTGTAGATACCTGTCTTAACCTCGTAGACACCTTGTAGATACCTGTCTTACCCTCGTAGACACCTTGTAGATACCTGTCTTACCCTCGTAGACACCTTGTAGATACCTGTCTTACCCTCGTAGTTACCTTGTAGATACCTGTCTTACCCTCGTAGACACCTTGTAGATACCTGTCTTACCCTCGTAGTTACCTTGTAGATACCTGTCTTACCCTCGTAGACACCTTGTAGATACCTGTCTTAACCTCGTAGACACCTTGTAGATACCTGTCTTAACTTCGTAGACACCTTGTAGATACCTGTCTTACCCTCGTAGTTACCTTGTAGATACCTGTCTTACCCTCGTAGTTACCTTGTAGATACCTGTCTTAACTTCGTAGACACCTTGTAGATACCTGTCTTACCCTCGTAGTTACCTTGTAGATACCTGTCTTACCCTCGTAGACACCTTGTAGATACCTGTCTTACCCTCGTAGTTACCTTGTAGATACCTGTCTTACCCTCGTAGTTACCTTGTAGATACCTGTCTTACCCTCGTAGTTACCTTGTAGATACCTGTCTTACCCTCGTAGTTACCTTGTAGATACCTGTCTTACCCTCGTAGTTACCTTGTAGATACCTGTCTTACCCTCGTAGTTACCTTGTAGATACCTGTCTTACCCTCGTAGTTACCTTGTAGATACCTGTCTTACCCTCGTAGTTACCTTGTAGATACCTGTCTTACCCTCGTAGTTACCTTGTAGATACCTGTCTTACCCTCGTAGTTACCTTGTAGATACCTGTCTTACCCTCGTAGTTACCTTGTAGATACCTGTCTTACCCTCGTAGTTACCTTGTAGATACCTGTCTTACCCTCGTAGTTACCTTGTAGATACCTGTCTTACCCTCGTAGTTACCTTGTAGATACCTGTCTTACCCTCGTAGTCACCTTGTAGATACCTGTCTTACCCTCGTAGTTACCTTGTAGATACCTGTCTTACCCTCGTAGTTACCTTGTAGATACCTGTCCTTTTCCTGTAGTCATTCTTTAGATACTTTTCCTTCTTTCGTAGTCACCATTTTGGTACCTATCCTCCCCTTCATAGACACCTTGTAGCTACCTGTCCTTCCTCTGTAGTCACCTTCCACATAACTGTCTTTATCCTGTAGTCACCTTGTAGATACCTATCTTATACATGTAGTTACATTGTAGCTACCCATCCATCATATGTCATTGTCTCCTTCCGTAAATAGACCTTTTATTGGTTTTTGATATATTCTTGAACCCACTTTTAGATCTTCAATCCAAAAGTCTACAGTCCACAATATATCACGGAATGTAGGTTTGTTACCGTAGCTGACTACACTGTCCGCCAGAGCGCACTATTGTTTAGATAATGGTGGTTTAATTAATTCCACTGTTGCAATGAGAGAGCGAGCGAGAGGTTCCCCTCTTTATTATTTGTCATTGTTAGAGTTCAACAATGGTCCCGTTTATCTTTATAACAATTGTATTTTCATAATTAACCTTAACTAATGATATTAATTATACATTATTATTATCTCTTTCTCTTTTTCCTCGTGTAGTTATGCTCCCCAAGGACAAGTTTTATCTTGTTTATCAAACAAATTACCTTAACTGTTACAGTAGAACCTTCCTGTAAAGGATAACACTTAGTTACATAGATAAAGTGTCCTTTAGGGTGATGACTTCTTCCCGGAGAGATTCTAAATTGTAAAAATGGTAATTTTGTAAATTACAAAAGAGAAGGAATCGCCAGACAGCATCTTGAAGAAGGAACCAAAGTTTACGACGATGTGTTACCTTTATTAATGCTGTAAATTCGGCAAGCTTTCGGTCTATGACGTCTTTAAACAAGCAACAGGAAAGTTGCCTGTCGAAGGACGTCAATGTCCGAAAGCTTGCAGAATTTACAGCATTAATAAAATAAACACGTCACCGTAAACTTTTATTCTTTCTTCAAAATTTTAAAAATGAAAACTGTCCTTTGTATAGAGGTGTCCTCTAGCGCAAGTGTCCTCTCATGGAGGTTCAACTGTACTTCTAATGAGATAAAGATACATTTCCATTTTCCTTAGCCAACTAAACACCTCTTTGGCAGATTGTGAAGATTCAATTAGACCCCTTGTGGATCTCATGGAATAAAGTCTGCCCTAGACTGACGAGGGCCATTAGCCTGACACCATGGTCTCTAGGTGGACACATCTCAGATAACAAAGCTGGTGTTGTGGCTTTGTCACCGACCTGAGGCCGCTAGTTTGCTGCGACGTTCAAAAGATGGCGTCTAGCTTTGACGTCTATATTGAAGGGGGAGGTGACCTTTGTCTTTTCAGATTTCCTTTTGAGTTAGAAATTTAGCGGTATAGTAGTTGTGTTATCTATAAGGACACATACCCCGTCAAATATATATGTACCACACACGATATCCAGTAACTGGCTTTTCACCTGTCCAAATTAAAGATATTTTTGGCAGATTTAACCATAACTACCTCTGTAGGATACTAACCTCCTATGTAGCGATGAAATGGAATACCTAGAAAAAACATGGAGTACATGTACAACTTTGATTGTGTGGAGGCCAAGAGATTCCCTTCCAGCCTGCTGGGATGATAGACCACGGCAAACATACAAGCGGGTGACATGAAATAGGAGATGACCACCGCGGTGCGGCAGATCGGCGGAAGCCAACAGAACCAGAATAGACATTCTAGGGTGTTGTCTTTTTGTCTTCCTCTAAAAATGTAGCTAATAAGTAATAAAACACTTACTGTGAAATACTTTCTGGGCCATCGCTGGACTAATAAATCGACACACTACAATCGTACTTGGTGTAGTATCATATCAAGGATCTGAATTTTTTATTATTGCGCGTTCTTCATATAGGACAAATAAAACTTTCCTTAATTCGAAACAATAGCACAAATGTGATATTGTACTGGGATAATGTGCATAAATTATGAAAAAGGCATCTCCTTATCGTGCAACTGAAAGTTGCTGATGGCTTGCGCCCTCTATCGGAATAAATATCAACTATTCTCGTTGACTTCAAATTATTCCAGCATTGGCTTATTACCCATTCTTGATTAATCAATTAGAAGTCAAAGAGAATAGTTTATATTTATTCCGATAGATGGCGCAAGCCATCAGCAACTTTCAGTTGCACGATAAGCAGATGCCTTTTTTCATAATTCCTTAATTCGTTTAATTAAACGGAGATATATCATTTCTCTCATAAAGTATACCAAACTCCCAATCTTTGTATACGATAAGCCTAATTTTATTTAAACGTGAAAAGCTTAAATAAAAATTATTTTTTACTTTAATTAATCGAATATGAACCAAACTATCTAAAATAAAAAAAAAATATTAACGTAATTTAAACAATGTGATATGTAAGTAATAAAGTATGACGTCTTTTCTAGTCGTCTCAAAGTGACACCAGCTTGCCACTGGACACCAGGGGGATCCAGAGAGGGACAAAGAAGGGGCGTTGGTCCGGATCTTGACAGTTAGTTAGGTTACAGTGGATATTTTCGGACAGCCCCGCTCAGTTCTAGGTTAGTTGTCATCTCACGGCGGCCCTCGTGTCCGCCGTTTTGGCTCCTCTCTGCCTCCGCGGCTTCATGCAGGACGCCGAGCTTTCCTCAGTTAATCCTCAACTTTCCCCTGGTCCTGGTGCCACGTGAGACGTACTAGGAGAGCGTCTTTGGATCCCAAACTTTGTCCTTACTGTCCCGTGCGGACTTCCCACTCTGCACGCCTTGCCGCCGATTGCTTCCAACTCACTTGCTGGCTTACCCGGGTTTACGACATATATATTCTTACGAAATCATTTCTAAGAGAGAAAAGGCAAAGATAATAGCATAATTGATTTTGTTTGCAATTATAAGTTTACTTTCTATTATCTCTCTCGGCTTACTGTTATATTTCTGAGATAAGAAATTTTTAGTTTGCTTTTTGGATACATGAAAAAATGATAGAGAAAATATGGTTTAACGGTTTATTAACTAAGTGTATGATTTTCGAGTCAAAAATGGAAATATCTTTATTTACGGGGCTGCTAACCAAAATAAATGATTTTTGAGCCCCAATGGCCGCGTAAAGAGGAATATATAAAACCACTATGACCAGGCTGGAGAGGCTAGGGACAGGATCTCAGTTAGGGAAGAGGCAGGTTAGGCCGGATTGGGTCCGTGGAGGTCAGGAGACAGGAAGGGAGGACTAGAACTTTGCAGCTCTAGCTCTGGTAGTTGGGCAAGACATTGATCTTGCCTCGTGGTCGGCAGAGAGGCCCTTGGCTGAGCAGTTGGCGCACTTGGCCGTGCGCGGGTTGGCGAGAGTTGGACAGCTTCGGCCTTGGTGGGGAATAATACAACGAAAAAAACAATAACAAATAGTTTATATAGGGAGAGCCGCGACATCTGGCGGTCTACTTTACAAAGTAGTGTTGCTACAATTTGTAATAAATTTAAATAAAATATTTTTATACACCCATACCTCGCTTTGCGTCGGGGCTACGTTAAAAAAAAAAAAACACGACGTAAATTGAAACGACGCAAAGTGAAAATAAAATTTTGATGGCATGGCGCAATCAAAATCAAAGGTTCCATATTTTAGGGGAAAAAAAAAAAAAATTAAAGTCTCGAATCCAAAACAACGCAACTTCGAAAATCTAACGACGCACAGTGAAAATCAGTAAAAATTAAGTAGCGACGCAACTTCGAAAAAACTCAAAGCGAGGTATTGGTGTATAATATAATATATTAAAAATAAAGAAGACATCTCCTGACCACGAGCACATATGCTTTTTAGATGGCAGAGCGCCATCTAGTGGAGAAAAAATAAACTAAACGTTTATTTAGCTTGCTCCGTGATATTTGGCCAACCTAATTTCTTGATAAATCAATAAAAGCCATCCACGAACGCGTTTCGCGCTGTTGGCACTCGTCAGTGTGGAGTAGGCTGTAACCACTGTGACCAAAAAGATTTTTGGTCCCAGAGGCTTCTTGAGAAATCAAGAAATGGGTATTTAAGGCCAAATTTGCGTATAGACGCTTAACACATGAAAAAAACAATAGAAAAAATATATAAATGTTATATAAAAAAAAATATTTTCTCTTTATTTTGGAATTGTTGAGATTATCTTGATTTTGGTTATCTTGAGAATTAAGCTACAGTGGACCCTCGGTTTGCGAGCATAATCCGTTCCAGAGCCATGCTCGTACTCCAAAACGCTCGTAGTGCGAAACTAATTTCTTATTTTTAATAATTGAAACTCGGGCAATTCTTCCATGAATTTTATTTTAATTAGAGTCGGTAAACACTTCGTGATAAGTATAAGAGAAGCTTGTACTCCATTCAATATTTGAAATCATAGCTATTATATTTTTAATGAAAGATTCGAAAGAAAAATTTTACACGTGATAGTTACTGAATTTCAAACCTAGTGATAAGTGAATAAAAAGATAATGCATAAATAAATGTATAAAAAAAGATAAAATAAACAAAAATAAAAGATAATGTTGGGATGGCTGATGCAATTGCGTTAAAAAAAACACTATTTGAGGGAAAAATGGCATAAAAGGGTTATTTTATAACATTTTATTTTTTTCTTTCAATTTTATCGAAGAACTGGTCCAATGACTGTTGCTTCTGCCTCTTTTTGAGAATTTCACGGAAATGCGACATCGCATTATCGTTGAACTGATCCGTCGCTCGCAAAGCAGCCGGCTTATTCGGGTGGTGCTTTGCTACGAACAATTGCACAGTTTCCCACATTTTACATATTTCCCGAATCTGATCTGAAGGGAGGGATCCCAGTGAATTTTATCCTCCTCTTCCCCAGACGAGATCACCTCCTTAACCTCTTGGTGTTGCTCGCGATGAAAATCGATCAGTTCATTTGTGGTAAGCTCCTGATCTTCTTCCTCCACAAGCTCTTGAATGATTGGCTCATTCACCTCCAGTCCTAAAGTTTTCCCCAGAGACACAATAACATCGATAATTGGTGGCTCCTGTTCACCAGACAACCCCTTAAAATCATATGCATGGACGATGTGAGGCCACAATTTTGTCCAAGCAGAAACGAGAGTTCTCTGGGAGACTCCATTCCATGCTTTATCAATGATCTTAAGGCAGTGGACAATGTTGAAATGATTCTGCCAAAACTCTCGGAGAGTAAGGTTTGTTTCTTCAGTTAATTCGAAGCATCTCTGAAAAAGTTCTTTGATATATATTTTCTTAAAGTTGGAAATGACCTGCTGATCCATAGGCTGCAGTAGTGGGGTGGTGTTAGGAGGGAGGAACCTGACCTCAATAAACTTGAATTCATCCAGTAAGTGATCCTTAAGGCTTGGTGGATGAGCAGGAGCATTGTCCATAACCAGCAACGCTCTGAGTGGCAGTTTTTTTTTCCGAAAGGTATTTCTTCACTGCAGGACCGAATGCTTCGTTCATCCACTCAACAAACAACAAACGAGTGACCCAAGCCTTAGTATTCGACTTCCACAAAACGTTCAATTGGCTCTTTTGCACTTTGTGTTTCTTGAAAGCCCGTGGATTCTCAGAATGATACATGAGCAGTGGCTTTACTTTCAAATCTCCACTTGCATTAGCACACAGCAAGAGGGTGAGACGGTCTTTCATGGGCTTGTGACCGGGCATTGTATTCGCTTCGACTGTAATGTAGGTTCTCTTCGGCATCTTTTTCCAAAAAAGTCCTGTTTCATCACAGTTAAAAACTTGCTGTGGGAGGTAACACTCGGTAACAACGAGCTTCTCGAACTCGGCAGTGAATGTCTCAGCTGCTTTAGCATCCGAACTTGCACCCTCTCCATGCCTCGTGACACTATGGATGCCACTTCTCCTCTTAAAGTTTTCGAACCACCCCCTGCTGGCTTTGAAGTCTGCATGTACTTCGTTCTCTATTGATGTACATGGTATTTTACTCCCGAGTTCGGCGTACAAGACCTTTGCCTTTTCACATATTAAATTCTGGGTTATGGTATCACCTGCTAATTGCTTCTCGTTTATCCATACAAGAATCAATTTTTCAACTTCTTCTAGAAGACGTAGACGCTGTTTTGATAGTCTTGTGACTCCTTTTGCTGCATCTAACTCCCTTAATTCCTTTTTCTTCTTCAATATTGTGCAAATCGTTGATGTCGACTTCTTATAAAATCTCGCTATTTCTGTCACCCGCATGCCACGTTCGTGCTTTTCAATCATTTCCCTCTTTGCCTCCATTGTGATAATATCCTTCTTCTTACCCAATTCTCTTTCAACATATTTCTTCACGGGGCCCATTTTGCAGTGGTTATAGGATTTTTATAGCAAGAGAGGTAGAAATTGTCACCAATTTTTGAAAATACATATATAATCTAAAAAATAAATAAGAAATTAAAAAAAGCTATTCCTTTATCATTGAGAGATAATATCATCGTTGAATTAAAATTAGTCAAAATGATATACAGAGTATTTTAAGATTAAAGAAAACTTTTTAACTTTAATAGCAACTTTTAAGATTTTAATAGCAACTTTTTAAATTTTAATAACACCTTCGAGCCTTTGTTTACAAATGGAAAAAGTTATCTTAAAAATTAAAAAAGTTTTCTTTAATTTTAAAATACTATATACATGTATATATATATGTATCGATTTGAATATATACATTATAGTATGTATTAAATATATATACTGTGTGTACTTATATTATAATGATTAATAACAATCCATAAATAAAATAATATTTAATATAAAAATATGCCCTCATCCCGCCGCTAAAGGTGGAAATGGAAAAGAGGGGCAACCATCACGAGTTGCTCGTAATGCGAAATTTCACTCGTAATCCGAGGTAAAATTTTTCAAAAAATTTTGCTCGTACTGCGAAAAGCTCGTACTCCAAGGTGCTCGTAAACCGAGAGTCCACTGTATATTGGTGCAGTCGTGGTTGAATAATAATCTTGAAAATATAATGTCTTTTGATCAGAGATTTCTTTATTGAGCTGAGTAATACACACACACATATGAAAAACATAATTTTGTAAAAGTACCGCCTGGCTTAAGGCGAATAGAACAAGGAAAACAAAAGATTATTTACATAATGTACAAAGATTTGAGCCAGCCAACGGAGAAGAACAACAACGAGTTTTTATAAACAAAGCGTGACCTCTGGCGGTCGATTTATCAGTATTTGTATCTATGAAATATATTTTTAAATAAAATAATATTTTAATATAACATTTTAAATAATACCTTTATATAACACTAGCCGAATGACCCGGGCAACGCCCGTGTTTTACCCGATTGAATGTTTTGATTCAAATACTATTTGTTACAATTATAAATTGTGGTCATGTGGCCTAGTGGTCATGGCATCTGCCCGGTAAGCGGAAGGTCGTGGGTTCGATTCCCATCCCTTGACACTTTTTTTATTTTATCCATTCTGGCCAAAATCTATCCGTGAACTTCACACAGTGAACTTCACACAGACAGAATAAGGCAATTATATAAGTAGATATATATTCAGATAATAAAAAGGCATCCATATAAAAGATACCAAACACATTCGGGTTAACTCATTGATTTCCTAGAAGCAAGTTCTCTGTTACATCATCTTTTAATTATAACTCGAGACAGATTAGTGTTCTGTCAAGTTGGTGTTAATTAATTTTGGGTTTGTTTGCTCCCTCAACTCTGGATTTTATTTGCGTGAATCTTTTTTCTTTCTTTCTTCGCCAATTTTCTTATTTCTCTGAATAAATAAGAATAAAGTTAATAAATCTATATATAGTCAGGAGGACAGAGGTATTCCCTCTTATCTGGACTGGACCGACCGGTCGGGGAAAACAATGGCGCCACGTGGAAGGAGGAAAAACTCAGTTCTCCTCTCTTACTCTAACTGCTGGGGCTCATGTACATAGTAACTCTTATTTTATTTAAGACGAATAATCCTTTCAATAATTATAATAACGAATAGATTCAAAAAGGATAAGTTTCTTTATTTGAAAAATCAATTCAAGCTTTTGGGCGCAAGCTGCCCTTCTACAGGAATAATAGATACAATTTCAAGTAGTCATGTATGTACAGATACATGACTACTTGAAATTGTATCTATTATTCCTGTAGAAGGGCAGCTTGCGCCCGAAAGCTTGAACTGATTTTTCAAATAAAGAAACTTATCCTTTTTGAATCTATTCGTTATTATACTCTTATTTTATATTTAAAATCTCTCATATTACTTATTAAATAAATATTTAAAGTAATTCGAAGGCCTAGTTAATTATTTTTCATCGCGACAATATCCATTGGAAATAAAATTGTAAACATCAACATTACCATAACTATATTGAAAGATTATAAACTCAGCTTCTTCTATAGAACATGTTTATTTTGGTATCTTTCGAACGACATTGTTCTTCAACGGGCGTAAAGACAAGGTGTGATGTGTGCAATTATATAGACGTACATTGAGAGTGTTAGGATTTTTATAAGTTGTTTTTCATATAGATTTATATATTTACTAGCCGAATGACCCGGGCAACGCCCGGGTTTTACCCGATTAAATGCTTTTATTCAAATACTCTTCGTTACAATCATAAATTGGTGCCGTGGATGTCATTCTTGTATAATATATAAATGAGTTTTAAAAATTGTAAAAAAAAAAAAATGCATCGGCCGGGAATCGAACCCGGGCCGCCCGCGTGGCAGGCGAACATTCCACCACTGAACCACCGATGGTTATGAGAAATGGCCATATTTGGGTATTTATTCCATTCACAAAAGCAAACGGTGACAGAATTGATTATTAAGAATTGTTGCTTGATGACTCTGATAACTGTATATATTAATATTTTGACCAGATGACCGGACGACTTTGCATGTATATATATGGTTTTAGAAATGATGTAAATTAGTTAGTTATGAAAGTAAATTAAGTGTTAATTTCTTGGAGGTGTTGGTGATCACTCTGCTCGATGGTAGAATAGGGAAGTCTTAGCTCCTAACAGAGAGCCAAGATATTGTTGCACCAAGTTGCAGCCTTGCAGGGTCGTCGACCTTGGTTTCCTCCTTCTTGGTGTTATACACCGAGCGGGTTTCCATACTTAAAGCAAATAAAGAAAAATAAATAAAAATAAATTAACTTTTAAAGTTATTGTGTTTATTTATTCTTCCTCGTAGGTCGTGATCCGCAGTCTTGGTCCTCTCTCGCTCCAATAACCAATCAAGATATATGTACAATAACAATATTACAAAAGGAATGAAACTATAAAAAGGAATTATGATAATCTATATAATCTGTTTTAAATAAATATTAAATACCATAGAATATTTTTAATAAATGTAGGCCGCATTGATGCAACAATATATACAAATTGGTAACAAATACGATAGCAGGTAGAATTACATATTGAGAATTAAACCAGTTATGTAAATCCTTGTGTTGGAGTAAGGTAAACAACAATAAATCACGACGTTTATCTATAGAGACTTGTATTTCCATTCAAAAGTATAGCATCAACAAGAAAATAGAAATCCCGGAGATTTACCATTTATTAATGCAATAGAACTCAGCCTTTGCCGGTCCCAAACCCGGATGAAAAATGAGGAGGAGAAGCAGTAACAAGCTCACTAAAAAACCTGGTTTCAGCTGACCCGGCTGATAGTACCCTGTAAAGGCTCCTAATCCAGAGATACAGGATGAGCAGCGTTTGTACTCCATGTTAGGAGCGGCTGCACATGGCGTCTGTTCCTCATGTCAGAGGCGGCCATTTCTTTTGGAGCTAAGTCGGCCTGCCACTGAGTAGTGCTCCCATTCTTAATGACAAAGGCAGACGCAATCTACTTCATCCAGTCAAGTCTCAAGCTCTACAAGCTTAATACCCTGATATGATTGAGTGGAGATAAGAAAGAAGAAGATTAATGCAATAGCCATGAATCACAATATTCTATTTCAGATACATCCCTCATTTGCTTATTTATCATCTTTATCCAAAGATTGTTTACCTACTCAAATACAAGGATTTCCATAACTGGTTTATTTCTCAATATGTGATTCTACCTGCCATCATGTTAGGTACCAATTTGTATATAGATGGGAAATTTGCTGGGAGGAAATTAATCCATAGAAACAATGGGCGCTTCTCCCGTCAAAATAAACGTCAGAATCTGACGCCATCAATTGACCGTCGCCGCAACTAGCGGCATCGGGTCGGTGACAAAGCCACAACACCAACTTTGGCAAATTTTCCACCTATGTTCTAGCCATAGATTTGGCCCAGCCACATTGCCAGCTAAACACCTCTTTGGTATATGGTGAGGATTCCATTAGATCCCGTGTGGATCTCATGGAATAAAGTCCGCCCTAGACTGACGAGGGCCATTAGTCCGAAACCATGGTCTCTAGGTGGTGGCTTATCAGTTTGTTGGTGTTGTGGCTTTGTCACCGACCCGATTCCACTAGTTGCGGCGACGGTCAATAGATGGCGTCAGATTCTGACGTTTATTTTGACGGGAGAAGCGCCCATTGCTTCTATAAATTTGTATATACTGTATCTTGGCACTCAATGTACGTCTCTATAATTGCACACATCACACCTTGTCTTTACACCCGTTGAAGAACAATGTTGTTTGAAAGCTAGCGAAATAAACATGTTCCATAGAAGAAGCTCCTTTTGAGTTTATAATCTTATAGAAATATCATTTATTTTCATATTTTTCTAAATAGAATGATGTGGTATTAGCAAAATAATATTTTCCATAATAAATATTCGATTGAAATTCTTTTCTTAGCACTTTATTTCGAAGATAAATGTTAATTAAAAGATAAAAAAATGTCGTAAATTAGATGTAACAAGTTTTCCTCAATGCCCTTCTAAAATGTCTACATATTGCGGGAAAGGAAAGTTCCTAATTCATAAAGAGAAAGTCGAGGAATTAGTGAAGCCCTGGGTAATGATATTCTAATTTTCTTCAATTTCCTGGCACATCCTAGAAGCAATGGCCACCCAGACCTTTCAGTCCATAAACCGGCATGCATAGCATGCCCTCTGCTGCATTATCTAGGCCACCGTACCAAAGGAATGATGTATTCTCCATGCACCGAGCGGCCATTGTTTGGCCCCTCGCGCCCGCCATTATGGTCTGGCTCCATGGGGTCGACCAATCAACCCACAGGCGTCTCCGAGAGTTCATGGCAAGGTTGCTGACCGAGCCCACCCGTTCGGACTTGGCTTAACCCGTCCTACGCTCCAATAGGACTCCCCCCCCCCCCCCCCCCCTTTGGCCCTCGTACCCTTAGTTCACAGTACTCCCTAAATCTGCCGACGAATCAAGGACCTCTGAGGTTCCGAGGTTTACACAAGGAACCAACGCGAAGGCGGGAGGGGTGGTACTACTGTGTGCACATTTCCTGGCACAGAGATAAAGCAATATAGCTTTGTTTAAATAACACATTTTTGAGAAAGCAATACATCCAATTTATTTATTACCAGTTGCAAATATAACACGCCATTATGATACATCAGAGCGCCATCTGTTATGAATATTCGAAACTAATATAGTCGCATTAAGAGATTACAGTAAGGGCAGTAGAATTGTTTAATTTTCAAAAGAATCATACGCGTCTATAATAGTTTCGAATTTTCGTAAAACACGCTATATCCGATCAGGATAATTGCTCGTGAAACTATTTACAATAATTGTAGTAGAATAGGTAACAGAATTTTCAAAAAGAAAATAAACAATTAAGAAAAAAGAGCATTAAATAAACATATATGACATAATAAAAATATGATTTTTATTATTCATAATATAATTAAAATTCTAGAACAAAATAATTACATAACCATAATATTTATTAAAATTGTTTTCCTAATATAACTGAAATTATAATTTAAATAATAAAATTAAAAATAAGAACTAAACACAGAGTTAATTTTTAAAATGTGAAGGAATGCCAAACAAAAATAATATAACCTAATTTACTATTTTTTTAAATATAATAATAAGATTGTTGGATGGTCTTGGTATATAAAACTGTTTGCTTTGAGAAATAATGAAAATAAATATAATTTAATACATAAAAAGTTATTTTTCATTTTTTCTTTTTATCCACGACTGCATGAAAGGTAACGTGACTAGAATATACGTTTTTTTTTATGGCATATACATTAAACAAATAAGCAACAACATAAGCAGATAGAAGAAATTGCAAAGTAGTTATTTACAATATGTTAAGCAATGATGGAAGTTGATGAAGTTATCTGTAATGTATCGTGGCGAGAGAAAGTTGATCAAGTTGAGCTATTTACAATAAATTCAATAGTAATGGCCTCCCACAGGGATCAGTCTTGTCTCCACTTTTTTATAACTGGTACACCCATGATATTCCCCAAACAACTTCAAAAAAATTTATTTACGCAGATGATACAGCCATTCTAGCCCAAGCAAAGACTTTCGAGGAACTGGAAATTCAACTGAATAAAGATCTTGAAACTCTACATAATTACTTTGAAAACTGGTCTCTGAGGCTTAATCCTGCAAAATCTGTACATTGCTGTTTCCATCTTAACCATCACAGAGCTGAAAGAAAACTCAACCTATTTATCAATAACTCTCAGATAACTCATAGTGAACATCCCAAATACCTAGGCATTCATCTTGACCGCACTCTCACCTTCAAAACTCATCTCACCAAGTTAAAGGGGAAACTATCATCACGTAACAATATCCTCCATAAGCTGGCCGGCTCTTCCTGGGGCAGTGATGCCAACACCCTGCGTACTTCTGCCTTGGCATTGATCTTCTCCACGGCTGAGTATTGTGCTCCAGTCTGGGAGGGGAGCTGCCACACGAAGCTAATAGACATACAACTAAATTCTACCTTACGAATTATAACAGGGGTTTGCCAACCTACAAGAATCGACTGGCTTCCAGTTCTTGCTCACGTCTCTCCACCTGAGCTACGCAGAAAGGAAGCCACCAAGAAAATGTACCTAAAACTCTTGTATTCACCCGACCTCGAAATTAACCCTATCCTACAGTCTCCCCCAAATCATAGACTAAAATCAAGGAAGCCGATATGGTCCAGAGGAAACCAACTTCTCTCCCAAAATTTTAATATCTAAGAAGCATGGACAAATTCCTGGATCAGCTCCGATATCCCAAACAAGAACCTCATCACAAGCCCAAGTGTCAAGATCCCAGGTTTTTCCCTCCCTCGACGAGAATGGGTGCTTCTAAACCGCTTTAGGACAGGTCAAGGAAGGTGTGCTGAGCTGATGAAGTTATGGGGCTACACCAAAGATCCAAATTGTGCCTGCAACGTCCCACAATCAATGTCCCATATACTAGTTGACTGCCCGCTGTACAAATTCAATGGAGGAATCTCCAATCTCCATTCTGTCACCCCGGAAGCCCTGAACTGGCTGAAGGCCTTGCCTCTCAGACTTTAATGACCGATATGTCCTCACTTCTTTTTTCTAGATTTAATTCATTTTGTCTCCTCTCTAATTGTAAATACGCTGCTGTATCACCTCATAAGCATAAATAATAAACTAGAAGAAATCCACAATTTACATATTTCCGAAGATCGTTTGCGATTCTCCGAATATACAACCCTATTTATGTAAATACGGAAAAATTATAAACAAAGATTATATATATAATTTTATATTTTTATTCTTTTAATTTGCAAAATATCTTTTATTTTCAAGCTCTTTTTATTTCTTTTTTTAAATTATAATTATATATGAAAAAAAAACAATAGAAAAAATAAAAGATAAGTGGGTCAGGTGTATTAAAAATAAAGAAGGAATTTCCTGACCACGAAAAAGCACATGTGCTCGTGGTCAGGAAATGAATTATATATATACAGTAGAACTACCTCCCTGTAAAGGACAACACCTAATTACAGAGCCGAACTGTCCTTTAGGAAGAGGTGTCCTCTTACTGGAGAGTTGCTAAATTGTAAAAAATGATAATTTTGCGAGTGAAAACTGTCCTTTGTAGAGAGGTGTCCTCTTACCGGAGAGTTTCCAAATTGTAAAAATGGTAATTTTGTAAATGAAAACTGTCCTTTGTAGAGAGGTGTCCTCTTACCGGAGAGTTACTAAATTGTAAAAATGGTAATTTTGTAAATTAAAACTGTCCTTTGTAGAGAGGTGTCTTCTTATCGGAGAGTTGCTAAATAGTAAAAATGGTAATTTTGAAAATGAAAACTGTCCTTTGTAGAGAGGTGTCCGCTAAAGGGAGGTTCTACTGTTTATACATGATACTATGTACAATGAATATGGCGCCATATGCAGGGTTTGGTGGAGTTTTTACTGTAAGAAGACAATGACAATTAAAATAATTTTATTGACATCTTGTCAATACATGCAAAAGTTCACAGTCTGTACTATTTTAAAAGATATTCTACGTATTCCTCGTATATCGCGAAATACGTGGTGTCGCTGGAGACCCGCTGATGATTCTCCACCAATCTCTGCAGCGCTGGCGCCATGTTCATTGTACACAGTATGATACATATATATTATAAAAATACAACCTTTCGCATTGAGTTTCTTTTATTATGATATGCGCGAGCTTTCGGGCTGGAGCCACCCTTCTACAGGCAAAAAATGAAACATTTGATTCTCGAGAGACAGTTATATACATTTGATTTGTTACAAATTTTACATAAAATATCAGAAAGAAAAGTAATAAATCTACATAAATTATTACTATTTTACTATGTTTAACAATTGGAAATAATTTAACTTTAAATTTCAATATTTTAATAAAGTTAAGTTTTAGACTATGGATTGGATAAGCGACAAATCTGATTTTTTTGTGGTATGGAATATGACAAAATTGTTCTGGGATATCTATTCTACGATTAATGCTATTGTGTTGTTTGGAAATCAGCGATTCAAGGATTAATCTTTCAGATTTGGTGGTTATGTTACTGTAGTGTGGCAAGTTGGACTGTCTAAATTAAATTTGTGGCCGGTATTCATGGTATGTTGAAAAATGAGGGATCTTGGGTCTTTGGTCTTCATATTGTAAGTATGTTCCTTCAATCTTGTCTTTATTTTCCTGCTTGTTTCTCCTACGTATATAGATGGACAATCAATGCATGACACGGAATATATGGCATTTTTCTTCTGAAGGGGATTCTGGTCTGTGGTCGATTTTGAATCGCTGATTTCCAAACAACACAATAGGATTAATCGTAGAATAGATATCCCAGAACAATTTTGTCATATTCCATACCACAAAAAATCAGATTTGTCGCTTATCCAATCCATAGTCTAAAACTTAACTTTATTAAAATATTGAAATTTAAAGTTATTTATTTCCAATTGTTAAACATAGTAAAATAGTAATAATTTATGTAGATTTAATACTTTTCTTTCTGATATTTTATGTAAAATTTGTAACAAATTAAATGTATATAACTGTCTCTCGAGGATCAAATGTTTCATTTTTGCCTGTAGAAGGGCGGCTCCAGCCCGAAAGCTCGCGCATATCATAATAAAAGAAACTCAATGCGAAAGGTTGTATTTTTATTTTTTAATATTTGTAGCGCATTTTTGTTTACTTCATACATATATATGTAGTAATTCTGTTGTTGTTCCTGTTGGATTAATGCAGTGTGGCATGTTGGTTGCAGTCGTGGTGGCCACAATGTTCAGAGTGGGTTCAGACGTGATTGGAATTACACAAAAGGACGAGACATGTTAGATGTCACCATAGAGATGGCGAGAGAGCAAGTGAAGCCGACACCGGTCAGTGGAGATCTGTCTAGAGGGGTCTGTCAATCGTGTCTCAGAACGGACTAATCTGTTTGAGTAAGAAAGGGGCACACTTGGGAACCCGACTTGTTTTTCGGACCTTTCTCCTCTACTGGCGCCGACTGTCACTCACTCGAAATTTTATTTGTCACTTTGGCAATTACATTATAACTACAACACATGGAGACATAGATATATATTGGAATATATTACAACATATATATAATTATAATTTTTTACTGTAAGTAGAGTTGTTGAAAATTTGATGAACTCTTTAGGCAAAGGTGTCGGTCAAACTAATTAAACTTCCCCGTAACCTAATTACACAGCATTATTCCAAACAAAAATGATATTTTTAGATTTCTGATTCAATTTGTAAGATTCCTCTCTAGTTCCCAGCTCCAATTGAATTAGCCACTCGAACAAAGGAAATTACTGCCTCTGAAATAAGAAGTCAAGGAAGAATATTTGAATAAAGCAAAGAGATAATTTGAAATAAATATAATTATTTTAACACACACAGAGCAAATCATTTTTCTAAATTAGGTAAAAATATTTATGGAGGAACATTACTCAAGGGATTTTATTTTCTAGAGGAATTACACGAAAATATTTTTATATAAATACAGAGGTGAAATATACTACAGTATTTCTACTTGGTGGGATTTTACTGAAACCTTTGATGTCTTGAAGATCATTTGTGGGTTGGAAATAAATTCAGAAATATATATTGTAGCAAATTATTATTTTTGGTATTTTATATATAGATTAATAATTATGATATTTATAATATAATATAATGCGGCTTGTGATTGTAAAACGACATTTAAAAATCCAGGGTAGCCTAGTGGACATGGCATCTGCCCAGTAAGCGGAACAGAGTGGTTTCGATTCCCATTCCTGGACACTTTTATTTTTCCGTTTATCATTACTCTTCACAATTCATCCTTGCATACCTCATCCCAAAGGTTAGAAATAATCGTTATTTCTCCTTGAAATAAATTTTGATTTTTCGTTGAAAAGAAACACATGCGGGATAGTTTTAAAATATCGTTTTATGATATTTAATAATGCCTTAATGACCAATTTTTTTTTGGTCGTTAAGGTACAGCTTGCACCACGCTGATGAGGGCCAACAGCCCGAAACGCGTCCGTGGTTAGCTTTTCTTGATTAATCAAGAATGGGTATTTGGCCAATACTGGAATAACTAAAAATCAACGAGAATAGTTGATATTTATTCCGATAGATGGCTCAAGCCATGAGCAACTTTCAGTTGCACGATAAGGAGATGCCTTTTTCTTAAGATATTTATATTCTTCATGTTTTACTACTCTGGAAACTTCCCTCATTGCTTATCTTGTATCTTATAAATGTTTATTTTGTTCTTGTCTTAAATAAATTTCTGTGTTATTCTGAAGTTTGACTTTTCTAATTTTCCATGTGACAACAAACATAAACCAATGAATTATTCAACTCCCGACGTGGTTCATAAACCTGCTGTCACTCTTTTCATCATTTCCCTGAGGAGAATAACAGGAAGTCATTGAAATATCAGGAGTTAAATCATTGGTTGATATGGCTGTGTTGTTCTCTCAATCTTAATCTCCTTTTAGATTCTTTTTAATTGAATGTAACAGGAATTTTATATCTGGGGGAGGGAGATTTGTCAACCATCATGACTGGGTGAAGTAGAATGCCTTTGTCATTAAGACTGGGAGCACTACTCAGTGGCAGGCCGACTTAGCTCCAAAAGAAATGGCCGACTCTGACATGAGGAACAGACGCCATGTGCAGCCGCTCCTAACATGGAGTACAAACGCTGTTCATCTTGTATCCCTGGAGTCCTTACAAGGTACTATCAGCATGGCCAGCTGAGCCCAGGTTTTTTACCAAGCTTGTTACTGCTCCCTCTCCTCCTTTTTCATCCGGGCTTGGGACCGGCAAAGGTGGAGTTAATTTTATATCTATAGTTTATAAATTTTGTTTTATATTTTGGAAGTATAAAATTATTTAGGCCTATCACCTGATTCTAGACTATGTCCAATTTCACCGCTAAATGTTGGTTACATAGGTAAAGCCCTGAAGTCGAACTTTCTATTTGTTGTTTTTTATCCCCTTGTGTAAAGATTACACAAATTTCATAAGTCCATGTTCCTCCAGCTGTTTATAGACAGTGTTGTTGTTGTTTCTTATCCCCTTGTGTAAAGATTACACCAATTAAATGAGTCCATACTCCTCGAGCTGTTTATAGACAGTGTTGTTGTTGTTTCTTATCCCCTTGTGTAAAGATTTCACCAATTCCATGAGTCCATACTCCTCGAGCTGTTTATAGACAGTGTTGTTGTTGTTTCTTATCCCCTTGTGTAAAGATTACACCAATTCCATGAGTCCATGCTCCTCCAGCTGTTTATAGACAGTGTTGTTGTTGTTTCTTATCCCCTTGTGTAAATATTACTCCAATTCCATGAGTTCATGCTCCTCTAGCTGTTTATAGACAGTGTTGTTGTTGTTTCTTATCCCCTTGTGTAAAGATTACACCAATTCCATGAGTCCATGCTCCTCCAGCTGTTTATAGACAGTGTTGTTGTTTCTTATCCCCTTGTGTAAAGATTACACCAATTCAATGAGTCCATGCTCCTCCAGCTGTTTATAGACAGTGTTGTTGCTGTTTCTTATCGCCTTGTGTAAAGATTACACCAATTCCATGAGTCCATGCTCCTCCAGCTGTTTATAGACAGTGTTGTTGTTGTTTCTTATCCCCTTGTGTAAAGATTACACCAATTCCATGAGTCCATGCTCCTCCAGCTGTTTATAGACAGTGTTGTTGCTGTTTCTTATCCCCTTGTGTAAAGATTACACCAATTCCATGAGTCCATGCTCCTCCAGCTGTTTATAGACAGTGTTGTTGCTGTTTCTCATCCCCTTGTGTAAAGATTACACCAATTCCATGAGTCCATGCTCCTCCAGCTGTTTATAGACAGTGTTGTTGTTGTTTCTTATCCCCTTGTGTAAAGATTACACCAATTCAATGAGTACATGCTCCTCCAGCTGTTTATAGACAGTGTTGTTGCTGTTTCTTATCCTCTTGTGTAAATATTACACAAATTCCATGAGATCATGCTCCTCGAGCTGTTTTATGATAAGCAGTGACCTCTCCCAAAGGTCCTGTTTAGTACATCTAATGCAAGCCAAAATCTGTCCTGGAGCTGCAGGTGCCAAGCTACATTTAGGGCAAGTGGGATAGATTTTGTTATTATTTTCTATCTTCAATGGCTTGAGATGGCCTGTTCTAAATCTTGTTGTTTGATGCTGTCTGATGTTCAGAGCTCCTGGGTTCACTCCACGGCACCATTTCTATAAGCATAAATAGGTGATGTACACACACCTTTACGTTAAGCTATTATTTATGCGGGAAAAGGTTATAAATAGAGGGAAGAAGCGCAACTACTTGTATTGTCAGTACACCGCATGTATACACATGTAGTACGAGGGTGAGAAGAGGGTACATAAGTAAGCTTGTACAGTATATGCACTACGTGTCTAACATAGGGTCAACAGAGAGCCACTGGGGCAGTCCAAGACGCCTTCACTCGTAGCTGGAATGTTTATCAGTTTTAGAAGACGATTCCTCTTTTTGACAATGTGGACATCTGAGATGACCTGGACAAGTCGGTTCGAACACATAGCTTAGATCATCTTCAGAAACCAACAATTCCTGTCACCGCACATAAGGATAATATGGAAATATCTTTATTTACGGGCTGCTAACCAGAATGAATGATTTTTGAGCCCCGATGGACGCATAAAGCGGAATATATACATTGCTGTACTGTTGGAGGGGCCCCGGGGATGGGTGGCCAGGGGATCATCGCCAGGTGAGGCCAGGAGAACCGGAATGTATCAGTGATCCGCGGAGATCAGGGGGAGACAAGTGCAATAGTATTAAGAATAGTATTGAGAGGATATTCAAAACAAATAATTTAGTCAATTTGTTAAAAAATTCCAATTTATATTCCTATATTTAATTATCTGATTTTTTTTACAATAATTAAGTTTGACCATGATCACGTAATGTATAAAACATACGCTCAATCTCAACAACCGTTCTCAAAGATGAAAAAAAAAACTTTCAGACAAAGAAACAAAAGAAAATTTAATTTTAAGCACAAACTCATTTACTCTTTTCATAATTAGGGGAGACAATGACAAAATAAATTTGAATGTATCTCCCCCACATTTTTGTTGATAATTGAGCAAAAAGTGGCTAATACATATGCAAAAGGTCTTGTACCAACGTAATTTTATGCAAAATTCTAATTTTTAAATTTGTATAATAGTAAGGACCTTCCTTTTTTTCTTCGTGGTCAGCGCACTATTTGTGTTTGGTAATTAAAATCTTCTGCAGGATTTCTTCTGCATAATTTATTACACTTTGTTCCGCCATCTTGTTAATTATCTTCAGGATGACGTACAGTATTCTGCTTGCAAATTTTCATCCAATTATTTTAGAATTCTACTGAAATTACCCGAAAGTTTGAAGAGGAAGGTTCCAGATTTCAATTTGTCTAGTAGGTCGGTGGAAGGATGGTCTAAACCGTTAGTTTTGGACCGTTACGACCCGGGTTCGATTCCCGCCCTGGGCACTTTTTTCTTATTAAAAAAAAGCTCCAATGGCTCCCGATTCTTGCAAAATTCCAACCCCACCAGCGAGTACAAGGTACCAAACGGGGTTCTGGCATATTTGTAAGTGCAAAGTCGAACTGCTTTTCACATGTGTAGACATGTAGTGCACTTACAGTAAAAGCAGTCGTCGTCAACCTCTATCCACCATGATTATCATGGCCGGTACAACATGTACTAGGGGGAAAAGTGGATATTTACAACTGAAATGTTTAAAATTGTAATAAAACTGCAGTTTAGCTTTACAGCTATACTTAATAGATATATTTTTTAAAATATATTCAAACTTATTTATTTATTTATTTCAATACACAAAACGCGATATCCCGGATAGGTATAATTGCGTCGATTTACATTTTTAAACAGAAACAGTTATAATATCATGTGAAAAAATAGTACAAATGTGACATTGTACTGGGATAAGGTGCATAAATTATGAAAAAGGCATCTCTTTATCGTGCAAATGAAAGTTGCTGATGGCTTGCGCCATC
The DNA here is from genome assembly GCA_030710605.1 of Cordylochernes scorpioides. Classification (NCBI taxonomy): domain Eukaryota; kingdom Metazoa; phylum Arthropoda; class Arachnida; order Pseudoscorpiones; family Chernetidae; genus Cordylochernes; species Cordylochernes scorpioides. The sequence continues at coordinate 94,561,278 of CP092863.1, read as the reverse complement.
TTTCGGAATAAATATCAACTATTCTCGTTGATTTTCAATTATTCCAGAATTGGCCAAATAACCATTCTTGATTAATCAAGAAAAGCTAACCACGAACGCGTTTCGCGCTGTTGGCCCTCATAAGCGTGGTGCTTTTTGGTCGTTGAGGTACAGCTTGCACCACGCTGATGAGGGCCAACAGCCCGAAACGCGTCCGTGGTTAGCTTTTCTTGATTAATCAAGAATGGGTATTTGGCCAATTCTGGAATAATTAAAAATCAACGAGAATAGTTGATATTTATTCCGATAGATGGCGCAAGCCATCAGCAACTTTCAGTTGCACGATAAGGAGATGCCTTTTTCATAAGTTATAATATCATTATACAAGAAAAAATAATAATAAAAAATAAAAAGAGAAACAATAATATATATTAGGAACCTGAACCTTTCAGGTTAGAAAGATAATCACAAATATATTTACAAAAATAGTTAAATCTGTGTCAATTCTCTCTCTGCTATTTACAAATTGATATACAACATTGTTTACAGTTCAGCACACAAACAAAGTTGAAAACAAAAAGTGATTAAAACAATCGAGAGAAGAATTAGACAGTGTTTGTAGAGCTAACTTGTCAGAGCTTCAATACAACAATGGAAAATATCCCAAACAATAAATTGTTATCAGCTAATTAAACTTACACCTCAGGCAACAAAGAAATTGTTGGAACTTCGCTCGAAAGAAAAATTGGAAGAAATTTTTTGCCACTAATTCCCCAGATCGCACCACTTTTGGGATACCTTCCAAGACAGCTCGAATTTCATTTTGGATTGTGTAGAATTAATCACAGAAATTCAGTGATAAATATTTAATTTTGACTTCGAACCTCTTCAACTAATTGTCTATTGAATTTTTCATGAGGCTGTTTGACTCTCGGTGTTTTTTTTCTAGCTTGATAAAACATGTTGTGCTCACAAATACATAAAATATAAGTACTGGAAACATTTATTAAACAAACGGTTCAATATTTCTTGCACGTTTTGTATATCCATTTATTTATTAGAAATTATTTTCGCTCTATAAAGGTCTAACTCTTACCCTGATGCGGTATTTGTATTCGAGATTCTGAACTTGTGATGGAAGCACAATATTACAAAGTAGAAAATTAGGAAAAACAAACTTCAGAATTACACGGCAATTTATTTAATGTAAAATCAAATTGAGAGTAATAAAATATTCTAGAATACAAATGAAAACACCAAAATGCGATTGTTTCTTTTCACAAATAAATCAAACTTATACTGTCCTTACTGCGATAAAAAAAATATTCGGATGGCTTGGCTCATCAGTGGTGAACCCTCCCAGCGGTTTCGCCAATCCAATCTACCAGATCATTCTTTAGAGCTCTAATACTGTATTGGATCATTCTGATTATATACGCTACACTGAAGGATAGAATCTTAGAAATGGTATTTAAGTAAACTATGAACATAAGCTTATAGGACAGTAGAATTACATATAAATATTTACATTGAGCAATGCTCTTCCGTAAATTTATTTGTGAAAAGAAACATTCGTGTTTTGGTGTTTTCATTTGTATTATATAGATGGCGCGTTATTGCTTTGTATATTTGTGCCTAACTTGTCCTTATTGTAATATGTATATTTAAATGTAATTCTACTGTCCTAAAAGCTTATGTCTATAGTTTACTTAAATACAATTTCTAAAATTCCACCCTTCAGTGTAGCATATAAAAGCAGAATAATTCAATACAGTATTGGAGCTTTAAAGAAGCGGTCTGGTAGATTAAAAAAAAAAATTGGCGAAACCACTTGGAGGGTTCACCCATGATGAGCCAAGCCCTAACAATATTTTTCATCGCAGTAAGGACAGTAGAAGTTTGATTTATTTGTGTGGAAGAAACATTCGCGTCTTAATGTTTTCATTTGTAACAAGGAACTTATCCTCGGTGGTCTTTTTTATCATTATTATTTATAATTCAAAAGATTCGATTTTTCGGAAACAATAAAAACACCGTTTACCTAAACAATAAGGTTAATACCAATATATTCCTTAAATTTGAACAATTTGAGAATATAACAAAGGTAAAATATCATGTAAACCAATGCTATTGTAGCGAAGTATTTTTTAAATATCAATAACATATTATCAATTTCTTTATTTACTATGTACACTTCCCTCATTCCTTCTATTTTGTTTACCATTCATAGTTTGTTGGGGGGGAGAAGTCCGACCACACCTCCCTGCGGTCCCCCCTGGACCCTTGGAATATTCGACCAAATTCTGGTTCGTTTCCAAGGTGACTAAAGTGGCAACGGCACCCATTTTCTAATGAAGAGCAAGATAGTGGATATTGCTGCTGATGTGATGGAGATGCATGGAGACATCTGAGACTCTTCTTTGGACACGACAACAACAACATTCATAGTTTGTTCCTGCCTTATATAAATTGCTGTGTCATCTTGGAGTTTTTCTTTCCTAATTTTCCACGTGGCAATATAGTAATTCCCCTTACTTGCGTACATCATTCATTTCATAACATCATACCAACTCTTTACACATGTTACAACTCCGCCGGTCCAAGCCCGGATGAAAAAGGAGGAGGGGGAGCAGTAACAAGCTCACTAAAAAAACCTGGGCTCAGCTGGCCCGGCTGATAGTACCCTGTAAGGGCTCCAGGGATACAGGATGAGCAGCGTTTGTACTCCATGTTAGGAGCGGCTGCACATGGCGTCTGTTCCTCATGTCAGAGGCGGCTATTTCTTTTGGAGCTAAGTCGGCCTGCCACTGAGTAGTACTCCCAGTCTTAATGACAAAAGCAGACTCAATCTACTTCACCCAGTCATGATGGATGTCAACAGACACCATCAACAAGCTTTACAAGCTTGATACCCTAATATGATTGAGTGGAGATAAGAAAGAAGAAGACACATGTTACAGGATCTGAAGAACCATTCAATTCTATAAATTCATTTAAAGGAATTTATTTCCCATTATTTCCTAATCAATTTAGTATTTATCAGAATCAACAAAGTTCCCTTCAGTACCGTTTTGTTGTCATTTTGACTCAAGACAAATTCAAACATTTCTAAATGACTTCATTATTGGAAACTAATTTGTTACAATTTCTTCCCCAACTGCTTATTTCTTAATTATTTAGAATATTTTTTTATAAAGTGATTTTAAATTAAGTCTTTTTTATACATTCTCTCTCCATCAACCTCCCCTCTTTCAGATTTCTTTCTTATAAAACATCGACTTTGAAAAGACCGCTTTTTTTGTCCTCCAAATTTTTTTACGGAATTTTTTACTCTCTTTCTTTGATTAATTTACTTTTTTAAAATTAACAATTTTAAAGAGGGTTTTTAATGACGGATTATTCAATAGAAAATTAAGGGAGGTTTCCAGTAACGAACTTATAAAAGCCTTTGGGAAAAAAGAGCTACGTTACCTTGGGGAATACCGTCTTCAAGTTGTGTGCGATCAGGGATAAATTGTGCTACTTATTTATCAAATTGTTTTTTATATTCTCTAAGAGAGAAAAAATATATTCAGATAATAAAAAAGATCTGTATTTTGTATCCCTAATTATTTTATGTTAGGTATATTAATTCAAAGAATTTTTCTCTATGTAAATAAATTATATATATATATGAATAAATATAAATTGATGATGATAACTTTAGCTAGCATATGATGATTAACAATTGGCAACTGTGTTAGTGCCTTCTTGATTCTTTTTTGTATTTCTTCTTAATTCTTAAATTTTACTTTTGTAGTTTCTATGCATAAAGATAACATTAAAAATATATTTAAGTAACATTTTCTCTTTTTTACCCCCAAAAACACCAACATTTTATTTATTACCGTTTTGATTGGAGATGAAAAAGTCAACCTTTATTACCGTATATAAACGTTTTTATCTTTTTGTGTTTTAAAATTACAAAATATTTTCTCACAATGAGTTTGTTTTTATTACAAAACGCTAGCTTTCAAGTGATAATCGCTCTTCAACGGGCTTAATAAAATAGCGACTTTATCCCACCAGAAATATTTACAAAAACATACAGCGTGGATATTTACAACTTTGAAAAGTTGTACCTATTATATTATATATATGTTATATAAAAATATTATTTTATTTTAAACACTATATAATTTCATAGATTCAAATACCGTGCCTGCCCCTCCGTTGCCGACCGGCACACTTCCAAGTGCGCCAACTGCTGTGCCAAGGGCCTCCCAGACAAGCACGAGGCGAGAGCCTCAAGCTGCCCCATCTTGAAGCTTAGAGCCCTCAAGTTCTAGGCTTCCAGGACATCCTGCCTCCTCAACTGGCCTCCATCCAGGCTTCTCACCCATCAAGGCGCTGTTTCCCTGACCTCTCCAGCTTCCTCCCCCCCTGCGATGACACCTCCACTGCCAGATCCTAGGATCCCTTGCCACCAGCTCGCGTTCTGCAGCCATAGTAGGGCTAGAAGACCTTATTTGTAGGCCAATTAGCCCGGATTCTCAAGAAACCTCTTCTTGCCATTCGGGGCTCAAATATCATTCATTTTGGTTAGCAGCCCCGTAAAATAAAGATATTTTCTCTATCCCGATGGCCGGCTCAAAGCTTTTGTACATTATGTAAATAATATTTTGTTTTTCTTGTTCTACTTGCCTTAAGCCAGGCAGTACTTTTATCAAATTATGTTCTTTTATATATTCCTCAGCTCAATTAAAGCAATATCTGATCAAAACCATTTTTATTATCATACTTTCAAGATTTAACCACGACTGCATCACCATAGCATAATCACAACATGATCAAAAATCAAGCAGAAAATCAAATCTCATCTGTTTTTATAACATACTAGACGAATGGCCCGGGCAACGCCGGGTTTTACCCGAGTGCGAATATATTTTAAAAACGTTTTAATCTTCATCTAGATCTTCATCTTGTCTACACCTTGTATACATCTTGCTTCCTAGGGTTGCCCGGCAACGCCCGGGTTTACATGATTAAATGTATTATTCAAACACATTAAACATGTGCCCGTTGGCTGCCAGCGAGTAAATGTCGGCGCCCGTTGACTCCCGGCGAGCAAGCGACCGCTCCCGTCGGCTGCCGGCGGGCGAGTGGCTTCCCGGCGCATGCGCGCGCCCGTTGACTCCCGGCGAGCAAGCGACAGCTCCCGTCGGCTGCCGGCGTGCGAGTGCCTTCCCGGCGCATGCGCGCGCACAGGGAAGCCACGTGTCGCAGGCCGTCCAATGGGCGCGCCCCGCCATCAGATTCCACCGCGTTCTAGATGAGCTATTTAGAATAATTTGAATATATAGTTTTAATAATTGATTTATATATTTTTTAAAATAGCCTATCGTCATCCTCGTTATTTTTTACCTATGTATTGAAATTTTGGTTTGAATTAGTGAACTACTGCGAATTTGTATACCGGACATACAAACCAACCAACCAACAAACATACAAACATTCATTTTTATATATATAGATATATATATACTAGCGGATGTGTACCCGGCTTCGCCCGGGTTTTATCCGAGTGAAAGTTTGCCTAACGAATATTATATATTATGAAGTATAATAAACAATGTTAAAGATTAGTTTTAATTATTAATCAAGATTGTGTGTGAATATGTGAGAAAGATGTAATATCGTTGTTGTTTTCTTGGCCGACTGTTTTACATATGGTGTTATCTTAAAATTGCTTGTTTTGAATATTTTTTTAGATTGAGTTGAATGAATTGCTGATTTTTTTTTTTTTTTGTATTTATATATTAATAAAATTGTCTGTTGATTTTTTGTATTTAATCGATAACAGCGAAGTTACGCATGTTAAAGTTAGGAAAAATATTTTGATGTTAAGCAAAACCTGCTCCATCTCGTTTACATAAATGTTGAAAATTTGGTCGAAATTGATGCATTGTAACGAAAGTTTTTAGCGAACACCACTTATGAAATTTGCATTTTATTAATATAGATTTGTAGGATTGTTGCGTGATGTGTTGGTGTGGCTTGTGGAAAGGCTGCTGATAAAATTATAATTAAAATTAATTTATTTAAAGCCAAAAATATATAAAGAGAAAAGAAACAACGGTTGAAGTAACGGCCGTTGGAGCAAGCCTAGATGTTTACCGCTGAGTGGCCAGAGTCTCTGATGACGTCCCGTGCACTTGCGTAGTCAGGTTGACGCTCGCGGTTGCCGATGCCGTCCACTGCCCCCTGTGTATAGTGGAGCTTTGTCAAAGTGTAGTCGCCACACTACTCCCCCTCCAGTAGGATCTTTCCAGCGATCCTATGCAATCTTATTGGCTTGCCAAGTTCGGGTCTTGGGAAAACATCGGTCGTTCTGATGTGAAAGCAGGCTTGAGGCGGTCGATTGACACCCACGTGGATCTCTTTTTTATTTTCAGTTTGTAAATTTTGGGCTTCCTAAAAAGGACTTCATATGGACCGTCGTATGGGGGAGCTAGCGGTGGCAATATCAGGTCCCGACGTAGATAGACATGGGAACATGTCTCGAGTGGTTTGGGCACGTAAACGTGGCGGTTCCCATGTGGCCTGCTTGGTGCAGGTTTCAGAGATGCCATGGCGCGCTTGAAGTCCTCCAGCCACGGTTCGGTAGGCGAGCTTGCAGAGGGGAGGTCCTCGAAAAATGTTCCTGGAAGGGGTAGGGGCTTCCCATAGACCAGCTCAGCGGTTGTGGTGTTGAGATCTTCCCTTAGCGACGAACGAATCCCTAGGAGCACCAGGGGAAGTTTCAAGGACCAGCTCGTGGAATCTTGACAGCGAAGGGAGTCTTTAAGCTGCCTGTGGAATCTTTCTACCAGTCCGTTTGCTGCTGGGTGGTAGGGTGATGTCCTTATTCTGTTGATTCCCAGAAGCCGTGTCAACTCACCGAAAAGTGCTGATTCAAACTGCCTGCCTTGGTCTGTAGTCACTTTTTCTGGCACGCCAAAACGAGATATCCAGACCGATAGGAAGGCATTTGCTACTGTTTTGGCGGTGATGTCCTGTATGGGTAGGTCTTCGGGCCACCTAGTGAATCGGTCGACGCAGGTGAAACCAATTTTGTAGGATTGTTGCGTGATGTGTTGGTGTGGCTTGTGGAAAGGCTGCTGATAAAATTATAATTAAAATTAATTTATTTAAAGCCAGAAATATATAAAGAGAAAAGAAACAACGGTTGAAGTAACGGCCGTTGGAGCAAGCCTAGATGTTTACCGCTGAGTGGCCAGAGTCTCTGATGACGTCCCGCGCGCATGCGTAGTCAGGTTGACGCTCGCAGTTGCCGATGCCGTCCACTGCCCCCTGTGTGTAGTGGAGCTTTGTCAAAGTGTAGTCGCCAAATATTATTATCAAAAATAAAAATTTTGTGTTATATTTTTAAATAAAAATAAATATTAGTATGTCAAATGTATTATAGAAAATTGTGAATAGGAGAATAATGTATTTTCGTGGTCCATTTGAATGAAAAAAGCGAAGACTAAAGCTTTAAAATTTGAATCAAAATGAAACTTAACTATGGCAAGTTATATGTACATTATAAAATGTATATAATATCAACTAAAATAGGTAAAAACACAGCTGATGTAAATTTTTTAATGTACATATATCTTGCCATAACATAGTTTAGTTTCATTTTGTATCAATTTTCCCTGCAGACACCTACTGCTGGAATGCCCACTCTTCTTCACCGCTAGAGACAACAATGTTGTAGATCTATATCAATTTATAAATAGCAGAGAGAATTATCATAGATTTAACTGTTTTTGTAAATATATTTATGATTATCTTTCTAACCTGAAAGGTTCAGGTTTCTAATATATATTATTGTTTCTCTTTTTTTACTTTTGATTACTTTTTCTTGTATAATATGTTTATAACTGTTTCTGTTTAAAAAAATGTAAATCGACGCAATTATTCCTAGCCAGGATATCGCGTTTTGTGTGTTGAAATAAATAAATAAACTCCAGGCAAACAGATTTTCCCCCGAGGAGATAAAACGGCACAACATGGCTGTAAGAAATGGCGACAACCCAGGCCACCGATAAGCGGTGTCAAACCCCAAGTTAATTTAGTTTATCTGCTCCAAATTTGGTAGGAGGACTTGAAGGGTAGAAGTTGATTGTTTGCCTTCTTGGTCTTTTCCATTTTAAATTGGGATTATCGCTCCTTAGTACGATGGCGCTTAGGGTTGGATTTCTTGGGATCTTTATCATTTCTTGGTATTGCCGTGGTTATTGTTATTTGATGTTTTGGTTGTTAGGTTGTGATACGGTTGACTTTAGTAAATTATATTTATAAATGGGGTCGGTGGAAGGATAGTTTAAACCGTTGGTTTTCGACCGCTACGACCCGGGTTCGATTCCCGCATTGGGCACTTTTTTCTGATTTATAAAAAAATTCCCCAATGGCCCCCGATACTTGCAAAAGTCCAACCCCACTAGCGAGTGCAAGTAACCAAGCGGGGCTCTGGCATATTTGTAAGTGCAAAAAAGTCGAACTGCTTTTTCACATGTGTAGACATGTGGTGCACATACAGTAAAAGCAGTCGCCTACTTCTACCCACCATGATTATCATGGCCTGTACCAAGTGTACTAGGGATGAGCTAAAGAATATATAAATTTAATTACCATCTATCGTTAAAATTTTCCACAAATAAATTTACTGGCAATGCATTTCTTTTAAATATCATCAAATATTATCTCTACAGACCTTACTGCAATGATATAAGTTATTGAATGAGAGGGCTTGGCTCATCAGTAGTGAACCCTCTCAGTGGTTTCACCAAATTAATCTCTAGACCGCTCTACTATATCCCAAACCAATCCAATACAATAGTAGAGCGGTCTAGAGATTAATTTGGCGAAACCGCTGAGAAGGGTCACTACTGATAAGCCAAGCCCTCTCATTCAATAACTCATATCATTGCAGTAAGGTCTGTAGAGATAATATTTGATGATATTTAAAAGAAACGCATTGCCAGTAAATTTATTTGGATATAATTTTAACTTTTGACTTTGCTTAAAATTTTGAATGCAAATGATTCCAAGAATATTAATTAAACATTATACTTGATGCATTAGCGCGCCATCTGTTATGAAAATTCGAAACTATTATAGATGCGTATGATTCTTTTTAATATAAAACAATTTATACTGCCCTTAATGCAATAGAAAAATTCTGGCGAAACCGCTGGGAAGGTTCACCACTGATGAGCCAGGCCCTCCCATTAATTTTTCCGTTGCAGAAAAAACAGTATAAATTGTTTTATTTTAAAAATAATGATACGTGTCTATAATAGTTACGAATTTTCAAAACATTATATTTATTGATTTACAAGAAAGAGAACAAAATATAAAGGGGAAACTAATATTAAACAAAGGAACTTTTTTACTTGTGATCTTACACATATATTCTGTAGGAATAATTAATTAATTAAAATATATTTAAAATAAATACTACGAACTTTTAGTACTGTGGAATGGTTGCGTGATGTGTTGGTGTGGCTTGTGGGAAGGCCGCTGATAAAATTAAAATTTATTTATTTAAAGCCAGAAATATATAAAGAGAAAAGAAGTAACGGTTGAAGTAACGGCCGTTGGGAGCAGGCCTTGTTGTTATGACGCCAGTGGCCAGCAAAAGTGTCGGATGCTCGCGCATGCGTAGTCAGGCCGCCACACTACTGCCCGTATGTGTAGTGAAGCTTTGTCCCAGTTCGCGCTCGCTGAAGTAAAGTGTGGTCGCCACAGTACTGATGGCGTTTCTATCTTATGTTGTTAATTTTATTGTATTGTCTACACTCTTCTTCTCTTCTTCTTCTTTCTTATCTCCACTCAAATATATTAGGGTATCAAGTTGTGACCCTTGATGGTGTCTGTTTGACAACCATTATAACTGGGGGAAGTAGAATGCCTTTGTCAATAAGACTGGGAGCACTACTCAGTGGCAGGGCCGATTTAGCTCCAAAAGAAATGGCTGCCTCTGACATGAGGAACATACGCCATGTGCAGCCGCTCCTAACATGGAGTACAGACTCATCCTGTATCCCTGGAACAGGAGCCCTTACAGGGTACTATCAGCCGGGCCAGCTGAACCCAGGTATTTAGTGAGCTTGTTACTGCTCCCCCTCCTCCTTTTTCATCCGGGCTTGGGACTGGGCGAAGTTACTGTGTACTCTTTGTTTATTGTAGTTCTTCGGTTCCATTTAAAAAAAAATTATATCGACTTCTTCTAAAGGCTTTTGAGCATTTGTTTTGAGCTCAATTATTTTATGAATTAATAATTTGTTTTCAAGATTTGCCTAAAACCGTTTCATAAGCTCACAACTTTTTATTTACTTGATTATGGAACCCTGCTCGGTGTACGACATAAAGAAGGAAATCAAGGTGGGTGACTACAACACCGTGTAGCATTTTTTTTATCCCTAGTACACGTGGTACAGGCCATGATAATCATGGTGGGTAGAAGTTGGTGACTGCTTTTACTGTAAGTGTACCACATGTCTACACACGTGAAAAGCAGTTCGAATTTGCACTTACAAATATGCCAGAGCCCCGGTTTGGTTACTTGCACTCGCTGGTGGGGTTGGACTTTTGTAAGAATCGGGGGCCATTGGAGCATTTTTTTAAATCAGAAAAAAGTGCCCAATGCGGGAATCGAACCCGGGTTGTAGCGGTCGAAAACCAACGGTTTAGACCATCCTTCCACCGATCCCCTCACAATATCCTACACTACGTATATATATGGTGCATTTTCATGTATAGATATTGTATCAAAGTATTCATTATTTTATTAACAGAGAGTATCAATTTTGTTATTTATATTTGTTACTCTGTAAATTTCCCTCATTGTTTATCTTGTATTTTATCATTCATAGTTTGTTCTTGCCTTAAATAAATTGCTGTCTCATCCTGAAGTTTGTCTTTCCTAATTTTCCACGTGGTATTTTAGTGTAGATGCTAGGTATATTAGGGAAGACAAACTGAAGAGCGCCGAGAAGACCTAGAGGCCATGGGTGCTGTGATCTACATTTTAAGAGACTGGCTCCAGGATTTCACCGCCGTGTCATAGCCAAGACTTCCCTCCAAGATAACGATGTCCCTATAGACGATACGACGACAAAGCCGCTCTTCACGCCGCAAGAAAAAGGATGAAAAACTACTAGGGACAAAGTTCTAAGACTTCGATGGAATCCTTGGCAGAACCACGTCAGATCCATGTCAGTATCTACAATAATTGCAAGCTGTGGGTCACAGCTCCCATAGGGAAGAAGCTATGTAGCAAAGTATTTATTATTTTATTAACAGAGTATAAATTTTTATATTTAAATTTTTGCTACTCTGTAAACTTCCCTCGTTGCTTATATTGTATTTTTTATCAAATATAGTTTGTTCTTCCCTTAAATAAATTGCTGTGTCTGTTGGAAAAAAGAAGAATAGTAAATCAATGATATTGAAATACTTTTAGACTGACATCACTGTAATATAAAAAACGAGAACAAAGGAGTGTTTGTTTGTTTACAAAATTAGTAATTGTAATGTAAATTGTTAAATGTTCTTTTCTCTCTCTCTTTGAAAATAATAAATTTAAAATACTTTCTTAAAAGGTAAAATTGCCTAATTCTTTAAAACCACTTCAGCTGTAAGTAAACTTGTTATTTGTTGTTTCATTGTCTGAACCATAAGAGATTCCCAACAGTGTCATCCTTAAGTTTGTCTTTCCTAATTTCCCACGTGGCAATATGTGATCTAATTATTGTATAGACAGTCTAAACACACAATGTTCTGATACTACATGTGTAATAATATTACAGTACAAGAATTCTTACACCCAGCCAACCATAAATATCACGACCTACGTATAATTTAATGGAATATTAAAAGTAAAATATCTAAGAATATAAAAATTAAAAAAAAAACGCAAATTATCTTCAAAAACATGTTCATTACCAATCCAAATGATTAAATTTTATATAATTTGTAATAACCCAATTAAATTACATTACAAACTCCCTTTTTATATACTAAAGTGGCAAACATAATTGGAGAAATTTTCATTTAATGAAGATATTTTAATAGAAGAGTATTTTAAATTCTAATTACATTTTTTCTCAAATTCACTCTCCCCTCTATAATATTAACAATAATAGCCATTGAAAATTAATAAACTAATTAAGCATAATTAAAAATGTTTAATTAATGGGAATTTATCCATAAATTTAATAGTCTTTTAATTAAAATGGCGCATGAAAAATTCCATAATGAATTCTCATTAGAGAGAAGAATATACTTCTGCAAAAAAAAATAAAATATCAAACGAGTTGTGTCAAAGATAATTTTATTTAACAGATATTTATTTATTTTGTGTTTTTATTGAAGCTCGCTCTACGATAATTATATTTCTAATTATATCTATATATATAAAATTGAATGTCTGTCTGTCTGTTTGTCTGTCTGTTTGTTTGTACTCTATAGATTCAAAAACCATACATCCAATCGCCGTGAAATTTTGGGATATTATTAGGTATATCACCGGGAAGGTTTTAGAAAAATAATTTCATGAATATCTTGAATATCCTTAGAGTTATTTGCAGATTTGTAGATTTAACTCGCAAGCAGCGCCCCCATTGTGACGATGATAACAAGTTTTCTTATCACTAAGTTTGTTATCTTAAATATTATTTATCAAAAGTAAGATTATCTCAGGATGACACGGCAATGTGACACGGGAAAAAATGTTCACTAGATAAAACTATGATTTTCTATATGATATAAAAAGCCAACAATGAAGAGTGAATGTAATATAAAAAGCCAACAATGAAGAATGAATGTAAGATAAAAAGCCAACAATGAAGAGTGAATGTAAGATAAAAAGCCAACAATGAAGAATGAATGTAAGATAAAAAGCCAACAATAAAGAGTGAATGTAAGATAAAAAGCCAACAATGAATAGTAAATGTAATATAAAAAGCCAACAATGAAGAATGAATGTAAGATAAAAAGCCAACAATGAAGAGTAAATATAATATAAAAAGCCAACAATGAAGAATGAATGTAAGATAAAAAGCCAACAATGAAGAGTAAATATAATATAAAAAGCCAACAATGAAGAGTGAATGTAAGATAAAAAGCCAACAATGAAGAGTGAATGTAATATAAAAAGCCAACAATGAAGAATGAATGTAAGATAAAAAGCCAACAATGAAGAGTAAATCTCTATCTATCTATATATATAAAATTGAAATAATATTATCATGCATATAGAAAAAAATGATTATATGCCTCTTCTTTATGCCGGACCAAACTACTCATTTCATCGACATTTTTGAAAGTAAAACAGTGTAAACGGTATTAAATATGTATAATAGAACAATGGCTTAAAATATAATAGAAAGTGAGCTGAATGAAGACAAAAAAAAAGTTAAGAATTCCCTATGAATTGAAATGAAGTGATTTTCTATATATATAAAATTGAATGTCTGTCTGTCTGTTTGTCTGTCTGTTTGTTTGTACTCTATAGATTCAAAAACCATACATCCAATCGCCGTGAAATTTTGGGATATTATTAGGTATATCACCGGGAAGGTTTTAGAAAAATAATTTCATGAATATCTTGAATATCCTTAGAGTTATTTGCAGATTTGTAGATTTAACTCGCAAGCAGCGTCCCCATTGTGACGATGATAACAAGTTTTCTTATCACTAAGTTTGTTATCTTAAATATTATTTATCAAAAGTAAGATTATCTCAGGATGACACGGCAATGTGACACGGGAAAAAATGTTCACTAGATAAAACTATGATTTTCTATATGATATAAAAAGCCAACAATGAAGAGTGAATGTAATATAAAAAGCCAACAATGAAGAATGAATGTAAGATAAAAAGCCAACAATGAAGAGTGAATGTAAGATAAAAAGCCAACAATGAAGAATGAATGTAAGATAAAAAGCCAACAATAAAGAGTGAATGTAAGATAAAAAGCCATAATGAATAGTAAATGTAATATAAAAAGCCAACAATGAAGAATGAATGTAATATAAAAAGCCAACAATGAAGAATGAATGTAAGATAAAAAGCCAACAATGAAGAGTAAATATAATATAAAAAGCCAACAATGAAGAATGAATGTAAGATAAAAAGCCAACAATGAAGAGTAAATATAATATAAAAAGCCAACAATGAAGAGTGAATGTAAGATAAAAAGCCAACAATGAAGAGTGAATGTAATATAAAAAGCCAACAATGAAGAATGAATGTAAGATAAAAAGCCAACAATGAAGAGTAAATCTCTATCTATCTATATATATAAAATTGAAATAATATTATCATGCATATAGAAAAAAATGATTATATGCCTCTTCTTTATGCCGGACCAAACTACTCATTTCATCGACATTTTTGAAAGTAAAACAGTGTAAACGGTATTAAATATGTATAATAGAACAATGGCTTAAAATATAATAGAAAGTGAGCTGAATGAAGACAAAAAAAAAATGTTAAGAATTCCCTATGAATTGAAATGAAGTGATTTTGGTTATAAAATATAAAAAAAAAAAAACTCGATTGATACACATTTAAAATGGTTAAAATGGCATTTATAAAGCCAAACAGTGTGAAAAAGTAGATACAGTAGAGCTTCCATTGAGAGGATGCCTAAAATCGTAGCTTAAACCGTCTCTCCGAGAGGCAGTCTCTTATTAAAGGTCTATTAGAGATTCTTTAATATCAATTAGAACCTCCAATGAGAGACCACCTACAGGAGAAACAAGTTGAGTCATGTTTTTAGGTGGTCTTTCTTAAGAGACTCTATTTACATATATTAAAATCAACATTTTCTTACTGTTACGTTTAATTACTGCTAATCTATATATATAAAATTGAATGTCTGTCTGTCTGTTTGTCTGTCTGTTTGTTTGTACTCTATAGATTCAAAAACCATACATCCAATCGCCGTGAAATTTTGGGATATTATTAGGTATATCACCGGGAAGGTTTTAGAAAAATAATTTCATGAATATCTTGAATATCCTTAGAGTTATTTGCAGATTTGTAGATTTAACTCGCAAGCAGCGCCCCCATTGTGACGATGTTAACAAGTTTTCTTATCACTAAGTTTGTTATCTTAAACATTATTTATCAAAAGTAAGATTATCTCAGGATGACACGGCAATGTGACACGGGAAAAAATGTTCACTAGAGAAAACTATGATTTTCTATATGATATAAAAAGCCAACAATGAAGAGTGAATGTAATATAAAAAGCCAACAATGAAGAATGAATGTAAGATAAAAAGCCAACAATGAAGAATGAATGTAAGATAAAAAGCCAACAATGAAGAGTGAATGTAATATAAAAAGCCAACAATGAAGAATGAATGTAAGATAAAAAGCCAACAATGAAGAGTGAATGTAATATAAAAAGCCAACAATGAAGAATGAATGTAAGATAAAAAGCCAACAATGAAGAATGAATGTAAGATAAAAAGCCAACAATGAAGAGTGAATGTAATATAAAAAGCCAACAATGAAGAATGAATGTAAGATAAAAAGCCAACAATGAAGAGTGAATGTAAGATAAAAAGCCAACAATGAAGAGTAAATGTAATATAAAAAGCCAACAATGAAGAATGAATGTAAGATAAAAAGCCAACAAAGAAGAGTAAATATAATATAAAAAGCCAACAATGAAGAGTGAATGTAAGATAAAAAGCCAACAATGAAGAGTAAATGTAAGATAAAAAGCCAACAATGAAGAGTGAATGTAATATAAAAAGCCAACAATGAAGAATGAA
The DNA here is from genome assembly GCA_030710605.1 of Cordylochernes scorpioides. NCBI lineage: Eukaryota > Metazoa > Arthropoda > Arachnida > Pseudoscorpiones > Chernetidae > Cordylochernes > Cordylochernes scorpioides. The sequence goes on along the minus strand of CP092863.1, from coordinate 94,545,478 downwards.
TGTAAGATAAAAAGCCAACAATGAAGAATGAATGTAAGATAAAAAGCCAACAATGAAGAGTGAATGTAATATAAAAAGCCAACAATGAAGAGTGAATGTAAGATAAAAAGCCAACAATGAAGAGTAAATGTAATATAAAAAGCCAACAGAGTGAATGTAAGATAAAAAGCCAACAATGAAGAGTCAATGTAATATAAAAAGCCAACAATGAAGAATGAATGTAAGTTAAAAAGCCAACAATATGAAGAGTAAATCTCTCTATTTATATATAAAAGTCAATTTCTGTCTGTCTGTCTGTTTCGCGATAAACTCAAAAACTACTGAACCAATTGGTACCATATTTTGCATGTCGCTTTTTATAAACCTGAGGAAAATTTTCGGCTGCATTTTGATTAGTATTTTTGGCTATTTCTTTTTTTTTCATTTGAAGAACCTTTTTTACGCGGACTAATCCGGAATGGAATGAATACCTTAATATGGCCATTCTTTTAAGCATCGGTGGTTCAGTGGTAGAATGCTCGCCTGCCACGCGGGCGGCCCGGGTTCGATTCCCGGCCGATGCATTTTTTTTTCTTACAATTTTTAAAACTCTTTTATATTATCTTATATATATAAAATTGAATGTCTGTCTGTCTGTACTCTATAGATTCAAAAACCATACATCCAATCGCCGTGAAATTTTGGGATATTATTAGGTATATCACCGGGAAGGTTTTTGAAAAATAATTTCATGAATATCTTGAATATCCTTAGAGTTATTTGCAGATTTGTAGATTTAACTCGCAAGCAGCGCCCCCATTGTGACGATGATAACAAGTTTTCTTATCACTAAGTTTGTTATCTTAAATATTATTTATCAAAAGTAAGATTATCTCAGGATGACACGGCAATTTATTTGCGACAAGAATAATGATACAATTCCAAGGCGAAGATACTATTCATTTAACTTCCAATTACCGAGGGAACCAATTAATATTGATTTTATTCAACTTATCGAGTATTTCTCAAGGGACCGGGAAAAAATGTTCACTAGATAAAACTATGATTTTCTAATGTAGAAAATTAGGAAAGACAAAATTCAGGATGACAAGGCACACAGGGACCGGGAAAAAATGTTCACTTTATCGAGAGATTCAAATTTGCGAGTTTCAAATTATCAAAATATATCTTTTTTATTTTTTAATAAGTTTTTAGAGAATTGTTTTAACAAATGTTCGCTAGACAAACCTTTACTCGGGTAAAACCCCGGGCGAAGCCGAGTACGTTTTATAAGTTTAAAGAGAATTGTTTTAACAAATGTTCGTTAGACAAACATTCACTCGGGTAAAACCCGGGCGAAGCCGGGCGGGTCCGCTAGTATGTTATATAAAAAAAGATTTTCTGTTAATTTTGAATTATTTTTAAGATTGAGATTATGATCTTAAGATTTGAGATATATTTTGGAATAAATTAGTATTAGGCCAATGGTATTGGTATGCAGTCGTGGCAAAAATCTTGAAACTATAATGAAAAATAGTAAATTTCAAAAATAGCTTTAATTGAACTAAAATAATATATAAAAAAACATAATTTCATAAAAGTACTGCCTGGCTTAAGGCGTAAGAATCTAAAAAATGAAAAACTTATTTACATAATGTACAAAATATTTGAGCCGGCCATCGGGAAACAACAACAATGAGTTTTATAGGGGAAGCGTGGCCACTGGCGGTCGATTTAACAGAGTATTTGAATCTATGAAATATAATTTTAAATAAAATAATATTTTAATATAACATATATATACTATGACATGTTTATTAAAATAAATGTAAACAGTTAAATATATTTGATGAAAAATAGAAAATTATTAAATAAAAAATACATTTGAAATATTTTATTTAAATGTACTAAAGAAGGAAAAATAAAATATTTAATCTTCTGTCATTGAGCAATTAGATGTATCTGAGTGAAAATAAAAGCGGCGGGGGACGATCATCATGAATTTCGAACTTAATGTGATTTAATATGTAGCAGCTGATTTTTATAAGTGTTTGTTATATTTTTACCTCTTCTCTAAATATGATCACCGCTTTTATTTTCACTCAGATACATCTAATTGCTCAATGACAGAAGATACAATATTTTATTTTTACCTTTTTAGTGCATTTAAATAAAATCTTTTTAATGTATTTTTATTAATTAATTATTTATTCATATTTTTTATTCATGAGAAAAGAATTTACAAAACTTAAAATCAACAGTTAAAATATATACGAAATCTAACGAAAATATTTTGATATGAATATCTTTAATAAACCCAGTATTATTATCTATACATAAATCTTTAATCAAAAAGACATATATTGGATCAAAATATCATTTATTTTACCAATATTTCAGTTGGCTGAACGCCAACCTTTATCAAGGTATTATAACATATTAATGTGTGTCAACGACAAACTCAGCGCCACATAACTTCAATAGAATGTGGCGCTGAGTTTGTAGTTGACACACATTAAAATTTTGAAAATAGAGCGATCCATAAATAAATCTTTAAATAAAAAGACATATATTGGATCAAAATATCATTTATTTTACCAATATTTCAGTTGGCTGAACGCCAACCTTTATCAAGGTATAATAACATATTAAAGTGTGTCAACAATAAACTCAGCGCCACATATTTAAATAAAAAGGCATATATTGGATCATAATATCTTTTATTTTACCAATAGTTTATGTGTGGCGCTGAGTTTGTTGTTGACACACATTAATATGTTATAATACCATTATAAAGGTTGGCATTCAGCCAACTGAAATATTGGTAAAATGAATGATATTTTGATCCAATATATGTCTTTTATTTAAACAATTTTCTTATATTTATTTTATTAATTAGTTTCTAAAAGTCAGATCTTGTGTTTATTTTTTTCCTGCCATTGAGCAACAATACCGAGTATTCTACTAAAAATATCTCCCATCTCATATTTCTTCTTACTTCTCCCATTTTCCAGGTTCTTGGAAATTTTAAAAGGAAATCAAATGGAGTTATTTCTGTTTCTTTAATGTATTTTATTTTTAGATTCAATATGGAATATGAGAACATCCATGTTGAGTTTTATAAGGTGTAATTCTTTATTTATTATTTAATTGTATTATTCTGTGATTGTATATATTGTATTTGACTAATGACCAAATGTATAAATTTGTATATAAGTGAGTTGTTTTTAAAATTTAAGATAAATTTATGTCATAATTTGTATATAATTAAATGCAACCCCGACCCACTATGTATGTACCATGTATGATTTTCGAAGACTTAATAAAGAACAAGGTAACTGGAGGGAAGCAAGTAGCATTAAGATATAGGAAGTAGACCTAAGGCTGGCACGACTATTCTGGGCACCCCTGTGTCAATATTGCAGGGGCAGAGACCGGACGTCTCTAGTGACCGCAGAAGTTATTTTAGCCAAGATACACTCAATACTTCCTGACAAAACAGGACGTCTCTAGTGACCAGAAGTTATAAATGTTAAAGCTAGCATTCAATACTTCCTGACAAAGCAGGATGTATTTTGATAGCCGCGGAAGTAAATAAAGTCAAATAAACACGAGACTTCCTGACCCAAGCCGGGCGTAACTAATATCAAAGGAAACCGCGGGCCAATCAAAAGACAGTACCTTAAGTAGGTCAACCAATAGGAAAAGATCATGTGACATCTCTCGACCAATCAGAGAGAAACTGAGGCTTGGTGTTAAATCGGAAAACAAGAATGAGTAGTTACGCTTGAGCTCTCATAGGAACAACACCTACAGGGTTCACTGGCTCTCGCCGAGTTCGGACAGTGCTCCTTCGCTTCCAACAAGGTAACATCTACTCTAGAGATATCTCTCTCCGCTCATTTCATCACCGCCATGTGATCAACTAATTAATAAGTCAAATCGCTCAACTCTTCTCAAGCTTTCTTCCCTCCAACACAGTTGCCTCTTATTTTCCAACTCAATCACGTGTCCTGATTATTCCTAACTGTATGCTGCAACTTCCACTCAAACGACTGCGCTTCAACCAAATCTCACCATTCGCATCCAACAACAAGAAACCCCACAACGATATTGCCACAGAACGGTTAAGTCGACAGGATTCTACAACAGTGTAATACATCAAATATTATAGTGTAATAACAATTGCATCATCATATTACACAGAGTCGACAGGATAAAGATTATGGAACTTAATCAGGATAGTGAGATGGAATTAAATCAGGATCCCACAGGCGTAAAGTCGGACGGCCCCGATGGAAACAACAACGGAAGGGAGGCAGGAAGTAAGAGAGACGAGCGAGACAACTGCGCCCCTAGCGGACGCCGTCAATCAGCTGTCAACGCTTCTGACCCGGGTAAAAATTTCTGATGGAGCGGAATCGGCGATCCCGCCTTTCGACGGCACATACAGCGCGACACAGTTTTTCCAGACGTTCGACCGAAAAAATGGAAGACGCATCCATGGGAGAACAAGAAAAATTACTGCGCCTACCAAACTACCTGGTGCGACAACCCCTGGAACTCTTCAGGAAACTTCGGCTGGCCGACCGGAGTTATTTCCAGGTGAGACAAATCCTCCTAGATCTCTACCCTGAGTCAAACGAAGCGTCCTTTGCGAAATATTTCGCCATGAAACTCACTGGACAAGCCAACTTAGAGACCTACTACCGGGAGAAAAACCGCCATGGGATTGCAACTAGGACTTCCACAAGAGGTGATCCTCGAGACGCTGACAGAAGGACTGCCATTCAACGACCAGCGCCTAGTCCGCGTAGTACCTCCCGAGAACCTAGGAGAATGGTTCCGCCTGGTACAGCGGATCCACGGGCCCAGTGTACCGGCAACGCGATCCAGAGAAGATCAACCACCCACAATGTCGGGTCCGTACCACAGCACATCCCGACGCCCAGGTGCATGGAATGCACCTCTTCCACCATCCAACTGCAAGTTCTGCGGCGCGAGACACTGGCACAGCGAATGCCGACGTCGACCAATCCCGACGACCCACGAAAAGGTCCGGACAGTGCAAACGGTCCCAAAATCACCAGTTCCGACTTCATCACAACCAAGTCAAGCCAGAGACGCCTCAGCCGGACAGCCCTTTCGAGACTGAGGTAGGATCCCTAAACCAACTGACTGTCAAACTCTTTCTAGCCCCTAATGTATCATGCCCCTTTTTAATTGATACAGGCGCCAGCCTGAGTATAGTGCCATATAATATTTATCATATGCTAAAAACCCCACCTGCCTAATTTAACCCTTGAGGGACACTCACTACACCTCCAAACCCTAAACGGATTTGCAAAACCATGGGTAAACTATCTATCCCACTGACAATAGGACAAATATCACGAAAGGAGTATTTCCATGTAGTGAATGCACCATTGCCATTCGGAATTCTTAGTATCAATAGCCTCCATAAATTCAGATTAACCATAGATTTTAATAAATGCACTATACTCCAGCTGGGCGCCCCATTGTTTACCCTTTCCTACCATTTTAATCATGTGTCCAATGTATGCACGTACTGGCAATGTCAGGCGATGTCACAAAAAATTTTCCCCACATCCCAACTATCCGCCTATGACAACCATTGCGTGCATTCATTGAGAAAACCCCACTTATCTACATGCCCCTTTTTCACTAAAGCCAATTGCCCTTTTTACATGCCCTCAAATAATCAAACCACAACAACTTCAACTTATGAACCTGTC
>CP092863.1:94423418-94539643 GCA_030710605.1 Cordylochernes scorpioides | reverse complement strand
TATTGTATAACATTTCTTTATAGAGTTTCGTAAGAGAGTTTTACTATAGAGGATAACTCCGACTTTGCCGGTCCCAAGCTCAGATAAAAAAGGAGGAGGGGGAGCAGTAACAAGCTCACTAAAAAACCTGGGTTCAGCTGGCCCGGCTGATAGTACCCTGGAAGGGCTCCAGGGATACAGGATGAGCAGCGTTTGTACTCCATGTTAGGAGAAGCTGCACATGGCGTCTGTTTCTCATGTCAGAGGCGGCCATTTCTTTTGGAGCTAAGTCGGCCTGCCACTGAGTAGTGCTCCCAGTCTAAATGACAAAGGCAGATGCATTCTACTTCACCCAGCCAAGTCTCAAGCTCTGCAAGCTTGATACCCTAATATGATTGAGTGGAGATAAGAAAGAAGAAGAGACACATCCCCAGCAGACACCATCAACAAGCTCTACAAGCTTGATACCCTGATATGATTGAGTGGAGATAAGAAAGAAGAAGAGACACATCCCCAGCAGACACCATCAACAAGCTCTACAAGCTTGATACCCTGATATGATTGAGTGGAGATAAGAAAGAAGAAGAGACACATCCCCAGCAGACACCATCAACAAGCTCTACAAGCTTGATACCCTGATATGATTGAGTGAACCCTGGTATAACAGGGAATGCTATTTAGCCAAAAAATCTGCTAAGGCAAGCCTCACAACCTTTAAGGAAACGAACACTGACGTAGACCGCAATATTTATGTCTCAAATAGTACAAGATACACGACCTTAATAAACTTCAACAAGAAAAAATATTTTCAGGAAAAACAAGATCTTCTTAAAAATGCCCGTGACTCCGCAGACTTTTGAAAAACTATAGCTACCTTGAAAGACAAAAGCTATAGACAAGGAAATATAGCAATTTTAGAGTGGCAGTGCTTTTACAACAAACTGCTCTCTGCTGAGACGACGATAGGAAGCGACCTATCTACTCTCTCACCAATTGATCCTGAACTCTACTGTGAAATCTCCATAACAGAAATAACTAGAGAAATCTCCAGTCTGGCAAATGAAAAAGCTTGTGGCGCTGACGAAATTCCGAATGAAGCATTAAAGACCCTACCTTTCGAACACCTTGTTACTCTAAAAAATATATTCAATAGAATCATTAATTCTGGTTCATATCCCCTAATATGGTCTAAATCTATCATCCATCCTATTTTTAAAAGCGGTGACCGGGATAATCCATCAAACTACCGCGGAATTGCCCTTATTAGTAATCTGTCAAAACTTTTCACATCAATACTAAAATCGCGATTACGCAACTGGATTGAAGGTAGATCAATTATTTCAGAGAACCAGGCCGGATTCAGAAAAGGCTACTCCTGTCAAGATCACATATTCACACTGTTGTCCTTGATACAGCTGACTTTCAGACGTAAAAGAAGAAAACTTTTGCTTTTTTGTGGACCTAAAAAAGGCTTTTGACACTGTTCCCCACTCACTTCTGTGGTCAAAATTGGGTGAATTAGGTCTGGATTTCCGCTTTGTTAACCTTATTAGGAACTACTTAGAACAAATGACAACGACGGTGAGATGGAACGGACTATTTACTGAACCCATCAAAATCCGATCGGGAGTGTTACAAGGAGAACCCTTATCACCCTATCTATTTATACTCTTTGTAACTGATTTAATCAACATTTTTAATGGTTCTACTCTACCAGGCATATACCTCCCTAATTTTGGAACGGTCCACCTTTTGATGTATGCCGACGACATAATTCTCATAGGAGAATCAAAGATCAATCTACAAATAAAAATTAACATGTTGAAAAAATACTTCGAAACAAATCATTTAACCCTGAACGAATCAAAATCCAAGATAATGGTTTTCCGAAATGGTGGCTGCCCTGCAAAATCGGATAAATGGTTCTGGGGAGACCAACTGCTGACAGCGACATCGAAATATTTCTATCTTGGCTATCCCCTCACAACATCAATCTCGTTTAGTCAAGTGGCTTCATACTTTAAAGGCAAAGCGCTTGCAGCTACCGGCGAAGTATGGAAAATTATGGAGAAATCCAGGTTGAATTCATTTGGTTCATCAATGAAACTATTAGACTCGATTATCCTGTCAACTCTGCTGTATTCTGCTCCAATTTGGGCGAACGAAAAGAACAAAATCTTTGACCAAATTCAGAATAACTATCTCCGACGACTATTGAACTTGCCGAGTAACACACCAGGCTACATACTACGCATGGAAACTGGACGCTTCTCACTAGGAGTCACAGCCAACCAAACTAATTCTAAAGTTCTGGATAAGAATATTAAAAATGAAAAAATCCAGATTGCCCGCAATCTGTCTAGCCCAATTATGGGAAAAGTCCACTCTAACGAATACCTTTAAAGGTTTTACAGAAAATTTAATGAATATCCTAAACTCAACTGGATTCATGTGGTTAAAGAACTGTTCAGACCCCAATATTCTACAGAAAGCAATACCTCAAATTGTCAGAATCACTATAGAACAGTCTATTCAAACCGATCAATCAAGAATAACCAATTCGAATCTGCACACACACTACAAATATTTACATAAAACATTCGCAGCAGAGAACTATCTACTAAGTGAACTCCCACTGCCGATTAAACGCCTCATTGCGCAATTGAGAATTCTATTTGTTTTAAATCGAGAAGACCATATAAAATATCTAAAGACAGAAGACTTGTATTGCCAACTATGCAAAAATAGAACCGAAAGTGAATTAGAACAGTATATATTTGAATGCATGCCTCTTGAGGGAAAAAAAATAATTTTCTCTAAGATAGGCCATACACACCTCACATTATATTCTTTATTATCCAACTTTATAGACAATAGTTCAGTAGCTCTGAATCTATATAACTTCCATAAAAATGCTGTAAAAAAGAAAGACTCAAGCGAACATCCAAAACATACCAAAAATTTCTGTTTGATGAGGAGGACAGAGCCAATATCCTATTACAGTATTTGTTTGGGCAGGTACGATAAGCCAACCCCACACACCGATAAAACGGTGTTTACCTTACAACTCTGAACACTCGGATTTTCCTGGAAAATCTCTTGAAGATTTCTTGAAAAAAAGCCATGGTCCACCTGTGCTGTGTGAGCAGAAGAGCTTAAATTGACTTGTTCCATTATATGTATGTTCCATATGTAAATACCTGTTTTTTTCCTCTTTTCGCTCTCCACTTCTTCCATCCATATTTCCAATTTTTTTTTCCAAATCCATATTCTTATTTCCCATAGAATCAATCAAATAATAATCTGTATATATCTATCATGTGTATATAATCTTTCTCCATTTTTACCCCTTTGTATATTTCCCACTTTCATGGGTATCTCCGTCTTGTAACCCCAAGGAGAATCCTCTGTAAGACCTGTGTGTCTTAATAAAGGTTTGTGTGTGTGATATGATTGAGTGGAGATAAGAAAGAAGAAGAGACACACCCCCAGAAGACACCATCAACAAGCTCTACAAGCTTGATACCCTGGTATGATTGAGTGGAGATAAGAAAGAAGAAGAGACACATCCCCAGCAGACACCATCAACAAGCTCTACAAGCTTGATACCCTGGTATGATTGAGTGGAGATAAGAAAGAAGAAGAGACACATCCCCAGCAGACACCATCAACAAGCTCTACAAGCTTGATACCCTGGTATGATTGAGTGGAGATAAGAAAGAAGAAGAGACACATCCCCAGCAGACACCATCAACAAGCTCTACAAGCTTGATACCCTGGTATGATTGAGTGGAGATAAAAAAGAAGAAGAAGACTATAGCGACAATAGAGACACCCGTTGAATGACTATTCGAACCAAATATTTGATAAATCGACGTGATAAGAAATTCCCAACGTGGGCGCCTCCTCATATCTCGTGTTACCATAAACGGATATATCTCGCGTCAGTTGTCAGCAAATTCTGGCATCTTAGGAAAACATTTCGAGGAAAATATCTTTCTGACAATATTGCAAGCTCTACACATAATCGTCTCCGTGTTTATTAAGTTTTAAAAATCTGTTTTCAGTTTTGCTCAGATCCCCTCTCAGTCCTTCCCACTGCGACAATGAGCTCGCCCGTTGGTCACGTGACACAGAAGTACAAGGACAATCAACAAGTACACACAATCTATGGCTCAAAAATATGACACACACCTTGTACTCAGTTCTTCTACTCTTAAAAATTGACAAGAAACACAGAAATATTTTACTAGTACATATTGCTACGCCGTACCCAGACGTTGTTCGTGTACTTTGTCTACTCAGGATTCCACAAAGATACACAGTGAGTTCGAAGGGATTGCAGCTAAATTAATAGCGCTTTATTGTATCTCACTTAACAGAAGGAACACAACAGTGGGACTTGCCTTGCACCTCCCCGTCAGAAGTATCCTTGGCGCCGTGGATGTCACTCTTGTGAAGCATTCCGCTCCACACTGTACACATGCAGCCTGGACTACACCGTTTTGCAGGTTGCTCCGAAGTCAGGCTCTCCTGGCACCGTCTTGTAGGATCATCCACACGCCCGGAGGTAACTCGATGCCCTCTTCTCCTTGCCGCAGATCTCGATTTCACCAGACTGACTTCTCCCCTAGACTGCCATGTCCTCTCGGCGCACAAACCCCCTTCAGGCCGACCGCTATCTCGGTTCCTTCCTTCACGACGGCACCAACTGGGCTGTTTGTCTCCCGCCCCCTCCTCTCGAATCTGTCAATAAACACTTCCTTGTGGAGGGGGCCCTGCATACCTTCTTTTCTTGGCTTGCCCACATCTTCTCTTCATCTTCTTTGCTGCACCGCTTCAATATATATAAGTGGGAGGTCGGTGGAAGGATGGTCTATACCGTTGGTTTTTGACCGCTACGACCCGGGTTCGATTCCAACATTGGGCACTTTTTTCTTATAAAAAAAAAATGCTCCAATGGCCCCCGATTCTTGCAAAAGTCCAACCCCACCCAGCGAGTGCAAGTAACCAAAACGGGGCTCTGGCACATTTGTAAGTACAAAAGTCGAACTGATTTTCATATGTGTAGACATGTGGTGCACTTACAGTAAAAGCAGTCGCCAACCTCTACCCATCATGATTATCATAGCCTGTACCACGTGTACTAATATAAGTAAAAAAAAAAACAAGTATATATTTCCAAATACAAAAATCATTAAACGTATATTTTACGAAACTTACCAATCATTGCGTTTGTTAAAACTATTTCATTTGTATATTTTATCATTTATTGATCACGTGCCGAAAAGAGCCAATGAGGTGAAACATTGAGCATGGTATAAAAAGATCAGGCTGGCGGTGGATTGTTCAGTTTACAGGAAGATAAAGGAAGGAAGACTGATCCCACTTCTTCAGAGCTTCCGAGAAGGAATTCATGAATTAGATTAGAGTGTCTGAGCAAAGAAAAACAAGGAATCAAGCTCAGCAGGAAAACAGAAACTTCTCTACGATAAAGAGGTGAGTAATCAGCTAGATAGTGGCAGATAATTGCTCTGAGATTTGAAATAGTTTTGTTTATTCTATTATTTTCTCATATATGTTAATTCAACAGATCTTGTCTCTCGTTTCCTCCAGAGTACCACTAGCCTATCGCTACTGTTGTTGTTGTTGTGTCCAATGAAGAGCCTCAGATGTCTCCATACATCTCTATCACAGCAATGTTCTCTATCTTGGGTGTGTAAAGCTGCTGTTCTGTGTCCATGTCAATTTTCTGTTGTTGTGTCCAATGAAGAGCCTCAGATGTCTCCATACATCTTTATCACAGCAATGTTCTCTATCTTGGGTGTGTAAAGCTGCTGTTCTGGGTCCATGTCAATTTTCTGTTGTTGTTGTGTCCAATGAAGAGCCTCAGATGTCTCCATACATCTCTATCACAGCAATGTTCTCTATCTTGGGTGTGTAAAGCTGCTGTTCTGGTTCCATGTCAATTTTCTGTTGTTGTTGTTGTCGTGTCCAATGAAGAGCCTCAGATGTCTCCATACATCTCTATCACAGCAATGTTCTCTATCTTGGGTGTGTAAAGCTGCTGTTCTGGGTCCATGTCAATTTTCTGTTGTTGTCATGTCCAATGAAGAACCTCAGATGTCTCCATACATCTCTATCACAGCAATGTCCTCTATCTTGGGTGTGTAAAGCTGCTGTTCTGGGTCCATGTCAATTTTCTGTTGTTGTTGTTGTCTAATGAAGAGCCTCAGATGTCTCCATTCATCTCTATCACAGCAATGTCCTCTATCTTGGGTGTGTAAAGCTGCTGTTCTGGGTCCATGTCAATTTCTGTTGTTTTTGTCATGTCCAATGAAGAGCCTCAGATGTCTCCATACATCTCTATCACAGCAGTCGTTCTCTATTTTGGTTGTGTAATGCTGCTGTTCAGGGTCCATGTCAATTTTCTGTTGTTGTGTCCAATGAAGAGCCTCAGATGTCTCCATACATCTCTATCACAGCAGTCGTTCTCTATTTTGGTTGTGTAAAGCTGCTGTTCTGGGTCCATGTCAATTTTCTGTTGTCGTGTCCAATGAAGAGCCTCAGATGTCTCCATACATCTCTATCACAGCAATGTCTTCTATCTTGGGTGTGTAAAGCTGCTGTTCTGGGTCCATGTCAATTTTCTGTTGTTGTCGTGTCCAATGAAGAACCTCAGATATCTCCATATATCTCTATCACAGCAATGTTCTCTATCTTGGGTGTGTAAAGCTGTTATTCTGGGTCCATGTCAATTTTCTGTTGTTGTCGTGTCCAATGAAGAACCTCAGATGTCTCCATACATCTCCATCACAGAAATGTCCTCTATCTTGGGTGTGTAAAGCTGCTGTAATTACAGTATTTAGTTATAGAATTCACATTTTTCTTCCTTCTTTCTTTTTACAACAGTGTTTAAACACACATATAAAAAATAATTTAAACAAATAAGCTAGCCGTTGAGGTGTTATTCCAGTTTATTGCCAAGTGTTCAGAGGAAACTTATCAGAATTCTCTGAGGACATTCCTCAGACAATTAACGCTATTCCAACTCAACACTAGCTGAGTGATCACATCGGTTAATCTCTGAAGACATAACTTTGAAAGAGTTGAGATTCCAGCCAGACAGTCATTAAATATAATAAAATGAATACAGCTTCCAGGGCTTAAGTTTCTTGTGCAAACCTTTTATTTTCAAGCTTTCTGACTTGTGAGTCCTTCAACAGGAGTATCACGTTAATGATAAATACTATTTAAATATACACACATTATTATTTACATATTTTATATCGTGAAAAAGTATTCATTTGAAAAAATAGTACAAATGTGATATTGTACTGGGATAAGGTCCATAAATAAAAAAAGGCATCTACTTATTGTGCAACTTTCAGTAACACGATAAAGGAGATGCCTTTTTCTTAAAGTATTTATTATTTTATTAGCAGAGTATCATTTTTATGTTTATATTATGCTATACTCTGTACACTTCCCTCTTTTTCTTATCTTTTGTTTATCATTCATAGTTTGTTCTTGCCTGAAATAAATTGTTGTCTCATCCCGAAGTTGGTCTTCCCTAATTTTACACGTGGCAATGTACTTATGAGATATTGAGAGAAATATATTACATTCTTTGTGTGTGAAAAACGATTTTTTGAAAAAATACGTGCATGGTGAATGATACGTGCTGGTTGAATGGTATCTCGAGACTTCAAATTTAATTTTATAAATTCGTGAACTATTGTGTTATATATAGAAGAGTGCCTACATCTATAGGGACAGTCTACACGATGTACCAAGCCTACACGATATATAAAACAGTTACACGATGTACCGAACCTACACGATGTACGAAGCCTACACGATGTACCAAACCTACATGATGTACCAAACTTACACGGTGTACCAAACCTACACGATGTACCAAACCTACACGATGTACCAAGCCTACACGATATATAAGACAGTTACACGATGTACCGAACCTACACGATGTGCGAAGCCTACACGATATACCAAACCTACATGATGTACCAAACTTACACGGTGTACCAAACCTACACGATATACCAAACTCACACGATGTACCAAACCTACACCATGTACGAAGTCTACACGATGTATAAGACAGTCTGCACGATGTACGAAACCTACACGATGTACCAAACCTACACGATGTACGAAACCTACACGATGCACCAAACCTACACGATGTACCAAACCTACACGATGTACGAAGTCTACACGATGCACCAAACCTACACGATGCACCAAACCTACACGATGCACCAAACCTACACGACGTACCAAACCTACACGATGTACCAAGCCTACACGATATATAAGACAGTTACACGATGTACCGAACCTACACGATGTGCGAAGCCTACACGATATACCAAACCTACATGATGTACCAAACTTACACGGTGTACCAAACCTACACGATATACCAAACTCACACGATGTACCAAACCTACACCATGTACGAAGTCTACACGATGTATAAGACAGTCTGCACGATGTACGAAACCTACACGATGTACCAAACCTACACGATGTACGAAACCTACACGATGCACCAAACCTACACGATGTACCAAACCTACACGATGTACGAAGTCTACACGATGCACCAAACCTACACGATGCACCAAACCTACACGATGCACCAAACCTACACGACGTACCAAACCCACACGACGAAGAATAAGGCTGTCTACACGACACCCAATCCAAGTTATCGACCGCCATCCAAACAAGAACAACGTAACAAAAAGAAGAGCTATCTGCCCGCCAGGAACAAAGAGACCGTAACAGAAGAAAGCTCCAGAGATAAAAGTCGAATTTCCATAACAACAAGATCAATTCACACGGGAATTCTCTCTTTAGCCATGCATCAAGATTACAGTACCCAAACTTACAGCATTTACCCGGTGTTTCGACCTAGGTTTTCATTAAGGTGAAAATCCTTGTTTCGATGGAAACATTTTTATCCAACTTTTATCATCTTTCTTCTGACAGATTGAATTGGTTAACAAAAATATAAACATTTAAACTATCTGTACTAATTATTTCATATCATTTTCATAAAGTAATATATATTGGATCAAAAAATCATTTATTTTACCAATATTTGAGTTGGCTGAACGCCAACCTTTATCAAGGTAACATATTTCACGATATGTTAATATGTTACCTTGATGAAGGTTGGCGTTCAGCCAACTGAAATATTGGTAAAATAAATGATATTTTTTAAATCCAATATGTCTTTTTATTCGAATATTTATTTATGGATTGCTCTATTTTCAAAATAATGTAATATATGAAAAAAAAAAAGGCATCTCCTTATCGTGCAACTGAAAGTTGCTGATGGCTTGCGCCATCTATCGGAATAAATATCAACTTTTCTCGTTGATTTTTAATTATTCCAAAATTGGCCAAATACCCATTCTTGATTAATCAAGAAAAGCTAACCACGGACGCGTTTCGGGCTGTTGGCCCTCATCAGCGTGGTGCAAGCTGTACCTCAACAACCAAAAAACTGATCATTCAAGGCATCCTGAAAAATCATGAAACGGGTAGTTAAGGCCAGAATTGGGTGAGACAGCGACACAATGTGAAACAATAGTACAAATGTGATATTGTACTGGGATAAGGTGCATAAATTAAGAAAAAAAAAAAAAGGCATCTCCTTATCGTGCAACTGAAAGTTTCTTTGTTCCAAAATAACTTTATCAGTACCGGTCAAAAAGTGCAACATAGTTTATGATAATTACAACAATAAACAATAAGTGAAGGTTATTCACATATTAAAACAAAATGTTTAATACGGGATACAATCCCGGTTCATGACTGTCGGGAAACGACGGTGTTACCCACATTTCCTATCTACATATTGCCACGTGGAAAATTAGGGAAGACAAAAACTACAGGAGGAGACAACAATTTATTTCAGACAAGAACAAACTATAGAAATATCTTTATTTTACGGGTCTGCTAACCAAAATGAATGATTTTTGAGCCCCGATGGACGCATAAAGCGGAATATATACATTGCTGTACTGTTGGAGGGGCCTGGGGATGGGTGGCCAGGTCGCCAGGTGAGGCCAGGAGAGCCGGGATGTAGAGGAGGAGGGCAAGGTGGTGATCCGCGGAGATCAGGGGGTGGCAGAACGGGTTCAATAGTATTGAGCCCAGGGGAGAGAACAAACGATAAGCCACGAGGGAAATTTACAGAGTAGCAAAATATAAACATAAAAATGACCACTCTGTTAATAAAATTAATAAATAATTTGCTTCAATATTATGTGAGAAGTAGGTACCCAATAATTATTTGTAAAGGGGAAAGTAGAATTTGGGGAAAATCTTTTGATAATTCACACGAAAGTATTTGTACTTTGAAGAGCAAAAATTCGCTCGAAAACTTGAAAAAATCTTAAATTAAAAGAAACCTTTATACGAATTTTATTTTTCCTTTTTCAAATATCTACAAATAAACATTGGAATGGAAGATTTGCAAAACTATTGGAAGGAATTGTATTATCGTTTGTAAACTTTTCTAATGATTTTTCTAATGCCTTAAGTCATAGAATAAATTTTAACGCTCTGCCAAATATAGATGGAAATTTTGCCGGGAGGATATTGATCATAAGAGACAAGGGTCGCCTCTCCCGTCAAAATAGACGTCAAAACCAGACGCTATCTATGGTCTTTTGCCAAATGTTTTAATTTCTGTTCACTAATGATGAGGACAAAAGATTTTTGTCGAAACGTCGAGATAATTAAAAAGATTTACTGGCCGAAGTATATCTTTAATTTGAAGAACTATGAATGCCAGCAACGTCTATCTTTACGAGAATTAAGTCAGGTAGTACTTTAATATATCATGGCTTATATATTTCTGACAGATTAATAATTAAACTATAACAAGACTTAGAACAAAGCACTATAAAGGAATGACAATACATCCAGATGGCACAAGAACCTATAGAACATGTAACAACTGTCCTGGTGTGGAACTAACACCTACTCACATATTCTCATGTCCAGCAATGGCCGCAGTCTTGCAGAAAATTGACATGGACCCAGAACAGCAGCTTTACACACCCAAGATAGAGGACATTGCTGTGATAGAGATGTATGGATACATCTGAGGCTCTTCATTGGACACAACAACAACATAAAATTGACATGGACCCAGAACAGCAGCTTTACACACCCAAGATAGAGGATATTGCTGTGATAGAGATGTATGGAGACATCTGAGGCTCTTCATTGGACACGACAACAACAGAAAATTGGCATGGACCCAGAACAGCAGCTTTACACACCCAAGATAGAGGATATTGCTGTGATAGAGATGTATGGAGACATCTGAGGCTCTTCATTGGACACAAGAACAGCAGAAAATTGGCATGGACCCAGAACAGCAGCTTTACACACCCAAGATAGAGGACATTTTGCTGTGATAGAGATGTATGGAGACATCTGAGGCTCTTCATTGGACACGACAACAACAACAGATTAATTGAAACAATGGTGATCTAAAACTGTTTTTTTATATTTTACAATATATCACGATTTCAAGCCAATACCACAATACCATTGTTAAAACACTCGTGTTTTCAAAACAAACGAATAAAAACTTTTATTTTCAAAATTATAATAGTAAGCCGGATAAATAATTTATCATAATATGTATAATTTTTAATTAAATATTGCACATATTTTTATTATAAAATATTCCTTAAAACTTTCTTCAATCTGTAAATTGTTTTCCTCGAATGCACACAATACTTTACAATTTGATTTCATTTAAATATATTTGCATACCAACCCTTTGTACATATTTCAATTGTGTTGATATTCTCTCTTTTCATCTACCTAAAACTTGCATATTAATTCTTGTACATATTTCAAATATCTTTCTTTCTTTTCTTTTCAATGTTTAGTTTACCTTTTAGTGTAAGTGTCCCTAGGGGGACATAGCGCTCTAAGTCGAAATAAAATAAAAGTAAATTAAAAATTTATTTATGGATTGCTCTATTTTCAAAATACATAAATTTGATTCATTTTTAAATGCTTAAAACAAAAATTATAGATACAGTCAAACTTATTCGAAGCACAAGGGACAAAAAAAAAGAAAGATATTTCGAATTATAAAAAAAATCGAATTAAAAACAGAAATTCTATTTATAGGAAATTCTAGGGACCAAAAGATAAATATTTGAATTAAAGACGTTAAAATTATCCAATTTCTACTGTATTTCTCACATTTTGATATCAATATAAAATTAAAAAATGTAAATCTGTTTCATTTGCTTACAACATAAACCTTAGATTAATAAAACATTGGATCAGTAAACATGAGGGTAACCACTTCGCTAATTTACCTTACTTTATTTTTCATATAACATTTTTGTAAAACAAAAAAGGTGATGATGATAAATTCAATGAATATATTTACACAATCATAGAAAAATTATATTAAACCTTTATATAAACTTAAATATTCTAACTAAATTAAATAATATCCTTGAAGTAAATACAAACTTAAAAAAAAAAAAAGAAAACATTATCTTAGTTGATAAAGAGAAAATCAAAAGAAATAAAAAATATATCTTAAGAAGTTAGGATCGATATGGAAAACTTGAGGGAAATAAAATTTTAAACCGACGACCAAGTACCAGAAGTGGGTTCCATATCTGGGGGACCTAAATCGATGGCATGGTCCAAATGTGGTCTCACATCCTGGAGCTCAGTTTAGTGCCCAGGACAGTTCAGTTTGTAGATTCGTAAAGGAGTTTTACCATCTCTCTAGAAGCCAAGTTAGGATGTAAAATTTGAGAGCTTTTCGACTATATAACGGAACATTTTATTGATGATCTATTTACGCCGATATTCTGGGAAATTCTGCAGAAGTACAGTATCACGATGCATTAGCGCGCCATCTGTTATCAAAATTAGAAACTATTATAGACGCGTATGATCATTTTTAAAAATAAACAATATCTACTGTCCTTACTGCAATGGAAAAAATTAACGTGAGGGCCTGGCTCATCAGTGGTGAACCCTCCCAGCGGTTTCGCCAGTTCAATCTACCATACCGCTGTTATATTGCGGAAGAGCGATTGCTCGAAGCATTTTATATATTTATAATTGTATGTAATTCTGCTGTCCTAAAATCTTATTTCCATAGTTCATCTAAAATACCCATTCCAAGAGTCCTGCATCAGTATCACTATAAAAATAAGTTTGAAAAATGCAATATAACAGCGGTTTGGTAGTTTAAACTGGCGAAACCGCTTGGAGGGTTCACCACTGATGAGCCAGGCCCTCCCTTTAATTTTTCCATTGCAGTAAGGGCAGTAGAAATTGTTTTATTTTAAAAAGAATATTACGCGTCTAAAATAGTTTCGTAATTTGATAACAGATGGAGCGCTAGTGCATTGTAACAGTATCATTTACCTTTCGTCCTGTTTAGATCAAAACATTAAGACGCGAACAAATAAATCAAACTTCTACTGTCCTTACTGTGATGAAAAAATATTGGGAGGGCTTGGCTCATCAGTGGTGAATCCTCCCAGCGGTTTGGCCAATTTAATCCACCAGACCGCTTCTCAGAGCTCTAATACTGTATTGTATCATTCTGATTTTATATGCTACACTGAAGGGTGGAATCTTATAAATGGTATTTAAGTAAACTATGGACATAGGCTTTTAGGACAGTAGAATTACATATAAATATTTGAATCGAGCAATGCTCTTCCGCAAACAATAAGGACAAGTTAGGCATAAATTAATACAAAGCAATAATGCACCATCTATATATAACGAATGGAGACATTAAGACGTGAATATTTCTTTTCACAAATAAATCAAACTTCTACTGTCCTTACTGCGATAAAAATATATTGGGAAGGCTTGGCTCATCAGTGGTGGACCCTCCCAGCGGTTTCGCCAATTTTATCTACCAGACCTCTTCTTTAGAGCTCTAATACTGTATTGGATTATTCTGCTTTTATATGCTACACTGAAGGGTGGAGCAAGGGGTAACATATATAAGCAGAATGATCCAATACAGTATTAGATCTCTAAAGAAGCGGTCTGGTAGATTGGGGGGGGGGGATTGGTGAAACCGCTGGGAGGGTTCACCACTGATGAGCCAAGCCCTTTCAATATTTTTTCATATCAGTAAGGACAGTGGAAGTTTGATTTATTTGTGAAAATAAATATATAGTGTCTTAATGTTTTCATTTGTTGCCTCTAAGTGATGTTTGAAATTAATCGATCATTCCTGAGATTTACCTTTTGGTTCTGACAAAGTTCATATTATCAGAGAACCTCAGCATGCTACACGTGTCCTGTTTCTGGTTTTTTAGGAGGTAGTGGTCTTTCCTTAGCGATTTCCCAGGATATTTATCAATATTCTAGTTAACCTTTTTGGTACATATTTTTGGTTTTTCACTCTGTTCGAACAGAGGACAGTAGAAGTTTGATTTATTTGTGAAAAGAAATATTCGCGTTTTAATGTCTTCAATAGTTAATATTGTCAGGTGGACAGAGTTACTCCCTCTTATCTGGACTGGACCGACCGGTCGGGGAAAACAGTGACGCCACGTGGAAGGAGGAAAAACTCAGTTTTCCCCTCTTGCTCTAACTGCTGGGGCTCATGTACATAGTAACTCTGCCTTTGCCGGTCCCAAGCCCGGATGAAAAAGAAGGAGGGGGAGCAGTAACAAGCTCACTAAAAAACCTGGGCTCAGCTGGCCATGCTGATAGTCCCCTGTAAGGTCTCCAGAGATACAGGTTGAGTCTGTACTCCATGTTAGGAGTGGCTGCACATGGCGTCTGTTCCTCATGTCAGAGGCGGCCATTTCTTTTGGAGCTAAGTCTGTGGCCTGCCACTGAGTAGTGCTCCCAGTCTTAATGACAAAGACAGACACATTCTACTTCACCCAGTCATGATGGTTGTCAAACAGACACCATCAAGGGTCACAACTTGATACCCTAATATGATTGAGTGGAGATAAGAAAGAAAGATGTACATAGTAACTTTTATTTTATATTTATAATCTTTCATATAACTAATTAAATAAACATTTAAAGTGAGTCGGAAGCCTATTTGATTATTTTTCTTTCCGACAATATATCTGTTGACATTCCACCATGAAAGTATGACGGCTACAATTCGAACTATTGGCGATTCTCCTCCGTCAGCCAGTTGGCAACAATTCGACCATCGACCCACGCAGGTTATTAATCGCCCGGTACCTCACTTGATCATATGTCCATGATTAATCATTTCCACAGCGCATTTAATTTTCATAAACCTTTTTCCTCCCCATAACAACGGACACTAATTCGAAAGACTCATTCCATTTTTTATCTTGTGCCAGCCATTCTTTTTAAGGAAGACATTTATCATTTAGAATAATTTCCTGAGGCTTGCAATTTTAAATTGCTTTTGCCAGATGTAGATTTTTAACTGCAATCATTTTGTTTAATGTTATTTCAACGGCAATCAGTAAATAAATAATTTAAAAAAATAAAGAATATATATTTATATTGAAGTGAAAATATATTCGATTGATTTTTTCAAACTTAAAAACTGTGTATTTATTCATTATCATCAAATAAGACGCGATATCCTCACAAGGGATGCTTGCGTCAAGTAACAACACTAAATTTATATACACCAATACCTCGCTTTGCTTCGTTTCGTTTTGCGTTTTTTTCGAAGTTGCGTCGCAGCTCAATTTTTACTGATTTTCACTGTGCGTCGTTAGATTTTTGAAGTTGCGTTGTTTTGGATTCGAGTCTTTAATTTTTTTTTTGAATTTTTTTTCCTAAAATATGGCAACACCTTTGTTTTTGATTGCGCCATGCCATCAAAATTTAGGGATTCCCTTTCTAACTAAAAATCAACGCAAATTTAATACAATTTTATTTTCACTTTGTTTTGCTTATTTTAGAGTTCAGTTTAATTATGTAGTGTGAGGTAATGTAGTGTGTTGTGCTTTTTTAAAAAGAGAATAATAAATTTACATAAATAAAGTTTTACGTGGTGTTTTTGGTTACAAAAAAGATACAAATATTCATATAAGATGTAAATATTTCCCCAATTTATTTATTGGCCGAGTTATATTCTTTTTTTTTACATAAATTTGTATTTTTTTTTTACCCAAATATGTTGGTGTTTCAAATTAAGTTTTATTTTTGTTTGAAAAAATTTTACTTTGGTCAATTTTATTTTTAAAAGGTAGTATTTTCGTAAGCCTGGAACCTATCTTCGATCATTAAATGGTTTTCTATAGAAAATTTATTTTCACTTTGCGTCGTTTCAATTTACGTCGTGTTTTTTTGGAACGTAACCCCGACGCAAAGCGAGGTATGGGTGTATATTACATAAACATTTGGTGAGTTACAAGGTTTGAGTAGAAGTTTAAAGAAGAAAACGAAAGAATATTAAAATCATGCTTGAATTTACAAACAACCAATGAAATAAATACAAATATATATGATATGAATATTTTGTTTTGTTGTTGAAAAAAATAGAGAATTGAAGATGCAGTCGTGAAAAATAGGAAAGATAATTATTTACCCATCAAGTAGTTTTTATTTTGAATTACTTGAAGCAAATTAAACATAAAATTATTGTTGTTGTTGTTGTCGTGTCCAAAGAAGAGTCTCAGATGTCTCCATGCATTTCCATCACAGCAGCAGCAATATCCACTATCTTGGGTGTGTAAAGCTGCTGCTCTGGGTCTAAGTCAATTTTCTGCAAGGCTGCGGCCATTGCTGGGCATGAGAATATGTGAGTAGGTGTTAGTTCCACACCAGGACACCATTAAATTATTTTTCACAGTAATATAGAATTTATAAAATGAATCCTATATTCTTGAATTAAAAAATTAGGTAGGTTAACTATACATATTTACAACAATTTTCAAAGTATTCTAAATCTATGGTCAAAACTAAAAGAATAGTCAATGATGAAAATAAAATACATGTTTTTTAAAAATAAAATATTTGCATTTTAGGTTATATAATATATATAGTTTTATCAATTACGGTTTTTTAACCAAGAGAGAAAATCATAGATATATTTACAGAATTTTCTAAATTTTAAATATGAGTTGTAGTTGTCGTGTCCAATGAAGAGCCTCAGATGTCTCCATACATCTCTATCACAGCAATGTCCTCTATCTTGGGTGTGTAAAGCTGCTGCTCTGGGTCCATGTCAATTTTCTGTTGTTGTTGTCGTGTCTAATGAAGAGCCTCAGATGTCTCCATACATCTCTATCACAGCAATGTCCTCTATCTTGGATGTGTAAAGCTGCTGCTCTGGGTCCATGTCAATTTTATGTTGTTGTTGTCGTGTCCAATGAAGAGCCTCAGATGTCTCCATACATCTCTATCACAGCAATATCCTCTATCTTGGGTGTGTAAAGCTGCTGTTCTGAGTCCATGTCAATTTTCTGTTGTTGTTGTGTCCAATGAAGGGCCTCAGATGTCTCCATACATCTCTATCACAGCAATGTCCTCTATCTTGGGTGTGTAAAGCTGCTGTTCTGGGTCCATGTCAATTTTCTGTTGTTGTGTCCAATGAAGAGCCTCAGATGTCTCCATACATCTCTATCACAGCAATGTCCTCTATCTTGCGTGTGTAAAGTTCTGGGTTCATGTCAATTTTCTGTTGTTGTCATGTCCGATGAAGAGCCTCAGATGTCTCCATATATCTCTATCACAGCAATGTCCTCTATCTTGGGTGTGTAAAGCTGCTGCTGATATGAGTCCTTACTATTTATAAACATAAAATATCCTTGTATTCAATGCGTTCCCGATTTCTGTAGTTCTGGGGACATCCAGGTGACTGGAATACAGCCTTCTCTCTCCACACCCTGGATCGTCTATAGCGTATATTTATTGATAAAACTTTTATTTGGAAGAAATTGTCACTGATCCGAGTCTACTATTTTCCATATATGCTACAGACGATGTTCTATTTTTAAAAGAACGAGTTTGCAACACTGTAGCTCTCGAAAATAGCGCACGATTAAAGTTTTTTTTTTTCAAAAAGCCTCGAACGAATTTTTATTTATTCGAAAGAACAAGAATTGGTTTATATTTCATGATAAGCGATTTTTAAATATTCGAAATACCTGATATTGCCACGTGGAAAATTAGGGAAGACAAAAACTTCCTTGTCTTCGCTTCCGGGCTAATTGTCCAATTTTTGGGGTATGGACTTCTAGCCCCCTCATCATGGCAGCAGACGCGATGTCAGGTGGCAAGGGATCCTAGGATCTGGCGGCAGGAGATGTCTCGCAGGGGTGGTGGAAACGTTGGGCAAGCAGGGGAACAGCGCCAGGGTGCAGTGAGGCAGGAGTCTTGATTAGGCCAGGAATCCAGTAGAAGAAGAAAACTTCAGGAGGAGACAACAATTTATTTCAGGCAAGGACAAACAATGAATGGTAAACAAAAGATAAGCTACGAGGGAAATTCACAGAGTAGCAAAATATAAACATAAAAATGACCACTCTGTTAATAAAAATAATAAATACTTTGTTACAATAATATAAGATTTCTAAACGGCTTACTGTCATCATGAACACAGCCGAATACATATCCAAGATGGACACAATCCTTGTTGATCCGCTCACGTTTACCCCCATATCCATAGATGATCAGAATACCGCAACCTCTTCTTTTAAAAAAGAAATCAACAATCTGCTGAGGAAGAAAATCATTAGCTCCGAAGAATGCAAAAATATTTGTCCAATATAATGTCAAAAGCTTATATTTACGGCCTACCTAAATTACACAAAGAAGGTATCCCACTAAGACCCATCATCGCGTACCACCTCTCCCCTGCAGCTCCGTTAGCAACTTATCTAGCCAAAATACTGGCCCCGATGCTCAGAGATAGTGACTCCCCGACGACCATTTCCTCCATTCCTGTCTTCATAGGTAAGTTACAACAAACAGCAGTTACATCTGGTACCATCATGGTCTCATTTGATGTTGTTAATTTATATCCCAGTCTCCCCCACCAGCTTATTTTAGACTGCACCACAGAATTTCTAATTGAACAAGGTTGCCCCACAGACACCATTTCCAAACTCATTGCACTTATCAAAATCAGTCTTTGCCATAGTATTTTCAAATTCAACCAATCTTACTTCAAACAGACCAAAGGCACCCCTATGGGTAGCCCATTATCCTCTCCCCTTTCAGAAATAGTGATGCGCAAGATAGATAAACGTATAGTTAATATCTTCCCTAATGACATTTTAATCTGGTCTAGATACATAGATGACGTCTTTGCTATAATCAAAATTGACGCCTTTAATGATATACTCAACACATTGAATAATTTCTATCAAGACATAGACTTTACTTCCGAGACTGAAACATATGACTCCTTGGCATTTTTGGACATACGCATAACAAAAACACGCAATAGATATAATACTGAAGTCTATTATAAACCCACCTTTCACCCAATGTATATAAATTTCTCATCTTTCTGCCCATTAAGCCATAAAATCAATACTGTAAGAACCTTGTCCAAGAGAATATATACCCACTGTTACACTGAGGAGTCAAAGCAAAAGGAAACAAATAACATAATTTCAAATTTAATGTCCTCTGGTTATCCTAAAAACTTTATATTAAGGCATTTCTATAACCCATCCCGCACCAAGATATATGACAACTATAAATCCATCTGCACAATACCGTATTCCTTGCAAAGCATAAAAATAGCTAGAGAACTAAAGAACTTCGGCATCCGCACTTACTTTTCCAACACCCCTAGTATAGGCACTATCTTAAGGAACCCTATCACTAAAAACAACACGCCTCGGAACACTGCTCAAAGAAACAATGCCGTTTATTCCATAAAATGCAACGATTGCGATAGTGTTTATGTAGGTGAAACTAGCCGTTACATTAAAGACAGAATACAGGAACACGACAGAAACATCAGACATAACGATCCGAAATCACTTATTGTCCAGCACATTTCACAGACAGGACATAGTTTCAACACAACTGATCCAAGATCACATTATTCTAATATACCACATAAACACAAAAGATTGGTTGTCGAGGCCTTGCTATCTCTGAGGTATAATAGTATAAACAGACATATTGATGTACCTGAGCCGTATATAAGCTTATTACATAAATAGCCATTGATGTACCCCATGAATTCCCTGTTTTGTTCATTTTATTTTAATATCCTTTTAAACTGTTTTACCTTATAAATACTCATAATTTTATCACAGTTTCCGTCAAATCGTAGGAACGTCCTTTCAGTCTTATTACGCTTTCATCTTAATACCTTGTAATATTCGTATATTATTCTTCTTAACAAATTTTATTAATTTGCTTATGTCTCGATGTTCTTATCAAACAAAAATCCTAAGTATTACCGATTATTTCAAAATTTTACAACTAATTTCTAATAATACATATGCAGATTTATTCTTCGTGTATATAGTGTATCATTTTTCTTATACAATTGATCCTGTAGAAGGGCCACGCTGTGCCCGAAAGCTTGATGTCCTAATAAATTAATGAAGAAACTTATCTCCTGAGTATTTTGTCCTTACCACGCAAATAATATGAGAGAGTGTTTTTTTTAAGTTACGTTTTCATGTTTTCCGATACGAAATACTCGTTTACCCAAAATATTAAAGTTATGAAAAGTACCTGGCAAGTGAAAAAAAGGAAGTATGTTGTTACACTGGACAAGGCATGGGTTTACCTCAATGATAGCAACCAACCCCGTGCCATTTACTACGCTAACTCTCCTAATTTTCCATTACAGCAAGGACAGTAGAAATTGTTTAATTTTTAAAAAAGAATCGTCTATAATAGTTTCGAATTGTCATAATAGAGTTTAAATTGATGTTAGAACAGGTATATTGAGTGCAGAACGCTATTTGAAAATTATCCCGCATGTGTTTCTTTTGAACAAAAAATCGAAATTTATTTTAAGGAGAAATAGCGATTATTTCTAACCTTAGGGATGAGGTATGAAAGGATGAATTGTGAAGAGTAATGATGAACGGAAAAATAAAAGTGTCCAGGGATGGGAACCGAACCCACAGTGTTCCGCTTACCGGGCAGATGCCATGTCCACTAGGCTAACCTGGACATATTTTTTCGTTCGTAAATATTATATATATGTGGTAATATATCCTGTCGGCTTTCAATATAGCTGTGGTATTATGCTATGCTGGGAACCTTACTCTTGGGGTTGCAGATTGTTGAAGTGGTGGCGCAGTCGTGATGGCTGAGTAAGAAAGGATTACACACAAGGGAAATAAGCCAGAACACTTGATGGGTTGAAATAAAAAGGCAACTGGTTTGGAGGAAAGAAAGACTTGAGAAGGCGGAGCGGGTTTTGATTGTTAATTATCTGATCACATGGTGGTGATTGGACTTAGCTATGGGATGAGCAGAGGGAGAGAGGTCCAGAGCAGATGTCACCTCGTTGGGAGCGAAGGAGCAACTGACAATTCTTGCTTCTCGATTTAACACCACGAGTTGTCTTCTTTCCCATTGGTCGAAAGATGTCACATGACCGTTTTCTATTGGTTGACCTATTTAGGCGATACTTTCTAATTGGTCCTGCGGCTTTCTTTGGTGGAAGATACGTCCGGCCTGGTCAGGAAGTATTGGGTGTTAGCTCGACTCTTATAACTTCCGCGGTTATCAAATACGTCCGGTCCTGCTCCGGAAATATTGGGCGTCTCTCAATTTTTATAACTTCTGCGGTCACCAGATACGTCCGGCCCTGTCAGGAAGTATTGACTGTACAAGTTATTAATAATTGTGCCCGCTTTAAGCCTACTTCCTATGTCTTGTTGCTACTTTCTGTCCTCCAGTTACCTTATTCTTTATTAAATCTTTGAAAATCATACATTGTACATGCATAGTGGGTCGGGGGTGCATACAATTATATACAAATTATGACATTAGTAATTTATAATACAATGTAATGCAGCTTATGATTGTAGAACGATATTTGACAATTAACCACATGTGTTTCTTTTGAACGAAACACATGCGGGATAATTTTCAAATGTCGTTCTACAATCATAAGCCGTTTTATATTAATATATACAGTTATCAGCGTCATAATCAATTCTTTCTTAATCAATTCTGTCACCGTTTGCTTTGTGAATGGAATAAATACCCAAATATGGCCATTTCTCATAACCATCGGTGGTTCAGTGGTAGAATGCTCGCCTGCCACGCGGGCGGCCCGGGTTCGATTCCCGGCCGATGCATTTTTTTTTTTACAATTTCTAAAACTCATTTATATATTATACAAGAATGACATCCACGGCGCCAATTTATAATTGTAACGAATAGTATTTGAATAAAATCATTTAATCGGGTAAACCCCGGGCGTTGCCCGGGCCATTCGGCTAGTTGTATTATATTGAGTAATGATTAGTGTGTTTATAACGTAAAATACATAGTCTACGGAATAACCCATTCCTTTCAACCGCTGGTCCAAGTATTGTGTCAACCTCAGCGTCTGTAATCCATCTTATGGTCGCAAGGCCAGCTGGGACAATTAGCTGTCTTCGACAATAGCTGGGACATCGGTATTGTTACGGTTTCTTTCAAATCCAAATGATAGAGTCCGTATATCACATATATATTAATGTAGGTACCATACATGTAGTTATATTGTAGTGGGTGGAATATATATGGTTGTCCTAAAAGTTCATGTTTTTTTCTTAAAAACGTTGTTTTTCTTATTACTTGGCGAATAATATTATTACGGCGAATACATAATACAATTACTTTATATTATGATGCATTAGCGCGCCATCTGTTATAAAAATTCGAAACTATTATAGACACGTATGATTCTTTTTAAAAATAAACCAATTTATACTGTCTTTACTGCAATGGAAAAATTAATGGGAAGACCTGGCTCATCAATTATATATTTATAATTATATGTAATTCTGCTGTCCTCAAAGCTTATGTCCATAGTTCATCTAAAATACCCATTCCAAGAGTCTAGGATCAGTATCACTATAAAGGGAAGATAGAAAAATGCAGTATAACAGCGGTATGGTAGAATAAACTGGCGAAACCGTTGGGAGGGTTCACCACTGATGAGCCAGACCTTCCTATTAATTTTTCCATTACAGTAAGGACAGTAGAAATTGTTTTATTTTTAAAAGAATCATACGCGTTTATAATAGTTTCGGATTACATAATACAATTGCTTTATACATAATACAAAGACATTATACATAACGGCGAATAATATTGGTATTTCAATTTTTTTTGCAAGTGTTTACGAACTTTTGGAACAACTACATAAAAGTGATCACACATCAAAGATTGTATCAGATTAGAATTGTTTTCTTTGTGTGAGCTAGTATTGGACGCACCTAAATTGTAGGTGTTATGCAAATTCAGATTTCGGGTATCGCTGTCCTTGTACAGGAGAACTTGAATAAAGGAATAAAACGCCGAATGATGCCTTACAGAACATGTCTAAGTTATGCATCAAGCGATGTTTTATTCGTTTATTCATGTTCTCCTGTGTGCTACGGTAATGGTGAACAGGGAACTCTGAAATGTGGCTGACTAACGGGGCAATGGCACCCTCCTTTCCATGGAGCAACACAAGTAAGGGACTGCCCTGTAGTACGGTGTCGTGAGCCGCTACGGTAACCGTGAACAGGGAACTCTGAAATGTGGCTGACTAACGGGGCAATGACACCTCTCCTTTCCATGGAGCAGCACAAGTAAGGGACTGTCCTGTAGTACGGTGTCGTGAGCCGCTACAGTAACCGTGAACAGGGAACTCTGAAATGTGGCTGACTAACGGGGCAATGGCACCCTCCTTTCCATTGAGCCACACAAGTAAGGGACTGCCCTGTAGTACGGTGTCGTGAGCCGCTACGGTAATTGTGAACAGGGAACTCTGAAATGTGGCTGACTAACGGGGCAATGGCACCCTCCTTTCCATGGAGCAACACAAGTAAGGGACTGCCCTGTAGTACGGTGTCGTGAGCCGTTACGGGAACCGTGAACAGGGAACTCTGAAATGTGGCTGACTAATGGGGCAATGGCACCCTCCTTTCCATGGAGCAGCACAAGTAAGGGACTGCCCTGTAGTACGGTGTCGTGAGCCACTACGGTAACTGTGAACAGGGAACTCTGAAATGTGGCTGACTAACGGGGCAATGACACCCTCCTTTCCATGGAGCAGCACAAGTAAGGGACTGCCCTGTAGTACGGTGTCGTGAGCCACTACGGTAACTGTGAACAGGGAACTCTGAAATGTGGCTGACTAACGGGGCAATGGCACCTCACTTTCCATGGAGCAGCACAAGTAAGGGACTGTCCTGTAGTACGGTGTCGTGAGCCGCTACGGTAACTGTGAACAGGGAACTCTGAAATGTGGCTGACTAACGGGGAAATGGCACCCTCCTTTCCATGGAGCAACACAAGTAAGGGACTGCCCTGTAGTACGGTGTCGTGAGCCGCTACGGTAACTGTGAACAGGGAACTCTGAAATGTGGCTGACTAACGGGGCAATGGCACCCCCCTTTCCATGGAGCAATACAAGTAAGGGACTGCCCTGTAGTACGGTGTCGTGAGCCGCTACGGTAACCTTGAACAGGGAACTCTGAAATGTGGCTGACTGACGGGGCAATGGCACCTCCCTTTCCATGGAGCAGCACAAGTAAGGGACTGCCCTGTAGTACGATGTCGTGGGCCGCTACGGTAACCGTGAACAGGAAACTCTGAAATGTGGCTGACTAATGGGGCAATGGCACCCTCCTTTCCATGGAGCAGCACAAGTAAGGGACTGCCCTGTAGTACGGTGTCGTGAGCCGCTACGGTAACCGTGAACAGGGAACTCTGAAATGTGGCTGACTAATGGGGCAATGGCACCCATCTTTCCATGGAGCAGCACAAGTAAGGGACTGCCCTGTAGTACGGTGTCGTGAGCCGCTACGGTAACCGTGAACAGGGAACTCTGAAATGTGGCTGACTAACGGGGCAATGGCATCCTCCTTTCCATGGAGCAGCACAAGTAAGGGACTGCCCTGTAGTACGGTGTCGTGAGCCGCTACGGTAACCGTGAACAGGGAACTCTGAAATGTGGCTGACTAACGGGGTAATGGCCTTTCCATGGAGCAACAAAATCAGATTTGGACAACACACCATCACCCATGTTCTCCTGTAGAAGGACAGAGATACCTGAAACCTTGAGACTGCTTTAATAAACTCATCTCCAGAAACCTTTTTAATTATCTAAGTGCAGGAGATTTAAATCAATTAATTAAGTAAATTTATTGTCTTTTGTTGTTTTGTTTGTGAAATTTATGACTATACTGTTGCACCAAGTTGCAGCTTTGCAGGGTCATCGACCTTGGTTTCTTCCTTCTTGGTGTTATACACCGAGCTGGTTTCCATATTCAAAGCAGATAAAGAAAAGTAAATAAGAATAAATTACCTTTTAAAGTTATCGCGTTTATTTATTCTTCCTCGTAGGTCGTGATCCGCAGTCTAGGTCCTCTCTCGCTCCAATAACCAATCAAGATATATGTACAATAACAATATTACAAAAGGAATGAAACTATAAAAAGGAATGATGATAATCTATATAATCTGTTTTAAATAAATATTAAATACCATAGAATATTTTGAATAAATGTAAGGCGTATTGATGCAAAAATATGTTGTTTTTTTTTTGCTTATCCCTAGTACACGTGGTACAGGCCATGATAATCATGGTAGGTAGTTAGCGACTGCTTTTACTGTAAGCGCACCACATGTCTACACATGTGAAAAGCAGTTCGACTTAGCACTTACAAATGTGCCAGAGCCCTGTTTGGTTACTTGCACTCGCTGGTGGGGTTGGACTTTTGTAAGAATCGGGGGCCATTGGAGCATTTCTTTTTAAACAGAAAAAAAGTTTCTAATGCGGGAATCGAACCCGGGTCGTAGTGGTCGAAACCCAAACGGTTTAGACCATCCTTCCACCGACCCCCCTGCAACAATATGTAAAATAAATATTTGTAAAATAGGATAAAAGGAAAAATTTGGATTATTAAAGATGAGTGTGGAAGTGAGATTGTTTCTGGCGTCTTTACTGAACCTCCGTCAAAGCTTGGAATTCTTCAATTGGCTCCACGTGGTCCTTCGATATCTGAATTTAGAGGCAACTAGGAATGTCTGTCTTAGCACGCCAACAGATTGTTTAAAAATTAATTAAAATTAATTATTATCGATGAAGGACAGTCCCTTGCTTGTCCTGCTTCTCCCCCCACGTAGAGGAGGGCTTCTGGCGCAGGAAAAGGTATACGTTTTGATATAGAGTTAAGTGTGACCACTCAAATAAATTTGATGATTCAATAAAAAAAAATCAACTTTACAAATTAATTCAATTTACAGAATAGAAGAGAGCTGTCGGAAATTAATCTTCTTTTTCGGTGCATTGACTTAAAAAAAAAAAAAGCAAAAAAAAAAAAAATCAAGAAAGAAAAAGTAAAAAAAAAAAGAGGAAAGGAGGGAAGACAAATAAAGAAATTATTTGATTGGGCTGCATGTTGGTAAATTTCCCCAGAAATTAAAAATCGACCAAACGGAAAGTTCCTAATTTAACAGCTGCTTCTTTAATTAGAATACTGGGATATGACGTCATCGAGTAGGTCACGTGACTAATTACATACTGCGCAATGCGCTGTAGGCTTAGCAGAAGAAAAAAAACTGATTAAATGAAAAAAAAAAAAAAGCTACCAACTCTTTGTGTTTTTTTGTTTTTAAATAATCCTTTGGTTACAAAATGAAAATAATGTAACAACATAAAGTTGTTTAATATATTTAGAAGTCAATTTGATTATTTCTTCATTAAGTATTTTAATATATGTAAAAACATTTTTGATGTTTCTATTAAATTAAAGACGATTTGATAATTATAGATACATTTATTTAATAGAAAGAAAGAGAAGAATTATTGTATATATATTAAATAATTGTTACCACAGAGTGTGTGTAAGCTCACAGGTAAATAGGCGCTAACCGAAAGGAAAAAAAGTTCCTTTGTTTAATATTAGTTTCCCTTTTATATTTTGTTCTCTCTCTTGTAAATCAATAAATATAATGTTTAATTAATAATTATTGGAATCAGTTTCATTAAAAATTCTAAGCAAAGTCAACAAGAATGTTGTTAATTTTCGAAAGAAGAGTTGGAGCATATAAAATATATTTATTGGCTTATATACACTGCGTGACATTGAAAATGGAACACCAAGAAATAGTGGCCAGAAAATTATGCAAATTTCAGGGTAGACGCGCCTAACCGAGTTATGCAAATGATGTAAAATGCGCAGCACTCGTGCGCACATGGAGTAAGATATAAGGGAAGGAACTTGCAGAAAGGACAGTATTCGTGTCGTTATTTCTTCAAGGAAAATCATTGTAGAAATTTTTTTCTTGTGTCAAAAGACACGTGTAATAACAGAGAATGCCAGGTCATCGTAAACGGAGGCAGTTCAAGCAGACAGACGCTTTTACGAGGGGCATGGTGATCGGACTGAAAAGGGCAGGTTGGTCCATACGTCAAATCGCAGCTGTTACACACCTTGGTGCGTCCACGGTGCACCGACTGTGGAGAAGATGGTTGGAACAAGGAAATGTGGCAATTTATAGGAATGCCGGTGCAACCAGAGTGACGTCAGCACGTGTGGATCGGCGTATCCTTCGACAAGCAGTGGCGGCCCCACAAGCCACTTGTACCGCCATCCTGCAACATGTGCAAGACACCCTAGATCATTCCATCTCGACCAGAACCATTTCCCGTCGATTGGTTGCTAATGGCTTGCACTCATGCCGTCCGCTAAGAAGACTGACATTGACCCCACCGAATAGGCGCCAACGTTTGGAATGGTGCCGGGCTAGATCGACGTGGATGACGGAATGGCACAGGGTCGTGTTCTCAGATGAGTCGCGTTTCTGCTTGTCCAGTGATAGTCGCCGTGTACGCGTGTGGCGTCGACGTGGAGAAAGGTCCAATCCGGCAGCAATTGTGGAACGCCCCACCGTGCGACAACGTGGAATCATGGTTTGGGGCGCAATCGCGTATGATTCCAGGTCACATTTACTTCGTATTCAGGGCACTATGACGGCCCAACGATACGTTGATGATGTGCTGCGACCGGTGACACTCCCCTACCTTCAGGGGGTACCCAATGCCCTTTATCAGCAGGATAACGCCCGACCGCACACTGCTCGCATTAGTCAACAAGCTCTGCAAGATGTACAGATGCTTCCCTGGCCACCGTACTCTCCTGATCTCTCACCAATCGAGCACGTCTGGGACATCATTGGACGCCGTTTGCATGCCTTGCCACAGCCGCGTTCAGAAGACGAACTGTGGCAAATGGTTGAGAGGGAATGGAGAGCCATCCCTCAGGACGCCATCGTACTCTGATTGACTCTCTACCTAGACGTGTTGCTGCGTGCATCGCCGTCCGCGGTGGTCCTACTTGCTACCAAGCCGACGCCGTTCTCGCTCTGTATTATGACTATCATTTTGAAATAAAGATCACTTATTGTTCGTCCCTGTCTCTCTCTGTCTGCCGAGTTTCATCACTTTCTGGCCACTATTTCTTGGTGTTCCATTTTCAATGTCACGCAGTGTACTTAGCACAACATTATAAAAGTAAGAAATGATTAAATGCAAAAGATTTTATATCTAATTACAAAAGATTATTTAAAAATTAAAGAACATCCTTTGTTCTTAATATCGAAATTGTTATATACACTTCTACCTAATGTTCAATCATCTTAAGTAGTGTAGTTTCTATTAAAAGAGATTGTATGTTATATATTTGTATAATATTATTACACAGAATTATCATAAGAACTAAAAATATCTCACGCTATATATTGATTACATCACATAACAACAACCAAGTCCTTGGTCAAAACCATATATACATATTATATATTACAGAAACATTCTTCTTTGTTCTTCATGATTTTTATTGATGTTATTTTTTTTTTCACAGACATTATACCTTCAAAGAATACTTTATAATAATAAACATTATATTTGTATATATTTTAAGTCAAAAAGCGATCCATAAAATAAGTTTATACAAAAAAGAGCGTACCTGAATCTGTAAAGAAAAAAAAATCAATTTTTTTCTCAAATGTATTTCGAGAGATTGCTCCCTCTTTATCAATTTATTGTACAGTAAACTTATTTTATAAATTCTTGTAGATTGTAGTATGTCGATTTATTAGTCCACTATGGCTCAGAAAGTATTTCAAAGTCAGGGTTTTTATTGGTATTACTTATTAGCTACATTTTTAGAAGAAGACATAAAAAGACAACACCCTAGAATCGGTCTATTGGGTTCTCATTGACTTCCGCTGATCTGCCGCGCCACGCAGCGGTGGCCAATTGTACTATTTCCAGGCCCCGCTTGTATGTTTGCCGTGGTATGTTATCCCAGCAGGCTGGAAGGAAGTCTCTCGGCCCCCAAAGACCACAAAGTTGTTCCCATGTAATCTACAAGAATCTGTAAATTAAGTTTACTGTGCAGTAAATTGATAAAGAGGAAGCAATCTCTCGATATATTTTGAGAAAAAATGGTTATTTTTTCTCTACAGATCCAAATACGCCTTTTTTTTTGGTATAAATATATGTATATATTATGAAAAAAAAAAGGCATCTCCTTATCGTGCAACTGAAAGTTGCTGATGGCTTGCGCCATCTATCGGAATAAATATCAACTATTCTCGTTGAATTTTAATTATTCCAGAATTGGCCAAATACCCATTCTTGATTAATCTGCCTTTTTCTTAATAAATGCACCTTATCCCAGTACAATATTACATTTGTACTATTTTTTCACATATGTATATATGTTTAAAAAATAATTTAAAAAGGTCGAGTGTTGGTATTAAAAACAAAAAATACATATCCTGACCATTTTTACATGAACCTTTTAGATGGCAGAGCGCCATCTAGTTGAATAGAAATCAACTAAACGTTGATATAACCTGTTCCACTTGATGGCGCTCTGTTATCTAAAAAGTTCATGTGAACATGGTCAGGATATGTATTTTTTATTTTATAATACGTATATATGTAGTAATGTAGTTTGTTGTTGCTGTAGGATGACTGTAGTGTGGCATGTTGGCTGCAGTCGTGGTGGCCACAATGATTAGAGTGGTTTCAGGCGTGATTGAGATTACACAAAAGGACGAGGCATGTTGGATGTCACCATATAGATGACGAGAGAGTAAGTGAAGCCGACACCGGTCAGGAGAGATCTGTCTAGAGGGGTCTGTCAATCCTCGTGTCTCAAAGCGGACTAATCTGTTTGAGTAAGAAAGGGGCACACCTGGGAACCCGACTTGTTTTTCGGACCTTTTTCCTCCACTGGCGCCGACTGTCACTCACTCGAAATTTTATTTGTTACCTTGGCAATAACATTATAACTACAACACATGGGATATAGGTATATATTGGATTATATTACAACATATATATTTGTTTTAAATAATATTGAATTGCTAGAGAATTTACACAATTATACTACTTATACTAGCAAAATGTGTGTCTATTATTGTTATTATTTTATTTGTAGACAAAAAGAAACGCACTTCTAGTATAAGGGTAAAATATTGCCCAGAAATATTTGTGTCTCTAGACACTGTTCTAATGTTGTGTTGTCGTGTCCAATGAAGAGCCTCAGATGTCTCCATACATCTCTATCACAGCAATATCCTCTATCTTGGGTGTGTAAGGCTGCTGCTCTGGGTCCATGTCAATTTTCTGTTGTTGTCGTGTCCAATGAAGAGCCTCAGATGTCTCCATAAATCTCTATCACAGCAATGTCCTCTATCTTGGGTGTGTAAAGCTGCTGCTCTGGGTCCATGTCAATTTTCTGTTGTTGTTTTCGCGTCCAATGAAGAGCCTCAGATGTCTCCATACATCTCTATCACAGCAATGTCCTTTTTCTTGGGTGTGTAAAGCTGCTGTTCTGGGTCCATGTCAATTTTCTGTTGTTGTTGTC
The DNA here is from genome assembly GCA_030710605.1 of Cordylochernes scorpioides. Taxonomy (NCBI): domain Eukaryota; kingdom Metazoa; phylum Arthropoda; class Arachnida; order Pseudoscorpiones; family Chernetidae; genus Cordylochernes; species Cordylochernes scorpioides. The sequence goes on along the minus strand of CP092863.1, from coordinate 94,508,570 downwards.
GCGTCCAATGAAGAGCCTCAGATGTCTCCATACATCTCTATCACAGCAATGCCCTCTATCTTGGGTGTGTAAAGCTGCTGCTCTGGGTTCATGCCAATTTTATGTTGTCGTTGTGTCATATGAAGAGCCTCAGATGTGTCCATACATCTCTATCACAGCAATGTCCTCTATCTTGGGTGTGTAAAGCTGCTGTTCTGGGTCCATGTCAATTTTCTGTTGTTGTCGTGTCCAATGAAGAGCCTCAGATGTCTCCATACATCTCTATCACAGCAATGTCCACTATTTTGGGTGTGTAAAGCTGCTGTTCTGGGTCCATGTCAATTTTATGTTGTTGTTGTGTCCAATGAAGAGCCTCAGATGTCTCCATACATCTCTATCACAGCAATGTCCACTATTTTGGGTGTGTAAAGCTGCTGTTCTGAGTCCATTTCAATTTTCTGTTGTTGTCGTGTCCAATGAAGAGCCTCAGATGTCTCCATACATCTCTATCACAGCAATGCCCACTATTTTGGGTGTGTAAAGCTGCTATTCTGGGTCCATGTCAATTTTCTGTTGTTGTTGTCGTGTCTAATGAAGAGCCTCAGATGTCCCCATACATCTCTATCACAGCAATGTCCACTATCTTGGGTGTGTAAAGCTGCTGCTCTGGGTCCATGTCAATTTTCTGTTGTTGTATCCAATGAAGAGCGTCAGATGACTCCATACATCTCTATCACAGCAAGGTCCACTATCTTGGGTGTGTAAAGCTGCTGTTCTGGGTCCATGTCAATTTTCTGTTGCTGTTGTTGTGTCCAATGAAGAGTCCCAGATGTCTCCATACATCTCTATCACAGCAATTTTCACTATCTTGGGTGTGCAAAGGTGCTGTTCTGTGTCCATGTCAATTTTCCAATGAAGAGAAAAACCGATATCTCCACTGTTCTAATCAATAATATATATATAACATTTTAAAGCCATGATATCATATTGGGAGGGCTTGGCTCATTAGTGGTGAACCCTCCCAGCGGTGTCGCCAATTTCCAAAATTCCATCATACAGTGTAGCATATAAAAGCAGAATGATCCAATACAGTATTAGAACTCTAAAAAAGCAGCCTGGTAGAATAAACAGGCGAAACCCCTGGGTGGGTTCACCACTAATGAGCTATGCCCTCCCATTAATTTTCCTATTGCAGTAAGGGCAGTAAAAATTGTTTAGTATTTAAAAGAATCGTCTATAATAGTTTGAATTTACAAAGTGTATATGTAGCGTCCTTACATGATGTAGGGAAGCATCATTTACAGTCGTATCATAACCCCGGGAGTAATGTATTACAGACAACGACATCCCAAAATGTGGACGGGTTACACTTACATCGCCCGCTCAAGTCCATCTGGGGACTTTACCATCTGAAGAAGGTTCAGTGGTGGGTCTGGTAAGGAGAGTAAGTCAAGTCCCGGATATGTACAGTGATACTGTAGTGAGCAGATAGTTAAAGTTATGGAAGTATAAATTGGAACATTAGAGTTATAATACAGTTACATGGGCAGCCAGGGGAATAATGTGGGGATTTAATTATTTATCAATTCATCTTTATCTAATTAATCTAAATCCTTTACTTCTGATCTAAGGGAAGAAAACCAACTTTACCTGACTAATACAAAACAAGTTGCTTACACAATAAAGACCAATACATCAAGTTTAATAGATTCTTCAGGCTGTATGTTTTAAGGCGAAAGTGTTGACTGTACATATTTCAAGCTACTATTTCTAATTACTATATGCAAAATTTGACATCGAACGTTTAATTTTCATGCTTCCCAATGTTCAATTGTGTTAATTGTATATAATTTCAGATATACACGCAATTATCCTAATTGGGGATATGGCGTGTCTCTCCCAACTGTTAAATAAATAAATAAATTTATCTTAAATTTTAAAACAACTCACTTATATACAAATTTATACATTTGGTCATTAGTCAAATACAATATATACAATCACAGAATAATACAATTAAATAATAAAATAAAGAATTACACCTTATAAAACTCAACATGGATGTTCTCATATTCCATATTGAATCTAAAAATAAAATACATTAAAGAAACAGAAAAAACTCCATTTGATTTCCTTTTAAAATTTCCAAGAACCTGGAAAATGGGAGAAGTAAGAAGAAATATGAGATGGGAGATATTTTTAGTAGAATACTCGGTATTGTTGCTCAATGGCAGGAAAAAATAAACACAAGATCTGACTTTTAGAAACTAATTAATAAAATAAATATAAGAAAATTGTTTAAATAAAAGACATATATTGGATCAAAATATCATTCATTTTACCAATATTTCAGTTGGCTGAATGCCAACCTTTATAATGGTATTATAACATATTAATGTGTGTCAACAACAAACTCAGCGCCACACATAAACTATTGGTAAAATAAAAGATATTATGATCCAATATATGCCTTTTTATTTAAATATGTGGCGCTGAGTTTATTGTTGACACACTTTAATATGTTATTATACCTTGATAAAGGTTGGCGTTCAGCCAACTGAAATATTGGTAAAATAAATGATATTTTGATCCAATATATGTCTTTTTATTTAAAGATTTATTTATGGATCGCTCTATTTTCAAAATTTTAATGTGTGTCAACTACAAACTCAGCGCCACATTCTATTGAAGTTATGTGGCGCTGAGTTTGTCGTTGACACACATTAATATGTTATAATACCTTGATAAAGGTTGGCGTTCAGCCAACTGAAATATTGGTAAAATAAATGATATTTTGATCCAATATATGTCTTTTTGATTAAAGATTTATGTATAGATAATAATACTGGGTTTATTAAAGATATTCATATCAAAATATTTTCGTTAGATTTCGTATATATTTTAACTGTTGATTTTAAGTTTTGTAAATTCTTTTCTCATGAATAAAAAATATGAATAAATAATTAATTAATAAAAATACATTAAAAAGATTTTATTTAAATGCACTAAAAAGGTAAAAATAAAATATTGTATCTTCTGTCATTGAGCAATTAGATGTATCTGAGTGAAAATAAAAGCGGTGATCATATTTAGAGAAGAGGTAAAAATATAACAAACACTTATAAAAATCAGCTGCTACATATTAAATCACATTAAGTTGAAATTCATGATGATCGTCCCCCGCCGCTTTTATTTTCACTCAGATACATCTAATTGCTCAATGACAGAAGATTAAATATTTTATTTTTCCTTCTTTAGTACATTTAAATAAAATATTTCAAATGTATTTTTTATTTAATAATTTTCTATTTTTTCATCAAATATATTTAACTGTTTACATTTATTTTAATAAACATGTCATAGTATATATATGTTATATTAAAATATTATTTTATTTAAAATTATATTTCATAGATTCAAATACTCTGTTAAATCGACCGCCAGTGGCCACGCTTCCCCTATAAAACTCATTGTTGTTGTTTCCCGATGGCCGGCTCAAATATTTTGTACATTATGTAAATAAGTTTTTCATTTTTTAGATTCTTACGCCTTAAGCCAGGCAGTACTTTTATGAAATTATGTTTTTTTATATATTATTTTAGTTCAATTAAAGCTATTTTTGAAATTTACTATTTTTCATTATAGTTTCAAGATTTTTGCCACGACTGCATACCAATACCATTGGCCTAATACTAATTTATTCCAAAATATATCTCAAATCTTAAGATCATAATCTCAATCTTAAAAATAATTCAAAAATTAACAGAAAATCTTTTTTTTATATAACATATATAATTAGAAATATAATTATCGTAGAGCGAGCTTCAATAAAAACACAAAATAAATAAATATTTGTTAAATAAAATTATCTTTGACACAACTCGTTTGATATTTTATTTTTTTTTGCAGAAGTATATTCTTCTCTCTAATGAGAATTCATTATGGAATTTTTCATGCGCCATTTTAATTAAAAGACTATTAAATTTATGGATAAATTCCCATTAATTAAACATTTTTAATTATGCTTAATTAGTTTATTAATTTTCAATGGCTATTATTGTTAATATTATAGAGGGGAGAGTGAATTTGAGAAAAAATGTAATTAGAATTTAAAATACTCTTCTATTAAAATATCTTCATTAAATGAAAATTTCTCCAATTATGTTTGCCACTTTAGTATATAAAAAGGGAGTTTGTAATGTAATTTAATTGGGTTATTACAAATTATATAAAATTTAATCATTTGGATTGGTAATGAACATGTTTTTGAAGATAATTTGCGTTTTTTTTTTATTTTTATATTCTTAGATATTTTACTTTTAATATTCCATTAAATTATACGTAGGTCGTGATATTTATGGTTGGCTGGGTGTAAGAATTCTTGTACTGTAATATTATTACACATGTAGTATCAGAACATTGTGTGTTTAGACTGTTTATACAATAATTAGATCACATATTGCCACGTGGGAAATTAGGAAAGACAAACTTAAGGATGACACTGTTGGGAATCTCTTATGGTTCAGACAATGAAACAACAAATAACAAGTTTACTTACAGCTGAAGTGGTTTTAAAGAATTAGGCAATTTTACCTTTTAAGAAAGTATTTTAAATTTATTATTTTCAAAGAGAGAGAGAAAAGAACATTTAACAATTTACATTACAATTACTAATTTTGTAAACAAACAAACACTCCTTTGTTCTCGTTTTTTATATTACAGTGATGTCAGTCTAAAAGTATTTCAATATCATTGATTTATTATTCTTCTTTTTTTTCCAACAGACACAGCAATTTATTTAAGGGAAGAACAAACTATATTTGATAAAAAATACAATATAAGCAACGAGGGAAGTTTACAGAGTAGCAAAAATTTAAATATAAAAATTTATACTCTGTTAATAAAATAATAAATACTTTGCTACATAGCTTCTTCCCTATGGGAGCTGTGACCCACAGCTTGCAATTATTGTAGATACTGACATGGATCTGACGTGGTTCTGCCAAGGATTCCATCGAAGTCTTAGAACTTTGTCCCTAGTAGTTTTTCATCCTTTTTCTTGCGGCGTGAAGAGCGGCTTTGTCGTCGTATCGTCTATAGGGACATCGTTATCTTGGAGGGAAGTCTTGGCTATGACACGGCGGTGAAATCCTGGAGCCAGTCTCTTAAAATGTAGATCACAGCACCCATGGCCTCTAGGTCTTCTCGGCGCTCTTCAGTTTGTCTTCCCTAATATACCTAGCATCTACACTAAAATACCACGTGGAAAATTAGGAAAGACAAACTTCAGGATGAGACAGCAATTTATTTAAGGCAAGAACAAACTATGAATGATAAAATACAAGATAAACAATGAGGGAAATTTACAGAGTAACAAATATAAATAACAAAATTGATACTCTCTGTTAATAAAATAATGAATACTTTGATACAATATCTATACATGAAAATGCACCATATATATACGTAGTGTAGGATATTGTGAGGGGATCGGTGGAAGGATGGTCTAAACCGTTGGTTTTCGACCGCTACAACCCGGGTTCGATTCCCGCATTGGGCACTTTTTTCTGATTTAAAAAAATGCTCCAATGGCCCCCGATTCTTACAAAAGTCCAACCCCACCAGCGAGTGCAAGTAACCAAACCGGGGCTCTGGCATATTTGTAAGTGCAAATTCGAACTGCTTTTCACGTGTGTAGACATGTGGTACACTTACAGTAAAAGCAGTCACCAACTTCTACCCACCATGATTATCATGGCCTGTACCACGTGTACTAGGGATAAAAAAAATGCTACACGGTGTTGTAGTCACCCACCTTGATTTCCTTCTTTATGTCGTACACCGAGCAGGGTTCCATAATCAAGTAAATAAAAAGTTGTGAGCTTATGAAACGGTTTTAGGCAAATCTTGAAAACAAATTATTAATTCATAAAATAATTGAGCTCAAAACAAATGCTCAAAAGCCTTTAGAAGAAGTCGATATAATTTTTTTTAAATGGAACCGAAGAACTACAATAAACAAAGAGTACACAGTAACTTCGCCCAGTCCCAAGCCCGGATGAAAAAGGAGGAGGGGGAGCAGTAACAAGCTCACTAAATACCTGGGTTCAGCTGGCCCGGCTGATAGTACCCTGTAAGGGCTCCTGTTCCAGGGATACAGGATGAGTCTGTACTCCATGTTAGGAGCGGCTGCACATGGCGTATGTTCCTCATGTCAGAGGCAGCCATTTCTTTTGGAGCTAAATCGGCCTGCCACTGAGTAGTGCTCCCAGTCTTATTGACAAAGGCATTCTACTTCCCCCAGTTATAATGGTTGTCAAACAGACACCATCAAGGGTCACAACTTGATACCCTAATATATTTGAGTGGAGATAAGAAAGAAGAAGAAGAGAAGAAGAGTGTAGACAATACAATAAAATTAACAACATAAGATAGAAACGCCATCAGTACTGTGGCGACCACACTTTACTTCAGCGAGCGCGAACTGGGACAAAGCTTCACTACACATACGGGCAGTAGTGTGGCGGCCTGACTACGCATGCGCGAGCATCCGACACTTTTGCTGGCCACTGGCGTCATAACAACAAGGCCTGCTCCCAACGGCCGTTACTTCAACCGTTACTTCTTTTCTCTTTATATATTTCTGGCTTTAAATAAATACATTTTAATTTTATCAGCGGCCTTCCCACAAGCCACACCAACACATCACGCAACCATTCCACAGTACTAAAAGTTCGTAGTATTTATTTTAAATATATTTTAATTAATTAATTATTCCTACAGAATATATGTGTAAGATCACAAGTAAAAAAAGTTCCTTTGTTTAATATTAGTTTCCCCTTTATATTTTGTTCTCTTTCTTGTAAATCAATAAATATAATGTTTTGAAAATTCGTAACTATTATAGACACGTATCATTATTTTTAAAATAAAACAATTTCTACTGTTTTTTCTGCAATGGAAAAATTAATGGGAGGGCCTGGCTCATCAGTGGTGAACCTTCCCAGCGGTTTCGCCAGAATTTTTCTATTGCATTAAGGGCAGTATAAATTGTTTTATATTAAAAAGAATCATACGCATCTATAATAGTTTCGAATTTTCATAACAGATGGCGCGCTAATGCATCAAAGTATAATGTTTAATTAATATTCTTGGAATCATTTGCATTCAAAATTTTAAGCAAAGTCAAAAGTTAAAATTATATCCAAATAAATTTACTGGCAATGTGTTTCTTTTAAATATCATCAAATATTATCTCTACAGACCTTACTGCAATGATATGAGTTATTGAATGAGAGGGCTTGGCTTATCAGTAGTGACCCTTCTCAGCGGTTTCGCCAAATTAATCTCTAGACCGCTCTACTATTGTATTGGATTGGTTTGGGATATAGTAGAGCGGTCTAGAGATTAATTTGGTGAAACCACTGAGAGGGTTCACTACTGATGAGCCAAGCCCTCTCATTCAATAACTTATATCATTGCAGTAAGGTCTGTAGAGATAATATTTGATGATATTTAAAAGAAATGCATTGCCAGTAAATTTATTTGTGGAAAATTTTAACGATAGATGGTAATTAAATTTATATATTCTTTAGCTCATCCCTAGTACACGTGGTACAGGCCATGATAATCATGGTGGGTAGAAGTAGGCGACTGCTTTTACTGTATGTGCACCACATGTCTACACATGTGAAAAGCAGTTCGACTTTTTTGCACTTACAAATATGCCAGAGCCCCGCTTGGTTACTTGCACTCGCTAGTGGGGTTGGACTTTTGCAAGTATCGGGGGCCATTGGGGAATTTTTTTATAAATCAGAAAAAAGTGCCCAATGCGGGAATCGAACCCGGGTCGTAGCGGTCGAAAACCAACGGTTTAAACTATCCTTCCACCGACCCCATTTATAAATTTAATTTACTAAAGTCAACCGTATCACAACCTAAAAACCAAAACATCAAATAACAATAACCACGGCAATACCAAGAAATGATAAAGATCCCAAGAAATCCAACCCTAAGCGCCATCGTACTAAGGAGCGATAATCCCAATTTGAAATGGAAAAGACCAAGAAGGCAAACAATCAACTTCTACCCTTCAAGTCCTCCTACCAAATTTGGAGCAGATAAACTAAATTAACTTGGGGTTTGACACCGCTTATCGGTGGCCTGGGTTGTCGCCATTTCTTACAGCCATGTTGTGCCGTTTTATCTCCTCGGGGGAAAATCTGTTTGCCTGGAGTTTATTTATTTATTTCAACACACAAAACGCGATATCCTGGCTAGGAATAATTGCGTCGATTTACATGTTTTTAAACAGAAACAGTTATAAACATATTATACAAGAAAAAGTAATCAAAAATAAAAAAAGAGAAACAATAATATATATTAGAAACCTGAACCTTTCAGGTTAGAAAGATAATCATAAATATATTTACAAAAACAGTTAAATCTATGATAATTCTCTCTGCTATTTATAAATTGATATAGATCTACAACATTGTTGTCTCTAGCGGTGAAGAAGAGTGGGCATTCCAGCAGTAGGTGTCTGCAGGGAAAATTGATACAAAATGAAACTAAACTATGTTATGGCAAGATATATGTACATTAAAAAATTTACATCAGCTGTGTTTTTACCTATTTTAGTTGATATTATATACATTTTATAATGTACATATAACTTGCCATAGTTAAGTTTCATTTTGATTCAAATTTTAAAGCTTTAGTCTTCGCTTTTTTCATTCAAATGGACCACGAAAATACATTATTCTCCTATTCACAATTTTCTATAATACATTTGACATACTAATATTTATTTTTATTTAAAAATATAACACAAAATTTTTATTTTTGATAATAATATTTGGCGACTACACTTTGACAAAGCTCCACTACACACAGGGGGCAGTGGACGGCATCGGCAACCGCGAGCGTCAACCTGACTACGCATGCGCGCGGGACGTCATCAGAGACTCTGGCCACTCAGCGGTAAACATCTAGGCTTGCTCCAACGGCCGTTACTTCAACCGTTGTTTCTTTTCTCTTTATATATTTCTGGCTTTAAATAAATTAATTTTAATTATAATTTTATCAGCAGCCTTTCCACAAGCCACACCAACACATCACGCAACAATCCTACAAAATTGGTTTCACCTGCGTCGACCGATTCACTAGGTGGCCCGAAGACCTACCCATACAGGACATCACCGCCAAAACAGTAGCAAATGCCTTCCTATCGGTCTGGATATCTCGTTTTGGCGTGCCAGAAAAAGTGACTACAGACCAAGGCAGGCAGTTTGAATCAGCACTTTTCGGTGAGTTGACACGGCTTCTGGGAATCAACAGAATAAGGACATCACCCTACCACCCAGCAGCAAACGGACTGGTAGAAAGATTCCACAGGCAGCTTAAAGACTCCCTTCGCTGTCAAGATTCCACGAGCTGGTCCTTGAAACTTCCCCTGGTGCTCCTAGGGATTCGTTCGTCGCTAAGGGAAGATCTCAACACCACAACCGCTGAGCTGGTCTATGGGAAGCCCCTACCCCTTCCAGGAACATTTTTCGAGGACCTCCCCTTTGCAAGCTCGCCTACCGAACCGTGGCTGGAGGACTTCAAGCGCGCCATGGCATCTCTGAAACCTGCACCAAGCAGGCCACATGGGAACCGCCACGTTTACGTGCCCAAACCACTCGAGACATGTTCCCATGTCTATCTACGTCGGGACCTGATATTGCCACCGCTAGCTCCCCCATACGACGGTCCATATGAAGTCCTTTTTAGGAAGCCCAAAATTTACAAACTGAAAATTAAAAAGAGATCCACGTGGGTGTCAATCGACCGCCTCAAGCCTGCTTTCACATCAGAAGGACCGATGTTTTCCCAAGACCCGAACTTGGCAAGCCAATAAGATTGCATAGGATCGCTGGAAAGATCCTACTGGAGGGGGAGTAGTGTGGCGACTACACTTTGACAAAGCTCCACTATACACAGGGGGCAGTGGACGGCATCGGCAACCGCGAGCGTCAACCTGACTACGCAAGTGCGCGGGACGTCATCAGAGACTCTGGCCACTCAGCGGTAAACATCTAGGCTTGCTCCAACGGCCGTTACTTCAACCGTTGTTTCTTTTCTCTTTATATATTTTTGGCTTTAAATAAATTAATTTTAATTATAATTTTATCAGCAGCCTTTCCACAAGCCACACCAACACATCACGCAACAATCCTACAAATCTATATTAATAAAATGCAAATTTCATAAGTGGTGTTCGCTAAAAACTTTCGTTACAATGCATCAATTTCGACCAAATTTTCAACATTTATGTAAAACGAGATGGAGCAGGTTTTGCTTAACATCAAAATATTTTTCCTAACTTTAACATGCGTAACTTCGCTGTTATCGATTAAATACAAAAAAATCAACAGACAATTTTATTTATATATAAATACAAAAAAAAAAAAATTCAGCAATTCATTCAACTCAATCTAAAAAAATATTCAAAACAAGCAATTTTAAGATAACACCATATGTAAAACAGTCGGCCAAGAAAACAACAACGATATTACATCTTTCTCACATATTCACACACAATCTTGATTAATAATTAAAACTAATCTTTAACATTGTTTATTATACTTCATAATATATAATATTCGTTAGGCAAACTTTCACTCGGATAAAACCCGGGCGAAGCCGGGTACACATCCGCTAGTATATATATATCTATATATATAAAAATGAATGTTTGTATGTTTGTTGGTTGGTTGGTTTGTATGTCCGGTATACAAATTCGCAGTAGTTCACTAATTCAAACCAAAATTTCAATACATAGGTAAAAAATAACGAGGATGACGATAGGCTATTTTAAAAAATATATAAATCAATTATTAAAACTATATATTCAAATTATTCTAAATAGCTCATCTAGAACGCGGTGGAATCTGATGGCGGGGCGCGCCCATTGGACGGCCTGCGACACGTGGCTTCCCTGTGCGCGCGCATGCGCCGGGAAGGCACTCGCACGCCGGCAGCCGACGGGAGCTGTCGCTTGCTCGCCGGGAGTCAACGGGCGCGCGCATGCGCCGGGAAGCCACTCGCCCGCCGGCAGCCGACGGGAGCGGTCGCTTGCTCGCCGGGAGTCAACGGGCGCCGACATTTACTCGCTGGCAGCCAACGGGCACATGTTTAATGTGTTTGAATAATACATTTAATCATGTAAACCCGGGCGTTGCCGGGCAACCCTAGGAAGCAAGATGTATACAAGGTGTAGACAAGATGAAGATCTAGATGAAGATTAAAACGTTTTTAAAATATATTCGCACTCGGGTAAAACCCGGGCGTTGCCCGGGCCATTCGTCTAGTATGTTATAAAAACAGATGAGATTTGATTTTCTGCTTGATTTTTGATCATGTTGTGATTATGCTATGGTGATGCAGTCGTGGTTAAATCTTGAAAGTATGATAATAAAAATGGTTTTGATCAGATATTGCTTTAATTGAGCTGAGGAATATATAAAAGAACATAATTTGATAAAAGTACTGCCTGGCTTAAGGCAAGTAGAACAAGAAAAACAAAATATTATTTACATAATGTACAAAAGCTTTGAGCCGGCCATCGGGATAGAGAAAATATCTTTATTTTACGGGGCTGCTAACCAAAATGAATGATATTTGAGCCCCGAATGGCAAGAAGAGGTTTCTTGAGAATCCGGGCTAATTGGCCTACAAATAAGGTCTTCTAGCCCTACTATGGCTGCAGAACGCGAGCTGGTGGCAAGGGATCCTAGGATCTGGCAGTGGAGGTGTCATTGCAGGGGGGGAGGAAGCTGGAGAGGTCAGGGAAACAGCGCCTTGATGGGTGAGAAGCCTGGATGGAGGCCAGTTGAGGAGGCAGGATGTCCTGGAAGCCTAGAACTTGAGGGCTCTAAGCTTCAAGATGGGGCAGCTTGAGGCTCTCGCCTCGTGTTTGTCTGGGAGGCCCTTGGCACAGCAGTTGGCGCACTTGGAAGTGTGCCGGTCGGCAACGGAGGGGCAGGCACGGTATTTGAATCTATGAAATTATATAGTGTTTAAAATAAAATAATATTTTTTATAACATATATATAATATAATAGGTACAACTTTTCAAAGTTGTAAATATCCACGCTGTATGTTTTTGTAAATATTTCTGGTGGGATAAAGTCGCTATTTTATTAAGCCCGTTGAAGAGCGATTATCACTTGAAAGCTAGCGTTTTGTAATAAAAACAAACTCATTGTGAGAAAATATTTTGTAATTTTAAAACACAAAAAGATAAAAACGTTTATATACGGTAATAAAGGTTGACTTTTTCATCTCCAATCAAAACGGTAATAAATAAAATGTTGGTGTTTTTGGGGGTAAAAAAGAGAAAATGTTACTTAAATATATTTTTAATGTTATCTTTATGCATAGAAACTACAAAAGTAAAATTTAATAATTAAGAAGAAATACAAAAAAGAATCAAGAAGGCACTAACACAGTTGCCAATTGTTAATCATCATATGCTAGCTAAAGTTATCATCATCAATTTATATTTATTCATATATCTATATAATTTATTTACATAGAGAAAAATTCTTTGGATTAATATACCTAACATAAAATAATTAAGGATACAAAATACAGATCTTTTTTATTATCTGAATATATTTTTTCTCTCTTAGAGAATATAAAAAACAATTTGATAAATAAGTAGCACAATTTATCCCTGATCGCACACAACTTGAAGACGGTATTCCCCAAGGTAACGTAGCTCTTTTTTTCCAAAGGCTTTTATAAGTTCGTTACTGGAAACCTCCCTTAATTTTCTATTGAATAATCCGTCATTAAAAACCCTCTTTAAAATTGTTAATTTAAAAAAAGTAAATTAATAAAAGAAAGAGAGTAAAAAATTCCGTAAAAAAATTTGGAGGACAAAAAAGCGGTCTTTTCAAAGTCGATGTTTTATAAGAAAGAAATCTGAAAGAGGGAGTGGGGAGGTTGATGGAGAGAGAATGTATAAAAAAAGACTTAATTTAAAATCACTTTATAAAAAAAGATTCTAAATAATTAAGAAATAAGCAGTTGGGGAAGAAATTGTAACAAATTAGTTTCCAATAATGAAGTCATTTAGAAATGTTTGAATTTGTCTTGAGTCAAAATGACAACAAAATGGTACTGAAGGGAACTTTGTTGATTCTGATAAATACTAAATTGATTAGGAAATAATGGGAAATAAATTCCTTTAAATGAATTTATAGAATTGAATGGTTCTTCAGATCCTGTAACATGTGTCTTCTTCTTTCTTATCTCCACTCAATCATATTAGGGTATCAAGCTTGTAAAGCTTGTTGATGGTGTCTGTTAACATCCATCATGACTGGGTGAAGTAGATTGAGTCTGCTTTTGTCATTAAGACTGGGAGTACTACTCAGTGGCAGGCCGACTTAGCTCCAAAAGAAATGGCCGCCTCTGACATGAGGAACAGACGCCATGTGCAGCCGCTCCTAACATGGAGTACAAACGCTGCTCATCCTGTATCCCTGGATTAGGAGCCCTTACAGGGTACTATCAGCCGGGCCAGCTGAGCCCAGATTTTTTAGTTAGCTTGTTACTGCTCCCCTCCTCCTTTTTTATCCGGGCTTGGGACCGGCGGAGTTTTAACATGTATAAAGAGTTGGTATGAAGTAAATATTACACAAGAGGGGGGAATTATAAAATATAATGGTTTACCTGATCTTTTCTCTCTGTTATATTCACACATTGTTAAAATTTAGGAAATATATTGTTATTGACTTTATTGATTTAGGTAAACGGTGTTTTTATTGTTTCCGAAAAATCGAATCCTCTGAAATATAAATAATAATAATAAAAAAAAGACCACCCGAGGATAAATTCCTTGTTACAAATGAAAACATTAAGACGCGAATATTTCTTCCACAAATATCAATCAAACTTCTACTGTCCTTACTGCGATTTAAAAATATTGTGAGGGCTTGGCTCATCAGTGGTGAACCCTCCCAGCAGTTTCGCCAATTCAATCCACCAGACCGCTTCTCAGAGCTCTAATACTGTATTGGATCATTCTACTTATATATGTGTAGGCGCCATCCCGACCAGAGAGCCACAGATAAACAGATTATAAACGCACAGAATATAGAATCCGAGCTCCCCAGTAGAAGGAATACCCGGAAGACGACGGTACTCTCTGTTATATGTGTTGTTCACTATTATGATTTTGTTCTAATAAACACTACTAAATTATTTCATTGGATCCTCTCTTTCTTTTTCCCAGTAAGAAACGCCTACGGAAGCCAACAGAAATTCAGAAGTGGGATAGTCCTGAAGAAAATTGAAGATTCACTGGAACAATTTGGAAACGAGAAGGACGTGGCGCGGTGACCGATCAACGTAAGAGGAGTTGCATGGTATGTACGAAATTTAATTACCTATTCCTAAAAGTATTATTACAAGTCACCTCGGTAAAAGTATTATTGCAAAATCATCTCGATAAAAAGTATTTTAAAGTAAAGTGAGTATTTTAAAGAAAGTATTTTAAAGTAAAGTGAAGTATTTTAAAGAAAGTATTTTAAAGTAAAGTGAAGTATTTTAAAGAAAGTATTTTAAAGTAAAGTGAAGTATTTTAAAGAAAGTATTTTAAAGTAAAGTGAAGTATTTTAAAGAAAGTATTTTAAAGTAAAGTGAAGTATTTTAAAGAAAGTATTTTAAAGTAAAGTGAAGTATTTTAAAGAAAGTATTTTAAAGTAAAGTGAAGTATTTTAAAGAAAGTATTTTAAAGTAAAGTACAGTATTCTAAAGAAAGTATTTTAAAGTAAAGTAAAGTATTCTAAAGAAAGTATTTTTAAAGTAAATTGAAGAAACAAATAAAATGTATTATCGCAAAGTATCGCGGTAAAAAGAAAAAAAAAGTATTGTCTCAAAATTACCAAAGAAAAGTTGATTTCGTTTAAAGAAATAATTGAAACAGTACGTATCTGGTTTAGTCAGTTTTATTTGTTTATTTTAAAAAAAATTTGCCTTGTTTATTTTTCCTTTTGAAAAACATGACTTATTTAGCGAAAGTAAGGAAATGCGATTTGAGCAAGTTGGCGTATGAACTCGGCGAGGTAGTACCGCCAGAGAGCAGGATCGTCGACTTAAAACACCTTATTTTGAATAGCCAATCCTACGAAGAAGAATTCGCAAAACAACTGTTGGAGACTCTGATCAAGGATCGGGAACGAATCGAGGAGCGGGAACGAATCGAGGATCGGAAACGAATCGAGGATCGGGAACGAAAAGAACAAATGGTAATGGAATTCGAGCTTGAGAAGCTGCGCATCCAGACTACACGCGGAAACAACGATACGTCTCGAAGTACCAGCAATGACGCACATTACGAGATACGTAAACTGATGCCCAAGTACGAGTCGAAGGACAATGATTTGAGTTTTTACCTAATTCTTTTCGAAAGACAGGCAAAGCGACTAGGATTGGATGAAGACCAATGGGCGTTCAGCCTCCTAGGATTGCTACCTTACGAAATGACTCAATTAATCGCTCGGGAAACAGAAGAACAAAGCGGCGATTATAGGTTCGTGAAAAGGTTGCTCCTAAAACGGTACAAGTTGAGCCCCGAACAATTCAGACAAAAATTCGAGAAGCACGAGAGATCTCAAAAGGGTTCCTGGAGAGACTTCGCTTTCGAATTGCGAGGATATTTCAACGAATGGATCGAAGGAATGAACGTGGAAAATTTCGACGCCCTAAAGGATTTGTCCGTCACTAACCAGCTAAAGAAAAAAGTTCCAAATGTGCTGCGTAATCATCTCATTGACGATTGGACCAAGTTAAACAACCCAGATGAGTTGGCGGATAAACTGGACGAGTACGAAAATGTTCGCACCGAGATGGGACCTCCGCATTGGAATGCGAAACACCTCATACCACCGTCGTTTCAGCAGAAATCTGCGAGATTCCCCAACCAAAGCGAAGTTAAAGAGACTAAACAAGGAACGAATGTTTCGGGTCAAGACGCTGCAAGGAACGAAATCAGTGAAACGTACCCTAACACCTTGAGGAGAATGGTCAACCGTACGATCAGAAACGACAAGGGAGAACCGAAGTGCTTCAACTGCAATCAGTTTGGACACATTGCCAGAGACTGCCCAGCACCCAGGACTACGTTGACATGCCGAGGATGCGGTCAAACGGGACACAAGGAAAGGAATTGCACAAGACCCAAAGAAGGACTAAAAGTAGCCAACCTGGAAGTCGAAGGACTGGAGACTGTCCCGCCAGATGTATATTTGAAGGATGTCAAGATCGACAACAAGGAAACCGTGAAGGCAATGATAGACACCGGGAGCAGCAGTTGTCTAATGAGAGAATCGGTCGCAAGGAGGATCAGCGTCGACATCGAACCAGACTCGACTAGTCTGTACGGCATCGGTAACCAGACTGCACCAGCTGCCAGGACCGTTGGGAAGACGACAGTCGACCTGGAGATTGATGGCATCGTCGGAAGGGAAATCACTGTATTCATTGTCAACGATGATGCCCAACCCTATGACCTATTAATTGGAAGAACATGGACAGATCTGCCCTACGTATCCTTCGCCAGAATTGGTAAAACTTGCATATTGGCTATTCATCCGAATTTCCGTTTACTAATCTGCAAGAGGAAATCAAGTCGCGTCGCATCGAACTGAGAGCAACCGAAACTGTTCAGTTGGAGAGCGACTCCATTAACTTTACAAGTGCAATCACAGACGAGGTAAAGGACGGATATGTATTGTTCACAGGAGTAGATGACGCCTGTGTCGATTCCCTATTGGAAGTGGTCGACGGAAAGACGACCGTACCCATCATCTCAGCTGGCAAGGGCAAGTTGAGAGTAAGGAAGAACCAATGTGTAGGGCGAGTTGAACTACTGAACCTTGATGATATTGTTGTTAACCTGGACGTCGCAGAGGATTCGTTTCAGACTAAAAATGAAGAGAAGAGGGAAGGACAAGACCAAATGAAACGTAAGCGCCCCATACTGCCTGAGGACATCAACGTCAATCATTCTCTGACTTCGAAAGAGAGACAAGAAATCCTAGATGTAGTAAACGAGTATAGAGACTGTTTCGCTCTTGGCATGGAGGAATTAGGGTGCACCGATGTCACCAAGATGGACATTAAGGAGGTTGATGGAAGCAAGCCAGTCTGTCTGAGGCCGTATAAGACGACTGCAAGTGAACGCGAAGCAATCAGGGAGATTGTCAGAGAATGGAAGGACAATGGAATAGTCACGGAAACTAGATCACCCTACGCTAGTCCCGTCCTACTTGTGAGGAAGAAAACTGGAGATCATCGTCTGGTGGTAGATTACAGGAGACTCAACATTCAAAGAGTTAAGGACAAGTTCCCATTACCAAGGATAGACGACCTTCTGGAAGGCCTAAGGAATGCGAAATTCTTCACCACTCTGGATCTGGCGCATGGATATCTGCAGATACCACTGACCGATAAGGCAAAATTAAAGACAGCATTCATCACCCCAGATGATACAGGTCAATTCGAAAGGATGATTTTTGGACTCGCCAACGCACCAGCTGAATTCCAAAGACTGATGCACACTGTCCTAGGTCCGCTGCTGAACAAGAAGGCATTCTGCTATCTCGACGACGTGATTATCCCGGCAAAGGATTGGCGGGAGATGATCGAAAGGTTGAGAGAAGTCCTCGAAAGAATAAGATCAGCGAAGTTGACACTGAAACCCTCTAAATGTGAGTTCGGAAGGAGGGAAGTTGAGTTCTTAGGGTATGTCATCAGTACAGGCGGACTTAAGCCAGGCCCAAGAAAGATCAAGGCGATAGAAGAATTTCCAGAACCCAAGAATGCCCACGACATACGACGCTTTCTGGGACTGACGAACTTCTTCAGACGATTTGTAAAGGACTTCGCGAGGAAAGCAGAACCGCTAAGCAGACTTACGAAGAAAGGTTCACAATTTGAATGGAAGGAAGAACAGCGAAGGTCATTTGGAGGACTACGAAAGGATCTGGTCGAATATCCGGTACTAGCTCATTACAACCCTGAACTCAAGACAGAAGTACATTGCGATGCGAGTGCTGAGGGATTAGCAGGAATGGTGCTACAGATGGACGAAGACTGCAAATGGCGCTTGGTCTACTGTGTGAGCAAGAAGACAACAGAGGCCGAGAAGATGTACCACTCAAGCAAATTGGAGCTGATGGCGATAGTGTGGACCTTGGATCGACTACGTCAGTTCCTCGTAGGAATCAAGTTTACAGTGGTTACAGATTGCCAAGCACTGGTCTACATGAACGCGAAGAAGACTACAAATCCTCAGATAGCGCGATGGTACAATCTGATTCAGGAATACGATTTCGAAATTCGACATAAACCAGGGGAGAAGATGGCCCACGTAGACGGAATGAGTAGAGCTCCAGTCGACGACCCTAGAGACACGATGGAGGAAATCGTGGAGAAAAACCTTGAAGTGTGCCTCACAATCACACTGGAAGAACAAATCTTGATGATTCAGCATTCCGACCCTGAATTGAGAGACCTGATCCAGATCTTTCGAAAGGACCCGTGTGATAGGACAGTAGGAGAACAAAATAGAATTAACGACTACAGCTACAAAGGAGGCAGACTTTTCCGCATGGTGAAAAATGGAGAAGAGGAACGAGCCCTGTATGTTATACCCAAAAGTATGAGGAAAAGCTTAGTTGTCAAATTCCATGATCTAATGGGACATTTTGCGACTGATAGGACTGTCAACAAAATTAAGGAATTGTACTGGTTTCCTTCAATGAAGAGGTACGTTCGACGCCATGTGGCTATGTGTCTCGAGTGTCTATTTAACAAAGTTCCCGGTGGAAAACAACAAGGCTTCCTACATCCCATTAAGTCAGGCAAGAGACCGTTTTCCATCGTACACATGGACCACGTAGGCCCCTTCGTGAGAAGTACAAAAGGTAACCAGGAACTTTTAGTGATTGTCGATAATCTGACAAGATTTGTCCGATTAAGCCCTGTAAGCAATACATCGACGCAGAACGTCCTGAAGGTAATGAAAAGTTTTGTGAATGATTTCGGACTACCCGACAAGATCATCAGCGACAGAGGGTCATGTTTTACCTCAAGGCAATTTGAAGAATTCTGTCGAGGAAATGGAATACATCATACTCTGAACTCTACGAAACATCCGCAAGGGAACGGGATGGTCGAAAGAGTGAACCGAACAGTATTGTCCACTATAGCAACCAGTATCGAGGATCCGCGACGGAAGGATTGGGACCTGAAGATCAAGGAGGTAGAGCGAGACCTGAACAATGCGGTGAACAAGACGACGAATAAAACACCGTTCGAAACACTCCACGGCTATTCCCCTCGATTCCACGATGGGATACTTAGAAGATTAGCCGACGAAGACGTGGACCCATGGACCGAGCCGGATAGAATTCAAGAGAGTGTGAGATCCCAAATTGAGAACAAACAAGAAATTATGAAGACATACTACGATAAGAAGAGGTGCCGTACAATCCAATTCGAAGTAGGAGAAATTGTAGTGATGAGGCATGTACCCAAAATGACGGGTGAACCAACCAAGGCACAACCCAAATATCGAGGACCTTTGATAATTACCGAGGTTCTGCCAAGCGACACGTATAGAGTGACTCAGTTAAGCGAAAGAACCAGTGGACGGTTCTACACGACAACGGCCCATATCAGTCAACTGAAGTCTTGGCACAGTGAAGAAGATGACTCAGCTACAGAAGAAAGTCCGGACGAGGAGCCAGAAGTAGAAGATACCCCCCGACGCAACCCACGACGTTCCTGCAACGCAAGGTTCAATCGAGGACGACTGAAATCCAGGAATGGCCGAATGTAGGCGCCATCCCGACCAGAGAGCCACAGATAAACAGATTATAAACGCACAGAATATAGAATCCGAGCTCCCCAGTAAAAGGAATACCCGGAAGACGACGGTACTCTCTGTTATATGTGTTGTTCACTATTATGATTTTGTTCTAATAAACACTACTAAATTATTTCATTGGATCCTCTCTTTCTTTTTCCCAGTAAGAAACGCCTACGGAAGCCAACATATGTTACACTGAAGAGTGGAATCTTAGAAATGGTATTTAAGCAAACTGTAGGCATAAGCTTTAAGGACAGTAGAATTACATTTAAATGTACATATAACAATAAGGATAAGGACAAGTTAGGCATAAATTAATACAAAGCAATAACGCGCCATCTATATATAACAAATGAAGACACCAAAACGCGAATGTTTCTTTTCACAAATAAATTTAAGGAAGAGCATTGCTCAATGTAAATATTTATATGTAATTCTACTGTCCTATAAGCTTATGTTCATAGTTTACTTAAATGCCATTTCTAAGATTCTATCCTTCAGTGTAGCGTATATAATCAGAATGATCCAATACAGTATTAGAGCTCTAAAGAATGATCTGGTAGATTGGATTGGCGAAACCGCTGGGAGGGTTTACCACTGATGAGCCAAGCCATCCGAATATTTTTTTTATCGCAGTAAGGATAGTAGAAGTTTGATTTATTTGTGAATATAAACAATCGGTTTTTGGTGTTTTCATTTGTTTTCTATGCTATTTTATTAGTTTTAATTTGGTTTTACATCAAATAAATTGCCGTGTAATTCTGAAATTTGTTTTTCCTAATTTTCTACTTTGTAATATTGTGCTTCCATCACACGTTCAGAATCTCGAATACAAATACCGCATCAGAGTTATGTAGAGCGAAAATAATTTCTAATAAATAAATGGATATACAAAACGTGCAAGAAATATTGAACTGTTTGTTTAATAAATGTTTCCAGTACTTATATTTTATGTATTTGGGAGCACAACATGTTTTATCAAGCTAGAAAAAAAAACACCCAGAGTCAAACAGCCTCATGAAAAATTCAATAGACAATTAGTTGAAGAGGTTCGAAGTCAAAATTAAATATTTATCACTGAATTTCTGTGATTAATTCTACACAATCCAAAATGAAATTCGAGCTGTCTTGGAAGGTATCCCAAAAGTGGTGCGATCTGGGGAATTAGTGGCAAAAAATTTCTTCCAATTTTTCTTTCGAGCGAAGTTCCAACAATTTCTTTGTTGCCTGAGGTGTAAGTTTAATTAGCTGATAACAATTTATTGTTTGGGATATTTTCCATTGTTGTATTGTAGCTCTGACAAGTTAGCTCTACAAACACTGTCTAATTCTTCTCTCGATTGTTTTAATCACTTTTTGTTTTCAACTTTGTTTGTGTGCTGAACTGTAAACAATGTTGTATATCAATTTGTAAATAGCAGAGAGAGAATTGACACAGATTTAACTATTTTTGTAAATATATTTGTGATTATCTTTCTAACCTGAAAGGTTCAGGTTCCTAATATATATTATTGTTTCTCTTTTTTATTTTTTATTATTTTTTTTTCTTGTATAATGATATTATAAATTATGAAAAAGGCATCTCCTTATCGTGCAACTGAAAGTTGCTGATGGCTTGCGCCATCTATCGGAATAAATATCAACTATTCTCGTTGATTTTTAATTATTCCAGAATTGGCCAAATACCCATTCTTGATTAATTAAGCTAACCACGGACGCGTTTCGGGCTGTTGGCCCTCATCAGCGTGGTGCAAGCTGTACCTAAACGACCAAAAAGCACCACGCCTTTGAGGGCCAACAGCGCGAAACGTGTCCGTGGTTAGCTTTTCTTGATTAATCAAGAATGGTTATTTGGCCAATTCTGGAATAATTGAAAATCAACGAGAATAGTTGATATTTATTCCGAAAGATGGCGCAAGCCATCAGCAACTTTCATTTGCACGATAAGGAGATGCCTTTTTCATAACTTATGCACCTTATCCCAGTACAATGTCACATTTGTACTATTTTTTCACATGATATTATAACTGTTTCTGTTTAAAAATGTAAATCGACGCAATTATACCTATCCGGGATAACGCGTTTTGTGTATTGAAATAAATCTCTATATATAAAAATGAATGTATGTGTGTGTGTCTGTTTGTTTGTCCTTTATGCCTGACCAAACCACTCATTGGATCGCCATGAAACTTTGGGAAGTTATTTAGTATAGTACTGGGAAGGTTTCTAGCAAATAAAATTTTTGAAATAACTTTTCGCCTAGAAATAATCAAGATAAATATTCTAATTTATCTGTTATAATTCAACAATCTGCTCTAAATATTATCATGATGATACGATGATTTTGTAATGTAGAAAATTAGGAAAGACAAAATTCAGGATGACACGGCAATTTATTTGAGACAAGAATAATGATACAATTCAAAGGCAAGATACTATTCCTTTAACTTCCAATTACCGAGGGAACCAATTAATATTGATTTTATTCAACTTATCGAGTATTTTTCAAGGGACCGGGGAAAAAATGTTCACTTTATCGAGAGATTCGTTAAACAAACCTTTACTCGGGTAAAACCCGGGCGAAGCCGGGTACATCCATACAAGAATAATGATACAATTCCAAGGCAAGATACTATTCCTTTAACTTCCAATTACCGAGGGAACCAATTGATATTGATTTTATTCAACTTATCGAGTATTTTTCAAGGGACCGGGAAAAATGTTCACTTTATCGAGAGATTCGTTAAACAAACCTTTACTCGGGTAAAACCCGGGCGAAGCCGGGTACATCCATACAAGAATAATGATACAATTCCAAGGCAAGATACTATTCCTTCAACTTCCAATTACCGAGGGAACCAATTAATATTGATTTTATTCAACTTATCGAGTATTTTTCAAGGGACCGGGAAAAAAATGTTCACTTTATCGAGATATTCGACAAACTTTTACTCGGGTAAAACCCGGGCGAAGCCGGGTACGTCCGCTAGTAAATGAATAAGTTTGAATATATTTTAAAAATATATCTATTAAGTATAGCTGTAAAGCTAAACTGCAGTTTTATTACAATTTTAAACATTTCAGTTGTAAATATCCACTTTTTCCCCTAGTACATGTTGTACCGGCCATGATAATCATGGTGGATAGAGGTTGACAACTGCTTTTACTATAAGTACACCACATGTCTACACATGTGAAAAGCAGTTCGACTTTGCACTTACAAATATGCCAGAACCCCGTTTGGTACCTTGTACTCGCTGGTGGGGTTGGAATTTTGCAAGAATCGGGAGCCATCGGAGCTTTTTTTTTAATAAGAAAAAAGTGCCCAGGGCGTGAATCGAACCCGGGTCGTAACGGTCCAAAACTAACGGTTTAGACCATCCTTCCACCGACCTACTAGACAAATTGAAATCTGGAACCTTCCTCTTCAAACTTTCGGGTAATTTCAGTAGAATTCTAAAATAATTGGATGAAAATTTGCAAGCAGAATACTGTACGTCATCCTGAAGATAATTAACAAGATGGCGGAACAAAGTGTAATAAATTATGCAGAAGAAATCCTGCAGAAGATTTTAATTACCAAACACAAATAGTGCGCTGACCACGAAGAAAAAAAGGAAGGTCCTTACTATTATACAAATTTAAAAATTAGAATTTTGCATAAAATTACGTTGGTACAAGACCTTTTGCATATGTATTAGCCACTTTTTGCTCAATTATCAACAAAAATGTGGGGGAGATACATTCAAATTTATTTTGTCATTGTCTCCCCTAATTATGAAAAGAGTAAATGAGTTTGTGCTTAAAATTAAATTTTCTTTTGTTTCTTTGTCTGAAAGTTTTTTTTTTTTCATCTTTGAGAATGGTTGTTGAGATTGAGCGTATGTTTTATACATTACGTGATCATGGTCAAAATTCATTATTGTAAAAATATTCAGATAATTAAATATAGGAATATAAATTGGAATTTTTTAACAAATTGACTAAATTTGTTGTTTTGAATATCCTCACAATACTATTCTTAATACTATTGGACCTGTCTCCCCCTGATCTCCGTGGATCACCACCATGCCCCACTGATACATCCCGGTTCTCCTGGCCTCACCTGGCGATGATCCCCTGGCCACCCATCCCCAGGCCCCTCCAACAGTACAGCAATGTATATATTCCGCTTTATACGTCCATCGGGGCTCAAAAATCATTCATTCTGGTTAGCAGCCCGTAAATAAAGATATTTCCATATTATCCTTATGTGCGGTGACAGAAATTGTTGGTTTCTGAAGATGATCTCAGCTATGTGTTCGAACCGACTTGTCCAGGTCATCTCAGATGTCCACATTGTCAAAAAGAGGAATCGTCTTCTAAAACTGATAAACATTCCAGCTACGAGTGAAGGCGTCTTGGACTGCCCCAGTGCCTCTCTGTTGAACCTACGTTAGACACGTAGTGCATATACTGTACAAGCTTACTTATGTACCCTCTTCTCACCCTCGTACTACATGTGTATACATGCGGTGTACTGACAATACAAGTAGTTGCGCTTCTTCCCTCTATTTATAACCCTTTCCCGCATAAATAATAGCTTAACGTAAAGGTGTGTGTACATCACCTATTTATGCTTATAGAAATGGTGCCGTGGAGTGAACCCAGGAGCTCTGAACATCAGACAGCATCAAACAACAAGATTTAGAACAGGCCATCTCAAGCCATTGAAGATAGAAAATAATAACAAAATCTATCCCACTTGCCCTAAATGTAGCTTGGCACCTGCAGCTCCAGGACAGATTTTGGCTTGCATTAGATGTACTAAACAGGACCTTTGGGAGAGGTCACTGCTTATCATAAAACAGCTCGAGGAGCATGATCTCATGGAATTTGTGTGATCTTTACACAAGGGGATAAGAAACAGCAACAACACTGTCTATAAACAGCTGGAGGAGCATGGACTCATTGAATTGGTGTAATCTTTACACAAGGGGATAAGAAACAACAACAACACTGTCTATAAACAGCTGGAGGAGCATGGACTCATTGAATTGGTGTAATCTTTACACAAGGGGATAAGAAACAGCAACAACACTGTCTATAAACAGCTGGAGGAGCATGGACTTATGAAATTTGGGTAATTTTTACACAAGGGGATAAGAAACAACAACAACACTGTCTATAAACAGCTCGAGGAGTATGGACTCATGGAATTGGTGAAATCTTTACACAAGGGGATAAGAAACAACAACAACACTGTCTATAAACAGCTCGAGGAGTATGGACTCATGGAATTGGTGTAATCTTTACACAAGGGGATAAAAAACAACAAATAGAAAGTTCGACTTCAGGGCTTTACCTATGTAACCAACATTTAGCGGTGAAATTGGACATAGTCTAGAATCAGGTGATAGGCCTAAATAATTTTATACTTCCAAAATATAAAACAAAATTTATAAACTATAGATATAAAATTAACTCCACCTTTGCCGGTCCCAAGCCCGGATGAAAAGAGGAGAGGGAGCAGTAACAAGCTTGGTAAAAAACCTGGGCTCAGCTGGCCATGCTGATAGTACCTTGTAAGGACTCCAGGGATACAAGATGAACAGCGTTTGTACTCCATGTTAGGAGCGGCTGCACATGGCGTCTGTTCCTCATGTCAGAGTCGGCCATTTCTTTTGGAGCTAAGTCGGTCTGCCACTGAGTAGTGCTCCCAGTCTTAACGACAAAGGCATTCTACTTCACGCAGTCATGATGGTTGACAAATCTCCCTCCCCCAGATATAAAATTCCTGTTACATTCAATTAAAAATAATCTAAAAGGAGATTAAGATTGAGAGAACAACACAGCCATATCAACCAATGATTTAACTCCAGATATTTCAATGACTTCCTGTTACTATCCTCAGTGAAATGATGAAGAGTGACATCAGGTCTATGAAACACGTCGGGAGTTGAATAAATCATTGGTTTATGTGGCTGTGTTGTCACGTGGAAAATTAGAAAAGACAAACTTTAGAATAAATGAAAGGAAGAAAAATTTGCAACGAGTTTCTTTATTCTAAATGTTGGCGAACTTTCAGGCGTTAGCCTATCTTCAGGCCGATTTCGCAAAAATATATACATATTTTTTTGCGAAATCGGCCTGAAGATAGGCTAACGCCTGAAAGCTCGCCAACATTTAGAATAAAGAAACTCGTTGCAAATTTTTCTTCCTTTCATTCATTGAATTTCTAATTGCAATTATTTAGGATTTTATTGTGTAAACTTCAGAATAACACAGAAATTTATATAAGATAAGAACAAATCAACATTTATAAGATACAAGATAAGCAATGAGAAAAGTTTCCAGAGTAACAATATATATATATCTTAAAACGACATTTTAAATACTACCCGCATGCGTTTCTTTTGAACGAAAAATCAAAATTTATTTCAAGAAGAAATAACGATTATTTCTAACCTTAGGGATAAAGTATGAAAGGATGAATTGTGAAGAGTAATGATAAACGGAAAAATAAAAGTGTCCAGGAATGGGAATCGAAACCACTCTGTTCCGCTTACTGGGCAGATGCCATGTCCACTAGGCTACCCTGGATTTTTAAATGTCGTTTTACAATCACAAGCCGCATTATATTATATTATAAATATCATAATTATTAATCTATATATAAAATACAAAAAAAAAATAATTTGCTACAATATATATTTCTGAAGTTATTTCCAACCCACAAATGATCTTCAAGACATCAAAGGTTTCAGTAAAATCCACCAAGTAGAAATACCGTAGTATATTTCACCTCTGTATTTGTTTTAAAATATTTTCGTGTAATTCCTCAAGAAAATAAAATCCCTTGAGTAATATCCCTCCATAAATATTTCTACCTAATTTAGAAAAATGATTTTCCCTGTGTGTGTTAAAATAATTATATTTACTTCAAATTATCTCTTTGCTTTATTCAAATATTCTTCCTTGACTTCTTATTTCAAAGGCAGTAATTTCCTTTGTTCGAGTGGCTAATTCAATTGGAGCTGGGAACTAGAGAGGAATCTTACAAATTGAATCAGAAATCTAAAAATATCATTTTTGTTTGGAATAATGCTGTGTAATTAGGTTACAGGGAAGTTTAATTAGTTTGACCGACACCTTTGCCTAAAGAGTTCATCAAATTTTCAACAACTCTACTTACAGTAAAAAAATGATAATTATATATATGTTGTAATATATTCCAATATATATATATGTCTCCATGTGTTGTAGTTATAATGTAATTGCCAAAGTGACAGAAATAAAATTTCGAGTGAGTGACAGTCGGCGCCAGGGGAGGAGAAAGGTCCGAAAAACAAGTCGGGTATCCAGGTGTGCCCCTTTCTTACTCAAACAGATTAGTCCGTTCTGAGACACGAGGATTGACAGACCCCTCTAGACAGATCTGTCCTGACCGGTGTCGGCTACACTTACTCTCTCGCCATCTCTATGGTGACATCCAACATGTCTCGTCCTTTTGTGTAATCCCAATCACGCCTGAACCCACTCTGAACATTGTGGCCACCACGACTGCAACCAACCAGCTACACTACATTCATCCAACAGCAACAACAACAGAATTACTACATATATATGTATGAAGTAAACAAAAATGCGCTACAAATATTAAAAAATAAAAATACAACCTTTCGCATTGAGTTTCTTTTATTATGATATGCGCGAGCTTTCGGGCTGGAGCCACCCTTCTACAGGCAAAAATGAAACATTTGATCCTCGAGAGACAGTTATATACATTTAATTTGTTTCAAATTTTACATAAAATATCAGAAAGAAAAGTATTAAATCTACATAAATTATTACTATTTTACTATGTTTAACAATTGATTCATCGATGTTTTCTAATACAAGTGATCACTTTCGTCTCTTTTTCCCTCTGGGCATTCCAAAATATTTCCGCCCTGACTTTTACAATGTGCAATTCGTTACTGGTCATGGAAATTTCGGAGATTTTCTGTTTCGAATAGGAGCTATAGACGATCCGGGATGTTTATGTGGAAAGAGAAAGCAGGATTCCAGTCATCTGCTTCTTGAGTGCCCAATCTCCCAGAACTACAGAAACCGGGAAAACATCGAATACAAGGATCTTTTTATGTTTGTAAATAGTAAGGACTCGTATTTTAAATTTAGAAAATTCTGTAAATATATCTATGATTTTCTCTCTTGGTTAAAAAAACCTTAATTATTACCTATTTGTATATATGTATTTTTTGGTTTGTTTATTTTGTTGGTTGTGATGTAAAATCAAGAATGATTTTAATGTCCTCTTTCTTATCTTTTCAAATCTTGTAATTATATATATATATTTTTTAATGTAATATAGTATCTGAATTTAGTGTTGTTATTGACGCAAGCATCCCTTGTGGGGATATCGCGTCTGATTTGATAAATGAATAAATGAATAAACAATTGGAAATAAATAACTTTAAATTTCAATATTTTAATAAAGTTAAGTTTTAGACTATGGATTGGATAAGCGACAAATCTGATTTTTGTGGTATGGAATATGACCAAATTGATCTGGGATATCTATTCTACGATTAATCTTATTGTGTTGTTTGGAAATCAGCGATTCAAAATCGACCACAGACCAGAATCCCCTTCAGAAGAAAAATGCCATATATTCCGTGTCATGCATTGATTGTCCATCAATATACGTAGGAGAAACAAGCAGGAAAATACAGACAAGATTGAAGGAACATACTTACAATATGAAGACCAAAGATCCAAGATCCCTCATTTTTCAACATACCATGAATACCGGCCACAAATTTAATTTAGACAGTCCAACTTGCCACACTACAGTAACATAACCACCAAATCTGAAAGATTAATCCTTGAATCGCTGATTTCCAAACAACACAATAGCATTAATCGTAGAATAGATATCCCAGAACAATTTTGTCATATTCCATACCACAAAAAATCAGATTTGTCGCTTATCCAATCCATAGTCTAAAACTTAACTTTATTAAAATATTGAAATTTAAAGTTAAATTATTTCCAATTGTTAAACATAGTAAAATAGTAATAATTTATGTAGATTTAATACTTCTCTTTCTGATATTTTATGTAAAATTTGTAACAAATTAAATGTATATAACTGTCTCTCGAGGATCAAATGTTTCATTTTTGCCTGTAGAAGGGTGGCTCCAGCCCGAAAGCTCGCGCATATCATAATAAAAGAAACTCAATGCGAAAGGTTGTATTTTTATAATACATATGTATCATACTATGTACAATGAACATGGCGCCAGCGCTGCAGAGATTGGTGGAGAATCATCAGCAGGTCTCCAGAGACACCACGTATTTCGCGATCTACGAAGAATACGTAGAAGATCTTTTAAAACAGTACAGACTGTGAACTTTGCATGTATTGAAAAGATGTCAATAAAATTATTTTAATTGTCATTGTCTTCTTACAGTAAAAACTCCTACAAACCCTGCATATGGCGCCATATTCATTGTACATAGTATCATGTATAAACAGTAGAACCTCCCTTTAGCGGACACCTCTCTACAAAGGACAGTTTTCATTTTCAAAATTACCATTTTTACTATTTAGCAACTCTCCGGTAAGAGGACAACTCTCCCTAAAGGACAGTTTTCATTTGAAAAATTACCATTTTTACTATTTAGCCTCTCTCCGATAAGAAGACACCTCTCTACAAAGGACAGTTTTAATTTACAAAATTACCATTTTTACTATTTAGCAACTCTCCGGTAAGAAGACACCTCTCTACAAAGGACAGTTTTAATTTACAAAATTACCATTTTTACAATTTGGAAACTCTCCGGTAAGAGGACACCTCTCTATAAAGGACAGTTTTCATTAAAAAAATTATCATTTTTACAATTTAGTAACTCTCCGGTAAGAGCACCCCTCTCTACAAAGGACAGTTTTAATTTACAAAATTACCATTTTTACAATTTGGAAACTCTCCGGTAAGAGGACACCTCTCTACAAAGGACAGTTTTCATTTACAAAATTACCATTTTTACAATTTGGAAACTCTCCGGTAAGAGGACACCTCTCTATAAAGGACAGTTTTCATTTACAAAATTACCATTTTTACTATTTAGCAACTCTCCGGTAAGAGGACAACTCTCCCTAAAGGACAGTTTTCATTTGAAAAATTACCATTTTTACTATTTAGCAACTCTCCGATAAGAGGACACCTCTCTACAAAGGACAGTTTTAATTTACAAAATTACCATTTTTACAATTTGGAAACTCTCCGGTAAGAGGACACCTCTCTACAAAGGACAGTTTTCACTCGCAAAATTGACATTTTTTACAATTTAGCAACTCTCCAGTAAGAGGACACCTCTTCCTAAAGGACAGTTCGGCTCTGTAATTAGGTGTTGTCCTTTACAGGGAGGTAGTTCTACTGTATATATATACTGTATATATAATTCATATATATAATTCATCTACTGTATATATAATTCATTTCCTGACCACGAGCACATGTGCTTTTTCGTGGTCAGGAAATGCCTTCTTTATTTTTAATATCAACACCTGACCCACTTATCTTCTATTTTTTCTATTGTTTTTTTTTTCATATATATAAATAATAAAAAAAGAAATAAAAAGAGCTTGAAAATAAAAGATATTTTGCAAATTAAAAGAATAAAAATATAAAATTATATATATAATCTTTGTTTATAATTTTTCCGTATTTACATAAATAGGATTGTATATTCGGAGAACAAATCCCAAACGATCTTCGGAAATATGTAAATTGTGGATTTCTTCTAGTGATATACTATTGAATTTATTGTAAATAGCTCAACTTGATCAACTTTCTCTCGCCACGATACATTACAGATAACTTCATCAACTTCCATCATTGCTTAACATATTGTAAATAACTACCTTGCAATTTCTTCTATCTGCTTATGTTGTTGCTTATTTGTTTAATGTATATGCCATAAAAAAAAACGTATATTCTAGTCACGTTACCTTTCATGCAGTCGTGGATAAAAAGAAAAAATGAAAAATAACTTTTTATGTCTTAAATTATATTTATTTTCATTATTTCTCAAAGCAAACAGTTTTACATACCAAGACCATCCAACAATCTTATTATTATATTTAAAAAAAAATAGTAAATAAGGTTATATTCTTTTTGTTTGGCATTCCTTCACATTTTAAAAATTAACTCTGTGTTTAGTTCTTATTTTTAATTTTATTATTTAAATTATAATTTCAGTTATATTAAGAAAACAATTTTAATAAATATTATGGTTATGTAATTATTTTGTTCTAGAATTTTAATTATATTATGAATAATAAAAATCATATTTTTATTATGTCATATATGTTTATTTAATGCTCTTTTTTCTTAATTGTTTATTTTCTTTTTGAAAATTCTGTTACCTATTCTACTACAATTATTGTAAATAGTTTCACGCGCAATTATCCTGATCGGATATAGCGTGTTTTACGAAAATTCGAAACTATTATAGACGCGTATGATTCTTTTGAAAATTAAACAATTCTACTGCCCTTACTGTAATCTCTTAATGCGACTATAATAGTTTCGAATATTGATAACAGATGGCGCTCTGATGTATCATAATGGCGTGTTATATTTGCAACTGGTAATAAATAAATTGGATGTATTGCTTTCTCAAAAATGTGTTATTTAAACAAAGCTATATTGCTTTATCTCTGTGCCAGGAAATGTGCACACAGTAGTACCACCCTCCCGCTTTCGCGTTGGTTCCTTGTGTAAACCTCGGAACCTCAGAGGTCCTTGATTCGTCGGCAGATTCAGGGAGTACTGTGAACTAAGGGTACGAGGGCCAAAGGGGGGGGGGGGGGGGAGTCCTATTGGAGCGTAGGACGGGTTAAGCCAAGTCCGAACGGGTGGGCTCGGTCAGCAACCTTGCCATGAACTCTCGGAGACGCCTGTGGGTTGATTGGTCGACCCCATGGAGCCAGACCATAATGGCGGGCGCGAGGGGCCAAACAATGACCGCTCGGTGCATGGAGAATACATCATTCCTTTGGTACGGTGGCCTAGATAATGCAGCAGAGGGCATGCTATGCATGCCGGTTTATGGACCGAAAGGTCTGGGTGGCCATTGCTTCTAGGATGTGCCAGGAAATTGAAAAAAATTAGAATATCATTACCCAGGGCTTCACTAATTCCTCGACTTTCTCTTTATGAATTAGGAACTTTCCTTTCCCGCAATATGTAGACATTTTAGAAGGCATTGAGGAAAACTTGTTACATCTAATTTATACGACATTTTTTTATCTTTTAATTAACATTTATCTTCGAAATAAAGTGCTAAGAAAAGAATTTCAATCGAATATTTATTATGGAAAATATTATTTTGCTAATACCACATCATTCTATTTAGAAAAATATGAAAATAAATGATATTTCTATAAGATTATAAACTCAAAAGGAGCTTCTTCTATGGAACATGTTTATTTCGCTAGCTTTCAAACAACATTGTTCTTCAACGGGTGTAAAGACAAGGTGTGATGTGTGCAATTATAGAGACGTACATTGAGTGCCAAGATACAGTATATACAAATTTATAGAAGCAATGGGCGCTTCTCCCGTCAAAATAAACGTCAGAATCTGACGCCATCTATTGACCGTCGCCGCAACTAGTGGAATCGGGTCGGTGACAAAGTCACAACACCAGCAAACTGATAAGCCACCACCTAGAGACCATGGTTTCGGGCTAATGGCCCTCGTCAGTCTAGGGCGGACTTTATTCCATGAGATCCACACGGGATCTAATGGAATCCTCACCATATACCAAAGAGGTGTTTTGCTGGCAATGTGGCTGGGCCAAATCTATGGCTAGAACATAGGTGGAAAATTTGCCAAAGTTGGTGTTGTGGCTTTGTCACCGACCCGATGCCGCTAGTTGCGGCGACGGTCAATAGATGGCGTCAGATTCTGACGTTTATTTTGACGGGAGAAGCGCCCATTGTTTCTATGGATTAATTTCCTCCCAGCAAATTTCCCATCTATATACAAATTGGTAACTAACATGATGGCAGGTAGAATCACATATTGAGAAATAAACCAGTTATGGAAATCCTTGCATTTGAGTAGGTAAACAATCTTTGGATAAAGATGATAAATAAGCAAATGAGGGATGTATCTGAAATAGAATATTGTGATTCATGGCTTTTGCATTAATCTTCTTCTTTCTTATCTCCACTCAATCATATCAGGGTATCAAGCTTGTAGAGCTTGAGACTTGACTGGATGAAGTAGATTGCGTCTGCCTTTGTCATTAAGAATGGGAGCACTACTCAGTGGCAGGCCGACTTAGCTCCAAAAGAAATGGCCGCCTCTGACATGAGGAACAGACGCCATGTGCAGCCGCTCCTAACATGGAGTACAAACGCTGCTCATCCTGTATCTCTGGATTAGGAGCCTTTACAGGGTACTATCAGCCGGGTCAGCTGAAACCAGGTTTTTTAGTGAGCTTGTTACTGCTTCTCCTCCTCATTTTTCATCCGGGTTTGGGACCGGCAAAGGCTGAGTTCTATTGCATTAATAAATGGTAAATCTCCGGGATTTCTATTTTCTTGTTGATGCTATACTTTTGAATGGAAATACAAGTCTCTATAGATAAACGTCGTGATTTATTGTTGTTTACCTTACTCCAACACAAGGATTTACATAACTGGTTTAATTCTCAATATGTAATTCTACCTGCTATCGTATTTGTTACCAATTTATATATATTGTTGCATCAATGCGGCCTACATTTATTCAAAATATTCTATGGTATTTAATATTTATTTAAAACAGATTATATAGATTATCATCATTCCTTTTTATAGTTTCATTCCTTTTGTAATATTGTTATTGTACATATATCTTGATTGGTTATTGGAGCGAGAGAGGACCTAGACCAAGACTGCGGATCACGACCTACGAGGAAGAATAAATAAACACAATAACTTTAAAAGTTAATTTATTTTTATTTACTTTTCTTTATTTGCTTTAAGTATGGAAACCCGCTCGGTGTATAACACCAAGAAGGAGGAAACCAAGGTCGACGACCCTGCAAAGCTGCAACTTGGTGCAACAATATCTTGGCTCTCTGTTAGGAGCTAAGACTTCCCTATTCTACCATCGAGCAGAGTGATCACCAACACCTCCAAGAAATTAACACTTTTAATTTACTTTCATAACTAACTAATTTACATCATTTCTAAAACCATATATATACATGCAAAGTCGTCCGGTCATCTGGTCAAACTATTAATATATACAGTTATCAGAGTCATCAAGCAACAATTCTTAATAATCAATTCAGTCACCGTTTGCTTTTGTGAATGGAATAAATACCCAAATATGGCCATTTCTCATAACCATCGGTGGTTCAGTGGTGGAATGCTCGCCTGCCACGCGGGCGGCCCGGGTTCGATTCCCGGCCGATGCATTTTTTTTTTTTACAATTTTTAAAACTCATTTATATATTATACAAGAATGACATCCACGGCGCCAATTTATGATTGTAACGAAGAGTATTTGAATAAAAGCATTTAATCGGGTATAACCCGGGCGTTGCCCGGGTCATTCGGCTAGTAAATATATAAATCTATATGAAAAACAACTTATAAAAATCCTAACACTCTCAATGTACTTCTATATAATTGCACACAGCACACCTTGTCTTTACCCCCGTTGAAGAACGATGTCGTTCGAAAACTAGCGAAATAAACATGTTTTATAGAAGAAGTTGAGTTTATAATCTTTCAATATAGTTATGGTAATGTTGATGTTTACATTTTTATTTCCAATGGATATTGTCGCGATGAAAAATAATTAACTAGGCCTTCGAATTACTTTAAATATTTATTTAATAAGTAATATGAGAGATTTTAAATATAAAATAAGAGTATAATAACGAATAGATTCAAAAAGGATAAGTTTCTTTATTTGAAAAATCAATTCAAGCTTTCGGGCGCAAGCTGCCCTTCTACAGGAATAATAGATACAATTTCAAGTAGTCATGTATCTGTACATACATGACTACTTGAAATTGTATCTATTATTCCTGTAGAAGGGCAGCTTGCGCCCAAAAGCTTGAATTGATTTTTCAAATAAAGAAACTTATCCTTTTTGAATCTATTCGTTATTATAATTATTGAAAGGATTATTCGTCTTAAATAAAATAAGAGTTACTATGTACATGAGCCCCAGCAGTTAGAGTAAGAGAGGAGAACTGAGTTTTTCCTCCTTCCACGTGGCGTCACTGTTTACCCCTACCGGTCCGTCCAGTCCAGATAAGAGGGAATACCTCTGTCCTCCTGACTATATATAGATTTATTAACTTTATTCTTATTTAATCAGAGAAATAAGAAAATTGGCGAAGAAAGAAAGAAAAAAGATTCACGCAAATAAAATCCAGAGTTGAGGGAGCAAACAAACCCAAAATTAATTAACACCAACTTGACAGAATACTAATCTGTCTCGAGTTATAATTAAAAGATGATGTAACAGAGAACTTGCTTCTAGAAAATCAATGAGTTAACCCGAATGTGTTTGGTATCTTTTATATGGATGCCTTTTTATTATCTGAATATATATCTACTTATATAATTGCCTTATTCTGTCTGTGTGAAGTTCACTGTGTGAAGTTCACGGATAGATTTTGGTCAGAATGGATAAAATAAAAAAAGTGTCAAGGGATGGGAATCGAACCCACGACCTTCCGCTTACCGGGCAGATGCCATGACCACTAGGCCACATGACCACAATTTATAATTGTAACAAATAGTATTTGAATCAAAACATTCAATCGGGTAAAACACGGGCGTTGCCCGGGTCATTCGGCTAGTGTTATATAAAGGTATTATTTAAAATGTTATATTAAAATATTATTTTATTTAAAAATATATTTCATAGATACAAATATTCTGTTAAATCGACCGCCACAGGTCACGCTTTGTTTATAAAAACTCGTTGTTGTTCTTCTCCGTTGGCTGGCTCAAATCTTTGTACATTATGTAAATACTCTTTTGTTTTCCTTGTTCTATTCGCCTTAAGCCAGGCGGTACTTTTACAAAATTATGTTTTTCATATGTGTGTGTGTGTGTGTATTACTCAGCTCAAAAAAGAAATCTCTGATCAAGACTTTATATTTTCAAGATTATTATTCAACCACGACTGCACCAATATAGCTTAATTCTCAAGATAACCAAAATCAAGATAATCTCAACAATTCCAAAATAAAGAGAAAATATTTTTTTTATATAACATATATATATTTTTTTTCTATTGTTTTTTTCATTTGTTAAGCGTCTATACGCAAATTTGGCCTTAAATACCCATTTCTTGATTTCTCAAGAAGCCTCTGGGACCAAAAATCTTTTTGGTCGCAGTGGTTACAGCCTACTCCACACTGACGAGTGCCAACAGCGCGAAACGCGTTCGTGGATGGCTTTTATTGATTTATCAAGAAATTAGGTTGGCCAAATATCACGGAGCAAGCCAAATAAACGCTTAGTTTATTTTTTTCTCCACTAGATGGCGCTCTGCCATCTAAAAAGCACATGTGCTCGTGGTCAGGAGATGTCTTCTTTATTTTTAATATATTATATTATACATCAATACCTCGCTTTGCGTTTTTTTCGAAGTTGCGTCGCTGCTTAATTTTTACTGATTTTCACTGTGCGTCTTTAGATTTTCGAAGTTGCGTTGTTTTGGATTCGAGACTTTAATTTTTTTTTTTTGAATTTTTTTCCCTAAAATATGGAACCTTTGTTTTTGATTGCGCCATGCCATCAAAATTTTATTTTCACTTTGCGTCGTTTCAATTTACGTCGTGTTTTTTTTTTTTTGGAACGTAGCTCCGACGCAAAGCGAGGTATGGGTGTATAAAAAATATTTTATTTAAATTTATTACAAATTGTAGCAACACTACTTTGTAAAGTAGACCGCCAGATGTCGCGGCTCTCCCTATATAAACTATTTGTTATTGTTTTTTTCGTTGTATTATTCCCCACCAAGGCCGAAGCTGTCCAACTCTCGCCAACCCGCGCACGGCCAAGTGCGCCAACTGCTCAGCCAAGGGCCTCTCTGCCGACCACGAGGCAAGATGTCTTGCCCAACTGCCAGAGCTAGAGCTGCAAAGTTCTAGTCCTCCCTTCCTGTCTCCTGACCTCCACGGATCCAATCCGGCCTAACCTGCCTCTTCCCTAACGGAGATCCTGTCCCTAGCCTCTCCAGCCTGGTCATAGTGGTTTTATATATTCCTCTTTACGCGGCCATTGGGGCTCAAAAATCATCTATTTTGGTTAGTAGCCCCGTAAATAAAGATATTTCCATTTTGACTCGAAAATCATACACTTAGTTAATAAACCGTTAAACCATATTTTCTCTATCATTTTTTCATGTATCCAAAAAGCAAACTAAAAATTTCTTATCTCAGAAATATAACAGTAAGCCGAGAGAGATAAGAGAAAGTAAACTTATAATTGCAAACAAAATCAATTATGCTATTATCTTTGCCTTTTCTCTCTTAGAAATGATTTCGTAAGAATATATATGTCGTAAACCCGGGTAACCCAACAAGTGAGTTGGAAGCAGTCGGGGTTGAGCGGCAAGGCGTGCAGAGTGGGAAGTCCGCACGGGACAGTAAGGACAAAGTTTGGGATCAAAAGACCCTCTCCTAGTACGTCTCACGTGGCACCAGGACCAGGGGAAAGTTGAGGATTAACTGAGGAAAGCTCGGCGTCCTGCATGAAGCCGCGGAGGCAGAGAGGAGCCAAAACGGCGGACACGAGGGCCGCCGTGAGATGACAACTAACCTAGAACTGAGCGGGGCTGTCCGAAAATATCCACTGTAACCTAACTAACTGTCAACATCCGGACCAACGCCCCTTCTTTGTCCCTCTCTGGATCCCCCGGGTGTCCGGTGGCAAGCTGGTGTCACTTTGAGACGACTAGAAAAGACTTCATACTTTATAACTTACATATCACATTGTTTAAATTACGTTAAATATATTTTTTTTTATTTTAGATAGTTAGGTTCATATTCGATTAATTGAAGTAAAAAAATAATTTTTATTTAAGCTTTTCACGTTCAAATAAAATTAGGCTTATCGTATACAAAGAT
This sequence comes from Cordylochernes scorpioides, assembly GCA_030710605.1. NCBI lineage: Eukaryota > Metazoa > Arthropoda > Arachnida > Pseudoscorpiones > Chernetidae > Cordylochernes > Cordylochernes scorpioides. The sequence continues at coordinate 94,470,517 of CP092863.1, read as the reverse complement.
TGGGAGTTTGGTATACTTTATGAGAGAAATGATATATCTCCGCTTAATTAAACGAATTAAGGAATTATGAAAAAAGGCATCTCCTTATCGTGCAACTGAAAGTTGCTGATGGCTTGCGCCATCTATCGGAATAAATATAAACTATTCTCTTTGACTTCTAATTGATTAATCAAGAATGGGTAATAAGCCAATTATGGAATAATTTGAAGTCAACGAGAATAGTTGATATTTATTCCGATAGATGGCGCAAGCCATCAGCAACTTTCAGTTGCACGATAAGGAGATGCCTTTTTCATAATTTATGCACATTATCCCAGTACAATATCATATTTGTGCTATTGTTTCGAATTAAGGAAGGTTTTATTTGTCCAATATGAAGAACGCGCAATAATAAAAAATTCAGATCCTTGATATGGTACTACACCAAGTACGATTGTAGTGTGTCGATTTATTAGTCCAGCGATGGCCCAGAAAGTATTTCAAAGTTAGTGTTTTATTGGAATTACTTATTGGCTACATTTTTAGAGGAAGACAAAAAGACAACACCCTAGAATGTCTATTCTGGTTCTGTTGGCTTCCGCCGATCTGCCGCGCCACGGTGGTCATCTCCTATTTCATGTCACCCGCTTGTATGTTTGCCGTGGTCTGTCATCCCAGCAGGCTGGAAGGGAATCTCTTGGCCTCCACACAATCAAAGTTGTACATGTACTCCATGTTTTTTCTAGGTATTCCATTTCATCGCTACATAGGAGGTTAGTATCCTACAGAGGTAGTTATGGTTAAATCTGCCAAAAATATCTCTAATTTGGACAGGTGAAAAGCCAGTTACTGGATGTAGTATCGTGTGTGGTACATATATATTTGACGGGGTATGTGTCCTTATAGATAACACAACTACTATACCGCTAAATTTCTAACTCAAAAGGAAATCTGAAAAGACAAAGGTCACCTCCCCCTTCAATATAGACGTCAAAGCTAGACGCCATCTTTTGAACGTCGCAGCAAACTAGCGGCCTCAGGTCGGTGACAAAGCCACAACACCAGCTTTGTTATCTGAGATGTGTCCACCTAGAGACCATGGTGTCAGGCTAATGACCCTCGTCAGTCTAGGGCGGACTTTATTCCATGAGATCCACAAGGGGTCTAATTGAATCTTCACAATCTGCCAAAGAGGTGTTTAGTTGGCTAAGGAAAATGGAAATGTATCTTTATCTCATTAGAAGTACAGTAGAACCTCCATGAGAGGACACTTGCGCTAGAGGACACCTCTATACAAAGGACAGTTTTCATTTTTAAAATTTTGAAGAAAGAATAAAAGTTTACGGTGACGTGTTTATTTTATTATTGCTGTAAATTCTGCAAGCTTTCGGACATTGACGTCCTTCGACAGGCAACTTCCCTGTTGCTTGTTTAAAGACGTCATAGACCGAAAGCTTGCCGAATTTACAGCATTAATAAAGGTAACACATCGTCGTAAACTTTTGTTCCTTCTTCAAGATGCTGTCTGGCGATTCCTTCTCTTTTGTAATTTACAAAATTACCATTTTTACAATTTAGAATCTCTCCGGGAAGAAGTCATCACCCTAAAGGACACTTTATCTCTGTAACTAAGTGTTATCCTTTACAGGAAGGTTCTACTGTAACAGATAAGGTAATTTGTTTGATAAACAAGATAAAACTTGTTCTTGGGGAGCATAACTACACGAGGAAAAAGAGATAATAATAATGTATAATTAATATCATTAGTTAAGGTTAATTATGAAAATACAATTGTTATAAAGATAAACGGGACCATTGTTGAACTCTAACAATGACAAATAATAAAGAGGGGAACCTCTCGCTCGCTCTCTCATTGCAACAGTGGAATTAATTAAACCACCATTATCTAAACAATAGTGCGCTCTGGCGGACAGTGTAGCTAGCTACGGTAACAAACCTACATTCCGTGATATATTGTGGACTGTAGACTTTTGGATTGAAGATCTAAAAGTTGGTTCAAGAATATATCAAAAAACCAATAAAAGGTCTATTATGGAAGGAGACAATGACATATGATGGATGGGTAGCTACAATGTAACTACATGTATAAGATAGGTATCTACAAGGTGACTACAGGATAAAGACAGTTATGTGGAAGGTGACTACAGAGGAAGGACAGGTAGCTACAAGGTGTCTATGAAGGGGAGGATAGGTACCAAAATGGTGAATACGAAAGATGGAAAAGTATCTAAAGAATGACTACAGGAAAAGGACAGGTATCTACAAGGTAACTACGAGGGTAAGACAGGTATCTACAAGGTAACTACGAGGGTAAGACAGGTATCTACAAGGTAACTACGAGGGTAAGACAGGTATCTACAAGGTAACTACGAGGGTGAAACAGGTATCTACAAGGTAACTACGAGGGTAAGACAGGTATCTACAATGTAACTATGAGGGTAAGACAGGTATCTACAAGGTAACTACGAGGGTAAGACAGGTATCTACAAGGTAACTACGAGGGTAAGACAGGTATCTACAAGGTAACTACGAGGGTAAGACAGGTATCTACAAGGCGACTACGAGGGTAAGACAGGTATCTACAAGGTAACTACGAGGGTAAGACAGGTATCTACAAGGTGACTACGAGGGTAAGACAGGTATCTACAAGGTAACTACGAGGGTAAGACAGGTATCTACAAGGTAACTACGAGGGTAAGACAGGTATCTACAAGGCGACTACGAGGGTAAGACAGGTATCTACAAGGTAACTACGAGGGTAAGACAGGTATCTACAAGGTAACTACGAGGGTAAGACAGGTATCTACAAGGTATCTACGAGGTTAAGACAGGTATCTACAAGGTGTCTACGAGGGTAAGACAGGTATCTACAATGTAACTATGAGGGTAAGACAGGTATCTACAAGGTAACTACGAGGGTAAGACAGGTATCTACAAGGTAACTACGAGGGTAAGACAGGTATCTACAAGGTAACTACGAGGGTAAGACAGGTATCTACAGGGTAACTACGAGGGTAAGACAGGTATCTACAAGGCGACTACGAGGGTAAGACAGGTATCTACAAGGTGTCTACGAGGGTAAGACAGGTATCTACAAGGTAACTACGAGGGTAAGACGGTATCTACAAGGTATCTACGAGGGTAAGACAGGTATCTACAAGGTAACTACGAGGTTAAGACAGGTATCTACAAGGTGACTACGAGGGTAAGAGAGGTATCTAAAAGGTAACTACGAGGGTAAGACAGGTATCTACAAGGTAACTACGAGGGTAAGACAGTAATCTACAAGGTAACTACGAGGGTAAGAGAGGTATCTACAATGTAACTATGAGGGTAAGACAGGTATCTACAAGGTAACTACGAGGGTAAGACAGGTATCTACAAGGTAACTACGAGGGTAAGACAGGTATCTACAAGGTAACTACGAGGGTAAGACAGGTATCTACAAGGTAACTACGAGGGTAAGACAGGTATCTACAAGGTAACTACGAGGGTGAAACAGGTATCTACAAGGTAACTACGAGGGTAAGACAGGTATCTACAATGTAACTATGAGGGTAAGACAGGTATCTACAAGGTAACTACGAGGGTAAGACAGGTATCTACAAGGTAACTACGAGGGTAAGACAGGTATCTACAAGGTAACTACGAGGGTAAGACAGGTATCTACAAGGTAACTACGAGGGTAAGACAGGTATCTACAAGGTGACTACGAGGGTAAGACAGGTATCTACAAGGTAACTACGAGGGTAAGACAGGTATCTACAAGGTAACTACGAGGGTAAGACAGGTATCTACAAGGCGACTACGAGGGTAAGACAGGTATCTACAAGGTAACTACGAGGGTAAGACAGGTATCTACAAGGTAACTACGAGGGTAAGACAGGTATCTACAAGGTAACTACGAGGGTAAGACAGGTATCTACAAGGCGACTACGAGGGTAAGACAGGTATCTACAAGGTAACTACGAGGGTAAGACAGGTATCTACAAGGTGACTACGAGGGTAAGACAGGTATCTACAAGGTAACTACGAGGTTAAGACAGGTATCTACAAGGTGACTACGAGGGTAAGAGAGGTATCTAAAAGGTAACTACGAGGGTAAGACAGGTATCTACAAGGTAACTACGAGGGTAAGACAGTAATCTACAAGGTAACTACGAGGGTAAGAGAGGTATCTACAATGTAACTATGAGGGTAAGACAGGTATCTACAAGGTAACTACGAGGGTAAGACAGGTATCTACAAGGTAACTACGAGGGTAAGACAGGTATCTACAAGGTAACTACGAGGGTAAGACAGGTATCTACAAGGTAACTACGAGGGTAAGACAGGTATCTACAAGGTAACTACGAGGGTGAAACAGGTATCTACAAGGTAACTACGAGGGTAAGACAGGTATCTACAATGTAACTATGAGGGTAAGACAGGTATCTACAAGGTAACTACGAGGGTAAGACAGGTATCTACAAGGTAACTACGAGGGTAAGACAGGTATCTACAAGGTAACTACGAGGGTAAGACAGGTATCTACAAGGTAACTACGAGGGTAAGACAGGTATCTACAAGGTGACTACGAGGGTAAGACAGGTATCTACAAGGTAACTACGAGGGTAAGACAGGTATCTACAAGGTAACTACGAGGGTAAGACAGGTATCTACAATGTAACTATGAGGGTAAGACAGGTATCTACAAGGTAACTACGAGGGTAAGACAGGTATCTACAAGGTAACTACGAGGGTAAGACAGGTATCTACAAGGTAACTACGAGGGTAAGACAGGTATCTACAAGGCGACTACGAGGGTAAGACAGGTATCTACAAGGTAACTACGAGGGTAAGACAGGTATCTACAAGGTGACTACGAGGGTAAGACAGGTATCTACAAGGTAACTACGAGGGTAAGACAGGTATCTACAAGGTAACTACGAGGGTAAGACAGGTATCTACAAGGCGACTACGAGGGTAAGACAGGTATCTACAAGGTAACTACGAGGGTAAGACAGGTATCTACAAGGTAACTACGAGGGTAAGACAGGTATCTACAAGGTATCTACGAGGTTAAGACAGGTATCTACAAGGTGTCTACGAGGGTAAGACAGGTATCTACAATGTAACTATGAGGGTAAGACAGGTATCTACAAGGTAACTACGAGGGTAAGACAGGTATCTACAAGGTAACTACGAGGGTAAGACAGGTATCTACAAGGTAACTACGAGGGTAAGACAGGTATCTACAGGGTAACTACGAGGGTAAGACAGGTATCTACAAGGCGACTACGAGGGTAAGACAGGTATCTACAAGGTGTCTACGAGGGTAAGACAGGTATCTACAAGGTAACTACGAGGGTAAGACGGTATCTACAAGGTATCTACGAGGGTAAGACAGGTATCTACAAGGTAACTACGAGGTTAAGACAGGTATCTACAAGGTGACTACGAGGGTAAGAGAGGTATCTAAAAGGTAACTACGAGGGTAAGACAGGTATCTACAAGGTAACTACGAGGGTAAGACAGTAATCTACAAGGTAACTACGAGGGTAAGAGAGGTATCTACAATGTAACTATGAGGGTAAGACAGGTATCTACAAGGTAACTACGAGGGTAAGACAGGTATCTACAAGGTAACTACGAGGGTAAGACAGGTATCTACAAGGTAACTACGAGGGTAAGACAGGTATCTACAAGGTAACTACGAGGGTAAGACAGGTATCTACAAGGTAACTACGAGGGTGAAACAGGTATCTACAAGGTAACTACGAGGGTAAGACAGGTATCTACAATGTAACTATGAGGGTAAGACAGGTATCTACAAGGTAACTACGAGGGTTAAGACAGGTATCTACAAGGTAACTACGAGGGTAAGACAGGTATCTACAAGGTAACTACGAGGGTAAGACAGGTATCTACAAGGTAACTACGAGGGTAAGACAGGTATCTACAAGGTGACTACGAGGGTAAGACAGGTATCTACAAGGTAACTACGAGGGTAAGACAGGTATCTACAAGGTAACTACGAGGGTAAGACAGGTATCTACAAGGCGACTACGAGGGTAAGACAGGTATCTACAAGGTAACTACGAGGGTAAGACAGGTATCTACAAGGTAACTACGAGGGTAAGACAGGTATCTACAAGGTATCTACGAGGTTAAGACAGGTATCTACAAGGTGTCTACGAGGGTAAGACAGGTATCTACAATGTAACTATGAGGGTAAGACAGGTATCTACAAGGTAACTACGAGGGTAAGACAGGTATCTACAAGGTAACTACGAGGGTAAGACAGGTATCTACAAGGTAACTACGAGGGTAAGACAGGTATCTACAGGGTAACTACGAGGGTAAGACAGGTATCTACAAGGCGACTACGAGGGTAAGACAGGTATCTACAAGGTGTCTACGAGGGTAAGACAGGTATCTACAAGGTAACTACGAGGGTAAGACGGTATCTACAAGGTATCTACGAGGGTAAGACAGGTATCTACAAGGTAACTACGAGGTTAAGACAGGTATCTACAAGGTGACTACGAGGGTAAGAGAGGTATCTAAAAGGTAACTACGAGGGTAAGACAGGTATCTACAAGGTAACTACGAGGGTAAGACAGTAATCTACAAGGTAACTACGAGGGTAAGACAGGTATCTACAAGGTGTCTACGAGGGTAAGAGGGGTATCTAAAAGGTAACTACGAGGGTAAGACAGTAATCTACAAGGTAACTATGAGGGCGAGACAGGTATATACAAGGTAACTACGAGGGTAAGACAGGTATCTACAAGGTAACTACGAGGGTAAGACAGGTATCTACAAGGTAACTACGATGTTAAGACAGGTATCTACAAGGTATCTACGAGGGTAAGACAGGTATCTACAAGGTAACTACGAGGGTAAGACAGGTATCTACAAGGTGTCTACGAGGGTAAGACAGGTATCTACAAGGTATATACGAGGTTAAGACAGGTATCTACAAGGTGTCTACGAGGTTAAGACAGGTATCTACAAGGTAACTACGAGGGTAAGACAGGTATCTACAAGGTAACTACGAGGGTAAGACAGGTATCTACAAGGTGTCTACGAGGGTAAGACAGGTATCTACAAGGTAACTACGAGGGTAAGACAGGTATCTACAAGGTAACTACGAGGGTAAGACAGGTATCTACAAGGTAACTACGAGGGTAAGACAGGTATCTACAAGGTAACTACGAGGTTAAGACAGGTATCTACAAGGTGACTACGAGGGTAAGAGAGGTATCTAAAAGGTAACTACGAGGGTAAGACAGGTATCTACAAGGTAACTACGAGGGTAAGACAGTAATCTACAAGGTAACTACGAGGGTAAGAGAGGTATCTACAAGGTAACTACGAGGGTAAGACAGGTATCTACAAGGTGTCTACGAGGGTAAGAGGGGTATCTAAAAGGTAACTACGAGGGTAAGACAGTAATCTACAAGGTAACTATGAGGGCGAGACAGGTATATACAAGGTAACTACGAGGGTAAGACAGGTATCTACAAGGTAACTACGAGGGTAAGACAGGTATCTACAAGGTAACTACGATGTTAAGACAGGTATCTACAAGGTATCTACGAGGGTAAGACAGGTATCTACAAGGTGTCTACGAGGGTAAGACAGGTATCTACAAGGTATCTACGAGGTTAAGACAGGTATCTACAAGGTATCTACGAGGGTAAGACAGGTATCTACAAGGTGTCTACGAGGGTAAGACAGGTATCTACAAGGTATCTACGAGGTTAAGACAGGTATCTACAAGGTGTCTACGAGGTTAAGACAGGTATCTACAAGGTGTCTACGAGGGTAAGACAGGTATCTACAAGGTAACTACGAGGGTAAGACAGGTATCTACAAGGTAACTACGAGGGTAAGACAGGTATCTACAAGGTGTCTACGAGGGTAAGACAGGTATCTACAAGGTAACTACGAGGGTAAGACAGGTATCTACAAGGTAACTACGAGGGTAAGACAGGTATCTACAAGGTGTCTAGGAGGCAGTGGACCGTGAATAATCCCACTGCCCTCATCTCTGCGACATTAAAGCCGCTCGTTAAAAACCGTCTGCTCACATAAATCTGGTTGCCATGGAGACAGGTGGTAATCCACGTCTGCTGATTTATTTCACCTTCCTCTCTACCTGTTCACAGCCCGAATTTACCTTTGTTTATCTCCTGGTTTCCATGGTATATCACAGTTTTACCTTTGTTTTATCTCCTGGTTCCCCTCCATGGTATATCACAGTTTTACCTTTGTTTTATCTCCTAATTCCCTTTAATGGAATATCACGGTTTTATCTTTGTTTTATCTCCTGGTTCCCCTCCATGGTATATCACGGTTTTACCTTTGTTTTATATCCTGGTTCCCCTCCGTGGTATATCACGGTTTTACCTTTGTTTCATCTCCTAGTTCCCTTGCATGGTAAATATCACGGTTTTATCTTTGTTTTATCTCCTGGTTTCCCTCCATGGTATATCACGGTTTTACCTTTGTTTTATCTCGTGGTTCCCCTCCATGGTATATCACGGTTTTACCTTTGTTTTATATTCTGGTTCCCCAGCATGGTAGATCACAGTTTTACCTTTGTTTTATCTCCTGGTTCCCCTCCATGTTATATCACGGTTTTACCTTTCTTTTATCTTCAGGTTTCCCTCCATGGTATATCACGGTTTTACCTTTGTTTTATATTCTGGTTCCCCAGCATGGTAGATCACAGTTTTACCTTTGTTTTATCTCCTGGTTCCCCTCCATGGTATATCACGGTTTTACCTTTGTTTTATCTCCTGGTTCCCCTCCATGTTATATCACAGTTTTACGTTTCTTTTATCTTCAGGTTTCCCTCCATGGTATATCACGGTTTTACCTTTGTTTTATATTCTGGTTCCCCTCAATGGTATATCACGGTTTTACCTTTGTTTTATCTCCTGGTTCCTCTCCATGGTATATCACGGTTTTATCTTTGTTTTATCTCCTGGTTCCCCTCCATGGTATATCACGGTTTTACCTTTGTTTTATATTCTGGTTCCCCTCAATGGTATATCACGGTTTTACCTTTGTTTTATCTCCTGGTTCCTCTCCATGGTATATCACGGTTTTATCTTTGTTTTATCTCCTGGTTCCCCTCCATGGTTTATCACGGTTTTACCTTTGTTTTATCTCGTGGTTCCCCTCCATGGTATATCACGGTTTTACCTTTGTTTTATCTCCTGGTTTACATGGTATATCACCGTTTTACCTTTGTTTTATCTCCTGGTTCCCCTCCATGGTATATCACAGTTTTACCTTTGTTTTATCTCCTAATTCCCTTTAATGGAATATCACGGTTTCATCTTTGTTCTATCTCCTGGTTCCCTCCATGGTATATCACGGTTTTATCCCTGTGTAAATCGCCTGGTTCCCCTCCATGGTATATCACCGTTTTACCTTTGTTTCATCTCCTAGTTCCCTTGCATGGTATATCACGGTTTTACCTTTGTTTTATCTCCTGGTTCTCCTCCATGGTATATCACGGTTTTATCTCTGTTTTATCTCCTGGTTCTCCTCCATGGTATATCACGGTTTTATCTTGTTTTATCTCCTGGTTCTCCTCCATGGTATATCACGGTTTTACCTTTTTTTATATCCTGGTTCCCCTCCATGGTAATCACGGTTTTACCTTTGTTTTATCTCATTTTTCCCCTCTATGGTATATCACGGTTTTACCTTTGTTTTATCTCATTTTTCCCCTCTATGGTATATCACGGTTTTACCTTTGTTTTATCTCCTGGTTCCCCTCCATGGTATATCACGGTTTTACCTTTGTTTTATCTCCTTTTCCCCTTCCATGGTATATCACGGTTTAACCTTTGTTTTATCTCCTTTTCCCCCTTCATGGTATATCACGGTTTAACCTTTGTTTTATCTGCTGGTTCCCCTCCATGGTATATTACGGTTTTACCTTTGTTTTATCTCCTAGTTCCCCTCCATGGTATATCACAGTTTTACCTTTGTTTTATCTCCTAGTTCCCCTCCATGGTATATCACAGTTTTGTTTTATCTTCTGGTTCCCCTCCATGGTATATCACGGTTTTACCTTTGTTTTAATTTTTGATTTCCATGGTATATCACGGTTTTACCTAGGTTTTTATCTTCTAGTTTCCCACCATGGTATATCATGGTTTTACCTTTGTTTTATCTTCTTGTTTGTTTCCATGGTATATCATGGATTATTTTTTCGACTTGCACTAATTATTGGGATTGATTTTGTGTAAAAATCTGAAGCCATTTAGGCAAAAAAGTGATTAATGCGGGATTTGATCTTGGATCACGGGGTTTTTAAAATCGCTGATATGTACCTTTCCACCAATAATTGCCTTGAAATACTTTTGAGCGGGAATACGTTTATGGGTAGGTGTAAATTTGTGTACTAGCGTCGTCTCTATCCGTAGAGGTTTCCACGGAACTACCCATCCCTCAGTGTCTAACAGAGGGGACGTCCTCGAGTACCTGTCACCTGAGCAGAGGTCTGAAGCTATTCCTCGACATGGCAATAGTCGGGGACAAGTCCAATCTACGCGGAACGCTTTTCGACTTCTGGACAGAATGTGACACCATACCAGACGACCCTCAGTGGAATTAGTCTGATGAAAATAATATTTAAGTTTAATTTTTTAAATTTTAAAAAATATTTTTTAACCCTATATAATTTTATTTGTACGATTAATAAATATGTTTCAATCTCTCTCTCTGCGGCGAAGGCTACCATCTACAAGTACCATCTTGGTCTTGAGTTGGGTAATGCCAGCCAACACCTCGACCTGCCCACTCTGTGGGAAAGAACTCTCGCATTCCATCGGTGGCGGAGTCTTTCTCGCGGTGGGCGCCACCAATGAAGACCTTCTATATATATTTATATATATGCATATTTATCGATTATTTTATTTTTTTATTCATATATCTATCATTATTAATCTTATTTATTCATTTTATGTATTTAACCTTATATAATCTTATATGGACGTTATAATAAATCAGTTTCAATCTCTCTCTTTCAACACACCCACACAACACAACCCACACAACACAACCCACACATACTTAGTGTAGACCTTGCAGTAAAGTCTATCATGAAGGGAGACCATCTCTGTAAAATAAAAACACCATTACGACCCGAAATATCAATCTCTTATGCCAGACATCATTCAAAAAGAATCAGAAGTATCCATGTTCAAGTAAATGATCGTCGAAAGTTCTACTATGTATGCCTTTGACGTCTTATGAGAGTTTGTAGCCATCTAATTCTAAAAACTGAACGCTTATTTGGCTTTGCTATTCAACTCTCTATAGGATGTTTTATTCGGCATCCAGGGAGATGAGTTCCGCTGTCGCCACGTCGAAGGAATCGAAGAGATTATCAGAAGAACCTAGGAGATCGTCATCTGAATCCTCGAAGTCTTCTGGCTGGTCCTCCAGACAGAATGCCGGTTCGACAGGGAAGGCGTTGGTCGAGGCAAGCAGGTCTGCGGCTCTCTGGCAGTAGAGGGCCAAGGTGGCTGACAATTTCTGCAGCTGCCTCACGAGGTCGTGGGTTCTCTTCTCTTCCAACAGTGATAACTTGGCTAGGACATCTTGTCGCAAGCTTGCAAGCTTCGTTCTTGCTTCTTGCCGTCGTCTTAGTACAAGACGGTATTCGTAGTTCCCTGTCTCTACTCGCTGCAAGGGCTCGCCAAGTGCCGTGTAGGCATGACTTTCATCGTCCATTTCTTTTATCTTCAGACAGTACGATAGGTAGTCGAACTTTGCATCGGCGTACTTGGCGATGGTTAGCCGAGAATCTGCAACTGCCTTGGAGACAAATGTCTGCAGGTTGGCCAGAACTGACCGGGAGTTGGTCGCTACGTCATGTCCGAATCTTTCCAGACACCGATGGGATTCTCCAAACTTGGTGAATGCTTCACTAGCTCTAGCTTGTGGTTCCCGTACTCCCATAGTCGCCATTATATCTCCAAACTGCTTGTACATACGTCCCAGATCGAAGAATCTTTTGAGCATCGCTTTCATGTTCTCTATGATTTCTCTATATACTTCCTCGTTGCGATCCAGCTCCTGAATCTTGCGAACCATGTTGTCATTGTACAGAATTGCTCGGCTTAAGCCTAAAGCATCCGCTGTGGTTGAACTCATGTTTTCTACCAATTTATGTTTCAATTTCTTAAAGTAAATATCAAGAGTTTTACCTTGACCTGGTTCTGTATGAAGCTTGTTGTAATTAATGGTTATCTTTTTAGGAAGATCTTGAATAATTTTTGCCACTTCTTCTTTGGTTTTTCCTTTGATGTTTATCTCATTAATGGCTATGATTTCGTCACCAGCTTGTAGTGTTGAGAATTTAGAAGCAGGCGTATTATCAAATACTTGCACAATGTATAGACAAGGGCAATGCGGAGCCCCTCCACTGATGCTAATGCCAAAATGATTGTTCGGATCTTTTTCTAGTGACACAACACCCGATGTCACTCTCAATCCCATAGGATCTTCACGGATTCTTGAATTTAGAGAATTGAGATCGTTTGATTCTAAAAGAGAGAAAAGACGATAATATGAATCATCGAACATTGATCCGTAACTAGATGCAAGCATTTGTATTTGAATATTTATTTAAATTCTATTTTGAAATGATTATGGTATTTATTAAATTATTGTTATATACACATAATATATAATTGATATATTTGAGCGGTAGCTTGTTTTATATTAAATTCAATGTAATAATCAATTTTAAAATATTACGTTTACTAATATTTTAAGTAATTAATTTATATATATATTTTTATATTAAAATTTTAAAAAGTTTTATATCTAGTAATAATTACTATTTTTTTACAAATTTTGTATTAAATATATGAATTAAAAGGCTCAAAACAACTTCCAGGCCCATAGAAGTTAAAGCCTTAAAAATAAATAATTTATGTGTTGCAAGATTTTAAAAAACATTTACCCAGTGAATACAATTTGATAAATTACTAGCGAGGTTTCTTAAAAAACCATATTAGAGATTAAACGATAATACTAATAGAATTTTAAAGATAAAAAACGCAAAATGAATTTTTATTTGGGAATAAATAAACTTTAGTTTTTACTTGGAAGGCCATATTTCTTTAAATTTAGTTCGACAAAACACTATAATTTTTTCCTTTCGTGAAAAAGAAATAATTGAGAAATTTAATTTAAAGCTGAAATTTAAACATTTAATAGAAAAAGGATATTTTTTGTTTCCAATAGGAAAATTTATTGGAAATCCATAAATGTTTTATATAAAGAATAAATGTTTCAAACTGTGTGTATGACGTAACACAATACAATTTTTCTAGGAAATTTATCAACTCCTTCTGTGCGTTTATTTATATTCAATATGTTTCTGATAAAATATTAAAATTGTGTCTATTTTATTTTTTAAAAAAGGGGTTAAAACTTTCAAAGGTTTTTATTTTCTAAAATATGAAAATAAATTATTTGCCCTTTATTTTTTTTATACGCTACCCTATAATTAGATATGAATATATCACAGAAGGTTTATCACAAATATAAATACTGTTTGTACAAATATACTTGCAGAAATATGAAAATCGTTCACGGGATTATATAGATTTAGCAATTTTCTAACAATATTTTACACTTTAACGATAAGATTATACATTTTAATGACAACATTTCCATTTTAAAGAGCTTGTTTACGATTTTATTTGATACTATAACAGCAATATGTTTTATTTTCAAATTTTATTTTATTTGTAATATGCATTTATTTTATATGAAATTAATTTGCTTTTTAATATTTATATATATATATATATACCATGGTATATGGTTGCATCATGTTTGATTGACATAATACAACGATATTTTATCTTGCAATTTTAAAATTATTAATTTAGTCACTGTAAAAATTATTAGTAAAATATTTTACACTGATATATATTTTGGATAAAGTACATTGTTTTTATTTATATATTTTATTAGGTAACCCTGTCACGACTTGGAAGGTTGGCGCGCGGAGAAAACAACTGTAGTTGGCGATCTAAAGATACACTCCAGGAGCCTGGGTTAGCTAATGTTACTACAACCGTTGACAGGAGTAACTGAAGTGAAGACCTCTGGACCATATTGTATTCTGTTGGATAACTGAATGCTACGACAGCTAGCGCCACACTGGACCTATCATCATCACAACTGTTTGTTTACCTTCTTCTCTATATTACAATAACTGTTCGCTACCATAACTTTGTCTTTCTTGCTAAATGGATAATAAAGATTATTATCATATAATCCTCAACGTCCTCATGCCTTCCTACAAGCTGTAAGTACCTAAATCTTACAACAATTAGATTATGAGACTGAATATTGCATGAAATTCAACTAACGAGTTAAGACAAAGAAAAAAGGCTTAGCAAAAATGGCGTCACTCCTGAGCCACGATGTAACCCTAGATAAGCTCGACGGCTATAACTACTCACTATGGTCTTTCAAAATTGAAATGCTCTTGCAAAAGGAAGATCTTTGGGAAGTTGTCACCGAAAATATTCCAGATGAACCTAAAATCGAATGGAAAAAGAAAGACTCAAAAGCTAGAGCTATCATTAATCTAAGCATCGCCGACTCACAAATAGTGCATGTCAAAAACCTACTAACAGCCAAAGCTACCTGGGACACTCTTAAAAATATCTATGAAAGAAAAACACTCTCAGAAAAAAATTATTTGCTAAGGAAGCTATACAGCTTAAAACTCGAAGAAGACAAAGACATGCAACAGCACATCACTACCATGATGGAAATAGTTGACAAACTGCGAACCATTGGCGAAACACTAAAGGACTCCCACATCACGGCTATACTGCTTTGCTCGCTTCCAAAGAGCTACTCCAATCTCATCACGATGTTGGAATCAAGGCCTGATGACGAGCTAACGCTTGAATTCACCAAGAACAAACTCCTTGATGAACACACACGCAGAGTAGAAAGCTCGAAAGACGAAAGCACCGCATCAAAAGCCTTAAAAAGCCTCCACGGAGCTTCAAGCCAAAGAAGAGAAAAAGAGAAGAAATTCTGTTCTTTCTGCCACAAACCAAACCACTCCAAAGAAGAATGTTGGCACTATCAAAAGCGAAACAACAGCAACAAAGAGTACAAATATGAAAACTTCAGAAGAGGAAACGTACCAAAGTACACAAATCAGTCGAGTGTCACCCAAGAACAATCAACAAATCAGAGAACAACAAAAGGACCTAACCCAAAAGCTCTCAATTGCACTCAACGAGAAGCAAGTGTACACAACTGGTTCATCGACTCTGGAGCCACATCTCATATGGCGTACGACGAAAGCTTCTTCACTGAACTTAACAGAGAACAAACACAAAATGTTGTGGTTGCTAATGGCAATAAGCTGCAGGTCAAAGGGATAGGACAAGGAGAAATCAAAGTCATCACACCCCAAGGAAAGACTGACACCTTACTTCTCACAAAAGTTCTCTACATCCCGGAACTAACAGACAACCTTCTGTCAGTGAGTGCGGCCACCTCCAACGGATGTAAAGTAACGTTCAACAGAGATTGGTGTACCATCGAAAGAGACAACACAGCCCTCGCGAACGGTATACTTGACAATGGAATGTACCGACTCCACCTGGATGATAAACCCCAAACTCGCACATTCAAAGCAAATGTTGCAAAACAAAACCACTGCAAGAACAAAAATTGCCTCATGCTCTGGCACGACAGACTAGGACACAGAAATATAGAATCAATTAAGAAGATTCAAAATGAGAACCTAGCAAGAGGACTAAGTCTAAATAACTGTTCGCACAGCACAGACTGCGTTCAGTGCATTCAAGGAAAACTCACCGAAACCCCATTTCCAAAGAAGACAGAGTACAGAGCAACTGAAACGCTTCAACTTGTCCACAGTGATATCTGCGGTCCATTACCAACTAACTCCCTCAGCGGTAAGAGATACTTCATCACCTTCACTGATGACTACAGCAGATACACGAAGACCTACCCCCTGAAAGGAAAAGACGAAGCCTATGAAAAAATAAAAGACTACGTCATCTCAGCACACACGGAATTTGGAAAAAATATCCAAACCATACGGACAGACAACGGTCGTGAGTACGTAAACCGACAAGTCGAAGATTTCCTGAACCAAAGCGGAATCAAACATCAGCTAACAGTCCCCTACTCACCAGCCCAGAACGGAGTAGCCGAAAGGAAAAATCGATCACTAATGGAGATGACAAGATGCATGCTGTTTGACTCAGGACTCCCACAGTCTCTATGGGCGGAAGCGGTTACCACAGCTAATTACCTACACAACCGTATACCCTCGAAAGCTACAGACAAGACTCCATTTGAACTATGGACCAACAGGAAGCCCAGTCTGAAGCATCTAAAAAGATTCGGATGTAAAGCCTTCGCCTATATTCCCAAGATAAAAAGAAACAAGTTGGATAGCAAAGTTATCGAAGGGATCTTTCTTGGATACGATGATCGAAGCAAAGGATACAGAATCCTGCACGATACAGACAACATCACAATCAGCAGATCCGTAAAATTTCTAGAAAAAGAAAATGGTTTTCACCACGCTTCCACAAAAACAACTTCACCACAAGTACTAAGTACATATCTAACTTCCTCGAATCATATTGGTAATGCAGAGGAAAGTCAGGAACCAGGAACACAACCCGAAAACCTTGAGGACTCAGAAACCGAGGATTACCTTCAACCCGGTACAAGCACAGGAACACAAGTGGTCACACAAAGAAGATCCACGAGACCAACAAAGGGAATACCTCCCATAAGAAATGACTACATGCTGTACAAAACTGAAGCTCAAGACATTCAGACACCCACCAACTACTCGGAAGTCCTACAATTACCAAAAATAGAAAGAGAAAAATGGCTACAAGCAATGAACGAAGAACTAAATTCTCTTGAGAAGAACCATGTCTGGGAACTAACCCCTCTACCTAAGGACAAAAAGATCATAGGATGTAAATGGACCTATAAACAAAAACTCAATTCCAAAGCAGAAATAGAGCGGTACAAAGCCAGACTCGTAGCAAAAGGGTTCAATCAGAAATTTGGCCGAGACTACGAAGAAACCTTTGCACCAATTGTGAAGCATTCTACAATTAGAGCCTTCCTAGCTGCATCAGTCTACAAAGGGATGCAAGTGATCCACCTCGATGTGAAGACAGCGTTCCTACACGGCGACCTAGATAAAGAACTCTACATGGAACTCCCAGAAGGACTCCATACAAAACAAACAAACAAAGTCTGCAAACTAAAGAAGGCAATTTACGGTCTAAAACAAGCTGGAAGATCTTGGAACACAAAAATTGCAAGCAATCTAATTAAAAATAACTTCAAACAGAGCATTGTAGACCCATGCCTATTCACCAAGAATGAAGAAAACCATTCCATCTACTTGATTCTATATGTGGATGACATGCTCCTCGCAAGCGATTCCGAGATAATCATCCAAAACACTGTAAAAACTCTCGAAAAAGAATTCGAAATAAAAAACCTTGGAGACCCCACTCAATTCATTGGTATAGAAATCTCAAGGAACAGAGAAGGTGAACTCCTTCTGAGCCAAAAGAATAAAATCCAAGAATTAGTTGAAAGGTACAATCTCCAAGAAGCGAAACCTACTTTCACTCCCATGGAAAGCGGATACCCCGGTATATCTGATGAAAAACTTCTACCAAACAACGTCCAATACCAACAACTGATAGGTTCACTATTGTACCTAAGCGTAGTATCCAGACCAGATATCGCAGCTCCAGTCTGCATACTTAGCAGCAGAAACCAGAATCCTAGAAATTGTGACTGGAATGCAGCAAAAAGAATCGTAAGATATCTAAAAACTACTAAAGAACTCGAGCTACGCATATCTAACCAAAAACCTCCCACGCTGGAAGCATACAGCGATGCCACATGGGCAAGCGACAACGCCGACAGAAAATCACTAAGCGGAAACTTGTTCCTACTGGGTTCAAACCCCATCTCATGGATGACTGGGAAACAAGGTTGCGTATCTCTCTCATCCACCGAAGCGGAACTTATCTCCGCAGCTGAAGCCTCACAAGAACTGTTATGGCTTCTCGACTTGCTAAAGGATCTCGAACTGGAACAGAAAGCTCCAATCTACTTCCACCAAGACAATCAATCATGTCTCAAGATATGTTCATCCGAAAAAGTGTCTTCTAGAACCAAGCACATCGCAACCAAGATCCATCACCTGAAGGATCTTCAGAAGAAGACAGTGATAAAAATGGTCTACTGCCCAACTGGCGACATGAAGGCGGACATTCTGACCAAGCCGCTACCAAGGCCGACATTTGAGAAGTTACGCTACAACCTCGTGATGTCTCCACATTCATGCCGGGGATTTGTTGGATAACTGAATGCTACGACAGCTAGCGCCACACTGGACCTATCATCATCACAACTGTTTGTTTACCTTCTTCTCTATATTACAATAACTGTTCGCTACCATAACTTTATCTTTCTTGCTAAATGGATAATAAAGATTATTATCATATAATCCTCAACGTCCTCATGCCTTCCTACAAGCTGTAAGTACCTAAATCTTACAACATATTCTTCAAGAAAATAAATAGAATAACAATTTTGTAAGGTAATTGTTTTTATTATTATCTTATTTTTCTTTACAGTAGAACCTCAATGAGAGTACACCCACGATAGAATACACCTCTCTACAAAAGACAGTTTAATTTGCAAAATTACAATTTTTACAATTTTACAACTCTCCAGTAAGAGGACACCTCTCCCTAAAGGACACTTTGGCTCTGCAATTAGGTGTTGTCCTTTACAGGGAGGTAGTTCTACTGTAGCAACTCTACAGTAAGAGGACACCTCTCCCTAAAGGACACTTTGACTCTGCAATTAGGTGTTGTCAGGGAGGTAGTTCTACTGTATTTGATAATGGAAACTCACTCGGGAAATCTAATCAATAAGCGTGAAGACATGAATGGGAATCTTATTAAGCAGAAACCTGGTGTAACTATATATATTACTGCTTTCTTTTGTTAAGGTCATCTTCAATTCTAAAATGCACATTTTTAATTAAATAGTCATATTTTTGATTATAAAAAATACATTTGATTTTTGTATTTATATTAAATTTGTACCTTTAAGACTGTTGGGAATCTCTTATGGTTCAGACAATGAAACAATAAATAACAAGTTTACTTACAGCTGAAGTGGTTTTAAAGAATTAGGCAATTTTACCTTTTAAGAAAGTATTTTAAATTTATTATTTTCAAAGAGAGAGAGAAAAGAATTTTTAACAATTTACATTACAATTACTAATTTTGTAAACAAAACACTCATTTGTTCTCGTTTTTATATTACAGTGTTGTCAGTCTAAAATTATTTCAAGATCATTAATTTACTAATCTTCTTTTTTCCAACAAAGACAACATTTTATGCTTTAATAGCAACATTTTATACTTTGATAACAACATTTTACACTTTAATGATATCAATTTTCATTTTAATCATAGCGCAGCGTGGATATTTACAACTGGAATTTTAAAATTGATATGTAATTTAACAATGCTATGAAATATGTCTCTTTACATTTTTAGGGAAACAAGAACCTATAAAATTGATCTATTGATTTCTCCTAAGATATCTAAGGTATTCCAATTCGTTCCAATTTTAGTATATGTACCGCCGAACAAGCGTGTACGGTATTATCTAAGGTATTGTGATGGTATCTTCCTGTACTGAGACCACCGCGGGGGATCAAGTGACCGGATGACCACCAATTAGCTTGTATGGCATGATATGGCTTAGATTGTTGGAATGGGAATATTTTGTAATGTACATGGTATATTTGACAATTGAAACAAATTTTATTGACTTCTTGTCAATAATTTACATTAAGAATGGAAATAAAACTAAAATATAGATGATCATGCGGGGGATGTTCCCCGGCGAGTAAGCCTTCTTTCCCAGTCGATGAGCGGGTCCTCTGCTCCTCCGGTCAGCCCAGCCTGTACGAAGTACCGGTAGTGTCCTTGGGCGACCCCCTGACTTGCGGGCTTGGATTTTCGGGTCTGGCCTCGAAGATGACGACTTGGCCATCCTAGCGTCATGGTATATTTGGTACGAAGGCAGAATTTAAAATTTTGTTAGGTGTGTTGTTTAGAAAGTTATATTTTAAATGAAGCATTCAAGTTAATTAGGGTGTTAAAGAAGGTTTAAAATATCTGTTGTTAAGAACGGATCATTTGAATTGGGAGGAAAATGGCGGTTAATCGGTTCTCGAGGAGTCCTGAGGGTAGGTCATTGAATGTTTGGTGGGGTTTATGATATTTTTATTTGGAAGGGGTTCTATGTAGGAATTTAACTTTATTTGAATCACTTTTTTATTATTTAACAATTGCAGAATACACGCTATATCCATAAATCGGATATTTGCGTGTGAAATATAAACATTTAAATGTAAAACAAAAAATAAAAAGTAGTTTAAAGGGATATATACATATTTACATATCAGTATGATTACATTAGTAGTCACTTATTTAGTTAAGTACATTCTGCAGAATTTTTGTATGTCCTTAGTGTAGACCAGATGTTGCATATTTGTTATGGGAAGTTGATTTAGTTCCCTAAGGTCAGCGGTTATTTGACTCACATGATACATTGAATATGAAGGGGGAAATAGTGATTATCCGCTAAGAGATAAAATTGCTAGTGTAGTATTATTGTATATAATTTTATAAACATGTATAGTTATTGAAAAAAAATTGTGTTCTACCACTTTATATAAACCTAACAACAAACAAATAAATATATATGTGTTATGAACAAGCTTCATTCAACCCACAACAATTCGAAAAATATTATCCAATTAAAGGTTAAGCTCAATTAAATGTGGGCTTCGTTTAATTGGGGCGAAAAGGCATTATTAATACATTATTGGGGAATCTGATTATAATTAATTATTGGGATCAGGTGTATCTCCATGGCAACCTAGGATTGACAGAAGGTCGTGGAGGGCCACATGGACTGTCTTCTCTGGAGATCTGCAGATCACAGTAATCTTAGGAGAAATTTGGGATGTCTTAGCTCATCAGGGTTCACCACCGCCCATCAGACCACGTTCCATCACTGTCAATAAGACAGGACAACAGAGACAATACCGTGGTCCAACTCTGTCAATCAGACTGGACTTATACACCCCGATTCCAGACCTCTACTAACTTTCGTCACCCTCGAAGGGCTGTATCAATTTAAGCGGCTTCCCTTCGGTCTTCGTATTTCCCCACAAGTCTACATAATGTCCATCATTCAGGTCCTGTAACATCATGTACCTGATTGTGTGACTCATTATTTGTATAAATTTATCATATTCTCTAAAATATTGGAGGAAAAGCAAACACATCGGCGCAAATATTTCACGTTTTTCTAGACCGAGAGGTTGAAGCTAAACTTCGCGCTATGCGAATTTTTTGAACAAACTATAATAGAATTCTTGGGATATTCGATCACATACAGTACCATCACAACCTTACATGCAAAATAGAAATAATACACGCATACAATCCCTCCACAGACACAAAACAATAAAGTCCTTCCTAAGTGCGGTGAACGTTTATAACAAGTTAATCCCGGACTATGCCCGCTTGCGGACGTCCCTTAACAACCTTCTCAAAAGGATATGACAAGGGTCTGGAATGACGATTTCCAAAAGGCGTTCGACGCCCTGAAGGACTGTCTATTCACACACCCCATATTACATCAGGAAGATCTGCCATGTCGAGTGTACTGCGATACAATCGAAGCTAGGTTGTCAAATCATATTGACAAACATTTTCAGTTTTTTCTTATCAGTTTTTAGCGGAAAGAATTTTGTCTTCGTTTGTTAGTGAACCAATCTCCCACGTCTTCTCATTGGACGAATGTGGCCATATCTGTATATAAAAGGGGACTAAGGGAATGCGAGGGGGGCCCAGAGCGTAGAGAATTGGTGTGGAGACGCTTAAAGTGTTTTTCTACATGATTTTTCCGTGTCTGGGGATCTCTTTGCATCCTGGTGTGACCCGAGTCTGATCCCTACCAACGCTACAATAAAGATAAGTACTGTTTTGTTTTTATTTTACCAATCGTGAGTTTTATTGACTTCCTTCTTGTTGGTGGTGTTGTACTCTTGAGTGTACGCTGTGTATTAAGTTACATTTACTTTAGGCCCTAGTACATTCCATTTTTGTGTGGTAACCCATAATAGTAACTTTTGTCAGGTATATCAGGCATTCTCAAACAGCTCCACCCTGATGTCTTATCCAGTCCAATACTTAGCCGAGCCTTGCGTTTAAACGAACAGAACTACTCAATCTCTGAATTAGAATGTCTTGTAATCGTCAAGAGCGTTGACAAAATCCGTGAATACTTGATGGGCAAACATTTCACAATATATCCCGACCCTCACACACTACAATGGCTGAAGACTGTCAAACATCTGTGGGAGCCGAGAGACATCCATTTAGCCTGCTGGGATGAAAGACCACGGAAAACATACAAGTGGGGCCTGGAAATAGTACGGATGGCCCCCACTGCGTGGCGCGGGAGATCGGCAGAAGCCAATGAGATCCCAATAGACATTCTAGGGTGTTGTCCTTTTGTCTTCCTCTAAAAATGTAGCTTATAAGTAATACCAATAAAACACAAACTTTGAAATACTTTCTGGGCCATCGCTGGACTAATAAATTGACACATTACATTACTGAAGACGGTCAAACATCCATCAGACAGATTCGTTAGATAAACTGTCCAATAGGAACATACAGAATTTGACACTGAAGCATTGCAAGCCTTTATCAATGCCGTCAATTCCATCACCGAAGATGACTGGTGTAAGTGCTTCGATAATTGGTTTTCACGGATGTAATCTTGCATAGGTACTAAGGGTGAATACTTTAAGAAACTCTGAAAATTTGAAAGTTGCAGCTTTAATAAAAATAAGTTATTGCAAAATCTTTTGGAGTGGCCCTTGTATTAAGAACAAGGCGATAGCTAAAACTATCTGATCTATATGAAATTTGAGACTGACGTAGCTTGAACTTTTCTTTTAAAAATTATAGCAATTTGTTATATACTGTGCCTTTTTTTTCGATCAAAAATATTCTGAGGACCTGGATTATCAATAGTAAATACTCCCGGTTTTTTCGCCAGTTTATGAAACTGAACCGCTGTGATATTGTATTGAGTTATTCTGTTTATATATAAGTAAAATTTAAATAATTCTTAGTTTAGGTATTGAAGTAAACTATCAAAATTCGAAACTATTATAGACACGTATGATTCTTTTTGAAATTAAACAATTTCTACTGCCCTTACTGCAATGGAAATATTAAAGGGAGGGCCTGGCTCATCAGTGGTGAACCCTCCCAGCGGTTTTGTCAGTTTAATCTACCATACCGCTGTTATATTGCATTTTTGGAACTTCCTTTTATAGTGATACTGATGTTAGACTTTTGGAAGTAAACTATGTGCTTAATCAGAGTGATATGTCAGATTGAACTGGCAAAACCGCTGGAAGGATTTACCACTGATGAAACTTTACCTCCCAATAACTATTCCATCGCAGAAAGGACAGACAGAAAATGTTTTATTTTGAAAAAATCTACGATAAATTAATTTAAAATTTCATATATTAGAGCGTCTAGTTATATTTTAAGATAAATAAATAGATGTGAAATTTTTTTTCAAATTAAAAATAAAAATAGATAAAACAGGTGAGGTGCTGGTATTAATATCAAAAAAGGCATATCCTGACCACGAGTACATGAGCTTTTTATATGGCAGAGTGCCATCTAGTGGAACAGAAATCAACTAAACATTTATTTAGCCCGTTCCTTGATATTTGACCAACCCAATTTTCTCGATATATCGAGAAAATTTTATCAAGAAATTGGGTTGGCCAAATATCAGGGAACAGGCTAAATCAATGTTTAGTTGATTTCTGTTCCACTAGATGGCGCTCTGCCAAATAAAAAGCACATGTGCTCGTGGTAAGGATATGCCTTTTTTATTTTAATACCAGCACCTGTTCTTTTTTATTAATTTATTTGTAATATTTATAATTATTTCTTTCAAGAAAACATTTAAAAAGAAAATCTAACCACCAACGCGTTTCGGGCTGTTGGCCCTCGTCAGCAGGGTGCAGGCTGTACTAATAGAAATATATGTACAAATTGATATAAGCTATGTACATAGATAAAACGTGAAGCGCGGGTTAAGGTTGCGTCTTATTAGGTGGATCAGCAGATTCCACGTTCGAATCCTGGCAGTTTCGGCTTTTTATAATCTTTGCACAGAGATCTCACGTAGATCATTTACATTTGATGTTAGTTTTTATAGACAAATTCTGCTTTTGCTCTGATGGAAACAAAGGTTCAGTTGTGAACAAACAATAAAGTGGCATTGTACATCAGAATGTTGTTGTTATTGACATGTCCAATGAAGAGCCTCAGATGTCCCCATACATCTCTATCACAGCAATGTCCTCTATCTTGGGTGAGTAAAGCTGCTGTTCTGGGTCCATGTCAAGTTTCTGTTGTTGTTGTTGTGTCCAATGAAGAGCCTCAGATGTCTCCATACATCTCTATCACAGCAATGTCCTCTATCTTGGGTGTGTAAAGCTGCTGTTCTGGGTCCATGTCAAGTTTCTGTTGTTGTTGTCGTGTCCAATGAAGAGCCTCAGATGTCTCCATACATCTCTATCACAGCAATGTCCTCTATCTTGGGTGTGTAAAGCTGCTGTTCTGGGTCCATGTCAAATTTCTGTTGTTGTTGTCGTGTCCAATGAAGAGCCTCAGATGTCTCCATACATCTCTATCACAGCAATGTCCTCTATCTTGGGTGTGTAAAACTGCTGTTCTGGGTCCATGTCAAGTTTCTGTTGTTGTTGTCGTGTCCAATGAAGAGCCTCAGATGTCTCCATACATCTCTATCACAGCAATGTCCTCTATCTTGAGTGTGTAAAGCTGCTGTTCTGGGTCCATGTCAATTTTCTGTTGTTTTCGTGTCCAATGAAGAACCTCAGATGTCTCCATACATCTCTATCACAGCAATGTCCTCTATCTTGAGGTTGTAAAGCTGCTGTTCTGGGTCCATGTCAATTTTTTGTTGTTTTCGTGTCCTATGAAGAACCTCAGATGTCTCCATACATCTCTATCACAGCAATGTCCTCTATCTTGAGTGTGTAAAGCTTCTGCTTTGGGTCCATGTCAATTTTCTGTTGTTGTTGTCGTGTCCAATGAAAAGCCTCAGATGTCTTCTTACATCTCTATCACAGCAATGTCCTCTATCTTGGGTGTGTAAAACTGCTGTTCTGGGTCCATGTCCATTGCCATTTTCCAATGAAGAATACATCACGAAGAAAGTGAGAAATCAGCAAATCTAAGAGAGTTATGTTTAAACAATATAGAAGAATTGAAATGCATTATTGCTGAACTAACTTCATCTATTAAAAATAATTCATTCGTTTACCTATAATTGGAATAATTCACACCACAAAACATTTATTATTAATAATGATAATTTAAATAGCACTAATTCGTTATTAACCAATTTAATTTCGTTTTGACACTCAGCTCATTATACAATAAAGGTACAATTGCCATAAACAAATTAAAATTGTTTTAAAATTACAAAATAATTTCTCACAATGAGTTTATTTTTATTACAAAACGCTAGCTTTCAAGTGACAATCGCTCTTCAACGGGCTTAAGTCGATATCGCTTTATTAAGCCCGTTGAAGAGCGATTATCACTTGGAATCTAGCATTTTTAAATAAAAACAAACTCGTTGTGAGAAAATATTTTGTAATTTTAAAACATTTTTCACAATTTCATTATGAATAGAAATTAAAATTACTACATGCTATCCTGACGTCTATTTTAGCTATTTCTTTCTAAATGTGATAAGTTTTATGGATAAGATTATACGACAGAAATGTTCAAATATTGTTTGTCGAATAGTCGGGGCTTTAAAAAGTGATGTCTGTGGGAGATAAGCAGGAAGGCATCTGGAATTTATTCCAACTGCTCCCAGTGCTAGTGCTCGAGGCGACCCCAGATTGGGATATTTGACAACGGGATTTGGTTCAAATCAGATTTCGTGAAATAATAGGAAAAGGGATGGATGACCCAAAATTGGATTTGGCTACCCTGATCGCGAGCGGTGATCGATGGGATCGTCTGCGTCTCTATTATTCAGTTCCCGCCATTCTAATCGTCTGCTTGTAAATTTTTAACACTTTCTAAAAACTTGGTGTTTGAATTACGATGCCTTTCTTACATCCTGTTTATTTTCTTTCTTCTATTTTTATATGTTATATAAAAAATTGTATTTTATTTTAAAATTATAAATTTTAGAACAAAACTACTCTGTTTAGTCGATCGCTAGATGTCGCTGCTTTCCGTATACACTCTAACCTGAATAATTCGAAGCCCAAGGGACCAAAATAAAATGCACACACACAAAAGCCTTTATTAGGGACTTGCCCCATACAGATTCTCCCAATTGGGTAAGGTAATAATTGTGTTATTTACATAGGAATTGAACTGGCTTTACTCTTCGTCTCAAAGTCATTCACTTGTTGACTGGTCCTTACATAGTGATGATCTAAAATATTTATAGTAAGCTATTGCCTTAGTTTGCTGATATTTTGACCAAAATAAAATTCGAATTATCCAAAAATTCGAATTAAAAAACGGGAATTCTATTTATAGGAATTTCTAGGGACCAAGATAAATATTTGAATTAAAGACATTGTCGAATTAAAGAAGTTCGAATTATCCAAGTTCTACTGTATAAACCTATTGTTGTTTTTCCCGTTGGCCGGCTCTTTCTGTAAATATGTAACTATGTATTTTGTTTTCTCTAATCATCTCGCCTTTAAGTCAGGTATTTCTCTTCCTTAATTAGTTGTATCAGCTCAATTGAAGCAAATTGTGATTAAAGCTGTTTTTTTATTATAATTTCACAATTAGCAATACCATGATACTCATGTATATCTTCAAAACCAGTTAGTAATCCTATCTCAAAAATATAACATATTGTTGCATCATGGCTAATGCACCTATTTTAATTTGTAATATTATTTTTCATATATTTTATATTCAAACTAGCGGATGCACCCGGCTTCGCCCGGGTTTTACCCGAGTAAAGGTTTGTCTAACGAATCTCTCGATAAAGTGAACATTTTTCCCGGTCCCTTGAAAAATACTCGATAAGTTGAATAAAATCAATATTAATTGGTTCTCTCGGTAATTGGAAGTTAAAGGAATAGTATCTTGCCTTGGAATTGCATCATTATTCTTGTCTCAAATAAATTGCCGTGTCATCCTGAATTTTGTCTTTCCCGGTCCCTTGAAAAATACTCGATAAGTTGAATAAAATCAATATTAATCGGTACCCGAGTAAAGGTCTGTCTAACGAACATTTGTTAAAACAATTCTCTATAAACTTATAAAAAGAAATATATATATTTTGATAATTTGAAACTGATAAAGTGATCATTTTTTCCCGGTCCCTGTGTGCCGTGTCATTCTGAATTTTGTCTTTCCTAATTTTCTACATTACAAAATAATCGTTTCATCTAGTGAACATTTTTTCCCGGTCCCTTGAAAAATACTCGATAAGGTTGAATAAATTCATGGTCGTTTATGGAATATGGACGAAGTTCCCGGAGGTCATCTTGGGCAAGCTCCCGCGAGGCTTTTTTCTTGTCTACTTGGCATAGCTGTGTCACCAACTCTGCCCTGATTGGTCGGTGGGCGGCCGGCGGCCGGGCGAATCCATTCTCTCACGGGGTGGGGCAGACCCAAGGTCATCAGGAGCAGAAAACCTAAGCCTATCTCTGTCTCAATGGTGGCGCTGCTTGCGAGTTAAAGCTACAAATCTGCAAATAACTCTAAGGATATTAAAGATATTCAAGATATTATTTTTCGTAAACCTTTCCGGGGATACACCTAATAATATCCCAAAATTTCACGGCGATTGGATGTATGGTTTTTGAATCCATAGAGGACACACACACACACAGACATTCATTTTTATATATATATAGATTTATATTTTATATTTATTTATTTTATTAAACAGAATATATATATATATATAATAAATAGTTATTTAATTTTATAGTCCAGTTTTGTATTAAGATTATCTTCACTATTATGATCATTTAAATTCAAATTATAAAATTTGTAAAATGTTATTAATTTGTAGATATAGAGAAAAAAAAATCCTTTACTTCTAATACATCATCAAGTTAATTATATATTTATAATTAATAACAATAAAAATTAACAACGTAACGTCTTTTGCATCGGCTTTTACACGTCATTTAGACATACTCTATCCTATATATAGAATAATAGAAGTGATAATATATTTAATATTATAAATTTTAGTAGTTAGAGAAAAGAGAGAAAGACAGAACCATGCACTTTTAATCAAACTAATAATAAGAAAAAAAAAGTTTGTAAAGAAGGTAGATAAGATTGTTAGTATATATATATATATATTTATAATTTTATATTTTATCCTTTTTTTTTTAAAGATTTTTTAAGGTTTTTTTTATTTTATAATATGATTATAAATAGTTGTATTTAGTAATATATCTATAGTATGAATTAACATTTGTTATAAGTTTGGTTATTATGTTTTGAAACCCTAATGGTAGACCAGACATACACAAAAAAATTTAAATTAAAATAAATTGGAAAAAGAGATCTGCTGGACCGGGGATCTTCAGATAAAAGCCCAGCTGACATTTCACCCCTTCTTTATTATGTCATAGACCTCTTTTAAACCGGATTTTATGTGTTAATATTTAGTTATTTCAGTGAAATATTTAAATGAACATATATAACAGATACAAGTGTTAACAAATTCCAACTGTAAACCTACCTCGACCGCGGCGTCCTCCATTGTGAATATCTATTTCTGGCTGACACATGTTGCGGGGGGGACATTTCAAATTCAGACCATTTATTCTGAATTTTTTGAACAACAAGACAATTAAAGAAGAAAGGAAAAATAGTTAAGAGAAGAAAGCTAAATTTCATAATCTTTACAGCTAGTTATATCAAAATAACTGATTCAAACTTATTCATCTTTTAATATTCCTTTAAAAAGGCAAATTATAAGAGTTTAATAAAGCTATTAATTGTGCAAATTCACCTTTATTTAACTTCCATTTTCCTCCCCAGAAATTGGAGATTAAACAAAATGAACTCTATACTACAACACTTTAAAAATCTTGTGAAAAAATCTTTTAATCAGTTATTTAATCAAAGTTTAATTAACTGTTAAAGATTATAAATTTGTATTAGTTATTATTAAGAGAAATTATAGAAAGTTGATTTCATAAATGGATATTTCCATTTATTTTTTTTAAATATTTTATAATTGATATACTGTTGAAATATTTTACTTGTCTGATACTAAATTTGTTTTTAATAAATTCCATTTTTAAATTTTTAACATCTTCTATGAAATTATCTAATATATTATTTATTCTATAAAATCTTAGAAACTGACCAAAATATATACCCTTACAGTAATTTAATGATATATTAGAATTCATATTACAGTATTTTATAATATTGAATTTTAATTACTCTTTTTATTATAAACTCTAACAGCACTATTTGTAAGGTCTATATTCAAGTCTAAAAAGTTAACTTTTTTGTTTCTATAAATTTTTCATTGTTCTTAAGTTTCAAGTATTTAAGATATATTTCAGGTATTAATTTTTTAAACTGTGGATTATTAAATATTATTATGTCATCTACATATCGGAATATTTGCCAATTAATATTATTTTGTAGAAATTATTCTCTTTCGTACCAGAACAATATTAGATTGGCTAATAAAGGACTAAAAAGGACTTAAAACTTAAGGAGCAAACTGATAAGAATGATAAATCATATCAAGTAGATTTGGTTAGATTAGCAAGCTAAATCTAAATTAATTATAAAAATAAATAGTTGTATAGTTTTATAGTTAAGTATTCTATTAAAATTATCTTAATTATTTTGATTATTTAAATTTAAATTATAAAATTAGTAAATTGTTATTATTTAGTATAGATAGAGAGAGAAAAAAAAATCCTTTACTTCTAAAACATCATCTAGTTAATTATATATTTATAATTAATAACAATAAAATTTAACAACGTAACGTCTTTTGCATCGGCTTTTACACGTCATTTAGACATACTCTAATCCTATATATAGAATAATCGAAGTGAGAATATATATAATAGTTAGAAAAAAGAGAGAAAGACAGAACCATGTACTTTTGATCAAACTAATAATAAGAAGACAAAAAGTTTTGTAAAGAAGGTAGTTAAGATTGTTAGTATATATATATATTTTTTTATAATTTTATATTTTATCGTTTTTTTTTAAATGATTTTTTAATTTTTTTTATTTTAAAATATGAATATAAATAGTTGTATTTAGTAATATATCTATACTATGAATTAACTTTTGTTATAAGTTTGGTTATTATGTTTTGAAACCCTAATGGTAGACCAGACATATACAAAAAAAATTAAATTAGAGTAATTATTGAAAAAAGAGGTCTGCTGAACCGGGAATTCTCAAATAGAAGTTCAGCGGCGTTTCATCCCTTCTCTATTACGTCATAGACCTCTTTTCAACCGGATTTTATGTGTTAATATAAAGTTACTTCAGTGAAACATTTATATGAACAGATATAACAGATATAAGTGTTACCAAATTCTTATTGTGAACCTACCTTGACCGCGCCGCCTTCAACTGTAAACATCTATTTCTGGATGACACATGTTGTGGGGGGTGGGGGACAAAATTAGACCGTCCATTCTGAAGTTTTAGAACAACAAGATATTCAAAGAAGAAAGAAAAGATAGTTAAGGGAAGAAATCCAAACTTTATAATCTTTACAGCCAGTTATATTAAAATAACTGATTCAACACTTATTCATCTTTCAATATTCCTTTAAAAAGGCAAACTATTAGAGTTTAATAAAGCTATTAATTGTGAAAATTCACTTTTATTTAATTTCCATTTTCCTCCCCAGAAATTGGAGATTAAACAAAATGAATTCTATACAATATTACTTTAAAAATCTTGTGAAAAAATCTTCAAATCAGCTATTTAATTTAAGTTTAACTAATTGTTAAAGATTATAAATTTGTAGTATTTATTATTGAGAGAAATTATAGAAAGTTGATTTAATAAATGGATACTTCCATTTATTTTTTTAAAAGTATTTTATAATTGATATACTGTTGAAATATTTTACTTGTCTGATACTAAATTTGTTTTTAATAAATTCCATGTTTAAATTTTTAACATCTTCTATGAAATTTTCTAATATATTATTTATTCTATAAAATCTTAGAAACTGACCAAAATATATACCTTTACAACAATTTAATGAAATATTAGAATTCATTTTACAGTATTTTATAATATTGAAATTATAATTATTTTTTTTATTATAAATTTTAATAGCATTATTTGTAAGGTCTATATTTAGGTCTAAAAAGTTAACTTTTTTGTTTCTATAAATTTTTTTATTGTTCTTAAGTTTCAAGTATTTAGGATAATTTTAGGTATTAAGTTTTTGAACTGTGGATTATTAAATATTATGATGTCATCTACATAACGGAAAATTTGCCAGTTAACATTATTTTGTAGAAAGTATTCTCTTTCGTACTAGAATAATATTAAGTTTGCTAATAAAGGACTGGAAGAAGTTCCCATGGGAACGCCTTCTGATTGAATATATATTTTATTTTTAAATTCTATATAGTTAAAATTTAAAAATGTTTCCAGTAGAGTTTTTGCTGTTTTAAGATCTAATTTAATTGTTTTATATCTGTTATGAATAATTTTAATGTGGAAAGTTTTGTCATTAATGATTTCGTTAAATAAATTGGTTATTTTATTATTTAGATCTCTTAAATTTATTTAATATAGGTCCTCAAAGTCAAATGTGTGTACTGTTTCCATGTTTGTCCAATTGTTCATTAAATAGTTAATGATTTTTTTTATTTGAGTCGATAAATTTATAATTATATTTATTAGTTAATTTATTTATAATAAATTGTAGTGTTGAAGCTAATTGTATATCAATGTTTTTTATAACTGAATTTATACCAGATGTGATTGTTCTGAAAGAAATAGGTTTTTTGTGTAGTTTAGGAATTATATAGAACTTTGGTATGTTTGGATTTTTGTAGTGATTATAAATTTTTAGTGAATTTTCAACGTTTTTGATGTCTTTTTTGATTTTTGTGGCTGTAGTTCTAGCAAAAGTGTATTTATGATTATTATCAATTTCCTTTTTTAGTATATCGTGGTATAGATTTTTACAAATTATAGATAAGTTATTGGAACATTTATCTATAGGAGTGATAATAAAGTCCTTCTGTAATTTAATTATATTTTCTTTAAAAGAAGGAATATCTGAATTAGGTTTTGTGTATTTAAGTGTATTATTATAATAATTTATAATTTCCTTTTTAATATTATGTTTCCATTCCAGAAAAGTAAATTCTGGAATACTGTATTTTATACTAGTTTTATTTATGAAAATATCTATATCTTTTAATATAGATTTAATTGTATTATTATAATTGTGTTTAATTTGAGGTATATATTTATACCCTTTATTTAAAATATCCTGATATTCTGGATTTAAAAAAGAAAAATTGCTAGTTAATATATGGCCAGAAAACTTATATCTATCGATATAGTTGTTGCAATTACATTTAATTTTTTTAAAATTTGCCAAATTATTAATAAATTGGTTATAATTGCAAACTAAATTACCTATATTTTTGTTGTATCTCCAGATTGTTTTGAAATTTAAATTTTTTATAGGGAAAAGATTATTAATGTTTTGGTTATTAAAAATATCATTAAACTTAATATGATTAAATAAATTGTTATTAAATTTAATGATAATATTAATGTTATTAGTAGATTGTTTAATTTTTCTGTATTTAAAGATGTCGTGTGTGATATCTATTAATCTATATATTAATCTATATATTAATATCTATTTATTAAAAAAAAATAAATGGAAGTATCCATTTATTAAATCAACTTTCTATAATTTCTCTCAATAATAAATACTACAAATTTATAATCTTTAACAATTAGTTAAACTTAAATTAAATAGCTGATTTGAAGATTTTTTCACAAGATTTTTAAAGTAATATTGTATAGAATTCATTTTGTTTAATCTCCAATTTCTGGGGAGGAAAATGGAAATTAAATAAAATTGAATTTTCACAATTAATAGCTTTATTAAACTCTAATAGTTTGCCTTTTTAAAGGAATATTGAAAGATGAATAAGTGTTGAATCAGTTATTTTAATATAACTGGCTGTAAAGATTATAAAGTTTGGATTTCTTCCCTTAACTATCTTTTCTTTCTTCTTTGAATATCTTGTTGTTCTAAAACTTCAGAATGGACGGTCTAATTTTGTCCCCCACCCCCCACAACATGTGTCATCCAGAAATAGATGTTCACAGTTGAAGGCGGCGCGGTCAAGGTAGGTTCACAATAAGAATTTGGTAACACTTATATCTGTTATATCTGTTCATATAAATGTTTCACTGAAGTAACTTTATATTAACACATAAAATCCGGTTGAAAAGAGGTCTATGACGTAATAGAGAAGGGATGAAACGCCGCTGAACTTCTATTTGAGAATTCCCGGTTCAGCAGACCTCTTTTTTCAATAATTACTCTAATTTAATTTTTTTTGTATATGTCTGGTCTACCATTAGGGTTTCAAAACATAATAACCAAACTTATAACAAAAGTTAATTCATAGTATAGATATATTACTAAATACAACTATTTATATTCATATTTTAAAATAAAAAAATTTAAAAAATCATAAAAAAAAACGATAAAATATAAAATTATAAAAATATATATATATATACTAACAATCTTAACTACCTTCTTTACAAAACTTTTTGTCTTCTTATTATTAGTTTGATCAAAAGTACATGGTTCTGTCTTTCTCTCTTTTTTCTAACTATTATATATATTCTCACTTCGATTATTCTATATATAGGATTAGAGTATGTCTAAATGACGTGTAAAAGCCGATGCAAAAGACGTTACGTTGTTAAATTTTATTGTTATTAATTATAAATATATAATTAACTAGATGATGTTTTAGAAGTAAAGGATTTTTTTTTCTCTCTCTATCTATACTAAATAATAACAATTTACTAATTTTATAATTTAAATTTAAATAATCAAAATAATTAAGATAATTTTAATAGAATACTTAACTATAAAACTATACAACTATTTATTTATATATATATATATATGTAATATTGTTGCAATGTGCCTACGTATGGATGAAATGGCAGTCGTGTACGTGAGGCGAGTGTTGATGAACTTCCCACACGCGGACAACAAGAAGCAGAGGCAGGGCTACTTTAGCACAAAGAGGGATCGGGGACAGCCCACGGGACAGAGGTTGAGGCCATGACACCAACTTTGATGTTTATCACCGAGACATGGAGGGAGAGTGTGTGTGAGAGAGAAAGGCTGAAGCGGACTGCCGAGCAACACCGCTAGAACATCTGCTGACCCCCTGTCAAAACTTGTCTTGTTTTCAGGGGTCGTCTATAAAGAGTCCCTGGGGGCCCCACATGGGCTGGGCGTTGCCTTTTTCCACCCCTCTCCCCAGCTGTCCCCAGCTGACCGCTCTATGGATTTTTATTTTCGCGTCAAAATTTTTAGTGTTACATACAAATAGGGATTTACAGGTATTATTAATAAAAATATAGCATATATACAAAATATGGGGGTGGCAGCAAACAGAAACGGTGTACATTTTAATACAGTTTAAAATATACTATATATATATATTATAAACAGATTTATGTATTATAAAATCACCATTTTTATTTTGGTACACTGTGTGCCTTCACTGCTCTTTTTGATGTGAGAAATAAATTCTGGAGACTACTTAAAGTTATCTCATTATTCCCTTATATAAATTTGTAGGATGGTTGAAACACGGTAAGATACAAGACCCAGCACAGGAGAGAATCAAGGTTGAAGAGTCTGCCAAGCCGCAACAATATACAACAATATTTTATATCTGAATATGAACTCTAGTATTAATGAGGATATTCTAATTAATATATTGTTACGTCGTACCCAGACGCTGTTCTATGTCTACTCAGGATGCCACAAAGATACACATGTGAGTTCGAGGTGATACAGCTAAAGTTAGCGCTTTATTGTACGTGGCACTGAACAGAAGGAATACAATCAGTGGGACTTGTCTTCAACTTCCCCGTCAGAAGGATCCTTGGCGCCGTGGATGTCACTCTTGTGAAGCTTCCCACTCCACACTGTACATTGACCAGCTTGGAAAAATGTCGAACTGCTTTTCACATACGTAGACATGTGGTGCATTTACAGTAAAAGTAGTCGCCTACTTCTAACCACCATGATAATCATAGGGAGGTCGGTGGAAAGCTGGTTAAACCGTTTGGTTTTCGACCACTACGACTCGTGTTCGATTCCCGCATTGGACACTTTTTTCTGCTTAAAAAAAATGCTCCAATGACCCCCGATTATTGCAAAAGTCCAACCCCATCAGCGAGTACAAGTAACCAAACGGGTCTCTGGCACATCTGTAAGTGCAAAGTCAAACTGCTTTTCACATGTGTAGACATGTGGTGCACTTACAGTAAAAGCAGTCGCTAACTACCCACCATGATTATCATGGCTTTGAGATAAGAAAGAAGATGAAAATCATGGCCTGTACCACGTGTTCTAGGGATAATAATAATAAAGATGATTATTCTAATAAAAGAATGTACTGTATACAATATGCATATATGAATTAGAAATCTGTATATGTTTCATATTTGATCAGAGATACACAAACACTGAGCTCCCATATACCCAGAAAAATACAACTACTAATTACCTGCTAAAAAGATGGCGAATTCCCAAATTAAAGCAGAAGACTAAAAAAAAAAATCGAATCAATTTGACGTGAAATTTCCAATCTTTAATTGCTATTGTTATGCCAATATCTCTAACATCCTTGAAACAAATTAAATGGAACTCCACAATAAATTAAAGGCAAATAGAAAAAGAATGATTTAATTTGATTAATTACAGCGTTCCCAATTTTTTTCTGCTTTCTTTACTTTAATTATGTCCTTACGATAGCGAAATGGCTGCTTCTTTTATTGCGACATTTATTTCTATTCGATTCAATGAAAAACATATATTCTTTTCATTTATTTCTGTGAATATATAAAACTATTAATGGTGTTCTTTATATTCAATTTCTTTCTATATTATTAAGAGATATAGACTTATTAAAGTATATATCGTAATTTAAACAATGTGATATGTAAGTAATAAAGTATGACGTCTTTTCTAGTCGTCTCAAAGTGACACCAGCTTGCCACTGGACACCCGGGGGATCCAGAGAGGGACAAAGAAGGGGCGTTGGTCCGGATGTTGACAGTTAGTTAGGTTACAGTGGATATTTTCGGAGAGGGCACGCTCAGTGCTAGGTCTCACGGCGGCCCTCGCGGCCGCCGTTTTGGCTCCTCTCTGCCTCCGCGACTTCATGCAGGACGCCGAGCTTTCCTCAGTTAATCCTCAACTTTACCCTGGTCCTGGTGCCACCTGAGACGTACTAGGAGAGCATATTTTGATCCCAAACTTTGCCCTTACTGTCTCATGCGGACCCCCCACTCTGCACGCCTTGCTACTCAACCCCGACTGCTTCCAACTCACTTGTTGGCTTACCCGGGTTTACGACAGTAGAACCGTATAAGTCGACAGGATTATGATGGCGGACAGTGGACAAAGGATTATGGACGAAGACGGGAAACGCTACGTGGACGCTTCTGAGTTGTCCGCCACTTTCATCCGGCCCAGCTTGGCCAACTTGGTAAACCGACTGACCGAGGCCCTCCAAGAAGTGACGGCGTCACGTGCCTATGCCTCGCCTATGGCACCGTACGACGGGACTCTAACCGGCGGAAAACTTCTTCCGGCAACTGGAAGCCGTGCGAGACGACATCGAGTACGGGTCTGCGAGGCTCCACGAGCTCCTCAAAGGTGAGCCCCTTTCGCTCTTCGATCAGCTCAACTCGGCCTCCCAGTCCTATTACCATAACAAAACATATTCGTCAATGCCATCCATCAAGCTATCACCTTTTTATATTTGTATGCTATATGTCTTAATTTTATTTCCTATACCCCAACACACGCAGCCATTATAAACCATCCAAGCCAACAATAATATATAGATATTATTGTCATCGGTCATTATATCTTAGCTTATTCAACTATCAGCAATCATTTGAATTATTACTATTCGGCTATTTTTTCATCTGTCATCATATATAGATTCTAAAACTTTACAAATTCAAGCTTTTTAAACATCATTTGAGTTTTTAATAACATCTATATATTTTTTAAATACCTCAAGATCGTCTTATTTCTGTATCATTGTTTTTATTAGATTATTATTTTTATTTCATATTGACGCCTCTCTCTATCTCCCAAACCTATATTCCTATACCACTTACTCACACCTCCTTAACACATCTCCTCTCAACATCATACAGTCTCCCATAGGGTTCCTGTTGCCACCCATTTTTTAAAATAATTCATCTATTGGACCATCGTTCCTAGGTATACAAATCCCGATAACGAGTTCAGGAAATCCAAAGATTCTTTCTTTTTTTTTTTAATCCATCACCCGACACAACATCATTCATTACATTCAACAATGTCGGGTGGTTCAATCATCAATGGCAATAGTACCCTAGTACAAATGTGAAATTGTACTTGGATAAGGTGGATAAATTAGGAAAAAGGCATTTTCTTATCGTGTTACTGAAAACAGTCAAACAACAAAACTACAAACAGCCCGAAACGCGTACGTGGTTAGCTTTTCTTGATTGATCAAATGATGCCTTTTTTATTTATCCACCTTATCCCAGTACAATGTACAATGGCGCTCTGCCATCTTAAAAGCACATGTGCTCGTGGTCAGGAAATTCCTTCTTTATTTTTAATATCACATTTGTACTAGTTGTTTCACATTGTTTCGCAATCTCACGCACTTCCAGCCTTAACTACCTGTTTCACGATTTTTCAGGATGACTGAATGACCTGTTTTTTGGTCGTTGAGATACAACTTGCACCACGCTGATGAGGGCCAAAAGCCCGAAGCGTGTACGTGGTTAGCTTTTCTTGATTAATCAAGAATAGGTATTTGGCCAATTTTAGAATAATTATAAATCAACGAATAGTAGATATTTATTCCGATAGATAGCGCAAGCCATCAGCAAATTGGGCTCAGCTGGCCATGCTGATAGCAACCTGTAAAGGCACCAGGGATACAGGATGAGCAGCGTTTGTACTCCATGTTAGGAACAGCTGTACATGGTGTCTGTTCCTCATGTCAGAGGTGTCCATTTCTTTTGGAGCTAAGTCAGCCTGCCACTGAGTAGTGCTCCCAGTCTTAATGACAAATAAAGATGCATTCTACTTCACCCAAACTCTATAAGTTTGATACCCTGATATGATTGGGTGGAGATAAGAAAGAAGAAGACACATCCCCAGCAGACACCATTAACAAGCTCTACAAGCTTGATACCCTGATATGACTGAGTGGAGATAAGAAATAAGAAGACACATCCCCAGCAGACACCATCAACAAGCTCTACAAGCTTGATACCCTGATATGATTGAGTGGAGATAAGAAAGAAGAAGACACATCCCCAGCAGACACCATCAACAAGCTCTACAAGCTTGATACCCTGATATGATTGAGTGGAGATAAGAAAGAAGAAGACACATCCCCAGCAGACACCATCAACAAGCTTTACAAGCTTGATACCCTGGTATGATTGAGTGGAGATAAGAAAGAAGAAGACACATCCCCAGCAGACACCATCTACAAGCTCTACAAGTTTGATACCCCGATATAATTGAGTGGAGATAAGAAAGAAGAAGACATATCCCCAGCAGACACCATCAACAAGCTTTACAAGCTTGATACCCTGGTATGATTGAGTGGAGATAAGAAAGAAGAAGAAGTTTCCCTATAAAGAGAGGCCTCTTTCATAAATTATCATATTATTTGTTAAATTTATTGAATATATTTTTTAAAATCATTCATAAACATCCTTCCATAAACGTACTTAATATGGTTGAATCAAATTATCACAAAAGATTTTGGGATTCCACAGTTCGAACTTAAACTTCTTCTGATGACTGGTGGTGTCTTGTCTGATTTTGTTGCTCCATGGAAAGGCCATTGACCCGTTAGTCAGCCACATTTCAGAGTTCCCTGTTCACAGTTACCGTAGCGGCTCACGACACCGTACTACAGGGCAGTCCCTTACTTGTGCTGCTTCTCCGGCCCCCCGCCACCTAGAGGAGGACTTCTGGGCAGGAATGATGAATGATGACGAGTACTAAAGGAAATGGAAATAAAATGACCGAAACAAACAAAGCTTTGGCTCCCGATGTTTCAGTGACTTCCTTTCACTCTCTTCAGGGGAATGGCGTCGTTATTTCATATATTTCAGGGCTTTATTTCTTGGTGCGTTTTACTTTGGGGTTTATATTCCGATTTCATGGCTCTGGTTTTTATACTTTGTGGGCCCCGGGGGGTGGTTTTCAACTTCGATTGCGTATATTGGCGATTTGTTCCCCGAATGTATGACCCTAAATATTGTCGCGTATATGAGCCTGAAAAACACCCACAACCTCCGTCAATAGATGACACTTTCGCCTGTTTCCTGTCTGGGCCTGGTGTGGGAATCGCCGACTGCTGTGTTCCTGTTTCCTGGGGCAAATGTTTGTAAATACACGTTTATATTGGCTCTGGTGTGTAAATACCCATTGTATTCGAGTTATTATGTAATATGGTTTAAAGAAGACAATAAAAAAGAGAGGAATGTTAGAAGTATTTGTGCCGGTTGCTGTTATGACTCTCGCCAACATCACAGTCGCTACTCTTCTGGTAAGTCTCTCGTGTCCCCCCACCAGTGGTAAGGCTGAGAGATACTGCCAGAAGAAAGGAGATCCACCTGATTGGTGTTTATCAGAGGGTCTTTGGGTGGTCTGCAGGGTAGAGCTGCAGAAGAGAGCAACGAAGGTTGGGTAGGTGATCCACGAAGAAGGAAGCGGCGTCGTGGCGAAAGAACTGGATGGGTCAAGCGCGACAATGTGTAAATACGGACAATTTTTTTCAAAGGCTATGTATATAATTTTATATTTTTAATCTTCTCTCTCTAATTTGCAACAAATGGGGAAGCCTTCCTTGCTGAAGGCATTTGTACACAACTATATATATATTCCCCTACACTTTATATACCCTTTTACTATTTTAGTTTTCACCTTTGTAAAATTTGATGAAAAAATCAACAAAAATGTTTAAATTGTAATTGTCTAATTTGCAACAGTTTTTTATTTATGAACTTTTATTAATTATTTATAAATGCAGATACATGACGCTGTATTTTAGAACATTGTGTATGTATATAAGCATATAGCAGGTCACTGAAACATTGGGAGTTAAATAAACCATTAGTTGATGTGGCTACACATGGCCAACAAATGATCTTCAAAACAAAGCTGTGGGAAATAAATAAAAAACTGAAGTCAATACAATAGCTAACGATAAAATGTAACTTTATTTAATAAAAGCTAATATAACTGAATACAGGAATTGATTAATTGTGTTGGAAGAGTTCAAATAAATAAATCATCATTTAATCATAAAACATATACCAATCATCGAATTCACCACAGAAGAATTCTTCATTACATCTACCAGATGTATAAAAATAAGGGAATTCTCTGTAGTACGGTGTTGTGAGCCGCTACGGTAACTGTGAACAGGAAACTCTGAAATGTGGCTGACTAACGGGGCAATGATCTTTCCATGGAGCAGCACAAGTAAGGGACTGCCCTGTAGTACGGTGTCGTGAGCCGCTACGGTAACCGTGAACAGGGAACTCTGAAATGTGACTGACTAACGGGGCAATGACCTTTCCATGGAGCAGCACAAGTAAGGGACTGTCCTGTAGTACGGTGTCGTGAGCCGCTACGGTAACTGTGAACAGGGAACTCTGAAATGTGACTGACTAACGGGGCAATGATCTTTCCATGGAGCAGCACAAGTAAGGGACTGCCCTGTAGTACGGTGTCGTGAGCCGCTACGGTAACCGTGAACAGGGAACTCTGAAATGTGACTGACTAACGGGGCAATGACCTTTCCATGGAGAAGCACAAGTAAGGGACTGTCCTGTAGTACGGTGTCGTGAGCCGCTACGGTAACTGTGAACAGGGAACTCTGAAATGTGGATGACTAACGGGGCAATGACCTTTCCATGGAGCAGCACAAGTAAGGGACTGTCCTGTAGTACGGTGTCGTGAGCCGCTACGGTAACTGTGAACAGGGAACTCTGAAATGTGGCTGACTAACGGGGCAATGACCTTTCCATGGAGCAGCACAAGTAAGGGACTGTCCTGTAGTACGGTGTCGTGAGCCGCTACGGTAACCGTGAACAGGGAACTCTGAAATGTGACTGACTAACGGGGCAATGACCTTTCCATGGAGCAGCACAAGTAAGGGACTGCCTTGTAAGTACGGTGTCGTGAGCCGCTACGTTAACCGTGAACATGGAACTCTGAAATGTGGCTGACTAACGGGGCAATGACCTTTCCATGAAGCAGCACAAGTAAGGGACTGCCCTGTAGTACGGTGTCGTGAGCCGCTCCATTAGTTATCCAGTGCCCTAGAAATTCCAATTGGTCAACCCCTAACATAGATTTAGCGATGTTTATGCGCAATCCATAGTTTTGTAGTTTCTCGAGAACCAATTTTAAATGGGTTTCATGTTCTTCACAAGTTTCTGAAGCCACTAATATATCGTCCAAATAGAGAAATGTAAAATCCAAGCCACGAAGTACTTCATGAATAAAACGCTGAAACGTAGCTGGTGCATTCCTAAGACCAAAGCTCATGACGTTAAACTCATAAAGCCCAAATGGAGTTATTATGGCTGTTTTAGGCTTGTCCTCCTCGGCAATGGGGATCTGGTAATAGGATTTAAACAAATCAAGTCTAGAAAAAATCATCTTTCCACTTAAAATATGCTGAAAGTCCTCCAATCTAGGTATTGGGTAGCGATCAGGCAAGGTTTGAGAATTTAATTTTCTGTAGTCACCACGAGGTCTTAATGTGCCGTCCTTTTTAGTGACCAGGTGAAGTGGACTAGCCCATTGTGATTTTGATGGCCTGATTATTTCATGCTCGAGCATAAATTGGAACTCTTGTTTAGCTTCATTTAATCTTTTTGGATCCAAAGGTCGAGCTCTAGAGAACACTGGTGGTCCTTTTGTTATTATAAAGTGCTTCACATCGTGATTAGCTTTCATTATTCCTACGTTGGGCCTCGTAATATCTGGGTAATTAGCCAATAGTTTAGAAAAAATTGATGTTGTTCTATAAGAGCTAAAAGTCTCTTCAGAGATTGAGCAGATATCACCTTTTATTGTCAGGTTTGTTATACCGTCAATCAATTGTCTTCTGTTAATATCGAGGATTAATTTGAAATTATTTAGAAAATCGGCTCCAAGTATACCCCTGTTGGTTTTAGCTATTACAAATGGCCATTGGAATTGTCGCCGTAGACCAAGATCTAAAGATAATATTTGAGTACCGTACATGGAGATTTCCGTTCCATTGGCTGCATATAGCTTGAAATCGTTCAGGGTGGTCCCAATTTTTCCTTTGAAAGGTATTAAGGAAACATCAGCTCCACTATCTACTAAGAATCGCATGCCAGTATTTTTGTCACTTACAAATTAACGGCTATTGCGGCTTATGTTCTGTCCAGCAGCAGAGTGCGTCGCACCACTTACTGCTGGTTGGAGTTTTCCGCATTGACCCATTCACATGGCTTTTTACATTTTCCAGGTAGGCAGTTTTTTCCATACCTATAATGGAAATAGCAAAATTTTCCCTTTGGATTATATCCGCCCTTAGATCGGGAACGGGAGCGTGCATTGTAGCGATAATCACGTGAACTTCGGTCACGAGATCTACCTTGATGCTCCATTTTCATACTTTCTATTTTCTGTTCCAGAGATTCTATTTTTTTCTTAAATAATATTTTTGTTTCATTCTCCGGCTTATCTGCCTCGTAAATCTCCGCCTTGGGGTTTAATTCGGCTATTCTATCAGCCATTACTGCCAATTTGTCGAGCTCTTCCTCGCTAATTATTAAAATTTGCTGAATTGCCTTTGGTAGTTTTTCGAGCCATAGAGTCTTATAAATTTATCGGATAAGTCCTCTGTTGCTAATGATTTCAATT
Source organism: Cordylochernes scorpioides (assembly GCA_030710605.1). Lineage (NCBI taxonomy): Eukaryota > Metazoa > Arthropoda > Arachnida > Pseudoscorpiones > Chernetidae > Cordylochernes > Cordylochernes scorpioides. The sequence continues at coordinate 94,427,014 of CP092863.1, read as the reverse complement.
TCTGCAACAGCTGGCTAGGCTTTAGATCACCTAGTTCAATTCCCGATAGCAGTTTTCGAATTCATTTTGATTCGCCATCTTTAAATATTCTAAGAAGTCTCTCTTTTGCCTCTGAATATTTATTTATTTCTTTAGAGGTAATTATATCCCAGAGGTTTTCGACATACTTTGATTCCAATTGAGCGATTAAATAATTGAATTTCGTATTTTCTGTCTTTATATATTATTTATCAAGAACTGAGCCTCAACTTGATGGAACCATATATCAGGTCTTTCAATCCAGAAAGGTGGAAGTTTAATATTTACCTTATAGGTCTCAACTTTCCCAGTTTCCTCACTTTTCATTTTATCAATTCGTTGTGCTGGTTCTTTTGTTCGGCTCACCAATTTATGTGGTGGTTAATTAACGACAATCCAAATAAATAATTTCTTAAAATTTTATTTGATAGCGATTTTGTTTTAAGTTGAAAATTTACCTTAATTAAATACCAAACGATGTACGTTTTCGTTGTTTTTAAATATTGCGAAATATGTTATATTTTTTTTGTTTAAATATAAATATTTAATATGTATTTCTTAAATATTTATAATTTGATATTATGAATAATTTTTATTTTTCACTTTTGATCGAATTTAAATTCTTGTTTGATTGCTTGCAAATGTTCGTTAAAGTTTATATTTTAAATACGGCTCACCATTTTATGTGCGGCATGGAATTCTAGGCGGAGTCAGATAACAAATTATTTATTGTAAAATCAACTTTTAATTACATTTATTTACTACAAATTATCAGAAGGGGTTAAATTGTTGTATATTACACGCTGAAGTTCTTTTTTTTTTTGTATATATGTGTGTGGTCAAAAATCATTTCTAGATTATATAATGTTAGATATATGTGTTTGATATATTATAGATAATATTTACATTTTATATGATTTATGTTTTATATTTAAAATGATGTATAATTATTTTATTATATTGATATGACAACAATTAATATGATATTTTAATGTTAATTCATATATATTAATAAAGTATATTTGAGCATTATATATTTATAAGATAATTTAATTTAATATTTGAATTAAATAGTTATCAAACAAATTAAAACTTATAATGAAAATATGAAAAGTTAATATTTGGGAGCCGCTACAGGTGCAATGGCCTTTCCATGGAGCAGAACAAGTAAGGTACTGTCCTGTAGTACGGTGTCGTGAGCCGCTACGGTAACTGTAAACAGGGAACTCTGAAATGTGGCTGACTAACGGGGCAATGGCACCCTCCTTTCCATGGAGCAGAACAAGTAAGGTACTGTCCTGTAGTACGGTGTCGTGAGCCGCTACGGTAACTGTAAACAGGGAACTCTGAAATGTGGCTGACTAACGGGGTAATGGCACCCTCCTTTCCATGGAGCAGCACAAGTAAGGGACTGCCCTGTAGTACGATGTCGTGAGCCGCTACGCTAACCGTGAACAGGGAACTCTGAAATGTGACTGACTAAAGGGCAATGGCACCTCCCTTTCCATGGAGCAGCACAAGTAAGGGACTGCCCTGTAGTACGGTGTCGTGAGCCGCTACGGTAACTGTGAACAGGGAACTCTGAAATGTGACTGACTAAAGGGCAATGGCACCTCCCTTTCCATGGAGCAGCACAAGTAAGGGACTGCCCTGTAGTACGGTGTCGTGAGCCGCTACGGTAACTGTGAACAGGGAACTCTGAAATGTGGCGGACTAACGGGGCAATGGCACCTCCCTTTCCATGGAGCAGCACAAGTAAGGGACTGCCCTGTAGTACGGTGTCGTGAGCCGCTACGGTAACCGTGAACAGGGAACTCTGAAATGTGGCTGACTAACGGGGCAATGGCTCCCTACTTTCCATGGAGCAACACAAGTAAGGGACTGTCCTGTAGTACGGTGTCGTGAGCCGCTACGGTAACAGTGAACAGGGAACTCTGAAATGTGGTTGACTAACGGGGCAATGGCACCTCCCTTTCCATGGAGCAGCACAAGTAAGGGACTGACCTGTAGTACGGTGTCGTGAGCCGCTACGGTAACTGTGAATAGGGAACTCTGAAATGTGGCTGACTAACGGGGCAATGGCACCCTATCTTTACATGGAGCAGCACAAGTAAGGGACTGCCCTGTAGTACGGTGTTTTGAGCCGCTACGGTAACTGTGAACAGGGAACTCTGAAATGTGGCTGACTAATGGGGCAATGACACCCCCCTTTCCATGGAGCAACACAAGTAAGGGACTGCCCTGTAGTACGGTGTCGTGAGCCGCTACGGTAACTTAGAACAGGGAACTCTGAAATGTGGCTGACTAACGGGGCAATGGTCTTTCCATGGAGTGGAAAAGACACCTCTACCACGAGAAGATCATGAAATCTATGATTTTTTCCAGAGATTGTTTGGTTTACAAGGCGGTTGAGTCAATCGTATGGCTGACACATTGACCTCAGCTACAAATGTGAAGAGATAAGCTCGATCTTAACCCAATTACAAGGTTGTCCAAAAAGTTCTTAAACATATTATGATTTATATTTTGCAAGTGTTTACAAACTTTTGGGACAACCTTGGTAATATTGTAACCTTGGTAAAATTATAACAGAATTCTTATAGAAGAATGATTTAATCTCTGATGTTCTATATCAATGGTGGCCAATCAGTAGGTGGGCCAAGTTTCAGAATTAAAAGTTAGCAAATACTTGCAAAATGTAAATAGTAATATAAGGGTGTCGCTACAGTTCGCAAACACTGCTGATTGGCCAACCTTGATATAGAACATCAGAGATCAAATCATTCTTCTATAAGAATTCTGTTATAATTTTATCAGGTTACCAATATTACTGTTGTGTCTCCTCCCAGTAACAGTCAGACACAGTCAAGCATCCGTTTATCTCGAGATACTTCTCCAGGTACACACCACGTGCCGAGATCTACTAGTCAGAGGATAAATTAAACAAAGATAGATGATATTATTTATAATTTGGTGTGTTTAAATATAAAAAGCTGTTCTCAGTAAGGGACCATTTTGTCCTCCTACAGACAGGATCTCTCAGTTCAATGTTGATACTCATAGAGACATGTCTTAGTAGACGTCAGGATGGTTAGTTCGGCTGCTAGAGAGAATCTTCCTTCTAGCTGTCCATACGATTAAGTCAACAGGATAAATGACGCATGACCCCAGAACGAGGAAGGAACCAATGATCAGACGAAACAAAAACGTACACTTTCACGATTAAAACGTTCAAATTTTGAAGTTATGAAAGAGCACAGAATAATAAATAAAAATAATAGAAAGACAAAAATAAAGAACTCAGAAATAATTACAAGTGCGTCACAATTTATTTATGGAAAATATTAAAATTTAGCGTTGTCTTCTGATTAAATAACTTGGCAACACTGAATTTTAAAATGCAATTTGCGAAACTTTGTTTAGAAATAAGTTAATTAAAAAGGAGCTTGAAGGTAAAAATTTATTTAGAAGAAAATTAGAATGAAAATAAAACAAAATAAAAAAATATTTTTGAGAATTATTAAATATATTTACATATATGACTTCTATGAAATTATTTTTAAAAATATTTTTGACCA
>CP092863.1:94333681-94423318 GCA_030710605.1 Cordylochernes scorpioides | reverse complement strand
AGGATTTCAGACAAATTAAAGAATTATGGTTTTCTAAACTTATATATGTAGTAATGTGGATGGTTGTTATCCTGTAGGATGACTGTGGCATGTTGGTTGCAGTCGTGGTGGCCACAATGTTCAGAGTGGGTTCAGGCGTGATTGGGATTACACAAAAGGACGAGGCATGTTGGATGTCACCATAGAGATGGCGAGAGAGTAAGTGAAGCCGACACCGGTCAGGGGAGATCTGTTGAGAGGAGTCTGTCAATCTTGTCTCAAAACGGACTAATCTGTTTGAGTAAGAAAGGGGCACACCTAGGAACCCGACTTGTTTTTCGGACCTTTTTCCTCTACTGGCGCCGACTGTCACTCACTCGAAATTTTATTTCTGTCACCTTGGCAATTACATTATAACTATACAACACATGTAGACATATATATATATATATATATGTTATATTAAAATATTATTTTATTTGGAATTATATTTCATAGATACAAATATTCTGTTAAATCGACTGCCAGAGGTCACGCTTTGCATATAAAAATTCGTTGTTGTTTTATCCCAATGGCCGGCTCAAAACTTTTGTACATTATGTAAATAATATTTTGTTTTTCTTATTCTACTCACCTTAAGCCAGGCATAATTTGATCAAAACCATGTTTTTCATATATTCCTTTAGTGCAATTAAAGCTATTTTTGATAACTAATTTTATTATAATCTCTTCCACGACTGCATACCAAAATCAAGCAAATGACCAATAATTCCTCTACAAGTAATTAATCTCAAAATCAACAGAAATCTTATAATTATTCTATATAATATATATATTGGAATATATTACAACATATATATGTTCTTTAATACATAGAATAAAATCCTAGGAATATTTACCCCTGTACAGAGCCAAGTACAGTACATCTGATATACTGGATGTCCACCATTAGACAACCCGGATAGTTGGTGTACGGCTCCAGGAATCCTGGTTACATCAAGAGAGTGAAATAGAGGGATTGAGATTTAAACTGATTTATTACAATGTCCATATAAGATTATATAAGGTTAAATACAAATGTGAATAGATAAGATTATACAGTTAAACCTGTCTATAACGTCCCCTCTTGGAACTCACCAAAATAGGGTGCTATAGACAGGTCACTTTTAATGTAAATCGCATCGTGCTACATATTTAAAATCGAGCGCTATAGAGAGGAAGGCGCTATTTAGAAGGGGCGCTATAGACAGGTCACTTTTAATGTAAATCGCATCGTACTACATATTTAAAATCGAGCGCTATAGAGAGGAAGGCGCTATTTAGAAGGGGCGCTATAGACAGGTCACTTTTAATGTAAATCGCATCGTACTACATATTTAAAATCGAGCGCTATAGAGAGGAAGGCGCTATTTAGAAGGGGCGCTATAGACAGGTCACTTTTAATGTAAATCGCATCGTACTACATATTTAAAATCGAGCGCTATAGAGAGGAAGGCGCTATTTAGAAGGGGCGCTATAGACAGGTCACTTTTAATGTAAATCGCATCGTACTACATATTTAAAATCGAGCGCTATAGAGAGGAAGGCGCTATTTAGAAGGGGCGCTATAGACAGGTCACTTTTAATGTAAATCGCATCGTACTACATATTTAAAATCGGGCGCTATAGAGAGGAAGGCGCTATTTAGAAGGGGCGCTATAGACAGGTCACTTTTAATGTAAATCGCATCGTACTACATATTTAAAATCGGGCGCTATAGAGAGGAAGGCGCTATTTAGAAGGGGCGCTATAGACAGGTCACTTTTAATGTAAATCGCATCGTACTACATATTTAAAATCGGGTGCTATGGAGAGGAAGGCGCTATTTAGAAGGGGCGCTATAGACAGGTCACTTTTAATGTAAATCGCATCGTACTACATATTTAAAATCGGGCGCTATAGAGAGGAAGGCGCTATTTAGAAGGGGCGCTATAGACAGGTCACTTTTAATGTAAATCGCATCGTACTACGTATTTAAAATCGGGCGTTATAGAGAGGAAGGCGCTATTTAGAGGGGGCGCTATTGACAGGTTTACCTGTATAATGATAAATACATGAGGATATTGGATGTCTACTGCCACCAGTAGACATGAAGCCTACAGACCAGCCCAGATAGTTAACGACTTTAGTACGTGGTGGCTCCAGGAATCCGAGTTACATCAAGAAAGAAGAAGAATAAAATATTAAATAAAACCATAATTGTAAATTTGACTTTTCAAACAAAATTCCAAAGAAGGGTTAATTATTCACAAACTTGCTCATACACATAGTGTATCTATGTATGTGTGTGTGTGAGTGAAATCTTATGAGCCTTGCACCCATGATCAAGAATATCAAATGGTTCAACTACGCCAAATGCTACTGGCTCTCTATAAGGCCCAAAATGACACCGTTTCAAATATAGTGACATGAGATGAAACCTGGACATACCTTTATGACCCAGAAACTGAGGCAATGTCATTAAAATTGAAACATCCCAACTCATCTATGTAAAGAATTCAAAGTGCAGAGGTTATCCAAAAAGGTGATGGCAACTGTCTTTTGGGACATGCGAAGTGTGATACTGATTGATTTTATAGAAGAAGGTAGCTCTGTAAACAGTTCTTGGTATGTTCTAACTTTATGAAAGCTTTGGAAAGCTATTCGAAATTAATATCAAAGATTCCTCTTAAATCCGTCAAGTTACACCATGGCAATATACGGCTGCACATCTCCTTCCAGACCTCAGAGGCTATTGGACAAATAGATTGGTCACTGGTTCCACAACCCCCATACAGCCCAGATTTGGTACCATGTAGCTTCTCTGTTTATTATCGCCTTTTAAAAAGGTCAGAAGGGATAAAGCTTTGAAGATCCACAGGAATTAAAACGGGCCATAAAGACTTAGGTTCCATGGATCGCTACCTTGACCATCGCTACTGGAGCTGCAGGCGTATCAGGCCCTTCATCATCGAAGTCTTCAGTGTCCTCGGGCGACCCCCTGACTTGCGGGCCTGGATCTTCGGGTCTGGCCTCGAAGACAAATCCTGGTGTCGGCCAAATCCATCATATCTACCGGTACTTTCAACAGGTTGGGCTGACCACCCGCTCATCGCCTGGGAAAGAAGGCTCACCCGCCAAGGCACATTCCCGGCATGAATATCTGAATATTAGTTTATTTATTTCCATTTTTAATGTAAATTATTGACAAGAAGTCAATAAAATTTGTTTCAATTGCCATAAAGACATAGTTGAGAAAACAACCTCCAGAATATTTCCAAAGCGGATTTTCAGCTTGGGTTCGTCGAGTCAACGTAGACGGTGGTATTTTGCATATTGTCAACAACTTTGTTTTTCTGTTTTACATATTCTCGTAAATCATGGAAGTTTTTGAATATACCAAAATTTGATATATATTTTTTTGAAGTTGAAGATTGAATTTAAAAAAAAATGATTTTTTAAACAAGGTACTAAAAACAAGATGTTAGCATGGCAATATAAAAATGTGGGTGTTGGAAAGAGAAATAAGGATAACTCAGGCCCCTGGAGCGCAAGAAACGTCAAACTCCCTATGTTGGAAAGGAAATATCCTTATTTACGGGGCTGCTAACAAAGAAGCCTACAGCACCCGGTGTTCCTAGGTGGACACCCTCCCAAGTACTGACCGGGCCCAAAAGTTGAATGCCCGATGTTGGAAAGACGAGAGACAAAACTATATACAAAGACGTCGACTGCAGCGCCGCCGTGGCTGTTGATTGGTCGATCATTCCTTTAATGTTTTATGAATATTGTCAAGTAGCTCTGCAACTACGGTCACTAGAAGCTCCATGGGACACCTGTCAATCATCCCTGGACTCCGGGGGGACAGGTGTGAAAGGTCCTCGGAATCTTAGCTGCAAATAAGGAAAACTGGACGGTGGCTGACGACGCTCATTACCTTGGGATAAGTTGTTCTCCCTATAAATACCTCTTGTATATAATTCTATTGGAGTACTTAAAGGTAAATACCCACCTTTATAATAAATTATTTATCCCCAAATTTGCCCTTGCTTTATTTATCTTACACAATTTACCAATTATTTTATTTCCAAAGCGCTATATCCCGCAAGGGATACTTGCGCCAAACAAGGAGAAAAGTTTATTTACATTATTCAACGCATGAAAACATTAGAGATCCAGATTTTGTAGAAAGTTTAGAATGTATTTAAAAAATGAATTGAACTTTAAATATGATTTTTTTATCGGAAATCAAATCGTTAAGTTCACAAACAACTAGTTCATTCTATTTATTCATATTATTTGCTTTATTTATCTCCGCGACAATATTTTGATTGTTGTTCCAATATATCCTTTAATAGAATTTTCTTTTTCTTAACTATGTTTTGTTCCTTTAATTGTGTGGGGCAGTGTATACCATCTATGTCCTATTTAACCTACCATTATATTTCCCAATCTACCTACCAGTGTATATCCCAGTCATATCACCAATCATCATATCAGTCATCAGTCTATGTCCCAATAAATTCCTACAAGTCTCTCTAGGTCCACCGAGTGCCCCACAAAACAAAAACATTCCCCGCTAGAAAATTTCCAGGTTCTGTAATTAATGAGGAATTCTAGGTCGAGTCCATAGCGCTATTTGCTGCCTCTATAGGGACTCCAGTGATATGGAATTCTCGCGTGTGACAATTCCGCTATATATATCTTTGAATATCATATTTTATATGCTAGTTCTGATAAACAACAATATATCAACCTGAAAAATATGAATATATTATAGATTTTTTAAACTTAATTCTATTGACGTTATGTGGCGCTGAGTTTGTTGTTGACACACATTAATATGTCATAATACCTTGATAAAGGTTGGCGTTCAGCCAACTAAAATATTGGTAAAATAAAATATATTTGATCCACTATATGTCGTTTTTATTTAAGATTTATTTATGGATTGCTCTATTTTCAAAACACTAATAAAGACTTCCCTGCTTTTACACTTCGACACAATCAATAAGGAATCAAAGGTTTCTCATTTCTTTTATTTCTCGAGCTTTCGGCCTAAAATCCCCTTCAACACGGAGATAATGAAGTACAACTTCTATCCTTTTGGCTAAGATCAAAATGTAGTTACTTCTATCCAATTATAACAATGGGTTATAATTGGATAGAAGTTTTACTTCTGGATTTCCGTGTTAAAGGGCATGTTAGCCCGAAAGTTCGAGATATAGAAGAAATAATTATATTGTCACGTTAAAAAACAGCTGCCGGAAAAGGGAAGGAGAAATAGAGCTTTATTCTTTGGTACCAAAGAACTGTCTATACTGAAATTAAACAGATATATACTAGAGTGAGAAAATGTTATTTATTACTCGGAAAAACCCCAAATAAACAGAAGATAAACACGATTCCAATAACACTAATTTACAAAATTGATAAAGAGGAAGCAATCTCTTGAAATATTTTGAGAAAAAAATTGTTTTGTTTTTTCTTTACAGATCCAGGTACGTCTTTTTATATAAACTATTTAAAAAGATAATGACCAGAAATCCAGATGACATTCCAGTGTGGGATAATTTGGTGACATTGACATCTACGGTAGAAGACGTGGCGAGTTGCCTTCAGGCGTGTGGATGATCCTACAAGACGGTGCTAGGAGAGCCTGGTATTGGAGCGGCCTACAAGGCGGTGTAGTCCAGGCTGTACAGTGTGGAGCGGGACACAAGAGGACATCCACGGCGCCAAGGATCCTTCTGACGGGGAGGTTGAAGACAAGTCCCACTGTTGTATTCCTTCTGTTAAGTGAGACATATAATAAATGTCTAACTTTAGCTGCAATCCTTCGAATTCACATGTGTATCTTTGTGGCATCCTGAGTAGACAGCGTCTGGGTACGACGTAACAATATACGAGTATATATGGCAACAAAGTTTGTACAGGTAAAAATATAAGGATAAAAGAACATTAAAAATAATAGAAATGGGGGGAAATCATCCCAATTGGAGAATACAAAAATATATAGAGAACAGTAATCAGAATAATGTCATATTAAAATTTTCCAAAAGCAAGTTAATCTAATAAACTCTATTTAAAAATAGGGGAAAAAGCAATAAGCAATTCTGAGGATATTCCACAATATTGGAACTAGGAATAAACAGGGATGAACAATGACCTTTGTATATATAGTGTATGTATTGTGCATATGTTGTGAATATAGTGTATGTGTGTATATATTGTATGTTGCATTAGCGCGCCATCTGTTATCAAAATTCGAAACTATTATAGACGCGTATGATTCTTTTTTTAAATAAACAATTTCTACCATCCTTACTGTAATGGAAAATTAATGGGAGGGCCTCCCAGTAAGGACAGTAGAAATTGTTTATTTTTAAAAAGAATCATACGCGTCTATAATAGTTTCGAATATATTGCCACGTGGAAAATTAGGGTAGACAAAAATTGAGGAGGAAGCAATTTCAGGCAAGGACAAACTATGAATGGTAAACAAAAGATAAGCAAAAGAGGGAAGTGTACAGAGTATAGCAAAATAAAAACATAAAAATTATATTCTGATAAAATAATAAATACCGGATAAAATATATAATACCGGATATAAATTCTTCGTTTTTTAAATATATATTTTGTAAGAAATAGTCGCTCATTTTTTATTAAGCCCGTTGAAGAGCGATTATCACGTGGAAGCTTGCATTTTAAAGTTTAAAAAAACCCATTGGAAAAAAAAAATTGTATTTTTAAACTTTCTCACAATTTTGTCATAAATAGATATTTAGTTTTACAAGTTTCGACTGGTGATAAATCCAGTCATTTTTAAATTTTAGAAGCACATTTAAAACGTAGCTGCCGTTAAAAATAGCATATTTCCTCTTCTATATTAATTATTTTATTTTTAATGACTTATAAAAATGAATAATATACACAACATATAATATATACGTACATATAACATATACATATAATAATATTCACACAACGTTGTTGATGGAAAAAAGAATATTCTGGCTAAGTGTCTGTTGGAAATTCTAATGCTGGCCATCCACCATTTATGCCTACAACATTCATTGGGGGCGCATAACCCGTCCATTTCTGACAGTCACGACCCGGGATCAAATTCCACTTTGAGCTGTTTTTTTGTGATAAAAATTGCTCCAATGGCCAACGATTTTGCAAAAGTTCAACCCCACCGGTTAATATAAGTACCCATCCAAACGAGGCTCTGGTACATTTATAAGTTCAAAAGTCGAACTGTTTTTCACATATGTAGACATGTGGTGTCCTTACAGTAAAAGTAGTCGCCGACTACTATCCATCATGACTTCATGGCCTGTACCACTTGAACTAGGCATGAGAAAAATATTGTCAGGAGGACAGAGGTATTCCCTCTTATCTTGACTGGACCGACAGGTCGGGGTAAACAGTGGCGCCACGGAAAAGGAGGAAAGATCTCAGTTCTCCCCTCTTGCTCTAACGGCTGGGTCGATTTGGCTCATGTAAATAGTAACTCTTATTTTTTATATTTAAAATCTCTCATATAACTTATTAAATAAATATTTAAAGTAATTCGAAGGCCTAGTTAATTATATTTCCCCGCGACAATGTACTCAGTATAGCGTCCTAACATTGAATCTTTTCGACGCAAATGTCTCTATGCCTCTTTTAACAAAGTGTTGTTAATACACTCTAACTTGGTTAATTAGAAAAGCCCAAGGGACCTAATAAAATTCGAATTATCTAAAAATTCGAATTAAAAACGAAAATTATATTTATAGGAAAATCTAGGAATAAAAAAAAAAATTCGAATTTTGAAAACGTTTAAATTATTCAAGTTCTACTGTAACATATGACGCGAATGCGACAGTATAACAGTATCTATCAGTCCATTCAGCGTCAACTTGACATCTGCGCCAGCCAAACAGTGCGGTGAGTACGCAAAACATTTTATTTTGTTCTTTATCATATGCACATAAGGCAGTAGCCATAAATAACTCAATTATGTTTATATGCAACTTTTTATAATTGGTAGCTGTTCTAAATTTGATTAAAAATATTTCAAACCTGCTTACCATTTCGGCTTAAATTTTTTAAAAAACTTTCCTTTGTGCATTATAGATATGGTATAATTATCTAGGTTACATATAAGATAAACTTAATTTACTTCTCATACTTGGAGTTGGCAAGCCTTTCTAAATATAATAAAATATTGTAGCTTTTTTGGTTGACAAAGAATAACTTCCGTGGGTACAAAGAATCTTAAGGACTTTTTATTTAAGCCTAATCAAAAAAATAATTACAGAAGAATCCAAAATAAAACAACAACAAATAAAACAGCAGTTACAAACTCACCAACTGCACAGCACAGTCAAGATAAGCAGGAGCAGAACAGGAGACAGAAGTTGGTAGAACCTTCTAGAATCTTCCAGGAAGTACTCCGGCGTCGTCGGTAAGCAGCAGTCCGACCTCTTGAGACAGCAGTTTGCTTGGAGTCCACCACGTAGCTTCGTTCTTCTTCTCGGTATAAGTTCCTCATCCCTATATATACCAGAGTAAATCTTTCCAGAACGGTCAAGGTTGGTCAGCCAATCAGAAAGCCGCCAGCACTAGCCCTTGCGCAATCGCTTTAGATTTTCCAATCAGTTCTCCGATTTTTCTACATTATTCTAGAACGTTCTGAAACATTCTATTCTGGAATGTGTCTTTTATTCTACGTAACAAATCTTATTTATTTTCAATGAAATTTCTTTCCTCAATTCAGCATCTATAGAATTCTAGTGAACTAGAAAGTCTCGGTTGATTGCCAACCTATATATATTTAATTCCTTAACAAATCCTTCAAATTGAAATAACTTCTTATTTTCGACTATAGATGGCGTCCATTTTAATCTCCTTCATCATTATTAGAATTAGAGAGAATCAAAATTTATTAATAAATCTGAATTTATCTTTTGCACACACACAATTTTCCACTAATTAGTTTATGTATCTACTGACGCTGAGTGACAAAACATTCCGTCCAATTAGAGAAGACTTCCAATTAAGCAGACGATTATACCTTTGGTATTTAGCACAAAATTGTGAAAAAGTATTAATAATATATAAATACAATTACGTTAGATTATAAAATGTATTCTGGTATTCAAAATGTATGTCCTGTTTCGATATACTGATAATATAAATGCGCAAACCAATTGGTTTGATCATATGCCACACACAATCTATAGAAATACACGATCTTAAAAAACATACATTGGTGTCCAAAACCTCTCTTCTTCTTTCTTATCTCCACACTGGGTGAAATAGAATGTCTTTGTCATTAAGACTGGGAGCACTACTCAGTGGCAGGCCGACTTAGCTCCAAAAGAAATGGCCGCCTCTGACATGAGGAACAGACGCCATGTGCAGTCATTCCTAACATGGAGTACAAACCCTGCTCATCCTTTATCCCTGGAGCCCTTACAGGGTACTATCAGCCGGGCCAGCTGAACCCAGATTTTTTTGAAGAGTTTGTAACTTCTCCCCCTCCTCCTTTTTTATTCCCTCTTGGAACCGGCAAGGGCGGAGTTGGTGTCCAAAACTAAATAAGCTAAACCTTTAATGTTGGTGTCTTGTCCACTCCATGGAAAGGCCATTGCCCCGTTAGTCAGCCACATTTCAGAGTTCCCTGTTCACAGTTACCGAAGCGGCTCACGACACCATACTACAGGGCAGTCCCTTACTTGTGTTGCTCCATGGAAAGGGAGGTGCCATTGCCCCGTTAGTCAGCCACATTTCAGAGTTCCCTGTTCACGGTTACCGTAGCGACTCATGACATCGTACTACAGGGCAGTCCCTTACTTGTGCTGCTTCATGGAAAGGAGGGTGCCATTGCCCCGTTAGTCAGCCACATTTCAGAGTTCCCTGTTCACGGTTACCGTAGCGGCTCACGACACCGTACTACAGGGCAGTCCCTTACTTGTGCTGCTCCATGGAAAGGAGGGTGCCATTGCCCCGTTAGTCAGCCACATTTCAGAGTTCCCTGTTTACAGTTACCGTAGCGGCTCACGACACCGTACTACAGGGCAGTCCCTTATTTACAGAGGTGTTATACATACATGAAAATTTATAATATAATGCACTAGCGCGCCATCTGTTATCAAAATTCGAAACTATTTTAAACTGATGAGCCAGGCTCTCCCATTAATTTTTCTGTTGCAGTAAGGGCAGTAGAAAATGTTTAATTTCAAAAATAATCTTACGGGTTTAAAATACCTTCGAATTTCGACACATGAAAATCTTGTTATATTATAAAAACATATATTATACACCAATATGGGGTTATTGGTGTAAATTACCATATATACATCAAGAGTAATTTTGGAAAGAAACAGTAAACTAAAATATAATAAATTAAGATTTACAGATTTTGAATATAACTTTGAGTCAGAACAGTAAGCTAATTCTATATCGAATAATAACGTTAAGAGAATTTCAAAATTTATAAATTTTTTGTTTAATTTAATTAATATATATATAATACCATTAAGGATTTATTTTATGTATTTTCAGTTGAATTTAGCATATGAGGTTTGTTTTTTATATACATAATAAATAGAAGGATATAATAAGATAAAAAAAAAAGAAGAAAAAAACTCCAGCATAGCTTCGGCTGTTACGCGTCATGTGCTGGGTAGGAATATATATATACTATATATTGTAGCGTTATTTGTTGTATTGTTTTACATAATTAAGTTTTATATTTTGTTTGTGTTTGTTTTGTATATATTGAATTAATGATTGCTATATATATATATATTCGTGTATTCTTTGATTTGAGTAGTCTGCTCGTTGGCAGCAATAAACGTTTATCGTTCGATTTATCTTCGCCTGTTGCTTGCAATTCTTACCGTGACAAGTGGTGGAGAAGCTGGGTACCGATACCATCACGGATACCTCTGTCAGAAGAAGCCGTCGCCTAGAAGGCCTAGAGCCACGTTTTGATATCGACGAAAAGAATAAGCCAATCAGAAAAATGTCAATATCGGCTGGAGTTAACACGGGTGTTAAAAAAAAAAAAAATACTTGCAAACATTTGACAAGAAACCCAACTGTGTTTAGCGGCAATGGAACGGAGGATTGTGGCAAATGGATGAAGGATTACGAACGTATTGCGAGATCTAACTGCTGGGATGCCACGATGAAATTGGCGAACGCACCATTCTTTTCGGAGGGGACCGCTGGCCAATGGTATGATAACAACGAAGAAGGAATGGATTCGTGGGATATGTTTAAGGAGATGTTAAGCCGGACATTCGACAATAGCGGTGTCCTTCTCAGACGCGCTAAGGACAACCTTCAGAGTCGAGCTCAGAAGAGTACAGAATCCTGTGAATCCTATATCCAAGACGTTCTGAGCTTGTGTAGGCAGGTGAATCCCGATATGAGTAAAGAAGAGAAAGTGGCACATCTAATGAAAGGTGTTGTAGAAGATGTCTATCAGGTCATCTTGATAAAGGGAATTGATACTGTTGAAGCCTTTGTCGATTGGTGCCGAAAAGTGGAGGCTTGCAAGCAGCGACGCATCGGGAAACCAAGGTTTGAGCGACTCCCTAACGTCGCAAGTATAGAGCAACCAAACTCCTCGTCTCTGGAAGATCTGATTCGACGAATCGTGAGAGAAGAAATTAAAAGTGCCCTACATTCCGAGTCTATAGTGCCGGAGGTGAACTCCCTGAAGAAAATTATTCATGAAGAGGTTGAGAGAAATCTGACCCCAATTGCGGAGCAGGGTCCATACTACCGAGAACAACGCCGCCAATTTGAAGGACCGGCGAAACCACCCCGTATTACCAGCAGCAAAGTCCTACAAGGCTGACAACTGCCCGAAGAAAGACTGACGAATGGAGGACGGTGGATAATATTCCCGTTTGTTTCCAATGCGGACGCCCGGGTCACGTCGCCAGGTACTGCCGAGAGCGGCGAGGGATGGTGGATCGACAGCCACCGGGGAGATACCACCCTGTCCAGAACGGCCCGCGAACGATCTATAATAGCAATGAAACCCCAGGCCGCGCAAGTTATCGAAGCCCGTCGCCCTATCCAGGTCGTGGCCGATCCCCAGCTGAACGTCGCCCCTCGATATCGCCAAGCCGACGATCTGGCCGATCACCTTATCGTGAGGAAAACTAGAGCAAGCGCCCTTCGCTGGAGGTAAGGTCGCTGAGGAGATTATAAACCCTCCGCCGCTCATAGCCGCTAAACTATCACAGAATATAGTTGACGTTACTATTGACGATAAAACTTTTCCTGCCCTTGTCGACAGCGGCGCTTCGTTTTCGGTTATTTCGGACCACTTTAGACAACAACACAAAAAGACTATGTTCAGTGACGCTGGCATGACACTTAGAGTTGCCGACGGAAAATATATCGTTTCCAGGGGCCGATGTACTTTACGTTTAGAAATAAACGGATTGGTACAGCCGTTTGAATTCATCGTTTTACCAAGTTGTAGCCACGACATCATTCTCGGTTGGGACTTTCTGGAGGCGTCAAGGGCAATAATCGATTGTGGTAGCGCCGAGATTCTGTTAGAAAAAGCAGAACTACCAGAGGATTCTTCGAGCATATTCCAAACTGTAGCCGCCGACAATAGCTTTATAATCCCCGCTGGATCGACCAAGCAGATAAACGTAATCAGCGAAGCTATACTCGGTGTGAGTGATGTCGTAATGGAGCCTTCGAGGATCCTCTTTCTAGAACGTGATCTGATGGTTCCCGCCTCGATCTTCGCTGTCCAGCATGGAAAAGGGAGAATTTGGATAACCAACATCGGCACATGTGATCGAACTGTCCCCAAAGGAATGTGTATTGGAGAGATACTGGTACTGGAAGAGGGTCAGCTGGCGGTCATCGGTGATGCTTCGGACACCAATCGGCAGGGGATTCTTGGACAAGAAAACTCTCCAAACATTGCCTCGATGATAAGCCCTGATCTATCCATGCTTGAAAGGACCAGGATATGTTCGATACTTGGGAGTTTCAGCGGCTTATTTGAATTTAATACGTTTCCGTCTAATCTGACGAGCACAGCCAAGCACAAGATAAATACAGAGGATCATCCCCCGATTAAACGCCGTCCATATCGAGTGTCGCAGGTCGAACGTCAAACCATTCAGAATGAGGTCGACAAAATGTTGAAAGGAGTTATAGTTCAGCTTTCCGAAAGTCCTTGGTCCTCTCCTGTGGTATTAGTGAAAAAGAAAAATGGTAGTTGGCGTTTCTGTGTCGATTACAGACACCTGAATAAAATCACAAAAAAGGATGTATATCCACTACCAAGGATTGACGATACACTCGATTGCTTAAGAGGGGCGAGTTATTATTCTTCCATGGACCTCCGTTCTGGTTACTGGCAGATTGAGGTGGATGAGGCAGATCGCGAGAAGACCGCCTTCATTACACCCGACGGATTGTACGAGTTCAAAGTTATGCCTTTCGGGTTGTGTAACGCCCCAGCGACATTTGAAAGAATGATGGATACCTTGCTGAGGGGGTTTGAAGTGGTCAATGTGTCTTTGCTATCTGGACGATATTATTGTGTTTTCACCCACTTTTGACGAACATGTTCGACGCCTTGAATTAGTTCTCAGGTGTCTCTCAAAGGCTGGACTTGTGTTAAATCCAGACAAGTGCTTGTTCGGAACAAAACGACTAAGCATTTTTGGGCATCTGGTGGATGGAGAGGGCGTGCACCCCGACCCGGGTAAAGTTGATGCTATGTCCAAATTCCCTACTCCCAAATCCCTCACTGATGTAAGAAGTTTCATTGGAATGTGCTCATATTATCGTCGTTTCATTAAGAATTTTGCTCAAAAAGCTGAACCACTACACAGGTTGTTGAGAAAGGACACCAGATTCAAATGGGGACCAGATCAACGGCAGGCCTATGAATCCTTGAAGTTGGCACTCGCGTCGGAACCCGTCTTGGCCCACTTTGACGAAAAGTATGCGACCGAACTGCACACCGACGCCAGTGGGTTTGGAATTGGTGCGGTTTTGGTCCAGGTCCAGGGAGGAAGTGAAAAACCGATTGGATATGCATCAAGAACACTGTCAACAGCTGAAAAAAATTATTCAACAACGGAGCGGGAGTGTCTTGCCGCGATTTGGGCGATCGGCAAGTTCCGTCCATACCTATTTGGGCGCTCGTTTACAATTGTGACGGATCATCACTCGCTCTGTTGGCTTTCGGGCCTGAAGGACCCATGGGGAAGACTGGCCAGGTGGGCCTTAAGACTTCAGGAGTACAATGTGAACGTGGTATATAAAAACGGCAGAAAACATCAAGATGCCGATTGTCTCTCACGCAATCCAATCGAAGCGAATAACCCAGGGGAATCCGAAGATGACATACCAACATTAGCTGCTTTAACTGATATCGTCGCGGAACAGCGGAACGATCCGGTAATTGTGAGAATATCGGAGGAATGTTTGAAGAACGATTAAAACCGCTTCAAAATAATCAATGGAGCTCTTTACAAGCGGAATTTCGACCCAGTGGGGCAACCGTGGCTATTGGTGATCCCCAGGCATTTGCGCCCTGACGTCCTCAGAAGTCTCCACGATAATCCAACTGCCGGTCATTTAGAATTGGCTAAAACCCACGATAGAATTAGGAGGAAGTATTTTTGGCCAGGTCTTCTGAGGAGCATAAGAAAATATGTCGGTCACTGTAGGGAGTGCCAGCGTCGTAAACATGCTCCCTTGCGACCGCCCGGGTTGCTGCAACCGATACCACCCACCTCTGTTCCGTTCCAAAGAGTCGGAATTGATCTCCTCGGAAGATTCCCAATATCCCATTTAGGAAATAAATGGATAATAGTTTGCACAGACTATCTGACGCGATACGCTATCACCCGAGCCTTACCATCGGCAGACGCTCAGCAAGTGGCCAAGTTCGTCCTGGAGGACGTAGTGCTTAAACATGGAGCACCACGAGAAATAATTACTGACCGGGGTAGGGTTTTTCAGTCTAAACTAATATCCGAGCTGACGGGACTTTGCTCTTCGGCTCAGAGATTTACCACGGCGTACCATCCTCAGACGAATGGTCTCACTGAGAGACTTAATGAAACCCTGGCCGACATGATGTCAATGTATGTGGACGTCGAACAAAAGGAATGGGACGTTATTCTTCCGTTCATCACATTTGCTTACAATACGGCGAAGCAGGACACCACCGGATTCACCCCATTCAGCCTCATCCATGGACGAGAAGCTGAAACTATGTTGGATACATTGTTTCCTCTTTTAAAAGATGAAGATCAAGAGGACTATAATCGAGAGATAGTGACCCGAGCAGAGGAGACGCGACAATTGGCTCGGCTACATACACTGAGAGCGCAAGAGGGCAATAAACGACTCTACGACGCCAAACATCGAGAAGTGAGCTATCAGCCAGGCGATAAAGTATGGATATTTATACCCGTTCGGAAAATAGGGATATCCGAAAAATTAATAAAACGATATTTCGGCCCTTATAGGGTGACGAGACGCATTTCAGAGGTGACGTACGAAGTCGAAAGTCTAGACACTACTAACCGCCGTCGTAAGCCAAAGTAAATTGTGCACGTAGTGAGAATGAAGAACTACCGTGACCCGGACGAACAACTGGACCTACCCGAGGATGAGCCTGCCGTCTGACAGCGAGGACGCTGTCCTTTTGGAGAGGAGGGCATTGTAGCATAATTGTTGTATTGTTTTACATAATTAAGTTTTAGATTTTGTTTGTGTTTGTTTTGCATATATTGAATTAATGATTGCTATATATATATATTCGTGTATTTTTTATTTGAGTAGTCTGCTCGTTGGCAGCAATAAACGTTTATCGTTCGATTTATCTTCGCCTGTTGCTTGCAATTCTTACCGTGACAATATTTTTAAAAAATGAGTGATTTTCTGCTTGATTTTGATTATCTTGAGTATTACGCTATGGTAATGCAGTCGTGATTAATAATAATAAAAATGGTTTTGATCAGTAATTGCTTTAATTGAGCTAAGGAATATATAAAAGACATAATTTGCCTGGCTTAAGGCGTAAGAATAAGGAAAAACAAAATATTATTTGCATAATGTACAAAGGTTTTGTGCCGGCCAATGGGATAAAACAACAACGAGTTTTATAGGGGAAGAGTGACCTCTGGCGGTCGATTTATCAGTATTTGTATCTATGAAATATATTTTTGAATAAAATAATATTTTAATATAACATTTTAAATAATACCTTTATATAACATATATATATATATAATTCATATTTTAACATTAAGAGTCAAACATGTATTCTTCAATAAATGTCTCGCATCTACTCTCTATGCAACTTTAAAAAACGGTCATCAATCAATATCTTCTGATAAATATAATGTTTACTCCACAAGTTCGTCTGCAATTTTCGGATTAGGCTTAACGAAGATGCCACCCTGTCATTTTTATAAATGACCCTTCTGCTAAGCTTTTCAGATGATTAATAATTTTGGCTTATAGTTTTTAATTAAATTTGCTTAAGTTTATTAACAAGGCCTCGAGTTCATGACATGGCGCCATTCATTTTAAAGCTACTGAAGGATCTTTCTAAATTGGAAGCTTCTTAATATTTTAGCAGACGATTCTGTCAGTCGCCGTTACAATGTAAATAAATGCTATGAATATTTAGGTAAATAACTTTATTTTTGAATGTTGTTGCACCAGGTTGCGGTTTGGCAGACTCTTCAATGTTGATTCTCTCTTCAGTCGTGTATTGCATCTTTCCAGAACATGTTTCAACCATCCTACAAGCTTAGATAAGTGGATAATGAGATAACTCCACTTTAAGTAGCCTCCAGAATAATTTATTTATTTTTCACGTCAAATTTTAGAGTTGTGAAGTCACACAGTGTACCAAAATACAAATTGTGATTTTATAATACATAATCTATTTATATTACATATTTTGTTTATTAAAATAAATATAAAATATTTCAATTTGAATTTAAAATATATGAAAATAATATCACAAATTAATATAAAATAGGTGCATTATCTATAATTCAACAATATGTATATTCTATTTCTAAATAGGAACAAGATATTTTGCCAGAATATCTATAAATCATTCCATCATTTCATTTCTTCCTCTGTGGGGTCGGTGGAAGGATGGTCTAAACCGTTGGTTTTCGACCGCTACGACCCGGGTTCGATTCCCGAATTGGGCACTTTTTTTATTAAAAAAAAAAAATGCTCCAATGGCCCCCAATTTTCGCAAAAGTTCAACCCCACCAGCGAGTGCAAGTAACCAAACGGGGCTCTGGCACATTTGTAAGTGTGAAAGTCGAACTGCTTTTTACAAGGCGGAAGTACGGGGACTTCGTCTGATGAAATATTGGGGGACCAAGAAGAAGAGGTCATTTTACCCTCTTTACGACCTTCTGAAAACTTCCTACATCTTTAAGCCTCGTTCTTATACGTTGTTGGACTTCTATATCTCACTATTTAGCTCAACCTTTATTCTATATCACAGCTTCGTTTATTATTTCCAGTTTGTACAGAGTACATAACATATTGTAATGCAATAATTCATGTTCAACCTGCGTATAATTTAGAAAAGTAGTAATAAAGGGTAAGTATAAATTGTACATAATAGATATCGATTAATATATACTATTGTGAAATCTTTTAAAAGTTATTATATTATTTTTATATTTATTTTTGTTTATAATTTCTTAATATAAATATGTATATCATAATTGTATTTCAAAGATTATAGTCTTTGTGAGTTGAATATTTATTTTTGACTCGTGCTTTGGATGTTGTACAAAATTTCGAATATCGCGTGAGAACGCCCTTAGAGCCTTAGAATAATTTTTAACGCCTTGCTATATGTTTTGATTTTTGTTTGCTCCTGACGAGGACAAAAGCTTTTTGTCGAAACGTCGAGGTAATAAAAAGATTTATACTGGCCGAAGTATCTTTTTTAAAGAAATGCGTATAATTAGTTACTGAGGTGTTTCTATTATATAACACGTTTTTCGTCATGCAATCTTGTTATATTACACCAATATGGGGTTGTTTGGATCCAATAAATACATATATAATGAAAGGATTTAAAAACACGAATGTTTCTTTTATATACAATAAAAACTTCTACTTTCCTTACTGCGATGAAAAAATATATTGGGAGGGCTTGGCTCATCAGTGGTGAACCCTCCCAGCGGTGTCGCCAATTTAACGGGTTCACCACTGATGAGCGAAGCCCTCCCAATATTTTTTTCATCGCAGTAAGGACAGTAGAAGTCTGCATTGTATATAAAATAAACATTCGTGCTTTTAAATCCTCTCTTTATATATATTGTTGCATCATGACTAATTAACCTATTTTAATTTAATTTGTAATATTATTTTTCATATATTTTAAATTCAAATTTATATTTTATATTTATTTATTTTATTATACAGAATATATATATTATAAACAGATTTATGTATTATAGAATCACCATTTGTATTTAGGTACACTGTGTGACTTCACTGCTCTCTTTGATGTGAGAAATAAATTCTGGAGGCTACTTAAAGTTATCTCATTATTCCCTTATATAAATTTGTAGGATGGTTGAAACACGGTAAGATACAAGACCCGGTACAAGAGAGGATCAAGGTTGAAGAGTCTGCCAAGCCGCAACCTGGTGCAACAATATATAGATTGCGTGTTATTGCTTTGTGTAAATTAATAAATATTATATCTAAAAGTAAATATTTCGCATTAATGTTTCCCGTTGAAGACCTCGAAAATTCGTCGTTAAAGTTATCAAAAGAAACTTTACTAAAGGATTTATTTTTAGAGAGAATACAATTTATATTTAAAAATACACTCCAGAGATACCGCAAAATAATAAACTTTCAAAATTATCCAATAACATCACAATGGGTTTATGATATTGTAGCGTAGAAATCAAATCTTTGTATATCTGGAGATGTGAAAGTATTTATTGATGACGTCACGGCGACTAGTCGACAAATATTAACAAATTAACCACCACTATCTACAGCTAGGGAATCTTGAACAAGCAAGCAAAGAAATATTTTTAAGATGACTTTACAAATACAGAGTAATATATATTTATATAATCTGTTGAATATTTTCATTGAATAATATTATATTGAATAATAAATTATTTCTTCGCCACAATATAGAGAAAGAAGGAAAGAGAACAATTTATATTTCTGAAAATATAAATAAATCTTTAATTAAAAAGACATATATTGGTTCAAAATATCATTTATTTTACCAATATTTCAGTTGGCTGAACGCCAATCTTTATCAAGGTATTATAACATATTTAATGTGTGTCAACAACAAACTCAGCGCCACATAGCGTCAACAGAATTAATTTAAAAAAATACCTTTTGCTTATAAAACTTAATTCTATTGACGTTATGTGGCGCTGAGTTTGTTGTTGACACACATTAATATGTTATAATACCTTGATAAAGGTTGGCGTTCAGCCAACTGAAATATTGGTAAAATAAATGATATTTTGATCCAATATATGCCTTTCTATTTAAATATTTATTTGTGGATTGCTCTATTTTCAAAAGGATATATAAATGTTAAAACATAGCGTATAAATACAATCTTTTGTTGTTGTTTTCGTGTCCAATGAAGAGCCTCAGATGTCTCCATACATCTCTATCACAGCAATGTCCTCTATCTTGGGTGTGTAAAGCTGCTGTTCTGGGTCCATGCCAATTTTCTGTTGTCGTCGTGTCCAATGAAGAGCCTCAGATGTCTCCATACATCTCTATCACAGCAATGTCCTCTATCTTGGGTGGGTAAAGCTGCTGCTCTGGGTCCATGTCAATATACTGCAAGGCTGCGGCCATTTCTGGACATGATAATATGTGGGTAGGTTTTAGTTCCACACCAGGACAGTCAATGGTCCCCCCTGGACCCTTGGAATATTTCACCAAATTGTGGTTCGTTTCCAAGGTGACTAACGTGCCAACGGCACCCATTTTCTAATGAATAGCAAAACCGATATCTCCGATACAATCATTTGAACAGAAACTAAGAAAACACAAATATTATTTTCAAAAATTAAAATTTATATAAAACAAAAATGAAGAGAAAAATATTTAGGAGAAAAACACCCGAAGAATAATAAGAGGAAAAACATTACTTTTTATATGTCCACAATATATTCCCAACAAACAATAAGATAAATATTTATTTATATATACACCATATATATAATATTATTAATAAACGCAAGCACAACAATACCAAGAAACAATAAATAAAAGAAAATACCTCTACAACATAAAGAAAAGAGAAAATACACCAATATAATATAGAATGTTTAACACGTAACAATATATTTCTAAGAAAGAGGGAAGGAAACAATACACCTCTATAGCAATATATATGCAAAAGAAAGAAAATGGAGCGAACAATGCAGCAGCAAATTGACTTGAGCGGTGAAGATGTCGGCAGACGAAGAAAAGAAGATCTGCGATTATAGGGTTAGATTGCTGGTTGGTCATTCATCATCTTTACAGCCATCGTCTGATTCTCACTTTTCTTTTGCTTAATAATAAAATCGTTTATTTGGCATTTTACCTCATGTAACTTATTCCACCCAATATATATTTACTTTATTTATCATAATTTATATCTTATATTCCGAGTGAAGAGAATAAAAAAGGTAATAAATTATTAAGTAATGTTTAGATTATTGAATACAAATTTTACTTACAAAAGAATAGAAGAATGAAATATAAATTATCAGCAAATATGCTTATTTTATTTTAAACAAATTTAACTATATAATATTTTATTTTTGGCTAATGAGTTATTTAAAAAAAACACATTTAACCAATCCAAAAGAAAAAACAAAACTATATTAACAACAGAACAAAAATAATAATTAAAAATCTTTTTGTTTTTTGGTCAAATTAAAAAATATATATTTATATATTATAAAAAAATAAATTGAATATATAACATATATATATATTTACCGCATTTTATAGCTTTTATTTATATTTTATTTCATTTTTTCATATATTCGAATTTTATTTAGAAATAATTTATATAGAATATAATATTTTTATATTATAAATATACTTGACCTTCATGTAATAGTTATATAAAATATATATGCGCGTGTAAATTTGTGTAAATTTATTTGTATAAAATTTTAACGATAGATGACAATTAAATTTATAAATTTAATTTACTCATATAGATTTTTTTATGAAACCATATTTCCGGAAGAGCTTTGCTCGATGCAATACCTTGAAATTATATGTATGTACCTCTTCAGACCTATAAGCATATGTCCATAGGTTCACTAAATATCCCTAAGCTGCCTTCCATAGAAAATACAGGGAATATTCCAAACCAATCCAATACAATAGTAGAGCGGTCTAGAGATTAATTTGGTAAAACCGCTGAGAAGGTTCACTATTGATGAGCCAAACCCTCTCATTCAATAATTTATATCATTGCAGTAAGGTCTGTAGAGATTATATTTGAAGAGACACATTTCCATTAAATGTATTTTTACAAAATTTTATATATATGTTGTAATATATTTAAATATGCATTTGATATCCTCCCATATGTAATATAGTGTAACAACCAAAACTGTAGACACAATACAACTCGCCAGTTTTGCCATCATGTAATACAAAACGGAATAATAAAATTTGATTGAGTGACAGCCGGCACCCAGACAGGAGAAAGGTCTCCGATTACACCGTCGGTCCGAAAAACAGTCGGATTACAGACAGTTCCTCTCTGGCTCTAGAATAGATCGAACGGCGCTGGCTTCTCTCTCTCTCTGTGGTGACATCCAACATGTCTCGTCCTTTTACGCTATCCCTCTGACGCCTCAAACCACTCTAACCATTGAGGCCACCACATCTAACCAACCTACCTACCACGACACTCAGGAGACAACCAAATAAACACATCACCACAGACAGGATCACCTGCCGAAGAAGATCCCGCAAGACATGGAAACCAAGACGAGGAGTGGCGTAAACCCGGTGAGAAGTTTCCCATCTTAGGACTGACCACGATACAGTACTCAAGGTGACATCACAAAATATACCCATATCTTGGTTTCTCAAGAGGCCACTGGGACCAAAAACTACTCCACGCTTGACGAGCGCAAACAGCGCGAAACGCGTTCGCGGATGGCTTTTCTTGATTTATCAAGAAATTGGGTTGGCCAAATATCAGGGAACAGGTTAAATAAATGTTTAGTTTATTTCTGTTTCACCAGATGGCGCTCTGCCTTCTGTAAAGAACATGTGCTCATGGTTAGGATATGACTTTTTATTTTTAATATATTATTACAACAACAACAACAAAAAGCCTTTATTTAGGGCCTCTCGCCCTATACAGGATTCGCCAGTTCACAATTGATGGGGAGAACACTGTGTGGCCTTTTTCCGGGATATAGTCTTGTGGAATCCAAATATCGCCATCGCTATATACCTATTCTTTGATATTTCATTAATTAGTGCCGGAAATGAAGGACAAAGTTGCCCCGTTTTATCATTTAGTTTTCGTCTTTCCTCAGACAGAGCAGCACAGTCAAATAAGTAGTGCAACATCTCCGTTGTTATTCCTGATCCACATAAAGTGCATTTCAGGTCTTCACGCCTCAATAAAATCAGATGGTGTTCTCTGAAAAATATTGAAAGGGTTCTAAATTGTGCGATTAATCTGATGACAGGAAAAGGGAGTTCACTTAAGAAATATTCTTCGGTGGTAAACGTTGTATATATATCTCTATAGTGGGAATATAACTTTGATTGGGTTATTCTTGTTAAGTCATTTTGTATTATTAGCTCTATCGCAGTTCTTAATATTCCTGGGATAGCATTCCTTAGTGAATCAGGATCATTACAATAAGTAAGCCACGAGGATCCGTTATTATTGAGTAAATTGCTTAATTGTTTTATAAACCCGATGGGCGCACCTGTAGCACAGGATATTTGCCTCAATCTATTTAAACTTATTCGAGGCAATCTATTTGTATCCATACTCAGCACCCTCAGCCAATATTTCGAGGTCAATTTCAGAGCTGTTATTATTAATGAGACGCGGCCTGTTTCTGGTCTTATTATGTATCCTGGTGTATATCTAGGCAAATTCAAGAACCTACGAATAAATGTATCTTGTATATGGTCTAATAAATCTTTAAACTCTGTTGCCCAAATTGGAGCAGCATACATCAAAACAGCCATCACAATAGAATTAAACAGTTTCATTGCAGAGTTTAATAAATTAATTTTTGATTTTGCCAATATTGGGGTTGTAGCATTTATTGCCGCGAGTGCCTTTCCTTTGAAAAAGTTTGCGGCTTGAGTGGTTTTAGTTGTACTGACCAGAGGGTATCCCAAGTAATTATATCTTCTTTTTACCATTAGAGGTTTACCATTCCAGTACCATCTATCTTCTCTTGAGGGTTTACCACCATTGCGGAATACCATAACCTTCGATTTGGACTCGTTCAGTGTCATATAGTTCTCACCAAGATATTCTTTCAATATATTAATCTTTTTTGGAGGTTTATCCTCGACTCCCCTATAATAGCAATATCATCTGCATACATCAGCAGGTGAACATCACCAAATTAATATATTATTATATATATAATATTATATAACATAAAAAACAAATATTTAATTTTTAAAAACATGTATTTGATTTTCATCTTTGACTTTTCTTTTATTTTTGACCATAGATTTAGAATACTTTGATATTTGTTGTAAATATGTAAAATTAACCTACCTTTTTTTAAACTCATTTCATAAATTCTATATTACTGTGAAAAATAATTCTTTCGATTAATACATGTAAATTTGTAAATATTTAATTCTAAGTTCTATTTGGTTGTTGTTTTGTTTGTTTCCTCTGTATTAGGCGCAAATGTTTCAATATTGCGTCTGGTTGAATAATAAATAAATAAATAAGGTGGTTTTCCGAAGCTGTTTCGTCTTATACTCCAGTTCAGTACACCATCAACCATTTAACACAACGATGGAATTTAGCAATAGAATTAGAAGCAGACGACTGTCTATTTATTGAATCTACAGATCTCCATAATCTACTTAAGACACCAAGAATATGTGATAGAAGCTGGTTCATCCTATGCTACAGTTCAAGCTACCACCAACCTCTTACCATGACGATATATCAATAGAATTAAAAAAACAGACGACTACCTATTTATCGAATTTATATAATCTACAGACATCTATAATCTACTTAAAACATCAAGAATATGTGATAGAAGCTGGTTCATCCTATGCTACAGTTCAGGCTACCACCAACCATTTAACATGACGAAATATGAATAGAATTAAAAACAGACGACTACCTATTTATCGAATCTACAGACGTCAATAATCTACTTAAAACATCAAGAATGTGTGATAGAAGCTGGTTCATCCTACGCTCCAGTTCAGGCCATCACCAAACATTTAACATGACGATATATGAATAGAATTAGAAAACAGACGACTGCCTATTTATCGAATTTATCGAATCTACAGACATATATAATCTACTTAAAACATCAAGAACATTTGATAGAAGCTGGGTCGTCCTATGCTACAGTTCAACGACCAACAACCGCTTAACATGAGGATGAAATTTATCAATAGAATTTGAAGCAGACGACTGCCTATTTAAATAATCTAGAGACATCTATAATCTACTTAAGACATCAAGAAGATGTGAGAGATAAGTGAATGGATGTTCTTGTTGGAGGTAGTTATGATTAATCATATTAACCTCTACTGTAATTCTTCAATAATAAGTTTGCGGGGAAAATAATTCAATTTAAGATTGATACATTTATTGAGATGCCCCAGAATTAGAAGATTGGGGAACTTCAAAGGGTCGTAAACTAACAGGATTTGTAAGTTAATATAGAATTGGTTGGAGTTTCTTCATCTATTTGCCTCTCAACTTCGTCTGTTTTTTTTTAATTCGATGCCACTATTGGCTGGGGTACTCATTAGCATTGGAGGTCTCTGATTGGATTAGGCCAGTTCCCGGTTTAATTGAGTTACGGCCTGTCCGACCATCGATTCGAATACATTCGCAGCTTTTTTGGCTGAAGATATCTTCCTTTGGATGGGAGAATGGCCATTACACTTTGGAAAAGGAATGGATAATTTTGAAGTGTATTCTTGTATGATATTGATCACCAAGACCAAACACTTGAGAACTTCTAATATACATATTAAAATTAAAGATATTTCGGTCAGTATAAATATTTTTATTATCTCGATGTTTCGACAAAATTATTTTGTTCTAGTATGCATGTATACACCAACTTCAAACTACTTAGTTTAAACGTTTCTTAACAACGGTTTACTGAATCACCACAGTCAGGTAAATTTACAAGAGTAAACTGGAAGAAAGAGGCTGCATGGCCGTCATTCATAGTTCTTTAAATTAAAGATTTCTCTTCACAATTCATTCTTTCATACTTCATCCCTAAGGTTAGAAATAATCGTTATTTCTCCTTAAAATAAATTTCGATTTTTCGTTCAAAAGAAACACATGCGAGATAATTTTCAAATGTCGTTCTACAATCAAAATCCGCATTATATTGTATTATAAATCTTTTTATTATCTCGATGTTTCGACAAAAATCTTTTGTTCTCGTCAAAAGCACAAATTAAAACATTTGACAATAATTGTTTTAACAAATGTTTTAATTTTTGTTCGATATTGACGAAAACAAAAGATTCTTTTCGAAATGTTGAAATAATAAAAAGATTTACTGGCCGAAGTATCTTTAACTCCAAGAACTATGAATGCCGGCCAGGCAACTTCTATTTTCTAGTCTACAGTTCAAAATAAACTTGACTGTAGGACTTCAGTAAATCGTTGTTAAGAAACCTTTAAACTAAACATTTTGAAGTTGGTGTATATTTCTTTCAGGACTATTTCTTTGAGAGAGACTCCTATAGGACAAATTATTAATTTAATGAAATAAAATTTAATTGCCATCTATCGTTAAAAATTTACACAAATAAATTTACTGGCAATGCGTTTCTTTTAAATATCATCAAATATTATCTCTACAGACCTTACTGCAATGATACTGCAAGAGGGTTCACTACTGATGAGCCAAGCCCTCTCATTCAATAACTCGTATCATTATAGAGATTAATTTGGCGAAACCGCTGAGAGGGTTCACTACTGATGAGCCAAGCCCTCTCATTCAATAACTCATATCATTGCAGTAAGGTCTGTAGAGATAATATTTGATGATATTTAAAAGAAACGCATTGCCAGTAAATTTATTTGTCTAAAATTTTAATTTAATGAAAATGAACATGAAAATTGTTGAATAATTCATGGATTCGTAGAGAAAGAGAAAGATACTTTATTACTTAAAGATATAAAACTATAAAAGAAGGACAAATTATATGTACATCAGCAGCTGGCCTGTCCTATCCAATAACCGCTAGCCAACTAACAATCCAACAAGGCCGCGATATATAGGTAGAGATGTCAATTTGCATAGACAATACTGAAACTATGCAAATATCTGCATATCAAATATCGTAGAAATATCTGCAATTGTCAATTTCAACAAAAATGATTCTCAATTTACCAATTATTTTATTTTGAAAGCGCCATATCCCGCAAGGGATACTTGCGCCAAACAAGGAGAAAAGTTTATTTACATAAGTTATTTACATTATTCAACGCATGAAAACATTAGAGATCCAGATTTTGTAGAAAGTTTAGAATGTATTTACAAAATGTGAATTGAACTTTAAATATGATTTTTTATCGGAAATCAAATCGTTAAGTTCACAAACAACTAGTTCATTCTTCATTCTATAATCTTGAATCTTCAGAAGGATTATTTATTGTACATAGATGATGATAAAATTCTTTATAAATGTTTTAAAGATTTTTTTGTTGAAACCTTGAGAAAATAAAACTTTAACTTGCCGAAGTGTATATTTCTTAAGAAGTATGAAATCCAGCCAGGCAACCTTCAAGATATATGTACTTAGATGAATAAATAAAGAGCCATATTGGAAAGTGTGTTTTTTAATATTCAAAGTGATATTTTATTTAAAAAATGACTTTCCAGGGGAGAGTCAGGCTGCAGGCCTATTTAGCCCCTGGTCCAATCCATCACTCAGAGAGACAAACTGCCTGGCACTCCTGGATCACTTACTCCAAGTCTTCCCATCAACAACGGCTTTTCTCTTCTTCCCATTTCATCAAACTCTTCACCAGCACGTCTACCATCAACAATAGTCATTTCTTTTATATTAATCAATCTTTAATTAAAAAGACATATATTAGATCAAAATATCATTTATTTTACCAATATTTCAGTTGGCTGAACGCCAACCTTTATCAAGGTATTATAACATATTAATGTGTGTCAACAACAAACTCAGCGCCACATAGCGTCAATAGAATTAAGTTTTTAAAAAATATTTTGTTATATTCAATGGGGAGAAAAATAAAATTGATATTTTAATATATATATTGATACATAAAATTTTTCCCCATTGAATATAACAAAATATTTTTAAAAACTTAATTCTATTGACGTTATGTGGCGCTGAGTTTGTTGTTGACACACATTAATATGTTATAACACCTTGATAAAGGTTGGCGTTCAGCCAACTGAAATATTGGTGAAATAAATTATATTCTGATATCCAATATATGTCTTTTTAATTAAATATTTATTTATGGATTGCTCTATTTTCAGAATTAATCAATTTGTAAGTGAATTCAAAATGTACTAATTATTATAAACTAATATTAAAGTGAAAAAATAGTAAAAATATGATATTGGACTGAGATAAAGAGCATAAATTAAGAAAGAAAAAAAGGCATCTCCTTATTGTGCAAATGAAAGTTACTGATTGTTTGAAACTTTCAGTTGCACGATAAGGAGATGCCTTTCTTTCTTAAAATTAAATTGATAAATATTTAATTCATAATTTAGAACAAAATATAAAAGACTAATTTCGGAAATTACTAATTGATAAATGGATAAAGGGTGTGTTCGTCTCAATGGAAAACTATCCAAGTAGTCTTGCCAATCTGGGACCACTATTGATACGTGCTGTAAATATCTCAAAATTATTATTATCATATTTAACTTTTCATAGAATTTTATTCCAATAATCATCATCACTTAGCATTGTTTACACGAGGACTTTGAAAAATGGCAGACGTTGGTTAAAAATAAAAAACTAACGATACATACATTCTTGATTATTTATTTCCTTTACATTAAAAATAGCTAAAAAAGAAAAACTTACATACATCCGCAACATACTTGGCGCAGTCGAAAAGGATACGAAAGAAAATTAAAAAGGTAAATTTTTAATCAAAAGATTATATATTTCAAATTTAAATAACTCATTTAGAAACATCTTTATTTTTATAATGGCAAATATACATAGATTTGAAAAATATTCTGGCAGTAAGAATAATATAAAAATTGAAAGTTGGATTAAGTTGTATGAAGTAGAAAATTTAAAAGCAAACGATGAAGAAAAAATACAATCTTATCTACTATTTAGCAGATGAAGCCTTAGAATTTTTGCTGATGAAATTCTTACAAATGCACATATAAAAAAATGGGAAACTGTAAAAGATAAACTCATTGCCAGATTTAAGCCTTGCACATATAGTCCCATTGTATTAGCATCTAGCAGAAAGCTCCTTGCAAGTGAAACTGTGGAGACTTATTTTAAAGAAAAAATGGACTTACTAAATCAAACATCCTTGAAAAAGGAAGAGAAAATACAGCTACTAACAGATGGGCTACCTTTGAATTGGAGGGATGTGTTTGCAGCAGCACAACCTGTAGATCCAACCAAATGGATACAAGTTGCACTTTCTGTTGAGCATAACAGGCAACAAAGTAAGCTAAGAAATTTGTTTGAACCCAAAGTATGCACTCTATCTCAACAGGAAAGATCAGCTTCAAATTGCCCATTTTTCTGCCCAATTTGCATGAAGAAAAGAATTAAAGTGAAACATTGGTTGAATGAATGTCCTGATTATGACCCAAATTATAAAACAGAAAGATCATCTAAAAATATACAACCAAAACAATTCATTGCAACAGTCACCGAATCAACCACAAGTAATGAAACAAACAAAGTAACTTGCTTATCAACTAACAATCCTCCTAATAAATTGATAGACTTTAAAATTTGTGTCAACAAACATCCTTTACAAGCCTTCATGGACACTGGTGCTACCATATCTTTAATAAGTCAAAATTTAATAAAAGGTTTGAATTTACATCCTTTAATAGATTCTCCCATGCAAATTCAACAAGCTAACTCATTAACCAAAACTTTGGGATATGTTCATGTAAATTTGCAAATTCATAATAAAACTAGAAAGGTCAAACTTCATGTAATACCTAATTTAAAATTCCAGCTACTCATTGGCTTGGATATTGCAGAAGACTTTGAACTTATTGTTGACACTGAAGATAAAACAGTCTACACTAAGCAATCAGCAGAAATGGCACTTGTTTGCACAACCTGTAATCAGTTGCAACAACAACAACAACAAAACCAGATCCAACAGCAACAACAACAGAACCAGATTCAACAACAACAACAGCAGCAACAACAGAACCAGCTCCAACAACAGCAACAACACCAGATGCAACAGCAGCAGAGACAACAACATCAAAGACAGGCAGATCTCAGCTTGATTGAAGACCCTCAAGATCATCAAAACACAGTGATGGTCAAGAAGAGAGGACTACTCAGGGCTGTGGTGCCTGCTTCTTTTAAAGAACATGTTCTGAAGGAATAGCATGATAACATGAGTCACCCATCCATGAACAAGACAGTCAAATTAATAGTTCCTTTATTTTGGTGGTCAGACATGGTACAGGAAATTAAATCTTATGTGAGATCATGCAAGACATGTCAACTGACTAAATCATCTAACCAACCAACTCTAGGACAACTAATAATTCCAGACACAGAACTACAACCAGCTCAAGTAATAAGTGCTGATACAATAGTTATGGGAACAGCAGCTGAAAAGACAAAACACAAGTACATCCAAGTGTTCATTGATCATCTTACAAGATATGTTTGGGCATTTCCCACTATCAAAAACACAGCTCAAGCAACGCTACAATGTTTCAACAGAATCCTTCAAGTCTCGCTACCCATAAAACATATTATCACTGGCAATGGAAAGAACTTTAATTCCAAGGAATTCAAAAGGTGTTTGAAAGTTCATAACATCAAACAAACTTTCACCACACCATACCACCCCCAGAGTAATGGAATGTGCGAAAAGGTTAACGGAACAATCATGACCAAGTTAAGAGCGGCCTTGCTTGATAAACCGAAAGTGAAATGGAGCACACTTTTGCCCAAGGTCATTACTGACTACAACAACACCCCTCATGACGTAACAGGTTTTCCGCCATCTTTTCTACTTTTTGGTTACAATGTGCAGCCACAATTTGCTGATAACCCCTCAACCTCGGTAGAAGATGCTAGAAAACTGGCTATAAAAAGAACTCAACATCATCGTGAGATTTCTAAAAGAAGACATGATTCAAGACATCCCGACATTGAATTTAAAGTTGGAGATCTCGTTCTTAAAAAAATTCCCTACAATGATCCGAGGCTAATTAAAACAGCTCCCAAATACGAAGGACCACTCCAAGTTTTGAGAAGATTGTCTAAAGTGACTTACGAACTCTCTACAACGGATCAAGACAACCCACCAAGAAATCCCACAGGAGATCCTATAAAGGCTCACATCTCTCAATTAAAGTCATTTATTCTCCGTGAATAAATGCATCAAAGCGGGGGTAAATGATACGTGCTGTAAATATCTCAAAATTATTATTATCATATTTAACTTTTCATAGAATTTTATTCCAATAATCATCATCACTTAGCATTGTTTACACGAGGACTTTGAAAAATGGCAGACGTTGGTTAAAAATAAAAAACTAACGATACATACATTCTTGATTATTTATTTCCTTTACATTAAAAATAGCTAAAAAAGAAAAACTTACATACATCCGCAACACTATTATACAAGGTTATTCCAAAAGTTCGTAAACATATGGTTTATATCTTGCAAGTGTTTACAAACTTTTGGGACAACCTTGGTAATATTGGTAACCTTGTGGTAAAAATTATAACAGAATTCTTATAGAAGAATGATTTAATCTCTGATGTTCTATATCAAAGGGTGGCCAAACAGCAGGTGGGCCAACCTTTGGGACAACCATGGTAATATTGGTAACCTTGTGGTAAAATTATAACAGAATTCTTATAGAAGAATGATTTAATCTCTGATGTTCTATATCAAGGGTGGCCAATCAGTAGGTGGGCCAAGTTTCAGAATTACAAGGTTGTCCTGAAGTTCGTAAACACTTGCAAAATATAGATCATTATATGTTTACGAACCTTTGGGATAACCTTGTAGAGAGTAACAATTAGCTTTTAAAATATTCGAAATTAATTATCATTTGAATTTTCATTTTTTTCTGATGAAACTGGAGAATCGGGATACTGTATTCAACTCTTCAGTTGTTTAAAGTCAGATAGGTTTTCCAAACATTTTTATCAATCAAATTAAAGCGATGAAAATTTGATTTCTAATTTAGAACAAAATATAAGACACTGAATTCATAAATTACTAATGGATAAATGGATAAAGGGTTGGTTCATCTCAATGGAAAATCTCCAAGAGTCTTGCCAGTCCAGGCCCACTATTGGTCCTCTTGTATTATAACAGATTATTTATTATTCTGTGAAAAGATTTTTAATATCGATATTTGTATTTATTTATTATTTATTGTTACAAAAGCACGAAGTCCAAAGGACTATTGTGCTGTGCTAGAATTATTTACATATATATGATTAATTATTTACACATTAGTAGTGTTTTGTAAATTATTGTACAAATAGTTCTAAACTTAACAAAGTTCTCATATGATTGAGTATATACACAAAGATAATTTGGTAATGTTTCAAAGTATTTGCATACAATTTGATTAGTCAGAGGGCAAGTTAAAAGAAGATGCTCTGGTGTTTCAACATCTAAGCGGCATTCACATGTTGGATCATTGATAACATTTAGTTTGAATAGGAAACTTAAGAAGGGTCCTTTGCCTGTTAAGAATAAAGTAGTGAATTAATCAGAAGAAATGAAATTTGGGACAGCAATTGGAAATAATTTCTTGAACAGATCATTAGATTGAGAAAGATAAAACTTAAATTTTAGATCCAGATATAGTTTATTTAATTCTTTTTGAAGGGGTTTTTTGAGTGTTTGATCTGTGAGAGAATTTGTCATATTATACTTTTTTTGTAATAATTCAAGATAATCGGACAATAAAGCAATTTTGGCTAGTATATGTGTGATGTAAGAAGATGAAGTCCTATAAGCATGAATGCATCTAATAAGAATTTGATATTGTATAGAGAATTCAACTTAGATCTTTTTGCTGCAGTGATAAAAATGCTGCAGTGTATTTTGATACACTAGAATATTTTCTCATTGTCTCTCTGTTATTTCATTAGTTTCAATTTGTTTTTACATTAAATAAATTGCCGTGTTATTCTGAGGTTTGTCTTTCCTAATAATTTACGTCAATATTGACATGGTTTGGCATCTGTAGCACTTGGATTCTTGCTATAGACGTAGTAGACTTTTGTATAAATGGCTTACATTTAGTACAGCCTAGAAAATTAACAATATACACTATTGTAAAACGACATTTGAAAATTATCCCGAATGTGTTTCTTTTCAACGAAAAATCAAAATTTATTTTAAGGAGAAATAACGATTATTTCTAACCTTAGAGATGAAGTATGAAAGGATGAATTGCGAAGAGTAATGATAAACGGAAAAATAAAAGTGTCCAGGGATGGGAATCGAACCCACAGTGTTCCGCTTACCGGGCAGATACCATGTCCACTAGGCTACCCTGGGCATATTTCTCGTTCATCATTACTCTTCACAATTCATCCTTTCATACCTCATCCCTAAGGTTAGAAATGATCGTTATTTCTCCTTAAAATAAATTTGGATTTTTCGTTCAAAAGAAACACATGCGGGATAGTTTTCAAATGTCGTTCTACAATCACAAGCCGCATTATATTATAAAATATACACTATAATACCTTTTCATATTGTAGCAAAGTATAAACTATACTTATATACATATATATTTATATTCGATTTATTTTTAATATCAACACCTGACCCACTTATCTTTTTTTTTCTATTGTTTTTCATGTGTAAAGCGTCTTTACGCAAATTTGGCCTTAAATACCCATTTCTTGATTTCTCAAGAAGCCTCTGGGACCAGAAAATATTTTTGATCGCAGTGGTTACAGCCTACTCCACGCTGACGAGCGCCAATAGCGCGAAACGCGTTCGTGGATGGCTTTTCTTGATTTATCAAGAAATTGGGTTGGCCAAATATCACGGAACAAGTTAAATAAACGTTCAGTTTATTTTTGCTCCACTAGATTGCGCTCTGCCATCTAGAAAGCAGATGAGCTCGTGGTCAGGAGAAGCCTTCTTTATTTTTGATATACATATACATATACAAATATATATTAAAAATAAAAGAGACATATCCTAACCGTTCTCGCATGAGCATTTCTAGAAGCCAGAGCGCCATCTAGTGGAACAAAAATAAACTTTACGTTCATTTAACTTGTTCCGTGATATTTGGCCAACCCAATTTCTTGATAAATCAATAAAAGTCAATCACGAACGCGTTTCGGGCTGTTGGCCCTCGTCAGCGTGGTGCAAGCTGTACCTCCATAACTAAAATTTGGTCCAAGAGTCTTCCTGAGATATCAAGAAATGGGTATTTAAGGCCAAGTTTGAATATCTTTCTAACCTAAAATTTCAAGTTGCTAATCTATCTTATCGTTTCCTTTTATTATTATGTATATTGTAGCGTATAAGGCTTCAAAACACCTACAACCTCCGCCAATAGATGGCGCTTTCGCCTGTTTCTGGTCTGGAACTGGTGTGGATATCACCGACTCTCTCGCCGACATCGCTGCTGCTACTCTTCTGGTAAGTCTCTCGTGTCCCCCCACCAGTGGCCGAGAGATACTGCCAGAGGAAAGTAGGTCAACCTGAGTGGCGGTTCTCGGAGGTCTTTGGGTGGTCTTCAGGGTAGAATTGCAGAAGGAGAGCGACAGGAGCCCGGGGTAGGTGATCCACGAAGGAGAAAGCGTCGTCGTCACAAAGAACCGGAGGGTACAAGCCGCGACAATATATATATTCGTGGATGACTTTTCTTGATTTATCAAGAAATTGGGTTGGCCAAATATCACGGAGCAAGCTAAATAAACGTTTAGTTTATTTTTGCTCCACTAGATGGCGCTCTGCCATCTAAAAAGCACATGTGCTCGTGGTCAGGAGATGCCTTCTTTATTTTTAATATCAACACCTGACCCACTTATCTTTTTTTTTTTCTATTGTTTTTTTCATATATATATTTGTAAAAAGAAAGGATTTAAAAGCACGAATGTTTCTTTTATACATAATACAAACTTCCACTGCCCTTACTGTGATGAAAAAATATATTGGGAGGGCTTGGCTCATCAGTGGTGAACCCTCCCAGCGGTTTCGCCAATTGGAAAACTATGGACATAAGCTTATAGGACAGTAGAATTATATTTGTATTATGATCTATATAAATTTTCATTTTTTTCTTTTCAATTGAAAAATGTTTTTCACACACAAAGAATGTAATATATTTCTCTCTATAAAGCTATACAACCAGTTTAACCGCATAAGTTTCTTTTTATTTATGAAAAATCATTTTTAATTTCAAAGAGAAATAATTTAATATTTCTAACTTTTGGATGACGTATGAAAAGGTTGAATATATGAAGAGTGATGGTCTATATATGAATGGATGACGTATGGAGGGTGAAAAATATGAAGAATAATGGCGAACGGAAAAATAAAAGTGTCCAGGAGCGGGAATCGAACCCACAACCTTCTGCTTACCGGGCAGGTGCCATGTCCACTAGGTTATCCTGGACGATATTTCTCCGTTCGTAACTAATATTTAAACTGACTAATAATACTTATAAATGACTGCGGCGTATAATTATATATTAGTTACGAACGGAGAAATATCGTCCAGGATAGCCTAGTTAACATGGCACCTGCCCGGTAAGCAGAAGGTTGTGGGTTCGATTCCCGCTCCTGGACACTTTTATTTTTCCGTTCGCCATTACTCTTCATATTTTTCACCCTCCATACGTCATCCATTCATATATAGACCATCACTCTTCATATATTCAACCTTTTCATACGTCATCCAAAAGTTAGAAATATTAAATTATTTCTCTTTGAAATTAAAAATGATTTTTCATAAATAAAAAGAAACTTATGCGGTTAAACTGGTTGTATAGCTTTATAATTATACGCCGCAGCCATTTATAAGTATTATTAGTCAGTTTAAATATTAGTTACGAACGGAGAAATATCGTCCAGGATAGCCTAGTGGACATGGCACCTGCCCGGTAAGCAGAAGGTTGTGGGTTCGATTCCCGCTCCTGGACACTTTTATTTTTCCGTTCGCCATTACTCTTCATATTTTTCACCCTCCATACGTCATCCATTCATATATAGACCATCACTCTTCATATATTCAACCTTTTCATACGTCATCCAAAAGTTAGAAATATTAAATTATTTCTTTTTGAAATTAAAAATGATTTTTCATAAATAAAAAGAAACTTATGCGGTTAAACTGGTTGTATAGCTTTATAATTATACGCCGCAGTCATTTATAAGTATTATTAGTCAGTTTAAATATTAGTTACGAACGGAGAAATATCGTCCAGGATAGCCTAGTGGACATGGCACCTGCCCGGTAAGCAGAAGGTTGTGGGTTCGATTCCCGCTCCTGGACACTTTTATTTTTCCGTTCGCCATTACTCTTC
This sequence comes from Cordylochernes scorpioides, assembly GCA_030710605.1. Taxonomy (NCBI): domain Eukaryota; kingdom Metazoa; phylum Arthropoda; class Arachnida; order Pseudoscorpiones; family Chernetidae; genus Cordylochernes; species Cordylochernes scorpioides. The sequence continues at coordinate 94,387,285 of CP092863.1, read as the reverse complement.
ATATTTTTCACCCTCCATACGTCATCCATTCATATATAGACCATCACTCTTCATATATTCAACCTTTTCATACGTCATCCAAAAGTTAGAAATATTAAATTATTTCTCTTTGAAATTAAAAATGATTTTTCATAAATAAAAAGAAACTTATGCGGTTAAACTGGTTGTATAGCTTTATAATTATACGCCGCAGTCATTTCTAAATATTTCTCTCTCAATATCATATTTTAAAAATATGTAAATAGTAATTTGTATGAAAATAGTATTTATCATTGACGTGATACTCCTGTTGATGGACTGAAGGACACTTAGCCCTGGAACCTTTATTTATTATACAAGGTGGGATCAATAAATAAGGTGAATTATAATATATTTTTAAAAAATAAGAACGATATTAAAAATTAGGACTTGATTTATTAAAAATAATCACCTTGGCTTTCTATACATCCTCTCCATCGTTCAGGCAACTTGTAAATACCCTCTTTATAGGCACTCTTAGGAAGGGTGTGAAAAAAATCTTGCACCACTTTCTGGACATCTTCATCCGAGTCAAATCGCTTTCCCATTAACTCCTTCTTCAGTAGTCCAAAAAGGAAATAGTCAGAGGGGGCTAGGTCTGGACTCTATGCAGGATGTTTTAAAACTTCAAAACCTAATTTAATGATTGTATATACAGTTTTACATGATGTATGCGGCCTTGCATTATCATGAAGGAAGAGAACACCTTTACTGAGCTTCCCTCTTTTTTGTTTCTTATACCGGGCTTTAGCTTATTTACAAGAATGCCACAATAAAAGTCGCTGTTCATACGTTGCCTTGAGGATAAAAAATCAAGACAGATATCCTCCAAAATTAAGTTTTCAACCGCATTTATCGTGCTTGGCGTCGCTGTAACACTTGGTCGTCCAGGTCGCTCAATATCGTTACATGTAATTCGTCCATTTTTGAACTCGTTAACCCATTTATAAATATTCTTTGAGACAAACAAGACTCACAATAGATATATTTCATTCTTTGGCATATTTGAGATGTTTGAATACCTTCTGCATTCAAGAAACGAATAACTGCACGTTGTTCAAGCGTGGTGCAATCCTTCAAGGGAGCTTCCATTTTAGTTTATTTATAAGTCTCGCGCCGCGCGTGGGAAAAAAAGAACAGAACACCTTAAATAGTCTCTCGATGTTATATTTTAATATTCTGTGGTTTAAATTATTTTTGCTTTTTGAATTTTTAATAAAAAAGATAATTCACCTTATTTATTGATCCCCCCTTGTATTATAACTCTTTCTGTTTATGGTAAAGATAGAAGCTGCCTGGCCGGCATTCATAGTTCTTTTTAAAATAGACACTTCGGCCAGTAAATAAAATAAGACTTAACTGGCTGAGGTGTCTCTTTTTAAATAAATATATTTATATTTAAAAATGTGAATTGACGCAATTATGTTTAGCCGGGATATCGCGTCATGTGTATTGAAAGGTTTTTACTTATTCCTCAAGTCGTTTAAACAATCTCCATTAGGTTCCATTGTCTCAGCTTTCCTACTATAGTCCTGGGGTTTCCCCAGAGGTCTTTTTTGGAGGATTTGATACAATTCAATAGATGTTCAGGACTGGCTGGTTGGGAATCACATATGTGTGTTGAAATAAATAAATAAACAATAAATATCAAAATTGGAAACTATTATAGACGTGTAAGATTCTTTTTAAAATTAAACAATTTCTACTGTCCTTACTGTAATGTAAAAATTAATGGGCGGCCTTCCTCATCAGTGGTGAAACCACTGGGAGGGTCACCACTGATGAGCCAGGCCGTCTCATTAATTTTTACATTACAGTAAGGACAGTAGAAATTGTTTAATTTTAAAAAGAATCTTACACGTCTATAATAGTTTCCAATTTTGATAACAGATGGCGCGCTAATGCATCATAATAAAAAAACAATAATTATGTCATTAATTTATGGAATTTGTCACAGGTCCAAAAAAGAATATGAGAAGAGGATCTAAATAGGAGGAGAAGCTCCAACAAGGACTGTTGTATAAGGAGGGCTAATGGAGCCAGCTCCATAATCCCCCTGAGGAAATATTGAAAGACTGGCGGAGACCAGCTAATAACCCGGTGGCACGCCTGTATAACAGCCTTCACCGCAGTACTTTCCTCGATCAGACATCTCTCGATACAACGTTTTCAGCTGAAGATGCCTTATTATATTTCTAAGGTTAGAAATAATCGTTATTTCTCTTTAAGATGAATTTTGATATTTCGTTGAAAAGAAACACATGCGGGATAATTTTCAGATGTCGTTTTACAATCACAAGCCGCATTATATTGTATTATAAATTACTTTATGTATTATTTACGAACGGAAAAATATGTCCAGGGTAGCCTAGTGGATATGGCATCTGTCCGGTAAGCGGAACAATGTGGGTTCGATTCCCATCCCTGGACACTTTTATTTTTCCGTTTATCATTACTCTTTACAATTCATCCTTTCATACCTCATCCAAAAGGTTAGAAATAATCGTTATTTCTCTTTAAGATAAATTTTGATTTTTCGTTCAAAAGAAACTCATGCGGGATAGTTTTCAAATGTCGTCAAAATTATCTCTTAATTTAATTATTATTTTTATATTCTAAAATGAGGGAGTCAGTGGAAGGATGGTCTGAACCGTTGGTTTTCAACCGTCTTCTTCTTCTTCTTTCTTATCTCCACACTGGGTGAAGTAGAATGCGTCTGCCTTTTCATTAAGACTTGGAGCACTACTCAGTGGCAGGCTGACTTAGCTCCAAAAGAAATGGCCGCCTCTGACATGAGGAACAAACGCCATGTGCAGCCGCTCCTAACATGGAGTACAAACGCTGCTCATCCTGTATTCCTGGAGTCCTTACATGGTACTATCAACCGGGCCAGCTGAGCCCAGGTTTTTTAGTGAGGTTGTTACTGCTCCCCCTCCTCCTTTTTCTTCCGGGCTTGGGACCGGCAAAGGTGGAGTTGTTTTCAACCGTTATGATCTGAGATAGAATCCTGCATTGGACACTTTTTTAAAATTAAAAAATGCTCCAATGGCCCCCGATTCTTCAAAAATTCCAACTCCACTAGCGAGTGCAAGTAACCAAACTGGGCTCTCGCACATTTTTAAATGCAAATGTCAAACTGCTTTTCACATGTAGACTTAAAGTGGAAGCAGTCGCCAACTACCCACCATGATTACCATGGCTTGTACCACGTGTACTAGGGATAATAATACAAAATATTCTTGTATACCGATATAAATAATAATAAATTATCATCATTCCTAATATACTTTTATTCAAGACATAAAGTGAAATAACAATAGAAAAAAAAAGTGGGTCGGGTGTTGATATTAAAAATAAAAAAGCATATCCTGACCAGGAGCACATGTGCTTTTCAGAAGGCAGAGCGCCATCTGGTGGAACAGAAATCAACTATGAAAAGCACATGTGCTCCTGGTCAGAATATGCCTTTTTTATTTCTAATAATTCAAAGTTTGAAAATATCGGAAGTCCTCGACATCTCAATCCAAATATACGTCTTAATGATTAGGACCGCTTTATTGGCGTTCTGATTGGCTTTTCACTGTCACGTGATCTTAATGAGAGCTTTCGGTTCAGTAGGGAATCAACGTGCAGTGTTTTCTTCAATCAGAGGTTTCCTTGAACATCGAAATTCTCAATTATATACGAGGCTAAAGGTTCATTCTCATATTACCTTTTACTAGTTTAATTACATTTTATCACAGTTCTGTTTTTTTTTATTTTTTTTATCTTACTATCTTCAATTCTTTTTTTGTTATGTTCCGCTTCTATGACGAGTAACTGCCGAGGCTCCAGCCTGAACTTTTTATAATTCTAATTGTTTTAAAATATATAAAACCTTTTTGAAACCTTATAATCCTTATCTATTTTTAACTTTCTTCAAATCTTTTCACACACAATACCATTTTCTTTCATATATTTATGGCGTGAGATCCTGAGGGTCTCTCGCTATACTGTGGTAACTGAAAAACCTTTAGTAACCGAGAGGGACAGTCAGGGCGTGGAGAGTTTTCCAGTACCTCTCTGCACCTTGTAGAACCTTTAACAGTTCTCACAGAGTACAGGCAGTCGTGGTCGAGGTAGAGTGGAAGACTTGGGAATGGCCACACTCAAAAAACGGGGAGACACAGTTGTACTAAGAAAGTTCCGTGAACAGATTAGAATCGAGCTAGGAGCGAAAGATGGAGATAGAAGAGTTCTTGCTGTTCTACATAGTCGATGAGGTGGACCTTGGACACAACCGACGAGGGCTCCCGCTGATGATGAAGTGACTGTTTATTTCTGGCCCTGTTGGAGGTTTATATATCTTTACCGAAAGGAAGTATTGGATTTCAGCGGATGCTATAAGGGCGTGGATCGGAAGATGTCATTGTACACTCTTAACGATTTCCTGGCAAAGCCCTGGCATCTTCTACATCTCTTAAGCATGGTTTTTAGACGTTGTTGGACTTCTATCTCAATCTCTTGCTTTAGTTAAACTCTTAATCTATTACAGAGTTTTATTTATTTATCCTCAGTTTGTACAAAGTACATTACATATGATGATGCAATGACACATGTTGATCATGCGATTATTATTTACAGTTAGGTATTAGAAATATTGGAAAGGCTCTCGATATCTCAGCATACATATACGGCTTAATGTTTAGGACTGCTTTATTGGCGTTCTGATTGGCTTGTGGTGGTTAATAACGACAATCCACATAAATAATTTCTTAAAATTATATTTGATAGCGATTTTGTTTTAAGTTGAAAATTTGCCTTGAATTAAATACCAAACGATGTACGTTTTCGTTGTTTTTAAATATTGCGAAATATGTTATATTTTTTGTTTTAAATATAAATATTTAATATGTATTTCTTAAATATTTATAATTTGATATTATTAGTAATTTTATTTTTCACTTTTGATCAAATTGAAATTCTCGTTTGATTGCTTGCAAATGTTCGTTAAAGTTTATATTTTAAATACGCGGCTCACCAATTTATGTGGGCGGCATAGATTTATAAGCGGAGTCATTAACAAATTATTTATTATAAAATCAACTTTTAATTACATTTATTTATACAAATTATCAGGAGGGTTAAATTGGTGTATATTACACGTTAAAGTTCTTTTTTGTATATATGTGTGTGGTCAAATATCATTTCTAGATTATATAATGTTAGATATATGTGTTTTATATATTATAGATAAATATTTACATTTTATAAGATTTATGTTTTATATTTAAAATGATGTATAATTATTTTATTATATTGATATGACAACAATTAATATGATATTAATGTTAATATATGGGAGCCGCTACATCACTCCCCTTCCAGTGACGGAAGTCACGTCCAATAGACTCATTGTACCTGGAAGGAGTTCTTATCAGTCTTCCGCTGCGGGTCTCCTTTGGCAATTCGAACCGCACCCCAGGCTTAGATGGTTGCGGTTTACTGGAAGGCCCGATGGGATCTTCACTGCTGGCAGGTATGATGGGATCTTCTCTGCTGGCAGGTATGATGGGATCTCCACTGCTGGCAGGTATGATGGGATCTTCTCTGCTGGCAGGTATGATGGGATCTCCACTGCTGGCAGGTTGATCTAGTGTTCTCAAGATATAAGCGGGCTTTAATCAGATTTTTCAAGAACTGGATAAGGTGCTTCGTAATATGGTTCTAAAGGCTTTCTAATTCTATTGATTCTCAAGAAAACTTGATCAGATTTAAATAAATCTTTATGGATAAAAATATCTTTGGTTACATTGTGATTCGTTGTTATTGGTCTAACCATATGCATTTACTCTTTGAGGTTCGATATAAATAAACTGGAATCAACTCGACTTACAGGCTTCTCAAACAATTCTCCAGGTAATTTAATGGTTTTCCATAAACCATCTGTGAAATTGAAAAACCCGTATCCTCTCGAATAGCAGCGCGTAACGCTAGAAGTATTGTCGGCAGAGAATCGGTCCATTTGACTGAATTATGAGCTTTAATAGCAGTTTTAAGTGTCCGATTAAAACGTTCAATTTTACCATTACTTTGAGGATGGTAAGGAGTAGTATGTAGCAGTTTCGTACCGCATATAGCTGCAAGATCTTTGAATACTTGAGATGTAAATTGTCTTCCCTGATCTGAAACTATAGTGTAGGGAGTTCCGAATCTTGACACCCAGTTATTATAAAAGGCTAGGGCTACACTCTCAGATGTTATGTTCTCCAAGGGTATCACTTCCATCCAGGACGTATATCTGTCAATGCAAGTGAGGCAATAATACTTTCCATTTGATGGAGGTAGTGGCCCAATTAAATCAATATGAATCACACTGAATCTTTCGTCGGGCTCTTGAAATGTACCAATTTGGGATTTTGTGTGCCTCGTTACCTTTGTTTTTTGACAATTAATGCAAGCCTGGGACCATTTTCGAACGTCTTTTTTTATTTCTTTCCAGATAAATTTTGATTTAAGTTGATTAATTGTAGCCTTTATACCCGGATGATTTAAATCGTGATATTGATGAAAGATTTGAATTCGAATTTTTCTGGAATAAACGGTCTTATATTTTCTGTTTCTGGCATTTTGCCAGATTGTAATGGATATTGTTTAAATTTTAGCGATGTATTTTCTTTGCGTAGATTAAGTAATTCATCACTATTATTTTGTTCCTCTGCAATTTTATCATAATCAATACTTGTAACTGCTTCTATTCTAGACAACGTATCTGCAACAATGTTTTCTTTACCACTAATATGCCGGATGTCTGTGGAAAATTGTGAAATATATTGAAGCTGTCTCTGTTGTCTTGGCGAAGCTTTTTCATTATTTTGTTTGAAAGCATATACTAATGGCTTATGATCAGTGAATATATAGAATTCTCTTCCTTCCAACATATATTTAAATTTTTTAATACTCAAATAAATTCCAAGTAATTCTCTATCATAGGTACTGTATACCTTTTGAGCATTATTTAACTTCTTCGAAAAGAATGCTATTGGCTTCCAACAACTATTTCCACATTGCTGCAAAACTGAACCAATAGCATTATTAGATGCGTCTGTACAGAGCGATAATGGAAGTGCAGGGTTGGGGTAGCATAATAATGCAGCATTTGCTAAGTCTTGTTTACATCTTTCAAACTGCAACTTGGCCTCTTCTGACCAATCGATTTTTCTTTTATCATTCTTTTTTGAATCTTTCAGATAATCATGAAGAAGAGCCTGCGTAGAAGCTGCGTTCTCAAGATATCTACGATAAAAATTTACCATACCTAGGAAGGTACGCTATTCCCGTTTCGTCGTTGGCAGTTTATAATCTAGAATTGTTTGAACCTTTGATGGAAGCGGTTGAGACCCTCCATTAGTTATCCAGTGCCCTAGAAATTCCAATTGGTCAACTCCTAAGATAGATTTAGCGATGTTTATGCGCAATCCATAGTTTTGTAGTTTCTCGAGAACCAATTTTAAATGGGTTTCATGTTCTTCACAAGTTTCTGAAGCCACTAATATATCGTCCAAATAGAGAAATGTAAAATCCAAGCCACGAAGTACTTCATGAATAAAACGCTGAAACGTAGCTGGTGCATTCCTAAGACCAAAGCTCATGACGTTAAACTCATAAAGCCCAAATGGAGTTATTATGGCTGTTTTAGGCTTGTCCTTCTCGGCAATGGGGATCTGGTAATAGGCTTTAAACAAATCAAGTCTAGAAAAAATCATCTTTCCACTTAAAATATGCTGAAAGTCCTCCAATCTAGGTATTGGGTAGCGATCAGGCAAGGTTTGAGAATTTAATTTTCTGTAGTCACCACAAGGTCTTAATGTGCCGTCTTTTTTATTGACCAGGTGAAGTGGACTAGCCCATTGTGATTTTGATGGCCTGATTATTTCATGCTCGAGCATAAATTGGAACTCTTGTTTAGCTTCATTTAATCTTTTTGGATCCAACTGTCGAGCTCTAGAGAACACTGGTGGTCCTTTTGTTATTATAAAGTGCTTCACATCGTGATTAGCTTTCATTATTCAAACGTTGGGCCTCGAAATATCTGGGTAATTAGCCAATAGTTTAGAAAAATTTGATGTTGTTCTATAAGAGCTAAAAGTCTCTTCAGAGATTGAGCAGATATCATCTTTTATTGTCAGGTTTGTTATACCGTCAATCAATGTCTTCTATTAATATCGAGGATTAATTTGAAATTATTTAGAAAATCGGCTCCAAGTATACCCCTGTTGGTTTTAGCTATTACAAATGGCCATTGGAATTGTCGCCGTAGACCAAGATCTAAAGATAATATTTGAGTACCGTACGTGGAGATTTCCGTTCCATTGGCTGCATATAGCTTGAAATAGTTCAGGGTGGTCCCAATTTTTCCTTTGAAAGGTATTAAGAAAACATCAGCTCCACTATCTACTAAGAATCGCATGCCAGTATTTTTGTCACTTACAAATAAACGGCTATTGCGACGTATGTTCTGTCCAGCAGCAGAGTGCGTCGCACCACTTACTGCTGGTTGGAGTTTTCCGCATTGACCCATTCACATGGCTTTTTACATTTTCCAGGTAGACAGTTTTTTCCATACCTATAATGGAAATAGCAAAATTTTCCCTTTGGATTATATCCGCCCTTAGATCGGAAACGGGAGCGTGCATTGTAGCGATAATCACGTGAACTTCGGTCACGAGATCTACCTTGATGCTCCATTTTCATACTTTCTATTTTCTGTTCCAGAGATTCTATTTTTTTTAAATAACATTTTTGTTTCATTCTCCGGCTTATCTGCCTCGTAAATCCCCGCCTTGGGGTTTAATTCGGCTATTCTATCAGCCATTACTTCCAATTTGTCGAGCTCTTCCTCGCTAATTATTAAAATTTGCTGAATTGCCTGTGGTAGTTTTTCGAGCCATAGCGTCTTTATAAATTTATCGGATAAGTCCTCTGTTGCTAATGATTTCAATTTCTGCAATAGCTGGCTAGGCTTTAGATCACCTAGTTCAATTCCCGATAGCAGTTTTCGAATTCATTTTGATTCGCCATCTTTAAATATTCTAAGAAGTCTCTCTTTTGCCTCTGAATATTTATTTATTTCTTTAGAGGTAATTATATCCCAGAGGTTTTCGACATACTTTGGTTCCAATTGAGCGATTAAATAATTGAATTTCGTATTTTCTGTCTTTATATTATTTATCATGAACTGAGCCTCAACTTGATGGAACCATATATCAGGTCTTTCAATCCAGAAAGGTGGAAGTTTAATATTTACCTTATAGGTCTCAACTTTCTCAGTTTCCTCACTTTTCATTTTATCAATTCGTTGTGCTGGTTCTTTTGTCCGGCTCACCAATTTATGTGGTGGTTAATAACGACAATCCACATAAATAATTTCTTAAAATTATATTTGATAGCGATTTTGTTTTAAGTTGAAAATTTGCCTTGAATTAAATACCAAACGATGTACGTTTTCGTTGTTTTTAAATATTGCGAAATATGTTATATTTTTTTTGTTTTAAATATAAATATTTAATATGTATTTCTTAAATATTTATAATTTGATATTATGAGTAATTTTATTTTTCACTTTTGATCAAATTGAAATTCTTGTTTGATTGCTTGCAAATGTTCGTTAAAGTTTATATTTTAAATACGCGGCTCACCAATTTATGTGGGCGGCATATATTTATAAGCGGAGTCATTAACAAATAATTTATTGTAAAATCAACTTTTAATTACATTTATTTATACAAATTATCAGGAGGGTTAAATTGGTGTATATTACACGTTAAAGTTCTTTTTTGTATATATGTGTGTGGTCAAATATCATTTCTAGATTATATAATGTTAGATATATGTGTTTGATATATTATAGATAAATATTTACATTTTATATGATTTATGTTTTATATTTAAAATGATGTATAATTATTTTATTATATTGATATGACAACAATTAATATGATATTAATGTTAATATATGGGAACCGCTACAGGCTATTTACTGTCATGTGATCTTAATGAGAGCTTCAGGTTGAGTATCAAATCAACGTGCAGTGTTTTCTTCAATCGGAGGTTTTCTTAAACAACGAAATTCTCCATTAAATACGAAGTTAAGGGTTACAACATGAAAGTCTTGTTATATTATATACAACTAGTAGAAAAGCCCGTCCAAGGACGGGATCGGCTAGAGCAGGTGGATTGAGAGGTTTGAATCGGTTCAAGTTCGACTTTTCCTTTGGAACAGCATTTATGAAAAGTTTTACTGTATGTCGTTTGTTCCAATTCGAAATACTTTGCTCTACATTTTGGGCAAACTTGATCAAGTTGGCCACAAAATTGCAGGGGAATTTGATCTTCCTCGAAACATGTCCCTGTTGGCAAAGGTAGATTATCTCCCTGTCGAATTCTTTGCATCCTCAGCCTACTGTTTTCCCTTTTAAGGGCTCTTTGATTTTCGCACATATTCATTCGGTATTGCCGTTGTTGTTCATTATGCCGTTCTCTTACGGGTGAATTTAATCGTCTTTGTCGCTGCTGTTCGATACGACGTTGCTTTGCTTCGATGGCCTCAACAATAGAAAGGGCTCTTTTAGGAGACATTGTTTATAAAAATAAAATAATCAAGCTAAATTAAAAAATAAAATTATTTAAAAAATATTATTCCTCAAATATTCACCGAATAAATTGCCGACGTCACGTCACACGCCACGTCACACAGAATGGACCAATCCTTTTCGGCTTCAACGAACAGACGCTTTATTATCGCGTGCTCAGTCCCATCTCATCACGTAGTCAGTCCCATTTCATCCCGTGCTCAGTCCCATCTCATCCCGTGCTCAGTCCCATCTCATCCCGTGGTCAGTCCCATCTCATCCCGTGGTCAGTCCCATCTCATCCCGTGCTCAGTCCCATCTCATCCCGTGGTCAGTCCCATCTCATCCTGCTGTCAGTCCCATCTCATCCCGTGCTCAGTCCCATCTCATCCCGTGTTCAGTCCCATCTCATCCCGTGATCATTCCCATCTCATCCCGTGGTCAGTTTCATCTCATCCCGTGCTCAGTCCCATCTCATCCCGTGCTCAGTCCCATCTCATCCCGCTGTCAGTCCCATCTCATCCCGTGCTCAGTCCCATCTCATCCCGTGTTCAGTCCCATCTCATCCCGTGATCATTCCCATCTCATCCCGTGGTCAGTTTCATCTCATCCCGTGGTCAGTTTCATCTCATCCCGCTGTCAGTCCCATCTCATCCCGTGGTCAGTCCCATCTCATCCCGCTGTCAGTCCCATCTCATCCCGTGGTCAGTCCCATCTCATCCCGTGGTCAGTCCCATCTCATCCCGCTGTCAGTCCCATCTCATCCCGTGGTCAGTCCCATCTCATCCCGTGGTCAGTCCCATCTCATCCCGTGCTCAGTCCCATCTCATCCCGTGCTCAGTCCCATCTCATCTCGTGCTCAGTCCCATCTCATCCCGTGCTCAGTCCCATCTCATCTCGTGCTCAGTCCCATCTCATCCCGTGCTCAGTCCCATCTCAACCCGTGGTCAGTACCATCTCAACCCGTGGTCAGTCCCATCTCATCCCGTGCTCAGTCCCATCCCATCCCGTGCTCAGCCCCATCTCATCCCTTGCTCAGTCCCATCTCATCCCGTGCTCAGTCCCATCTCATCCCGCTGTCAGTCCCATCTCATCCCGTGCTCAGTCCCATCTCATCCCGTGCTCAGTCCCATCTCATCCCGTGATCATTCCCATCTCATCCCGTGATCATTCCCATCTCATCCCGTGCTCAGTCCCATCTCATCCCGTGCCCAGTCCCGTCCCATCCCGTGCTCAGTCCCATCTCATCCCGTGCTCAGTCCCATCTCATCCCGCTGTCAGTCCCATCTCATCCCGTGCTCAGTCCCATCTCATCCCGTGCTCAGTCCCATCTCATCCCGTGTTCAGTCCCATCTCATCCCGAGATCATTCCCATCTCATCCCGTGATCATTCCCATCTCATCCCGTGCTCAGTCCCATCTCATCCCGTGCTCAGTCCCATCTCATCCCGTGGTCAGTCCCATCTCATCCCGCTGTCAGTCCCATCTCAACCCGTGCTCAGTCCCATCTCATCCCGTGGTCAGTCCCATCTCATCCCGTGTTCAGTCCCATCTCATCCCGTGATCATTCCCATCTCATCCCGTGGTCAGTTTCATCTCATCCCGTGCTCAGTCCCATCTCATCCCGTGGTTAGTTTCATCTCATCCCGTGGTCAGTTTCATCTCATCCTTCTGTCAGTCCCATCTCATCCCTTGCTCAGTCCCATCTCATCCCTTGCTCAGTCCCATCTCATCCCGTGCTCAGTCCCATCTCATCCCGTGGTCAGTCCCATCTCATCCCGCTGTCAGTCCCATCTCATCCCGTGCTCAATCCCATCTCATCCCGTGCTCAGTCCCATCTCATCCCGTGTTCAGTCTCATCTCATCCCGTGATCATTCCCATCTCATCCCGTGATCATTCCCATCTCATCCCGTGCTCAGTCCCATCTCATCCCGTGGTCGGTTTCATCTCATCCCGTGCTCAGTCTCATCTCATCCCGTGCTCAGTCCCATCCCATCCCGTCTTCAGTCCCATCTCATCCCGTGATCATTCCCATCTCATCCCGTGATCATTCCCATCTCATCCCGTGCTCAGTCCCATCTCATCCCGTGCTCAGTCCCATCTCATCCCGTGCTCAGTCCCATTTCATCCCGTGTTCAGTTCCATCTCATCCCGTGATCATTCCCATCTCATCCCGTGATCATTCCCATCTCATCCCGTGCTCAGTCCCATCTCATCCCGTGGTCAGTCCCATCTCATCCCGCTGTCAGTCCCATCTCATCCCGTGCTCAATCCCATCTCATCCCGTGCTCAGTCCCATCTCATCCCGTGTTCAGTCTCATCTCATCCCGTGATCATTCCCATCTCATCCCGTGATCATTCCCATCTCATCCCGTGCTCAGTCCCATCTCATCCCGTGGTCGGTTTCATCTCATCCCGTGCTCAGTCTCATCTCATCCCGTGCTCAGTCCCATCCCATCCCGTCTTCAGTCCCATCTCATCCCGTGATCATTCCCATCTCATCCCGTGATCATTCCCATCTCATCCCGTGCTCAGTCCCATCTCATCCCGTGCTCAGTCCCATCTCATCCCGTGCTCAGTCCCATCTCATCCCGTGTTCAGTCTCATCTCATCCCGTGATCATTCCCATCTCATCCCGTGATCATTCCCATCTCATCCGTGCTCAGTCCCATCTCATCCCGTGGTCGGTTTCATCTCATCCCGTGCTCAGTCTCATCTCATCCCGTGCTCAGTCCCATCCCATCCCGTCTTCAGTCCCATCTCATCCCGTGATCATTCCCATCTCATCCCGTGATCATTCCCATCTCATCCCGTGCTCAGTCCCATCTCATCCCGTGCTCAGTCCCATCTCATACCGTGCTCAGTCCCATCTCATCCCGTGTTCAGTTCCATCTCATCCCGTGATCATTCCCATCTCATCCCGTGATCATTCCCATCTCATCCCGTGCTCAGTCCCATCTCATCCCGTGCTCAGTCCCATCTCATCCCTTGCTCAGTCCCATCTCAACCCGTGGTCAGTACCATCTCATCCCGTGGTCAGTCCCATCTCATCCCGTGCTCAGTCCCATCCCATCCCGTGCTCAGCCCCATCTCATCCCGTGCTCAGTCCCATCTCATCCCGCTGTCAGTCCCATCTCATCCCGTCCTCAGTCCCATCTCATCCCGTCCTCAGTCCCATCTCATCCCTTGCTCAGTCCCATCTCATCCCGTGCTCAGTCCCATCTCATCCCGTGGTCAGTCCCATCTCATCCCGTGCTCAATCCCATCTCATCCCGTGTTCAGTCCCATCTCATCCCGTGATCATTCCCATCTCATCCCGTGATCATTCCCATCTCATCCCGTGCTCAGTCCCCATCTCATCCCGTGGTCAGTCCCATCTCATCCCGCTGTCAGTCCCATCTCATCCCGTGGTCAGTCCCATCTCATCCCGCTGTCAGTCCCATCTCATCCCGTGCTCAGTCCCATCTCATCCCGTGCTCAGTCCCATCTCATCCTGTGTTCAGTCCCATCTCATCCCGTGATCATTCCCATCTCATCCCGTGATCATTCCCATCTCATCCCGTGCTCAGTCCCATCTCATCCCGTGCTCAGTCCCATCTCATCCCGTGCTCAGTCCCATTTCATCCCGTGTTCAGTTCCATCTCATCCCGTGATCATTCCCATCTCATCCCGTGATCATTCCCATCTCATCCCCGTGCTCAGTCCCATCTCATCCCGCGCTCAGTCCCATCTCAACCCGTGGTCAGTCCCATCTCATCCCGTGGTCAGTACCATCTCAGCCGGCCACTTAAGTGGGGGGGGGGGGGGGGGGGGGGGGGGCGGCCAAGCCAATCTGGTTTTAACACGTGACACAGAATGGACCAATCCTATTCGGCTTCAACGAACAGACGCTCATTATATGTGATATGGGGTTGTTGGTTTAAATTACCATATATTTATATGAAAAAACAATAGAGAAAATAAAAATAAAAGATAAGTGGGTCAGGTATTGATATTAAAAATAAGGAAGGCATCTCCTGACCACGAGAACATGTGCTTTTTAGATGGCAGAGCGCCATCTAGTGGAGCAAAAATAAACTAAACGTTTATTTAGCTTGCTCCGAGATATTTGGCCAACCCAAAATCAAGAAAAGCCATCCACGATGAAAAATACATGTGCTCGTGGTCAGGAGATGCCTTCTTTATTTTTAATATCAACACCTGACCCACTTATCTTTTATTTTTTACTATAACATATATATATACAAGAGTTTCGGTCAATAAATAATGCACAATTTGTAATAAATATTTAATTGACAAACTACAAAACTGAGACCCCCGGTATACAAGAACTGCTAACAACAGTCCTCTATCTATCATTCAACACCTTCCTTCTGTACACTTGATCCAGTGTTGTTTCCAATTCACAAAATGACTTCGGTGAATCCCCTCATCCAACTCTCTGAACCATGCTCTAACAGCTTGGAGTAAAATTGCATCACTTTCAAATGTTTTTACATAAAATTATTTTTGATTTCAACACCTAATTTTTTTATCTTTTATTTTTTTCTTTCGTTTTTTTCATGCGTTAGGCGTATTTACGCAAGTTTGGCTTTAAATACCCATTTCTTAGTTTTTCAAGAAGCTTCTGGGACCTAAAATATTTTTGGTCGCAGTGGTTACAGCCTACTCTACGCTGACGAGCGCCAAAAAGCGCGAAACGCGTTCGTGGATGGCTTTTCTTGATTTATCAAGAAATTGGGTTGGTCAAATATCAGGGAACAGGTTAAATCAATGAATAGTTGATTTCTGTTCCACCAGATGGCGTTCTGCCTTCTGTAAAGCACATGTGCTCCTGGTCAGGATATGCTATTTTTATTTTTATAAAACTCTTTAATATTCCAAACAAGTAGAAGTCTGAGGGAGCCAGATCAGGGCTGTAAGCAGGGTGAAGCATCAAGTCCACCCATACTCTGTAATCTTCTTAGGTGTGGTATGTGAGAACTCGCATTCTCCCGATTAAATTTTATTTGGATGTTTTTTAAGTTAGGTATTTTTGTTTCGATTGGTCTATTTAGCTTTTGTATAGAATCACAATGTGTAACATGTTTTGTTTTTATTTATGTTGAATATTTAATTATCCTTTGATTTTTCTTCATAGTTAGGCAGCCGGCAACACTATGCATTATTTTGGTAATTTTGCATAAGTTTTTCCATTATTATTTTTTCCATTGCAGTAAGGGCAGTAGAAATTGTTTATTTTGAAAAAGAATCTTACGCCTTCAAAATAGTTTCGAATTTTGATAAGTTTGTTTTGTTTATATATTATAGTTAACCATGTTGTAATTAAATTAAATATTGAAACACAAAGTATTGTGACTATCCTTTATTTCTGAATAGGAAACGTTACACAATGTATTTCCTTGTTGGTAGAAACATTTCTCAGAGTGTGGATGAATATCAGCTCTTCTTTTGGTCCCAAAACATAGATATCTTGATTTTGTCCTTGGAAATGGATAGCCTTGGATATTTTTCTTTACTAGCGATGTTTTGTGGGTCCATTGCATTGATTAACTCCGCCTTTGCCGGTCCCAAGCCCGGATGAAAGGGGAGGAGGGGAGCAGTAACAAGCTCGGTAAAAACCTGTGCTCAGCTAGCCCGGCTGATAGTACCCTGTAAGGGCTCCTAATCCAGGGATACAGGATGAGCAGCGTTTGTACTCCATGTTAGGAGCGGCTGCACATGGCGTCTTTTCCTCATGTCAGAGGCGGCCATTTCTTTTGGAGCTAAGTCAGCCTGCTACTGAGTAGTGCTCCCCGTCTTAATAACAAAGGCAGACACATTCTACTTCACCCAGTCATGATAGTTGTCAAGTCTCAAGCTCTACAAGCTTGATACCCTAATATGATTGAGTGGAGATAAGAAAGAAGAAGAAGATTGCATTGATTGAAAGTAGAAATAATATAAATTCCAAGTCATGTTATCACGTCTTCAGATACCTGAGTACACTTCTCCATGAGTTCTAAACAAATATCTTTCTGAATTCCCATAATTTTTGATATCTCCCTTGAATTTCTAGTTTTCTCAGTGTGTTGAATATATCGCCGTATCAACCTAACGTTTGACTTTCCTAAATTTCTAAATGACAGTAATAACTCCACATATTTATACATTATTGTGTCTTGTTGAGTCATAAAAAAAACCATGTTTTTGTGTAAATGCTGAATAAATTAGGAAAAACAAATGAAGATCACAGAGAAGAACTTGGGGCCAAGGATGCTGTGGACTACATTTTTCCTTAATTACTCCATGATTTCACCGCGGTCTCAAAACCAAGACTTTTCTCCAAAAGACGATATTCCTATAGGCCATAGGACGACAAGGTCGCTATTCACGGCTCAAGGACCCAAGGGAATCCTTGTCATAAGATTTCTTCAGATCCATGTCAGGAGCTCAACAAGAAACTATGTAGCAAAATATTTATTATTTTATTCACAGATAATTAATTTTTATCTAAAATTACAGAATATTTTCTCACAATGAATTTATTTTTATTTTAAAATGCTAACTTTCAAGTGATAATCGTTCTTTAACGGTTTATCGCTTGAAAGCTAGCATTTTAAAATAAAAATAAATTAATTGTGAGAAAATATTTTGTAATTTTAAGCGAATTAATTTTTATATTTATATTTTATACATCGAAATATTCGATCATTGCCTCCTTTTGGTATTTATAATTTAAAATTTGTAAGAGTTAGACATATTGTGCCGTGTCATTCTTAGGTTTGACTTACCTAATTTTCCAAAAGGGACGATATCAACACAACATATTTATAAATTCCCATATGTCTGTGTTAGTTTATAAAATAAAAAACACCATTCGATTTCAAAATATATTTATTTTTTTGAAATATTATAAAGTGGGGTTTTCAAACCGAATTCGAATTTACAGTACTATTTATGAGAATATACTAAATAAAATCAAAAGATATATTTGTGAAATAGGTGACTATAACAACAGCGACTAATGGGGAATATCAACCAAGAATTAGGGAAAACACAAGTTTAAATTGAGCAGGATTCTAACGACTAGCACCAGAATTCAGTGTTCGGAAATAGGCACTTTTCAGGCTTCAAAACCTGGATTATTTGGAGCAAGAGACCTTACCTTACTTGAAATTCAAAAATTATATTCTTTCCAACCTTTTTTGGCACCTATATATAATAATTTATATCATAAATATCTCAAAAGGGGTAAAATCAAACGATAATATTTACAACTAAAATATAAACATAGATTGTATATCAATAAAACCAAAAATATTTAAAATAATAAAATTTCAAAAACCTCTTTTAAATATAATCATATGCAATTATTTCGAAATTCTTTTTTATTCTTATTATTTTGGCATCAGATTGTTAAAAAGAGATTAAATTGTATTTTATATATCATATTTTATTTTTAAAAATAATATAAATGTATTGGTTATATATTTTTTAAATTTAAAAATTATAGGAGGGAAGGAAAAAAAAAAGAAAAATGTATTATAGGAACATTTATAATTGGCTTATTATATAATTCGGAAGTTTATATTCAAAAGTAAACTATTTTTTTATAAAGAGTATTTTTACTAAAGAATATTTTCTGTGAATATTTTTCATCGTATTTCTATATATAATAATATGAATCATAAAATTTATTTTGTCTTTTTATTTTCAAATAATAATTGTATAGAATATGTTACTTATATTATATTTTCAGTATAATATTTCAAATTAGCAAAATTCGTTTATCTATTTATTAAAAAAAAAGGCATTAGCTCGTTATCTGAAACCAAAAGATAAAATTTTTAACTTGAATTTTCTTTTTGAAATTAAACGTCACACTGCCTTTACTACAATGGAAATGTATAAAGAGCTAATCAGTGGTGAACCCTTTCAGCGTTTCCATTGTAATAAAAGCAGTATATGTTTGCTTTATTTAAAAAATAATGAATTCTCACTATATATAAATGGTTAATGTTCATTCCTATATTACATATTATATATAATGATTATTTTTTATTATATTCAATTTTAAAAACCAGCAGACACACACAAAGGTACAGAGAGAGGAGTAGATTGGAAACTATAAATATTATTTCGATTAAAAAATATATATTACAAATTATATATAAAGATATATTGTATATATATAATATATCGTGAAATATATGAAATCATAGTCTTGAATAAATTTTGCTAATATATATGAATGAATCTGAGAATAAATATAATTAAGATTAATATATATCGTTTTGAGATATTTTATTAAGATTTTTGAATTCCATATAGTGTTTTTTTAAGAACATATTTGATTACAATATATAAGGATATTTATTTTTATTTTAATAAGGCGGTTTGTTGTGTTCATATATATATGCACACATATATAAAAAGTTTACAGTTATAAGACAACAGTGTATAGTTAAATAATGACATTTTATGGTATAATAATAACATTTTAAAGTTTAACATCGAATTACTTGAGATATAATAAAAAAAATCGATTTTAAACTTTAAAATGCTGAGATCTATACATCAATATGTCGTTAATAAACTTGTAAATGTTCTTAATGTTACTAGAAATATCCTTAATGAATAAAAATATCTTATTTGAAATCCAAAATGTCAATTTTGCATTCAAGAATTGCATTTGTAATAAAAGCAAAGGGGGGAAGGGGTAATTTTCATTATTTTAGTAATAGTTAAAATTAGAAACAAATAAATATATTTAAAAAAATTACCAATAAATAAATTGCTCGATATATTGAAATATATATTATAAATTTATTATTTATATATTCTATTAGATTTACATTTCTTATATCGGGTTTGTAAACATTCAAGACAACATTTAATGCTTTAATGACAACACTTTACACTTTAAAAATGACTTATAATACATATTGGAACCACAATTTCATTTTTAATTGATATTTTTCGATTTTAAAAATTCATTTTAGCAATTATAATAAAAATACCTTTAATTTTATAAAATACTTTATTTTATTTGAAAAATTCGTCTATTTTAAAATTCAATAATATATATTATTTATTATAAATAAATTTTATTTTTTTATATTAGTTTTAATCAAGCATTAAAGATAAAACATTAAGAATTTTCTCAAATAGATTTAATCACTATTTATTATGGCGTTAAATCTTATCTATATTCCTATTACAAGATTCTTTGCAGCGTAACCTTTAACTATTTTAATAAATGTGCTTTTTAAAATTGATTTCTATAAGTTTAAAGTAAACTAAAGTAAGTTAGCATTTCCTTCGAGGTTTTCGATATTAAACCACAAACAAGAATAAGAACTAATATTGCCTTTTGCGAAAATTAATTAAATTTTATATGATATTGTATTTGCGCTAGAACATTATCTCAACACACATGCGATGGAGAAATATATAAGCCAAAATGAGATTTATTTAAATCAACAAAAAAGCTATATTTAACATAATAGTTATAAAAACAGCTGAAGTCAAAGCTGGGAAACAGTTTGTAGCAAAAATATAGAAAAATATAAACGCCCCATTTCAAACGATATTTAACTTTATTCGAAAAAATCTCAATTAAATGATTACATTTTTTGATTGATATAAAACATATATTTTTAAATATAGACCGTTTCTATATTTAAATCAAAATAAAGGTATTTCTATATATTAAAACTTATTTATAGTATCAATATTTTAAATTTCATATAAAATCGAAAATATTGTTAAAAATGAAAATGTTCTTATTAAAGTGTTGAAAGTTGCTATTATAAAGTGTAATAGATATTGTTATTAATATGTAAAATGTTGTTATTTAAGTATAAAATCTTGTCTTGAAAGTGCAAAACCTATATATCAATGAATACACAAAAAAATGGATAAAAACGGAATATTTCAATTATTATAAAAAAAAAAATACAATAAGAAATATTATTTTTTATTATACGAGTAAATTATCTGATGTTTTTTCACTGAAGTTTTTCTATTTATTTATTTCTCTCATAGATATATACTTTTGTATTTTTATTTAAACCGACTTTTTTCTGAAATTTATATATCTGCGTTTAAATTTCTATATTATTAAAATTTATAAAATAAAAATCAGTTTATATATAAAAGTGTAATTAATATTGTTTAAGTTAGTTAAACATCTTAAAATGCTAATTATATTTGTTTTCTTTTAATGTTAGTTTTCATACCTAAAATGTGATTATAATTTTTTCATGTTATAATTTAATATTGGAAGTATAAACAACATGATTATGGAATATATAAAAATTCAAAATTCTATAATGATAATAATACATAAAGAATATTAAAAAATCATTTAAAATAATTCTAAAAGTAAAAATAAATGTCATAGAGTAAAACTAATAGAACAGTGTGGTCGGGCTTGCCTCGACGATATGATTCCAGGCTGTGCAGAAGTTTCTAGCAAAATACATAAAAATCTGCTGTTTGCTAGAAGGGATATGAATATTAGGTTGAGCAAGTTCGAATATGTGCACCGTTCTTTTGTAAGAGAATCCATCTCTTGAAATTCTCCAAGGAAGATGTTAGAAAAGGGTTGCGCAGGGTCCGCGACAGCAATTAGAGCAAGTTTAAATTAGGTTTGCCATTATGCAAATATGTTGAAGACTTCCATAATGAGCAGATGGTATTGTTTAGGACATCTGTTTTACAAAGCGGTACCCACCACCAACAAACTATTTATGAATGCAAATGAATGCTTAACTATATATATAGTTAATTAATCCGGTTTAAAACTGTCCTGGTTAAAGTCTTATTTGTGGCTTTCGGGTAAAAAGTTATATTTCCATTGTTAGATTTTTAAAATGTTTAAGGCAGGTTTTATTGGTCTCATTGTGGACTTTCCAATTGGAATTCTTCCATACGAAGTCTTCGAGGGTGGCGTTTGCGTGTGGAACCGCTTGCTCGAGATGAGGCAAGTGCAAAGGCGCCTAGGAGAGCGACAATTCCAGCAAGGCAAGCTCCTGCGACATAGAGAGCTGGTGTTGTTCCGCAATGAGCTTCATCATAGCCAGATGGACAATGGGGCGCTGCCATCGCACCAGAGCTCTGGGCTGATGCACGCGCTGAGTTCAGGACATTCGTGAAGACAGTTGACTGTCCGTAACGATTGCCCTGAACGGCGCGTAACCTCCAACCAACGTACAGAAAACGTTGCAGGGATTACGGATGCCATCACCTCAACTATAAGCTGATCACGGGACGCCGTTCGACTCTCGTTATACCAAGCAAGAGAAAATACGTCGAATTCTTCACGTGAGTTGCCTAGAACGCACACAAGAACACGAGGCTCGGGATCCTGGGGACCATAGACGGCTATTCGGTTGCCAGAGCTGCAGCCCCCAGATCCATCCGATCCTGCAATCTTAAGATAAAGATATTTGTGCGGAGCTGCTTCTAGAACCCACCGGCATCTTAGAGGCAAAGACATATTCATGATCACATCAGGGGTGAATAGGAGCTCACCTTCACTAGACGCATTAAGCCATGACAAACCTCGTTCGCAAGGCTCCTGCGAAACGAATTCATAATGTCCTTGAAAACCGAAATGTGTTGCGTCTTGGTCCGAACTCATGCCTGTGACCAGAAAGGATAGAGATGCGCGAGACCCAGTGGACTCAAGAACTAGAGGAGCGATTAGGGGGGCTGTCGAGGTGACAAAGACAAGCCATGGGACGTGACATCACTCCCCACTGCTCTGATGCGAGTAGAAGAGCAAGACGCTGAGTTCCTGTACTCCGACAACGTAGCTGATGTACTACATTGTCGAGATAGTGGACGCATGTGTCTGACCGTAGACGTGCCGACGTGATGGCCATCCGTACCCGATGTCCAGGAGGGGCGTGGAAGTGATAGGTACACGTGAGGTTTTGACTCCCCCCACGACCATACAAGAAAACGTTTCGAGGGGAAGAGAAAGTCCCAGAAGAAGCGAAGAACCGAGAATCACACAAGGTATCGAGCTGGGGTTCTCCTTGCCGATATGAATCTACAATCTCATAGCGAACACTCCAAACAGCTAATGCTCCTGGATCAGCCATTCGATATGCAAGACCGGCTTCAGGTCCTGATGATAGGTATGACTCCGTAGGTGGTCTACAAGGTCTTGGTGGACTCAGATCTGCGTAGTCGGCAGCTCGCGCACATACGATGGGACCTGACTGCTCACAGAATCTACGCGGAGGGCCGAAGTGAAGTAACTGCAGAGGATGCCACATCGCAGACGTCCAACACCGACGCAGTTGGCCTTGGGCCACGTATTAGATAGGAGAGGAAGACTATCCACACTCGATCATGCTGAGAAGAACCTTTCAAGGAAACGTGGCATGTTGTATTGGGAGGTAGTGTAGCACGAGGAGATCTTAGGACACCAACACGCGGATCCTTCCTCGCATCCACCTGCAATTCACATTTTCCTCTGGAGTCCAGACGTAGCTCGGGACCTGAAGCAGTCTCGATGGTAGCATCCAACTCAAGTCGAGCAGAATGAAGCACGTGGGACTGTACACTAATCAGCCGTACAAGCAAAGCAGGTCCACTGGAGGTCACAGCAGGGAGGGGACCCGATCCACACCATTCTGCCAGAAGCGGAGCACTCGGATTTTCTCCATCGTAGACCTTGACAATGTCTCCAACGGGCGAACACTCGGACGTATCTCTAGGAGGCGAGAGTGCGACCTTGTACTCACTATCCTGACGTACAATGACT
The DNA here is from genome assembly GCA_030710605.1 of Cordylochernes scorpioides. Lineage (NCBI taxonomy): Eukaryota > Metazoa > Arthropoda > Arachnida > Pseudoscorpiones > Chernetidae > Cordylochernes > Cordylochernes scorpioides. The sequence goes on along the minus strand of CP092863.1, from coordinate 94,363,894 downwards.
CTCGCAGGTCCCGTCGGCCGCACTAGAAGGTCGCAGGTGACGTTCCGTGGGTACAAGCCCGGGAAGTTGGGCGAGCGCAGTTTGCAACGTCGAGCGCTGCAGTCAGAGAACGTCCTGCCGCAGAATGTCCCCGCCACAGGTATGCCGAGGGAGAAAGGGGCCGAGCGGGGGCCGAAGAGAGTGGGCGAAGTGAGCGAGGGCCAGGAAGCGGAAGGTGAGGTAGAGACTGAAAGACACCGCGGGCAGGGAGATCGGCACTGTCACCCGTAGAGTCACCTCGCGGCCAACACCGCCGTAGTAGACGGCACTACGACCTGCCATATGGCCACAGAACTGGCCACCTGTAGACTGTCCTTCCTCCAGGATCTCCAAGTGGCCTTTAGGACAACTTTGCTGCTGTCTGCACACACCACACATGGAACAAACCACTTATGGCGAAGATTTAACACTTATGTTGATTGTATAAAACAACACTTGAGAGAAGTTACACTGCATGAGTTTCTTTTCAATAAAACATCAAAATTTATTTCAAGGTGAAATATTGACTATTTCTAACCTTTTTGGATGAGGTATGAAAGGGTGAATTATGAAGAGTAATGATGAACGGAAAAATAAAAGTGTTCAGGGATGGGAATCGAACCCACAATGTTTGTTCCGCTTACCGGGCAGATGCCATATCCACTAGACTACCCTGGACGTATTTTTCCGTTCATAAATAATCCATAAAGTAACTTATAATACAATATAATACACTGCGGCTTGTGATTGTAAAATAACACTTGAAGTTACACCGCATGAGTTTCTTTTCAATGAAAAATCAAAATTTGATCAATGATTTCATCAAATTGTTTTACAACCACAAGCCGCAGTGTATTATATTGTATTATAAGTTACTTATGTTGATAGACAACCAAGACAGTCTGAAACTTCAATCTTGATCATGGTACAGACAGCAACGCTCTTTTGCTATATCATAACAATAACTTCTGTATACAAGAAAAGAAAAGATTGAACCACGAATGTTTCTTTCACACATAATCAAACTTCTACTGTCCTTCCTGCGATGAAAAAATATTGGGAGGGTTTGGATTATTCTATATAAATGGCGCATTTTTGCATTTTAATTAATCTATACATATAAAACGAAAGGATTTAAAAGCACGAATGTTTCTTTTATACATAATACAAACTTCTACTGTCCTTACTGCGATGAAAAATATCCACTGTCCTATAAGCTTATATCCATAGTTTTCTTGAAAACCATTTCTAAGATTCCATCCTTCAGTGCTGCGTATATAAGCAGAATCGTCCAATACAGTATTAGAGCTCTGAGAAGCGGTCTGGTGGATTAAATTGGTGAAACCGCTGGGAGGGTTTACCACTGATGAGCCAAGCCCTCCCAATATATTTTTTCATCGCAGTAAGGGCAGTAGAAGTTTGTATTATGTATAAAAGAAACATTCGTGCTTTTAAATCCTTTCATTTTATATGTATAGATGGCGCGTTATTGCTTTGTGTTAATTTATGCCTAACTGGCTTTGTTCTTTTTTTTCGCGGAATAGTATTGCACGATACAATATTTATAATTCTACTGTCCTAAAAGCTTATGTCCATAGTTTGCTTAAATACCATTTCTAAGATTCCATACTTCAGTGTAGCTATATAATCAGAATGAGATTTGCGCACTAATGAACTAAGCCCTCCCAATATATTTTCATCGCAGTAAGTAGAGTAGAAGTTTTTTTATGTTTTAAAAAAAACCTTCGTGCTTTAACGATTTCATTTCCAAGAATTTTAAATCCTATTGTTATTGAGAGAAAGGCATCTCCTTCAAAATCAATAACCGATATTCTCAGTGTATACACATTTATTCCAATACTTGGCAAAGGTTCAGTAACATATCACAGAGTTCGAAACTATTTAAAGGCGTAAGATTCTTTTTGATATTAAACAATTTCTACTGCCCTTACTGCAATGGAAAAATTAATGAGAGGGCCTGGCTCATCAGTGGGTGAACCCTCTCAGCGGTTTCGCCAGTTTAATCTACCATACCGCTGTTATATTGCATTTTTGGAACTTCCTTTTATAGTGATACTGTTGATAGACTCTTTGAATGGGTATTTTAGAAGAACTATGGACATAAGCTTAGAGGACAGTAGAAATTACATACATTTATAAATATATAATATGCTTCGAGCAATCGCTCTTCCGCAAATATCAAATTGTTTCTTTTATTAGAACATTTATAATATGATGCACTAGCGCGCCATATCACAGAGTGATGAAGGTTTCTCACTTCGAGGTTTCCAGGTTCCCAATCTGGAAGGACAGGAATGTGAGCTCCACCAACGCCCAGACCCAGGCTTGAATCCGACCGAACAAGCCAGTTTATGTTGGGGCTCGGAGATCCGGAGTGGGTATTTGACATTGAGTTCTCCCGCAGTGTCCGGTTACAGGCTGCAAACACAAACCTCACAGCACACATCAAGCTTGAATGGAGGACTTATATGTAATCTTTATAAATAACTAGCAGATGTACCCGGCTTCGCCTGGGTTTTATCCGAGTAAAGGTTTGTCTAACGAACATTTGTTAAAACAATTCTCTATAAACTTATAAAAAAAAGATATATTTTGATAATTTTAAACTCGTAAATTTGAATATCTCGATAAAGTGAACATTTTTTCCCGGTCCCTTGAAAAATACTCGATAAGTTGAATAAAATCAATATTAATTGGTTCCCTCGGTAATTGGAAGTTAAAGGAATAGTATCTTGCCTTGGAATTGTATCATTATTCTTGTCACAAATAAATTGCCGTGTCATCCTGAATTTTGTCTTTCCTAATTTTCTACATTACAAAATCATCGTATCATCATGATAATATTTAGAGCAGATTGTTGAATTATAACAGATAAATTAGAATATTTATCTTGATTATTTTTAGGCGAAAAGTTATTTCAAAATTGTATTTGCTAGAAACCTTCCCAGTACTATACTAAATAACTTCCCAAAGTTTCATGGTGTTCCAATGAGTGGTTTGGTCAGGCATAAAGGACAGACACACACACACATACATTCATTTATATTTAATTAAAAAGGCATATATTGGATCAAAATATCATTTATTTTACCTTTGCAAGGCGTAGAACGTCATAACCAAAACTGGTTGAAATCGTTTTGAAAATAGAGCAATCCATAGATAAATCTTTAATTAAAAAGGCATATATTGGATCAAAATATCATTTATTTTACCTGGTAAGTATGGTAGTATGGTAAGTACTGGTGATATATGCCTTTTTAATTGAAGATTTATCTATGGATTGCTCTATTTCAAATTCATTATATATATATAGATGATTGATTAGGAAATTCTCCGAGATTTAAATCAAACAACACAACAGAGATTGACTAAAATAAACTCCTCGAGTTAAAATAGAAAAATAAAATGGAAATTGAAGAGTCTTGTGTGTCAGAGGTTTCTGGAGATGAGTTTTCCTTTTATTTTCATTAATACAATCTCGATCTTTCGGGAATCTCTGCCATTCTACAAGGGTACATAAGAACGAAAGTCCAGGAGATTTTCTGAATAAATCATTATTTATAACTTCCAGCTGTAGCGATGTACATAACCTCCAGAACTCATGATTAGGTAAACAGATAGAGTTGTTGTTGTTGTCGTGTCCAAGAAGAGTCTCAGATGTCTCCATACATCTCCTTCACAGCAGCAGCAATATCCACTATCTTGGCTGTGTAATGTTGCTGCTCTGGGTCTAAGTCAATTTTTCTGTTGTTGTCGTGTCCAAAGAAGAGTCCCAGATGTCTCCATGCATATCTATCACAGCAGCAGCAATATCCACTATCTTGGCTGTGTAAAGCTGCTGCTCTGGGTCTAAGTCAATTTTCTGCAAGGCTGCGGCCATTGCTGGGCATAGAGTAAACTTACCTAAAGAAATCCGCTGTATCATTTAAATGATAAATAATGTTAAATCTCCTACCATGTGTGTGTAACCGACCAAGAACTCATGATAAGGTATACGGATAGAGTAACTTATCTTCACCTGATGTATCATTTAAATGATAAATTATGATAAATCTCCTTCGATGTAATTGAGTAGTGGGTACCAGGAACTCACCGGTACAGCCAGAGGGTTCATCTGACCCATCACCGCAGTCATCCGTGCCGTCGCAGTACCGCGCCAGGGCTACGCAGGCTCCTCCCCCGCACGGCAGCTCGCTGGGCCGGCAGGTCTGGGCGGGAGGTAGTACCACCAGCCAGGCTCCGAGGAGTAGAATCGCAGCCTGGACATGTCACGACATCAGTACCTCGGTATTTGGTGACACGTGGTGGTGTCTTGTCCATGGAGCCAAACGGTCCGTGCACCCTGATCACAATACCGGCCAACTGAGGTGGTGTCTTGTCCATGGAGCAGATCGCTCCGTGCACCCTTATCAAATTATATTGACAAACATTTTCACTTTATTTTTCTCAGTTATGCGGAAAGAATGTTGTTTTTTAGGTGAACCGATCTCCCACGTCTTCTCGTTGGACGAATGTGACCATGTTTGTATATAAAAGAGGGTTGTGAAATGGGATGCGTGGAGTGGTGATCGAGTGGAGACGTCGTTCTCTGTGTGCTTGTCTGGTGATCTCCTCACATACCTGTGTAACCCGCTCCTTATCAACGCTGCAAATAAAAGATAAGTACTGTTTTCATTTTATTTAACAAATCGTAAGTTTTTTTATTTACCTCCTTTTTGTTGTTGGTGTTGTACTCTTGAGTGTACGTTTTTCGGGTGTATTAAGTTACTCTTAATTTAGGCCCTAGTTTATTAATTTTTGTGTGATAACCCGGAATAGAAACTTTCGTCACCCTAATCACAATACAGGCCAACTGAGGGTTGCTCCATGGAAAGGCCATTGCCCCGTTAGTTCAGCCACATTTCAGAGTTCCCTGTTCACGGTTACCGTAGCGGCTCACGACACCGTACTACAGGGCAGCCCCTTACTTGTGCTGCTCCATGGAAAGGGGGATGCCATTGCCCCGTTAGTCAGCCACATTTCAGAGTTCCCTGTTCACGGTACCGTAGCGGTTCACGACACCGTACTACAGGGCAGTCCCTTACTTGTGTTGCTCCATGGAAAGGGAGGTGTCATTGCCCCGTTAGTCAGCCACATTTCAGAGTTCCCTGTTCACAGTTACGTAGCGGTTCACGACAACCGTACTACAGGGCAGTCCCTTACTTGTGCTGCTCCATGGAAAGGGAGGTACCATTGCCCCGTTAGTCAGCCACATTTCAGAGTTCCCTGTTCACAGTTACCGTAGCGGTTCACGACACCGTACTACAGGGCAGTCCCTTACTTGTGCTGCTCCATGGAAAGGGAGGTACCATTGCCCCGTTAGTCAGCCACATTTCAGAGTTCCCTGTTCACAGTTACCGTAGCGGTTCACGACACTGTACTACAGGGCAGTCCCTTACTTGTGCTGCTTCTCCCGCCCCCCCCACGTGGGGGAGGACCTCTGGGAAGGGGTTGTGTGTGTGTGATACGTAATAAAACCAATAGAAATATTTTATCGCTTATTAAAATATTATTTCTGTGATGATCACATATACACAAATATTAGAGATAACAATTTTAAAACTCATCGTTAAATCCGCGACAATATTGCGTTAAATAGGGGTTCAGTTTGATGTATACCGTCAAGTTTGTTAAAAAAGTCCTTTAAGGAAGTATATCATTTGTTGTATATTACTATTCCTAGATACTCTAATTTTTTAACAGCTTCTATTTCTTCTCCTTTTAATCTTCTTTGGGGATTTTTCAAATTCGTGCTTATTTGTTATAAGTATAGCTTTCGATTTTTTTTAGTTAAAATTCAGGTTTGATTTAATTTTCCATTCTTCTATTTTTTTTTTTAGAGATATCTCCGCGAGATATCTTTTCAATTTGTTCTTTTGTTTTACCCTCTTATTATCACAAGTTGATCACAGCACCCATGGCCTCAAGGTCTTCTCGCGATCTTCAGTTTGTCTTCCCTAATTTACCCAGCATCTCCACCAAAATGCCATGTGGAAAATTAGGGATGACAAACTTCAGGATGACACAGCAATTTATTTAAGATAAGAACAAACTATGAATGATGAACAAAAGATAAGCAACGAAGGAAGTTTATATAGTGACAAAATATAAACATAAATAATAATTACCTGTTAATAAAATAATAAATACGTTGCTATAATATATAACCCATATAACCCAAGATTGATATCCTGTTTCTTAATTAAATATTAAGATGAATGTTATTTCTCATATATTTTATTAATGAAATATATGAGTTAGGATATTCGTCCTTCCATCACGGTTGGATGGGTTCTAATCAATTTTGGAATGTATATATACATTTCGTAGAATAAGACCTAGAATTAACGAACCCCGATTTAACGAAAATTTATTTTACGTCTGAAATGTATACCCTATATATTTAGTAAATTAAATTTTATTGCCATCTATCGTTAAAACTTTACATAAATAAATTTTACTGGCAATGCGTTTCTTTTAAATATCATCAAATATTATCTCTACAGACCTTACTGCAATGATAGGAGTTATTGAATGAGAGGGCTTGGCTCATCAGTAGTGAACCCTCTCAGCGGTTTCGCCAAATTAATCTCTAGACCGCTCTACTATTGTATTGGACTGGTTTTGTTACTATACCCTGCATTTTCTATGGAAGGCAGCTTAGGGGTGTTTAAGGAACTATGGACATAGGCTTATAGGTCTGTAGAGGTACATACATATAATTTCAAGGTATGCATCGAGCAAAGCTCTTCCGCAAAATATGTTTTCATAACAAATATATATTAGTAAATTAAATTTTATTGCCATCTATCGTTAAAACTTTACACAAATAAATTTACTGGCAATGCGTTTCTTTTAAATATCATCTAATATTATCTCTACAGACCTTACTGCAATGATAGGAGTTATTGAATGAGAGGGCTTGGCTCATCAGTAGTGAACCCTCTCAGCGGTTTCGCCAGATTAATCTCTAGACCGCTCTACTATTGTATTGGAATGGTTTTGTTATATACCCTGCATTTTCTATGGAAGGCAGCTTAGGGGTGTATAAGGAACTATGGACATAGGCTTATAGGTCTGTAGAGGTACATACATATAATTTCAAGGTATTGCATCGAGCAAAGCTCTTCCGCAAAATATGTTTTCTTAACAAATATATATTAGTAAATTAAATTTTAAATATGAAAAATATTTTGCGGAAGAGCTTTGCTCGATGCATATACCTTGAAATTATATGTATGTTACCTCTACAGACCTATAAGCCTATGTCCATAGTTCCTTAAACACCCCTAAGCTGCCTTCCATAGAAAATGCAGGGTATATAACAAAAACCAGTCCAATACAATAGTAGAGCGGTCTAGAGATTAATTTGGCGAAACCGCTGAGAGGGTTCACTACTGATGAGCCAAGCCCTCTCATTCAATAACTCCTATCATTGCAGTAAGGTCTGTAGAGATAATATTAGATGATATTTAAAAGAAACGCATTGCCAGTAAATTTATTTGTGTAAAGTTTTATACCCTATATATATTAGATAATAAAAAGGCATATATTGGTAAATAAATCTTTTATTCAATCCAATATATGCCTTTTTATAATGTTTTATATTTGCTCTATTTTCAAAACACACACATATTTTTTTATATATATGTTAAAAATCAAGAAAAATAGGAAAAAGGTCAGGTGTTAATATTAAAAACAAAATAGGTATTTCCTGACCTCACATGAGCATCTCTATATGGCAGAGCGCCATCTAGTGGAACAAAAATCAACTAAACATTGATTTAACCCTGTTCCCTGATATTGGTCAACCCAATTTCTTGATAAAATATATATATATAAATGTGAAAAATAATTAAAATAAAAATATCAGATGTTAATATTAAAAACAAATATTAGACATATTCTGACCATTAACATGAGATTTTTTTAGATAGCAGATTTTTATTTAAAATTTTTACACATGTTTAGTGTATTTACGAAAGTTTGGCCTTTAATACCCATTTCTTGATTTCTCAAAGAGCCACTTTATTCTTTAGTGACAACATTTTACACTTCAATAACAACTTTTAAAAATTATGTATACAGCAACATTTTTACCCCTTTTAACACTATTTTCATTCTTAACGGTATTTTTATTTTGAAAAATATGTTTTCAATTTTGTTATAGATATTTTTAGTTTTCATCGAAATAATTTATTTCAAAATATTCATTATTTTTATTATAGACCAGTCTATACATATGGATATACAAAAATGATAATAAAGCTTATGTCCATAGTTTATCTAAAATACCCATTCCAAGAGTCTAATAACAGTATCACTATAAAAGAAAGTTCCAAAAATGCAATATAACAGCGGTATGGTAGATTAAACTGGCGAAACCGCTGGGAGGGTTTACCACTGATTAGCCAGGCCATGCCATTAATTTTTTATTGTAGTAATGGGGTAGTAAAAAAATATTTAATTTTAAAAAGAATCATACGCGTCAATAATAGTTTCGAATTTTATAACAGATGGCGCGCTAATGTATCATAATATACAAGGTATGTCCCATAAGTTGCCGGACTGGGTCCATAAAAAAAAAAGGTAAGATTTTTTTAAATTTTTTTAATTAAAACTTTTCAAAGTAAGCCCCCTTGCTTCAACGCACCAGCGCCATCGTTTCTCCCAATTGTCGAAACAGTTTTTATAGGCCTCTTTTGGAATGCTCTTCAATGCCAGCAGCGATTTTTCTATTATGTCTTCCCTGGTGTCAAAATGTCTTCCTTTTAGAACTGCTTTGAGTTTGGGGAACAGGAAAAAGTCATTTGGTGCGATGTCTGGGGAATAGGGTGGTTGAGGTAGGATTTCTGTCCCGTTTTTCGCCAAAAAACTCGTCACCAAGTGCGCTGTGTGAGGGCGGGCATTGTCATGGTGTAGGATCGAGTCACCATTAGTCCATTTTTCTGGCCTTTTTTTTTCGAATCGCTTCCCTTAGACGGCGAAGAATGCTCAAATACATTTCCTTAATAACTGTTTGGCCTGCAGGAAGATACTCGTGATGAACAATGCCCTTGTTATCCAAAAAAGCGACCAGCAACACCTTGTTTCTGGATATCAATATCCTGGATTTTTTGGGTCTAGGCTCACACCTGACCTATCCACTCGGCAGATTGACGCTTGGTTTCAGGGTCATAGCCATAGACCCATGTCTCGTCGCCTGTGATTATCTTGTCTTTCCATTCCGGATCCGTTCTTGTCATTTCCAGCATGTCCTCACAGGTTGCAAGCCGACACAGTTTTTGCTCATTAGTGAGGAATCTTGGGATGAATTTTGCGGGAGTCTTTTTGAGCCTCAAATCTTCGGTTACGATTCTTCCAATCGTTGTTTTAGAGATGCCTGTGTCTTGCTCTAGCTCCAGCAAAGTGGTTCGAGGATTTTCTTTTATCAAATCGGCGATTTTTTTGCACATTTTCATCAGTCTTTTGATATGTTGGGCGTCCTTGACGAGGATCATCTTCAATGGAAATTCTGCCAGCTTCAAATCTAGAATGCCATTCAAAAACAGTTGTTCTCTTTGGGGCGTTATTGGGGAATGCTTTATTAAGCATTTCAAAAGTGTCGGTTGCTGATATTTGAAGTTTCACACAAAATTCTATGCAAATCCTCTGCTTCAATTTTTGTTCCATCGTAAAATCGCCGCAGCGCAAGGTGTAACCTTTAAATAAATTAGAATAACTTTGGCGCGCGTGCACGTACCGCCTCGATATTGGTACCACCGTGTTGCCAGATATTTTTTCTATAATAAACTGTCAAATTTATTTACATTTTTCATTTATTTATTTTTTTATGGACCCAGTCCGGGAACTTATGGGACATACCTTGTATGTTTTTAATTGTATTTTTACTATAATCATTTTCATACAACAATTAATATGGAGTGTTACCTCAACGATAACATTACATTGACTGTAAAGCGAATGCGTTGCCCAGGTGAGAATTCCCATTTCACTATTTAAACATAATCACGTTCTATTGTTGAAATCAAAGAACCTAAAGTAAACTCTGTGTAACAGTGAATACAGCCAGGACACATGACATGTTTTACTGTCCGTTACTGGGAGAATGAGAGAATAATTCTCCGCCAGAAGTTTGCTTATGAAAACAAAATTATTTAATTTAAAAAAAGAATCATACGCGTCTATAATAGTTTCGAATTCTGATAGAAAATTTGGAATATTTCGTTTTGAATCCATTTCGATTTCATCTTCATAAAATTTATAAATACAAATATCAAATCGTAGGTAAAAACTATGGCATTCTAAAAATAATTTCAATCATAAAAATAAAATATTACTAAATTATAGTATACGCCTAGTGAACCAGGCCTGTAACAGCTCGTTAAGAATACTAAAAAATCAACATTTGTATTTAGAAAATTATAAAAAAATCTACCTAAATATATATCAACCGCATGAAAAGACATACATTTTATAATTTTTAATATAAAAGTGTATATTATTCAATTTAGAAATATAAACATTAAATACACACCAAATTGGAAAAACTATATTTATAAAATATTAGAATAAAGAAAATATTCGTGTAGTATAAAAGAAAGAAGATTGAATTTTTTAAAAGCCAAAATCAAAAATCGATAAATGTCAAACGATACCCCTCGAGGCATCGTGGTAAAATAATACTATCATCTTTAATCGTCTGCGTAAAAATTTGGCGGTAAACTGTAACAAAAGAAAAAATAGTAAATTATTTCTATACAAAGCATTCCTTAAATCTTTATTGGTAAAGAAAAGGTAATTTCCAATTTAAATTTAATATTATTCAGCCTTTAATGGATTATTTGTGTCAATTTTAGAATTACAAATGGCGGAAATATTTTATCTTCTACTTCAAATACACTTTAACAATAGGATTATACGACCCTGCCACCTTGCGGCATTTTCCCCAATCGTTTTATAGGGTTTCTCATGATATAAAAAAGGTTTTAAAAAAATAAATGAATATTCCAAAATTGTAAATTATTCTAGCGATACCATTTATTTTTTAATTATATTTATTTATTTATTTTTGATAATTGACTTTACTGTGGTGAAAAAGATTGGAGAGTGATCAAGATATATTTCCCCATGATGTAAACGGGCAAATATATATATATATACAGTTCATTCTATTCTGAATATTGGACAAATTACAATGCACCTTTACATCCCCAATACCCCTCCTTCAGTGTCTTCCTCTACTGAGGGTGGGCCACATGGTCTCTCCATATCTCCCTCCTTCAGTGTCTTCCTCTACTGAGGGTGGGCACATGGTCTCTCCATATCTCCCTCCTTCAGTGTCTTCCTCTACTGAGGGTGGGCCACATGGTCTCTCCATATCTCCCTCCTTCAGTGTCTTCCTCTACTGAGGGTGGGCCACATGGTCTCTCCATATCTCCCTCCTTCAGTGTCTTCCTCTACTGAGGGTGGGCCACATGGTCTCTCCATATATCCCTCCTTCAGTATCTTCCTCTACTGAGGGTGGGCCACATGTCTCTCCATATCTCCCTCTTCAATGTCTTCCTCTACTGAGGGTGGGCCACATGGTCTCCATATCTCCCTCCTTCAATGCCTTCCTCTACTGAGGGTGGGCCACATGGTCTCTCCTATATCTCCCTCCTTCAATGCCTTCCTCTACTGAGGGTGGGCCACATGGTCTCTCCATATCTCCCTCCTTCAGTGCCTTCCTCTGCTGGGGTGGGTCACATGGTCTCTCCATATCTCCTCCTTCAATGCCTTCCTCTACTGAGGGTGGGCCACATGGTCTCTCCATATCTCCCTCCTCAGTGCCTTCCTCTACTGAGGGTGGGCCACATGTCTCTCCATATCTCCCTCCTTCAATGCCTTCTCTACTGAGGGTGGGTCACATGGTCTCTCCATATCTCCCTCCTTCAATGCCTTCCTCTACTGAGGGTGGGCCACATGGTCTCTCCATATCTCCCTCCTTCAATGCCTTCCTCTACTGAGGGTGGGCCACATGGTCTCTCCATATCTCCCTCCTTCAATGCCTTCCTCTACTGAGGGTGGGCCACATGGTCTCTCCATATCTCCCTCCTTCAATGCCTTCCTCTACTGAGGGTGGGCCACATGGTCTCTCCATATCTCCCTCCTTCAATGCCTTCCTCTACTGAGGGTGGGCCACATGGTCTCTCCATATCTCCCTCCTTCAATGCCTTCCTCTACTGAGGGTGGGCCACATGGTCTCTCCATATCTCCCTCCTTCAATGCCTTCCTCTACTGAGGGTGGACCACATGGTCTCTCCATATCTCCCTCCTTCAATGCCTTCCTCTACTGAGGGTGGGCCACATGGTCTCTCCATATCTCCCTCCTTCAATGCCTTCCTCTACTGAGGGTGGGCCACATGGTCTCTCCATATCTCCCTCCTTCAGTGCCTTCCTCTACTGAGGGTGGGCCACATGGTCTCTCCATATCTCCCTCCTTCAGTGCCTTCCTCTACTGAGGGTGGGTCACATGGTCTCTCCATATCTCCCTCCTTCAATGCCTTCCTCTACTGAGGGTGGGCCACATGGTTTCTCCATATCTCCCTCCTTCAATGTCTTCCTCTACTGAGGGTGGGCCACATGGTCTCCATATCTCCCTCCTTCAGTGCCTTCCTCTACTGAGGGTGGGCCACATGGTCTCTCCATATCTCCCTCCTTCAATGCCTTCCTCTACTGAGGGTGGGTCACATGGTCTCTCCATATCTCCCTCCTTCAATGCCTTCCTCTACTGAGGGTGGGCCACATGGTCTCTCCATATCTCCCTCCTTCAATGCCTTCCCTCTACTGAGGGTGGGCCACATGGTCTCTCCATATCTCCCTCCTTCAATGCCTTCCTCTACTGAGGGTGGGCCACATGGTCTCTCCATATCTCCCTCCTTCAATGCCTTCCTCTACTGAGGGTGGGCCACATGGTCTCTCCATATCTCCCTCCTTCAATGCCTTCCTCTACTGAAGGTGGGCCACATGGTCTCTCCATACTTCCTCCGCCATCTCCTCGTGTCGTCCAGTCCATTGTTTTAGACCGTCTGTGTATCCCTGTCTTCCCCTCGATCTCTTCCCCCGGAGTTTTCCCTCCAACATTGTCAGCAATGTCTCTCTTGCTGATCATCACATGTCCAGCAAACGTCCGTTTTCGTGGTTTTATGAATTTTATCACCTATATATACCTCTTATTCCATTTATGCATTTACAAACGATAGTTTCAAAGGCTCCAAATTGAAATTAATAATGAAGTAAAAAGTTCAATTACGAAATTAGAAATGTAAGAACATCTTCGAAGGTCCTATCAAATCTTGAGAAAGATTATTTAAGCCTGTTCTGGTATCTGCAAAGAGATGGATCCATCGATGATGAAAAGTCAGGTTTTGGTAAGAATCATTAGTATTCCATATAAATTGGTAACCTTTGTTTTCTCTTGAATAAATTCCATCAGTAAGTATGGGAAATTATTAATCTAACCTATATACAGTCGAACTTGGGGATAATTCCAAGCCCAAGGTGTTGGATTTAATTTTCCAAGCTTATTATCATTGATGACATTTTATTGATATTTGACTACTCAGTTGTTGTTGTAGTTGTTCGAAAGCACATATATATTTTGATTGCAGTATTTCCCATTAAAATTTTCTTTCTATTATGTTATAATTGTAATGTATGTATGATTAAATAAAATGATTAATTAAAAACTCCTTCATTAACTAAACACTTTTCACAAGGGACCAAAAAAAAAAAAAAAGAAATTATCCGAAAATTCGACTTAATAACGTAAATTCTATTTATAGTAAATTCTAGAGATCAAGATAAATATTGGAATTAATGAAGTTTTACTGTACTATATTTAACAACCCAGAAGTATATTTAGTATAACTTCCATTTATGGTAGTTCCTATTTGGAAAATGAAATTTTAGTTGGACCCTATGTGGATATTTGAGTTCAAATGTTTAAACTATTTTATCAAAATTAAAAAACTATTATAGACGCGTATGATTTTTTTAAAATAAAACAATTTCTACTGTCTTTTCTGTAATGGATAAATTAATGGGAGGGCCTGGCTCATCAGTGGTTAACCTTCCCAGCGGTTTCTCCAGTTTAATCTACCATACCGCTGTTATATTGCAATTTTGGAACATCCTTTTATTGTGATACTGATGCTAGACTCTTGGAATGGGTAATTTTAAATGAACATATGCTTTGAGGACAACAGAATTACATACAATTATAAATATATATTATGCTTCGAGCAATCACTTTTCCGCAAATATCAATTTGTGTCTTTTATTGGAACAATTATATTGTAACAAATTTTTATTAATTTTATTATTTTTATTAACAGAGTGGTTATTTTTTTATGATTATATTTTGCTACTCTGTAAATTCCCCTCGTGGCTTATCTTTTGTTTACCTTTCATAGTTTGTCCTTGCCTGAAATAAATTGTTGTCTCATCCTGAAGTTTTTGTCTTCCCTAATTTTCCACGTGGCAATATTATGACGCTTTAAGCGTGCCATCTGTTATCAAAATTAGAAACTATTATAGACGCGTATAATTCTTTTTTCAAATAAAACTATTTTATGAACATAGTTTCAATATATTAATACAAATTATTTCTATAGTTTTATAGAGAGAGAGAAACATTATTTAAATTTAGATCAATATTTATATACGAAATAAACTTTATTCACACAAACGTATTATTAAAAAGGATATAATATTGAAACAAAGTACAGTAGACTCTCCTATAACGCGATTAATGTGTTCCGTGTTGTATGAAATCGCGTTATGGGAATTCGCGTTGTACGAAATAAAACTTGTATAACGCGAATGTTGTTAGGGTAAATTGTTTTATTTTATAACGCGTTATACGAAAATTCGCGTTGTATAAATAAATTTGTCGCAATTTTTTTTATCGCGTTTGTACGAAATCGCGTTGTAAAAACTCGCGTTATAGGAGAGTCTACTGTATTTATTATTTTATTAACAGAGTATCAATTTTTAATATTTATAGTTTGCTACTCTGTAAACTTCCCTCATTGCTTATCTTTTTTTTATCATTCATAGTTTGTTATTTCCCCTACAGAGTATCAAAATAAAAACAACATAAATAATACTCTGTTAATAAAATAATAAATACTTTGTTACAATAATGTCACGTGTAAAAATTAGGGAAGACCAACTTCGGGAGGAGACAACTATTTATTTCAGGCAAGGACAAACTATGAATGGTAAAGAAAAGATAAGCCACGAGGGAAATTTACAGAGTAGAAAAATATAAAAATGACCACTCTGTTAATAAAAATAATAAAATTAATAAATACTTTGTTACAATATTGTTAGAATTAACCATTATATGTGTGTTTT
The DNA here is from genome assembly GCA_030710605.1 of Cordylochernes scorpioides. NCBI lineage: Eukaryota > Metazoa > Arthropoda > Arachnida > Pseudoscorpiones > Chernetidae > Cordylochernes > Cordylochernes scorpioides. The sequence continues at coordinate 94,348,414 of CP092863.1, read as the reverse complement.
GTGTTGTTTTTAAAGATTATTTGAGAAAAAACAAAGTTGTTTCTTTCAGAAAAATCAATTCAGGGGTATGATATATCATGAAAGAGTTGTGAAAAATTATTTTAAAAAAGCTGCTGCGGTATCCATTAGTCTGACAGGAAATCCCGCAGAGAATCTCTCGCACCTCCATTAGTGTCTGAAGGGAAAATCTCAAATTTTATTTTAGAATTAAATATATGTCTCCTGGATGCATATAATCTTACCCCCAAATTGTATAAATACACTATTCACATTATTGGATTCACAAGGTAATAAGACCAAATAAATAGTGTGTAATGTTACACAGAGTTGTTACCATCTTCAGACATAAGTACTCACTGATATTTTCAAATTCAGTACTTTTGTCTGAAGATGGTAACAACCCTGAAACATCACACACTATTCATTTATCTGGATTTGTGGTCTTATTATCTTGTGTACTTTCAGTACTTTTGTCTGAAGATTGTAACAACGCTGAAACATCACACACTATTTATTTATCTGAATTTGGTCTTATATATTACCTTGTGGTTATAATCTATAATCCAAATTACAAATCAACTAGAGAGCATTCTCAAACAGTCGCACACATGTTACGTAAAACTCAAATATGCCCAGAATATAAAACTGACTCGATGTTTTCATTTCCTTTTTCCAAACATCTAAAATAATCCCGAAAAGGAGTTTAGAGTTGAAATGACCCTGTGTATACTGAAACTGAAATATAAGAGGGGACAAAGGGAAAAACTGAATACAAACATATTGGTGGACAAAATTCCAAGACTTCGATGGAATCCTTGGCACGTCAGATCCATGTCATTAACTACAATAGCTGTGGGTCACAGCTCCCATAGGGAAGGAGCTATGTAGCGAAGTATTTAGTATTTTACACTAGTATTAACAGTGGAGACGCCGGTTATGTAAATTTCTATTTTTGCTTATTCAGCCAGAAGATTTACATATTTGTGAATATAATTCTATATATTTAATAAAAGTGTGTCAGTAACAATCGGGTGTTGGTGAATTATTAGTGTCATCAGTGTGTTGTGGGCACTTTTAAGGAAGCAAATAGGCTTCAATACGGTTGGAGACCAGAAGAAGTCTGGAAAGAAGATACAGTCAACATAGCTATTTAGATAAGACCAGACATATCCAGGATGCAGCAAGCTTTCCGAGCTTAGTAAGTGAGGCAGTGATCGCATCCGAAACAAACAGAGTATCATTTTTTATTTTTATATTTTACTACTCTGTAAACTTCCCTCATTGCTTATATATTTTTATCATTCATAGTTTGTTCTTGCCTTGAATAAATTGCTGTGTAATCCTGAAGTTTGTCTTTCCTAGTTTTCCACGTGGCAATATATATAAACGCTAAATGTTTATATTCACCTTTTATCCAGCGCCAAAAATATTATATCCAATCAAACAAACTTAGAAATCTTGTGTCTAAAAGCGTCAGTATGCAAATAGATAGAAATATCAATACGTTTCCATGGAAAATATACAAAAATTTAAATTAAATTGTAAAAATCTCGGAGCAAATAGGAGAGTGTTTTCCTATAACAGCAAACACAAAATGAAAAAGCTGTTGGGGAAGTGGGCACATGAATAAAGTGGAAATGTTTGCATATTATATGCAGGGACCAATATTGAATTTTAAAAGGCAAATGTTTGGAATAAATATTTCTTGACAAAATATTAACTTGGGAGGGTAGTAACCATATTGCCGGCGTTTCATATGGATATTGGTTCGAGCCATTCTGTCTACATCTCGTATATTTCTCTGCATGAATTATTCTCACTGTTTCTATTTGGTGAATTTATTCATGTTAGTTATATAATGTAGCGAAGTATTTATTATAGATGGAAATTTTGCCGGGAGGATATTGATCTAAAGAGACTAAGAGACTCTCCCGTCAAAATAGACGTCAAAACTAGACGCTATCTATTTACCAGCTAAACACCTCTTTGGCAGATTGTCAAGATTCCATTAGATCCCGTGTGGATATCATAGAATAAAGTCCGCCCTAGACTGACGAGGGCCGTTAGCAAGAAACCATGGTCTCTAGGTGGACGCTTTTCAGTTTGCCAAGGCTGGTGTTGTGGCTTTGTTACCGACCCGAGGCCGCTAGTTAGCGGCGAAGGTCAATAGATGGCTTCTATTTTTGCCGTCTATTTTGACGGGAGAGGCGACCTTTATCTCTTCAGAGAAGTATTTATTATTTTACACTAGTATTAACAGAGTATCATTTTTAATGTTTATATTTTACTACTCTGTAAACTTCACTCATTGCCTATCTTTTGTTTATCATTCATAGTTTGTTCTTGCCTTGAATAAATTGCTGTGTCATCCTGAAGTTTGTCTTTCCTAATTTTCCACGTGGCAATATATATAAGCGATACATGTATATAATCACCTTTTATATTGTAATGTTCTGTTAACAACAGTTTATATACATATTACCCACTAGTATAAAATATACTATTGTGTTTTGAAGATAGAGCAATCCATAAATAATTCTTAAATAAAAAAGGCATTGGATCAAAATATCTTTTACCAATATTTGAGTTGGCTGAACGTCAACCTTTATTAAGATGTTATAACATATTAATGTGTGTCAACAACAAACTCAGAGCCACATAACGTCAATAGAATTTAAATTCTATTGTGTGTATGTAATAATGATATAAACTACATAATAAATATAAATGAATAGTATATAATTAATAAACAATATATTGATTAATATAGGCATACTATTATGATATAAATATTAAGAAAAAGGCATCTCTTTATTATGCAACTGAAGTTACTGATGGTTGGCGCCATCTCTCAGAATAAATACTATAATAATTAATTAATAGTATATTCGTTGATTTCTAATTATTCCAGAATTGGCCAAATACCCATTCTTGGTTAATCAAGAAAAGCTAACAACAGACGGGCTATTGGCCCTCGTCAGCGTGGTGCAAGCTGTACCTCAACGACCAACAACTTTTCACATTGTGTCGCGGTCTCACGCAATTCTGGCCTTAACTACACGTTTCCTGATTTTTCAAGATGCCTGAAGGACCAGTTTTTTTGGTCGTTGAGCAATTTGCTGCTTGTTGAATATTACGATACCTGTAGAGATATATTTCACTATAACATTATAAAAGTTCATGTTTTTTTTTAAACATTGTTTTTCTTATTAATGGAATGTGGGATGAACCACAGCAACCTGTATTTCCCAGGCTTAAAACTGTCAGCCATACAAGACTCTTCCAGGATGGTGTAAAGACACAATTCACCATCTACAGGACCAAAGAGACCTCACCAGACCACCTCTTGGAATGTATGGAAGCCTCAAGACAGGACCCCAACCCTACCTAGATTGTAAATTTGATCTATGAATTTAGTCTCCATGACCTTGTATATTTATATAATGGGATAATAAAAATAAAAATATTTAAAACATAGAATATGTGATTATGAAAAAGGTATCTCCTTATCGTGCAACTGAAAGTTGCTGATAACTTGCGCCATCTATCGGAATAAATATCAACTATTCTCGTTGGTTTTTAATTATTCCAGAATTGGCCAAATACCCATTCTTGATTAATCAAGAAAAGCTAACCACGGGACGCGTTTTCGGGCTGTTGGCCCTCATCAGCGTGGTGCAAGCTGTACCTCAATGACCAAAAAACTGGTCATTTAGGCATCCTGAAAAATCATGAAACGAGTAGTTGAGGAGTTGGTCAATTCTGGAATAATTAAAAATCAACGAGAATAGTTGATATTTATTCCGATAGATGGCGCAAGCCATCAGCAACTTTCAGTTGCACGATAAGGAGATGCCTTTTTTCTTAATTTATGCACCTTATCCCAGTACAATATTACATTTGTATTATTTTTCATAGAATATATGATTAAAATAAATTTTAAAAATGTAATAAATACCAAGTACAAATAAAATTTAAAAAATAGTTTAAAACAATACGATATCTCTCTATCGACCTTTTTAAAAAATTCCCAATCATTGTTATTCGCTAGGTATTTTAAACGATGAGTTTTAACAAAAGGGTTTAAAAAGTGTTTAAGTTCGAGGCACAAAAACGTTTCCAGATAATTTGTGTGGAATTATTTAGGTCACGTTGGTTAATTTAGTGTCTGGTCATCAAACACGGTGTGAAAAAAGTTTCACAGAGTTAGTGGATAATAATTCACAGATTCTCTGAGCTCCTTAGTCGGATAGGAGCACGCTTCCAGCCTTGTCAGACTTTTTGTAGCTAATTATCGAGTGGCTGTAAAATTTTATAGGTGGATAGAGGCCGTGATAGATCCTCTGGTGTATGGCCCCTAGATTGGCTTTCTCTCAATCCCAGTTTTCTCTCTGTGAAACCTTTCTATTCAAAATTGTGAAAAACTTTTTAAATTACAAAATATTTTCTTACAATGAGTTCATTTTAATTTTTAATTGCTTTTACAAGCGATGAAGGGTGGAATCTTAGAACTGGTATTCAAGCAAACTATGAACATAAGCTTTTAGGACAGTAGAATTGTTTATAACTATTTTATATTTATAATTATAGTTATTTTTATATTTAAAAAGAAACATTTATGTTTCAATGCTTCCATTTTTATATATAGATGGCATCGCTTTATAATTAATTATGTTTTAATTATGTAACCTGTGATATCCGCCCATCTTGTTTTGTTCCGTTGAATGAACGTTTAAAACAGGTGTTGTTAAGGTAGCTACAGAATAAATTTCGTTATACAGACTAGCCATTCCGGTATAGAAAGGTAAATGTTCCTCTTAAAATTACAAAATACAAATACAAAATACACAAGTATTTTCTCACAATGAGTTTCTTTTTATTTTGATGGCTAGCTTTCACAAGTGATAATCGCTCTTCAACGGACTTAATAAAAACATCGACTATATCTTACAAGAAATATTTACAAATACATACGTTAATAAACATAAGAAAATTAATGTTATAAGAAACGGAAAAAAAACGCCATTTATAAGTTATATCATGTGGTAGTTCTTGTCGTTTCTATGCATAATATTTTATATATAAATATAAATAAGATAAATATATTGAAAATAGAACAATCCATAAATATATCTTTAATTATAGCACATTAATATGTTATAATTCACCCATACCTCGCTTTGCGTCGGGGTTACGTTCCAAAAAAACACGACGCAAATTGAAACGACGCAAAGTGAAAATAAAATTTTGATGGCATGGCGCAATCAAAAACAAAGGTGTTGCCATATTTTAGGAAAAAAAAAATTAAAGACTCGAATCCAAAACAACGCAACTTCGAAAATCTAACGACGCACAGTGAAAATCAGTAAAAAAATAAGCAGCGACGCAACTTCGAAAAAAAAACGCAAAACCAAACGACGCAAAGCGAGGTATTGGTGTATTTTGAAAAAGGTTGGCGTTCAGCCAACTGATTATTAATGAAATAAATGATATTTTTGATCCAATATATGTCTTTTTATTTAAATATATGATCTAAAATGCAAACAATTTACTTTTTTAAAACATATATTTTATTTTCATCATTGACTATTCTACATTTTTGATCATAGTTTTAGAATATACCACTTTGATAATTGTTGTAAATAAATGATAGTTAACTTAACTATTTTTTTTAAATTACTAATATAGGATTCATTTTATAAATACTATATATTACTGTGATAAATAATTTCATGTGCATTTTCTTCAAGCAATTGAAAATAAAACTACTTGATGGGTAAATAATTATTTTTCAATTCCTATTATCACGACTTCAATTCCTTATCTTTTCAACAACAAAGCAATATATTAATAACATAATAATGATAGCAAAATCGAATAGAAACTAATTCACAAATACATAACATGCTTATCAAATTGCGAAACTATTTTAGACGCGTAATATTCTTTTTAAAATAAAATAATTTAAAATAAAATAAAAAAAAAAGAATATTCCGCGTCTAAAATAGTTTCGTAATTTGATAACAGATGGCGCGCTAGTGCATCGTAACATAAAATGTTTATCAATTTTAAATTATTCCAATAGTTAGAAGATAGTCTGCTTTAAATAAAACGCCTCCAGGCGGCGACAATTTGTCCATTAACGTCCCCCAAAGTTTTCGTCTGTTCCACAAATAATCAATCTTCATAAGATCCATTCTTTAAACATTTATCATCTGCTGAAGACCAAAGTCCTGTATCCTCTAGCGGCTTTACAGACGACCTCTCTCCCAGAAGAATTTAGAAATGGAGTTTACCTGCCGACAATTTGTGGTGAATCGATCTTTGACTCACACTCTATTCCAAAACTTTGGTCGTTTCAGGAAATCCAAGATATTCTGCTCAAAACACTTTTTTTATTTTCGAATTACTTCATTCCACCATCATAGTTTTAATTCATTTGGTCCAATACATCATTAAATATCAATTGTGAAGACGATAACTAGAATATTTTCCAATTCAAAAAAAAGAATAGAAAAAAAGGTTCAACGTCATTAAAAACCTGCTAAAGTTCAGATGTAAAAATAATTCTAAATATACATATATATTGTTTTGAAAATCCATAAATAAATCTTTAATTAAAAAGACATATTTTGGATCAAAATATTATTTATTTTCCCAATATTTCAGTTTCCTGAACGCCAACCTTTATCAAGGTGTTATAACATTTTAAAGTGTTATAACACCTTGATAAAGGTTGTCGTTCAGCCAACTGAAATATTGGTAAAATAAATGATATTTTGATCCAAAATATGCCTTTTTAAATTAAATAAATATACGAGTATATATGTATCTTATATTCGGAGGGGGGGGGGGAAGTAATATTAATAATTAAGTAATGTTTAGATTGTCGAATGCAAATTTTACTTACAAAAAAAAAAAAAAGAAGAATGAAATATCAATTATTAGCAAATATGCTTATTTTATTTTAAACAAATTTAACTATATAATATTATATTTTTGGCTAATATGAGTTTATTAGAAAAAACACATTTAACCAACCTAAAAGAAAAAAAAACAAATCTATATATTCAACAGAACAAAATAATAATTAAAAAGCTTTTTTTTTGGTCAAATTATAAAAAATATTAATATATTTTTCTCTTAAAAAAATTAAATTGAATATAACATATAAAACGACACTTGAAGTTACACCGCATGAGTTTCTTTTCAATGAAAAATCAAAATTTATTTCAAGGTTAAATATTGACTATTTCTAACCTTTTTGGATGAGGAATGAAAGGGTGAATTATGAAGAGTAATGATGAACGGAAAAATAAAAGTGTCCAGGGATGGGAATCGAACCCACAATGTTCCGCTTACCGGGCAGATGCCATGTCCACTAGGCTTTTCCGTTCATCATTACTTTTCATAATTCACCCTTTCATACCTCATCCAAAAAGGTTAGAAATAGTCAATATTTCACCTTGAAATAAATTTTGATTTTTCATTGAAAAGAAACTCATGCGGTGTAACTTCAAGTGTTGTTTTACAATCACAAGCCGCAGTGTATTATATTATATTGAATATAACATATATATATAAAATATATAATTATATGTTAAAACACCTATAACCATCACATATATATATTATATGAAATTTGATATGCTAGCGAATTATTTGCTGTTTCTTTTTAGTACTAAATGGTATTGGTAATGCAGCTGGGGCAAAATCCTGAGAAAGTATAATTATAAAGATAGTTTTGATCAGAGTTAGCTTTAATTGAGCTAATGGAACATAAAAACATAATCTGATAAAGTACTGCCTGAATTAAGATGTAATAATACATTAAATTAAAGACTTATTTACATAATTACAAAATATTTGAGCCGGCCAACGGGAAACAACAACAAAAGATTTATATAGGGGAAAACGGCATGCTGCACATGACTGGTACAGAGCAGGAGGGACAAGTTCTGTCCTCCAAGAGAACAACAATCTTTGATTATTTGACTTAAGTCTGGTCATCTACGGACAATGACTTTCCAGAATGTTTGCATGGTTTTCCCCTATGTACTAAGTGTCAACCCCAAACCACATCATTGACTGTATTGACTCATCCATTGATGAGCTCTACTCAGCATCCCCAGCAGACACCATCAACAAGCTCTACAAGCTTGATACCTTAATATGATTGTTGAGTGGAGATAAGAAAGAAGAAGACACATCCCCAGCAGACACCATCAACAAGCTCTACAAGCTTGATACCTTAATATGATTGAGTGGAGATAAGAAAGAAGAAGACACATCCCCAGCAGACACCATCAACAAGCTCTACAAGCTTGATACCTTAATATGATTGAGTGGAGATAAGAAAGAAGACACATCCCCAGCAGACACCATCAACAAGCTCTACAAGCTTGATACCTTAATATGATTGAGTGGAGATAAGAAAGAAGAAGACACATCCCCAGCAGACACCATCAACAAGCTCTACAAGCTTGATACTTTAATATGATTGAGTGGAGATAAGAAAGAAGAAGAAGGAAAACGGCGACCTCTGGCGGTCGATCTAACAGAGTAATTTATATTATAATAATTATAATTTTTCAATTAAATAACATTTTAATATGATATAAATACGATGTATTAGCCCGCCATCTGTTATCAGAAATATAAACTATATTTTTGAAGTGTTTGTTTCTTTTCAAAATAAATCAATTTTTCTACTGCCTTTTTATCATTTCAGTAAGGGCAGTAGAAAATTTAATTATTTTTAAAATAATCATACAAGTCAAAAATATAGTTTAAATTTCTTATATTTATTTATTTTATAAAATAAATAAAGCTTCCAGGGTTAAGTTTCTTGTGCAACTTTTTATTTTCAAGTTTTCGGACCTGTCAGTCCTTTAACAGGATTATCTGGTTAACAACTTAATAATAAATACAAATTTTATATATATTTTATATTAAAATATTATTTTATTTAAAATTATATATCATAGATTCAAATATTCTGTTAAATCGACCGCGAGAGGTAACGCTTTGCATATAAAAACTCATTGTTGTTGTTTCCCGATGGCCGGCTCAAAACCTTTGTACATTATGTAAATAAGCTTTTAATTTTTTTTATTCTTACGCCTTAATCCAGGCATTACTTTTATCAAATTGTGTCTTTTATATATATTCCTTAGCTCAATTAAAGCAACCTCTGATCAAAACCATTTTTATTATTTTACTTTCAAGATTCTTGCCACGACTGCATCACCAATACCATTTAGTACTAAAAAGAACCAGCAAATAACTCCATGGCATAATCCTCAACATGATCTAAATTCAAGTAGAAAATCTCATTTTTATATTATAACATACAAATTTTTATAAAATAAGTATTTATAAATATGTATATAATAATGTGTATATAAAATTGTATTTATTATTAAGTTGTTAACGTGATAATCCTGTTGAAGGACTGACAAGTCCGAAAGCTTGAAAATAAAAAGTTGCACAAGAAACTTAACCCTGGAAGCTTTATTTATTGTATGATATTATAAATCAGGGAAGTACGTTTATATATTTACCGAAATATTCAAAATTATTCTTCTCTTTCAGATACAAATTCTAATCCATAATTTGACAAATAATTAGCGTGAGTTAATTAAGTCAGAAACAGGTCAGGAATGACAAAAATGAAATAAATCTGCTGATTTGTTCCAAATGAGGAAAAACACAACAAGGAGTCAGCGGTCAAAGAATTCCGAGTTTAATAACTTCCAATTAAATCATCCACCAAATATTCCCATTAATATCTTTAATTAGAAAAAAGTAGATTGGAAGTATTAATTAAATATTTTGCCCGAAATTTTTTTCCCCAACTTGTTGCCAATTAAGCATGTTGAGAATTCTCACTTCTAATTGGATGTTATGTTCGAATTGATTGGAGGTCAGATTTGCTATCTTCTGCTTTAGATAACTTTCAGGCAGTTTAATTCTATAATGAATATTAGGACAAAGTTATATTGTTGCCTGGCCGGCATTCATATTTCTTTAAATCATATCTGTGATAATCTGTATATAGCAATATGTAACCCCACCACAATCTATGTAAAATGTATCGTCAAAAGGTTCAATAAAAGTTAAGCCTCGCGAATTGGGAAAAGAACAAAGTACAGGATTGCATCATCCAGGAAGTAAAGGTCACTGCCCTTGACCCCCAATAAACTTAAGTTCAAAGACCTTCTTCCTGGAGGATTGCAATCATGGCGACAATAGAGGTACTAAGCCAATCACATTTAAGCATGATAAATCAACAACCAATCACCTTTAAGCATGACCAATTGATAGCGAATTATCAGAGAGCACGTGGAAGGATCTCCACTAATGAGATGTCGAGAGAGTTAATGACGATGATCTCGGACAAGAAGTAAAAGGAAGGTAGGTGACCGTGCTACGAGCTAGGTGTGCTAAACATAGGCTCCAACCTAGGTAGTGTCCGTTCCATCATGTGAAAGGCCAAATACCTCCAGTCAGTCTCATCATTCTCCTTTTCGCAAGGTCTTATTTCTAGCCCATCCAGGTGTGCTCGTTCTTTCCCTGTGGAAAACCACCATTCGACCAAGATTGCGCCATCAATCACCAATCATATCCTTCCAACCACACAACTCGCCAGGATTCGACAGTGAGTCCACAGCAATCCCACAGTAAGTCAACACCCCATTTCGACACAAAATAAAAACTCTAACTGGCCGAAGTGTCTATTTTTTATATAAATATGAATGCCGACCAGGCAACCTCTATCCTCAGGATTATATTAATTGTTGTTCGAAATATATTTATACAAATATAGATTTTACTTAAATTAAAATTATAGCTTTAACTGAACATTTTAATATGATATTTTGTTTCTGATTTGTCAGTTGTTAGGGAAATATAGTTTCTCCGAAGCAATACATAATAATATACAATATTCAATTATCTTCTTAAAATATTACAGACTGTGCACTTTTGCATATATTGACAAGAATTCAATAAAATTATTTTAATTATCATTTGTCTAAATCATTACAGTATGGTAGCGTGGCCGAGCGGTCTAAGGCGCTGGTTTAAGGCACCAGTCTCTTTGGAGGCGTGGTTTCGAATCCCACCGCTGCCATTTTTTTTTAATTGGAAGGATACAGAAAAGAATAGCATGGTCCCCTGCACAAGGATGAAACGCAAAATCGTGAAGTGTTCTGAGCATTACATCTACTTTTTAAAGATAAGATAAATATGTTGGAAGCGATATTTCAAATATAAAAATGAATAAATTTTAAAGTTCGATTTACACCGAGCCACTTTTTTTTAAATTGGAACGATACAGAGAAGAATAGCATGGCACAAAGATGACACGCAAAATCGTGAAGCGTTCTGAGCATTACAGACTTATTTAAAGAGAAGATATGTTGAAAGGGATAATGCTACATATATAAACGAATACATTTTATTACCTCATGATAAGACACAATTGGGATTATAGATTATAAACACAAGGATAATAAAACGACACTTGAAGCTACACCGCATGAGTTTCTTCTCAACGAAATAATCAAAATTAATTTTTTGAATACGTCCAGGGTAGCCTAGTGGACATGGCATCTGCCCGGAAAGCGGAACATTGTGGGTTCGATTCCCATCCCCCTGGACACTTTTATTTTTCCGTTCATCATTTCTCTTCATAAAACATCCTTTCATACCTCATCTAAAAAGGTTAGAAATAGTTAATACTAGCGGACGTACCCGGCTTCGCCCGTGGTTTTACCCGAGTAAAGGTTTGTCTAACGAATCTCTCGATAAAGTGAACATTTTTTCCCGGTCCCTTGAAAAATACTCGATAAGTTGAATAAATTCAATATTAATCGGTCCCCGAGTAAAGGTCTGTCTAACGAACATTTGTTAAAACAATTCTCTATAGACTTATAAAAAGAAATAGATATATTTTGATAATTTGAAACTGATAAAGTGATCATTTTTTCCCGGTCCCTGTGTGCCGTGTCATTCTGAATTTTTTCTTTCCTAATTTTCTACATTACAAAATCATCGTTTTATCTAGTGAACATTTTTTTCTCGGTCCCTTGAAAAATACTCGATAAGGTTGAATAAATTCATGGTCGTTTATGGAAGATGGACGAAGTTCCCGGAGGTCATCTTGGGCAAGCTCCCGCGAGGCTTTTTTTCTTGTCTACTTGGCATAGCTGTGTCACCAACTCTGCCCTGATTGGTCGGTGGGTACTTTGACTGTCGGCCGGCGGCCGGGCGAATCCATTCTCGCACGGGGTCTGCCCCACTCCAAACTTTTGGCAAAGCACTTTCTAATATTAAAGATTATTGTCTTAAATAATCTTTAAGAACAAAAAGTATAATAATTGAACGATAGGAAATTATAGTAAATAATTATACTAAACTAAATGATGTAAAAATAATTATACATGAAATTTGATATAAGTTTTAGAAAAGTTATCGTTAAGTCCACGGGAAAAGATGTAGCCAAAACAAATAGGTTTTTAACAGTGACACGTGAGCACCCGCCTCGAGACGCGCTCCTCTCTCCTAACATTACTCCCCCTCTTGAAAAAGCCTATCTCCGTCTCAATGGTGGCGCTGCTTGCGAGTTAAAGCTACAAATCTGCAAATAACTCTAAGGATATTAAAGATATTCAAGATATTATTTTTCGTAAACCTTTCCGGGGATATGCCTAATAATATCCCGAAATTTCACGGCGATTGGATGTATGGTTTTCGAATCCATAGAGGACACACACACACAGACAGACAGACACACAGACATTCAATTTTATATATATAGATTTCTCCTTTAAAATAAACTTTTTTGATTATTTCATTGAAAAGAAACTCATGCGGTGTAGCTTCAAGTGTCGTTTTATAATCACAGGCCGCAGTGTATTATATTGTATTACAAGGATAATAAGACCAAATCCAAATAAATAATGATAACAACGCTGTTACTGAAACATCACACACTATTTATTTATTTAGATTTAGTCTTATTACCTTGTGTTTTATTACCTCAGTTCAGAGATAAATTCCTATTTTTCCACAAATATACGACGAGCCTTTGTTCTATTCAATATATATAACAAGGAGAGAAATATATATATATATATATGTGGTGTTTTATAATATATGATTTAATATATTATTCAAATATGTGAAATATACGATTCAGAGTGTTATATCTGGGGGTATTTATATTAGGTTTAAAATATAGAAGTTATTCATTTGTGTAGTTTAACATAATCACAAAATAAGTGGAGAATATTTAAATTCAATTTAAATCTAATGGTATATATGTGATGATTTAAGACCATGGAATTGTTGTAAATAGTCTAGATATCTACTACCACATGTTCCACCACATGACTGTATATAACTTCTTATGTACTGCAAATAGAAAGCCTCAACTAACATCAATCTGTACCGCGTAAGAATCTAATAAAGTATAGCAACTGTACAGATAGAAGGAATGGCGACTAACAGGAGAAAATTAAGGTTAAAACTAATCAGGCTTAGGTGAGAGTAGAAGTAAGGCCTAGCAAAGAGGCTTAAAGCCAGCACCACTATTAATAAATTTACAGTCAATTTTACGATCGCGGAAATTATAAAAGTCGAGTTTAACGACCAGTATTTCCTGGGCAAGGCCGGATATATCTTCCAACAAAGAAATCATCAAAGACCATTTAGAAGACAACACCTAAGTAGGTCAACCAATAGCAAACGGCCACGTGACATAGTCCCACCAATTAGGAAACAATACCTAAGTAGGTCAACCAATAGCCAACGGCCACGTGACATCTTCCTACCAATTAGAAAGAAGAAAGGTCGTGGTGTTAAATCGAGAACCTAGGTTAGGCAGTCTGCGCTTGGATCCCAACGGTAACACCCGCTCTAAAGATCTCTCTCTCCACTCATCCCATTCCTTCTTGACGTCAGACGCTTCTTAGTGGAATCTCTGTTTGTTTATTTCACCTTTGGCCCAGCTGTGTCGCCTTCCACCACGACTGCACGGTAGAGTTGACATCGAGGTTCGTCTAGCATCAGGTAACACTGGTCCCAGAGGTCCCAAGATATCACATATATTGTTATTATGAAAAAAACATTAGAAAAAATATATAAACGGATAAATTTGACTATTTCAGTTCATAGATATTTTCCACACAAATATACGATGCTCCACTAGATGGCGCTCTGCCATCACATGTGCTCGTGGTCAGGATATGCCTTCTTTATTTTTAATGTTTTATTATACACCCATACCTCGCTTTGCGTCGGGGTTACGTTCCAAAAAAAAAAAAACACGACGCAAATTGAAACGACGCAAAGTGAAAATATGTGAAGGCGCAATCAAAAACAAAGGTGTTGCCATATTTTAGAGAAAAAAAAATTAAAGACTCGAATCCAAAACAACGCAACTTCGAAAATCTAACGACGCACAGTGAAAATCAGTAAAAATTAAGCAGTGACGCACCTTCTAAAAAACGCAAAACGAAACGACGCAAAGCGAGGTATTGGTGTATATTTATTTATTACCAGTTGCGACACGCTATATCCGATCTGGATAATTGTGTGTGAAACTATTTACAATAATTGTAGTAGAGTAGGTAACAGAATTATCAAAAAGAAAATAAACAATTAGGAAAAAAGAGAATTAAATAAACATATCCATTAAACAGATAAACAACAACATAAGCAGATAGA
>CP092863.1:94258565-94333581 GCA_030710605.1 Cordylochernes scorpioides | reverse complement strand
AGTGATATCTGTGATGGACTGAAGGACACTTAGCCCTGGAACCTTTATTTATTATACAAGGTGGGATCATAAATAAGGTGAATTATAATATATTTTTAAAAAATAAGAACGATATTAAAAATTAGGACTTGATTTATTAAAAATAATCACCTTGGCTTTCTATACATCCTCTCCATCGTTCAGGCAACTTGTAAATACCCTCTTTATAGGCACTCTTAGGAAGGGTGTGAAAAAAATCTTGCACCACTTTCTGGACATCTTCATCCGAGTCAAATCGCTTTCCCATTAACTCCTTCTTCAGTAGTCCAAAAAGGAAATAGTCAGAGGGGGCTAGGTCTGGACTCTATGCAGGATGTTTTAAAACTTCAAAACCTAATTTAATGATTGTATATACAGTTTTACATGATGTATGCGGCCTTGCATTATCATGAAGGAAGAGAACACCTTTACTGAGCTTCCCTCTTTTTTGTTTCTTATACCGGGCTTTAGCTTATTTACAAGAATGCCACAATAAAAGTCGCTGTTCATACGTTGCCTTGAGGATAAAAAATCAAGAGATATCCTCCAAAATTAAGTTTTCAACCGCATTTATCGTGCTTGGCGTCGCTGTAACACTTGGTCGTCCAGTGTCGCTCAATATCGTTACATGTAATTCGTCCATTTTTGAACTCGTTAACCCATTTATAAATATTCTTTGAGACAAACAAGACTCACAATAGATATATTTCATTCTTTGGCATATTTGAGATGTTTGAATACCTTCTGCATTCAAGAAACGAATAACTGCACGTTGTTCAAGCGTGGTGCAATCCTTCAAGGGAGCTTCCATTTTAGTTTATTTATAAGTCTCGCGCCGCGCGTGGGAAAAAAAGAACAGAACACCTTAAATAGTCTCTCGATGTTATATTTTAATATTCTGTGGTTTAAATTATTTTTGCTTTTTGAATTTTTAATAAAAAAGATAATTCACCTTATTTATTGATCCCCCCTTGTATTATAACTCTTTCTGTTTATGGTAAAGATAGAAGCTGCCTGGCCGGCATTCATAGTTTTTTTAAAATAGACACTTCGGCCAGTAAATAAAATAAGACTTAACTGGCTGAGGTGTCTCTTTTTAAATAAATATATTTATATTTAAAAATGTGAATTGACGCAATTATGTTTAGCCGGGATATCGCGTCATGTGTATTGAAAGGTTTTTACTTATTCCTCAAGTCGTTTAAACAATCTCCATTAGGTTCCATTGTCTCAGCTTTCCTACTATAGTCCTGGGGTTTCCCCAGAGGTCTTTTTTGGAGGATTTGATACAATTCAATAGATGTTCAGGACTGGCTGGTTGGGAATCACATATGTGTGTTGAAATAAATAAATAAACAATAAATATCAAAATTGGAAACTATTATAGACGTGTAAGATTCTTTTTAAAATTAAACAATTTCTACTGTCCTTACTGTAATGTAAAAATTAATGGGCGGCCTTCCTCATCAGTGGTGAAACCACTGGGAGGGTCACCACTGATGAGCCAGGCCGTCTCATTAATTTTTACATTACAGTAAGGACAGTAGAAATTGTTTAATTTTAAAAAGAATCTTACACGTCTATAATAGTTTCCAATTTTGATAACAGATGGCGCGCTAATGCATCATAATAAAAAAACAATAATTATGTCATTAATTTATGGAATTTGTCACAGGTCCAAAAAAGAATATGAGAAGAGGATCTAAATAGGAGGAGAAGCTCCAACAAGGACTGTTGTATAAGGAGGGCTAATGGAGCCAGCTCCATAATCCCCCTGAGGAAATATTGAAAGACTGGCGGAGACCAGCTAATAACCCGGTGGCACGCCTGTATAACAGCCTTCACCGCAGTACTTTCCTCGATCAGACATCTCTCGATACAACGTTTTCAGCTGAAGATGCCTTATTATATTTCTAAGGTTAGAAATAATCGTTATTTCTCTTTAAGATGAATTTTGATATTTCGTTGAAAAGAAACACATGCGGGATAATTTTCAGATGTCGTTTTACAATCACAAGCCGCATTATATTGTATTATAAATTACTTTATGTATTATTTACGAACGGAAAAATATGTCCAGGGTAGCCTAGTGGATATGGCATCTGTCCGGTAAGCGGAACAATGTGGGTTCGATTCCCATCCCTGGACACTTTATTTTTCCGTTTATCATTACTCTTTACAATTCATCCTTTCATACCTCATCCAAAAGGTTAGAAATAATCGTTATTTCTCTTTAAGATAAATTTTGATTTTTCGTTCAAAAGAAACTCATGCGGGATAGTTTTCAAATGTCGTCAAAATTATCTCTTAATTTAATTATTATTTTTATATTCTAAAATGAGGGAGTCAGTGGAAGGATGGTCTGAACCGTTGGTTTTCAACCGTCTTCTTCTTCTTCTTTCTTATCTCCACACTGGGTGAAGTAGAATGCGTCTGCCTTTTCATTAAGACTTGGAGCACTACTCAGTGGCAGGCTGACTTAGCTCCAAAAGAAATGGCCGCCTCTGACATGAGGAACAAACGCCATGTGCAGCCGCTCCTAACATGGAGTACAAACGCTGCTCATCCTGTATTCCTGGAGTCCTTACATGGTACTATCAACCGGGCCAGCTGAGCCCAGGTTTTTTAGTGAGGTTGTTACTGCTCCCCCTCCTCCTTTTTCTTCCGGGCTTGGGACCGGCAAAGGTGGAGTTGTTTTCAACCGTTATGATCTGAGATAGAATCCTGCATTGGACACTTTTTTAAAATTAAAAAATGCTCCAATGGCCCCGATTCTTCAAAAATTCCAACTCCACTAGCGAGTGCAAGTAACCAAACTGGGCTCTCGCACATTTTTAAATGCAAATGTCAAACTGCTTTTCACATGTAGACTTAAAGTGGAAGCAGTCGCCAACTACCCACCATGATTACCATGGCTTGTACCACGTGTACTAGGGATAATAATACAAAATATTCTTGTATACCGATATAAATAATAATAAATTATCATCATTCCTAATATACTTTTATTCAAGACATAAAGTGAAATAACAATAGAAAAAAAAAGTGGGTCGGGTGTTGATATTAAAAATAAAAAAGCATATCCTGACCAGGAGCACATGTGCTTTTCAGAAGGCAGAGCGCCATCTGGTGGAACAGAAATCAACTATGAAAAGCACATGTGCTCCTGGTCAGAATATGCCTTTTTTATTTCTAATAATTCAAAGTTTGAAAATATCGGAAGTCCTCGACATCTCAATCCAAATATACGTCTTAATGATTAGGACCGCTTTATTGGCGTTCTGATTGGCTTTTCACTGTCACGTGATCTTAATGAGAGCTTTCGGTTCAGTAGGGAATCAACGTGCAGTGTTTTCTTCAATCAGAGGTTTCCTTGAACATCGAAATTCTCAATTATATACGAGGCTAAAGGTTCATTCTCATATTACCTTTTACTAGTTTAATTACATTTTATCACAGTTCTGTTTTTTTTTATTTTTTTTATCTTACTATCTTCAATTCTTTTTTTGTTATGTTCCGCTTCTATGACGAGTAACTGCCGAGGCTCCAGCCTGAACTTTTTATAATTCTAATTGTTTTAAAATATATAAAACCTTTTTGAAACCTTATAATCCTTATCTATTTTTAACTTTCTTCAAATCTTTTCACACACAATACCATTTTCTTTCTATATTTATGGCGTGAGATCCTGAGGGTCTCTCGCTATACTGTGGTAACTGAAAAACCTTTAGTAACCGAGAGGGACAGTCAGGGCGTGGAGAGTTTTCCAGTACCTCTCTGCACCTTGTAGAACCTTTAACAGTTCTCACAGAGTACAGGCAGTCGTGGTCGAGGTAGAGTGGAAGACTTGGGAATGGCCACACTCAAAAAACGGGGAGACACAGTTGTACTAAGAAAGTTCCGTGAACAGATTAGAATCGAGCTAGGAGCGAAAGATGGAGATAGAAGAGTTCTTGCTGTTCTACATAGTCGATGAGGTGGACCTTGGACACAACCGACGAGGGCTCCCGCTGATGATGAAGTGACTGTTTATTTCTGGCCCTGTTGGAGGTTTATATATCTTTACCGAAAGGAAGTATTGGATTTCAGCGGATGCTATAAGGGCGTGGATCGGAAGATGTCATTGTACACTCTTAACGATTTCCTGGCAAAGCCCTGGCATCTTCTACATCTCTTAAGCATGGTTTTTAGACGTTGTTGGACTTCTATCTCAATCTCTTGCTTTAGTTAAACTCTTAATCTATTACAGAGTTTTATTTATTTATCCTCAGTTTGTACAAAGTACATTACATATGATGATGCAATGACACATGTTGATCATGCGATTATTATTTACAGTTAGGTATTAGAAATATTGGAAAGGCTCTCGATATCTCAGCATACATATACGGCTTAATGTTTAGGACTGCTTTATTGGCGTTCTGATTGGCTTGTGGTGGTTAATAACGACAATCCACATAAATAATTTCTTAAAATTATATTTGATAGCGATTTTGTTTTAAGTTGAAAATTTGCCTTGAATTAAATACCAAACGATGTACGTTTTCGTTGTTTTTAAATATTGCGAAATATGTTATATTTTTTGTTTTAAATATAAATATTTAATATGTATTTCTTAAATATTTATAATTTGATATTATTAGTAATTTTATTTTTCACTTTTGATCAAATTGAAATTCTCGTTTGATTGCTTGCAAATGTTCGTTAAAGTTTATATTTTAAATACGCGGCTCACCAATTTATGTGGGCGGCATAGATTTATAAGCGGAGTCATTAACAAATTATTTATTATAAAATCAACTTTTAATTACATTTATTTATACAAATTATCAGGAGGGTTAAATTGGTGTATATTACACGTTAAAGTTCTTTTTTGTATATATGTGTGTGGTCAAATATCATTTCTAGATTATATAATGTTAGATATATGTGTTTTATATATTATAGATAAATATTTACATTTTATAAGATTTATGTTTTATATTTAAAATGATGTATAATTATTTTATTATATTGATATGACAACAATTAATATGATATTAATGTTAATATATGGGAGCCGCTACATCACTCCCCTTCCAGTGACGGAAGTCACGTCCAATAGACTCATTGTACCTGGAAGGAGTTCTTATCAGTCTTCCGCTGCGGGTCTCCTTTGGCAATTCGAACCGCACCCCAGGCTTAGATGGTTGCGGTTTACTGGAAGGCCCGATGGGATCTTCACTGCTGGCAGGTATGATGGGATCTTCTCTGCTGGCAGGTATGATGGGATCTCCACTGCTGGCAGGTATGATGGGATCTTCTCTGCTGGCAGGTATGATGGGATCTCCACTGCTGGCAGGTTGATCTAGTGTTCTCAAGATATAAGCGGGCTTTAATCAGATTTTTCAAGAACTGGATAAGGTGCTTCGTAATATGGTTCTAAAGGCTTTCTAATTCTATTGATTCTCAAGAAAACTTGATCAGATTTAAATAAATCTTTATGGATAAAAATATCTTTGGTTACATTGTGATTCGTTGTTATTGGTCTAACCATATGCATTTACTCTTTGAGGTTCGATATAAATAAACTGGAATCAACTCGACTTACAGGCTTCTCAAACAATTCTCCAGGTAATTTAATGGTTTTCCATAAACCATCTGTGAAATTGAAAAACCCGTATCCTCTCGAATAGCAGCGCGTAACGCTAGAAGTATTGTCGGCAGAGAATCGGTCCATTTGACTGAATTATGAGCTTTAATAGCAGTTTTAAGTGTCCGATTAAAACGTTCAATTTTACCATTACTTTGAGGATGGTAAGGAGTAGTATGTAGCAGTTTCGTACCGCATATAGCTGCAAGATCTTTGAATACTTGAGATGTAAATTGTCTTCCCTGATCTGAAACTATAGTGTAGGGAGTTCCGAATCTTGACACCCAGTTATTATAAAAGGCTAGGGCTACACTCTCAGATGTTATGTTCTCCAAGGGTATCACTTCCATCCAGGACGTATATCTGTCAATGCAAGTGAGGCAATAATACTTTCCATTTGATGGAGGTAGTGGCCCAATTAAATCAATATGAATCACACTGAATCTTTCGTCGGGCTCTTGAAATGTACCAATTTGGGATTTTGTGTGCCTCGTTACCTTTGTTTTTTGACAATTAATGCAAGCCTGGGACCATTTTCGAACGTCTTTTTTTATTTCTTTCCAGATAAATTTTGATTTAAGTTGATTAATTGTAGCCTTTATACCCGGATGATTTAAATCGTGATATTGATGAAAGATTTGAATTCGAATTTTTCTGGAATAAACGGTCTTATATTTTCTGTTTCTGGCATTTTGCCAGATTGTAATGGATATTGTTTAAATTTTAGCGATGTATTTTCTTTGCGTAGATTAAGTAATTCATCACTATTATTTTGTTCCTCTGCAATTTTATCATAATCAATACTTGTAACTGCTTCTATTCTAGACAACGTATCTGCAACAATGTTTTCTTTACCACTAATATGCCGGATGTCTGTGGAAAATTGTGAAATATATTGAAGCTGTCTCTGTTGTCTTGGCGAAGCTTTTTCATTATTTTGTTTGAAAGCATATACTAATGGCTTATGATCAGTGAATATATAGAATTCTCTTCCTTCCAACATATATTTAAATTTTTTAATACTCAAATAAATTCCAAGTAATTCTCTATCATAGGTACTGTATACCTTTTGAGCATTATTTAACTTCTTCGAAAAGAATGCTATTGGCTTCCAACAACTATTTCCACATTGCTGCAAAACTGAACCAATAGCATTATTAGATGCGTCTGTACAGAGCGATAATGGAAGTGCAGGGTTGGGGTAGCATAATAATGCAGCATTTGCTAAGTCTTGTTT
Organism: Cordylochernes scorpioides; assembly: GCA_030710605.1. Taxonomy (NCBI): domain Eukaryota; kingdom Metazoa; phylum Arthropoda; class Arachnida; order Pseudoscorpiones; family Chernetidae; genus Cordylochernes; species Cordylochernes scorpioides. The sequence continues at coordinate 94,326,694 of CP092863.1, read as the reverse complement.
ACATCTTTCAAACTGCAACTTGGCCTCTTCTGACCAATCGATTTTTCTTTTATCATTCTTTTTTGAATCTTTCAGATAATCATGAAGAAGAGCCTGCGTAGAAGCTGCGTTCTCAAGATATCTACGATAAAAATTTTACCATACCTAGGAAGGTACGCTATTCCCGTTTCGTCGTTGGCAGTTTATAATCTAGAATTGTTTGAACCTTTGATGGAAGCGGTTGAGACCCTCCATTAGTTATCCAGTGCCCTAGAAATTCCAATTGGTCAACTCCTAAGATAGATTTAGCGATGTTTATGCGCAATCCATAGTTTTGTAGTTTCTCGAGAACCAATTTTAAATGGGTTTCATGTTCTTCACAAGTTTCTGAAGCCACTAATATATCGTCCAAATAGAGAAATGTAAAATCCAAGCCACGAAGTACTTCATGAATAAAACGCTGAAACGTAGCTGGTGCATTCCTAAGACCAAAGCTCATGACGTTAAACTCATAAAGCCCAAATGGAGTTATTATGGCTGTTTTAGGCTTGTCCTTCTCGGCAATGGGGATCTGGTAATAGGCTTTAAACAAATCAAGTCTAGAAAAAATCATCTTTCCACTTAAAATATGCTGAAAGTCCTCCAATCTAGGTATTGGGTAGCGATCAGGCAAGGTTTGAGAATTTAATTTTCTGTAGTCACCACAAGGTCTTAATGTGCCGTCTTTTTTATTGACTGAAGTGGACTAGCCCATTGTGATTTTGATGGCCTGATTATTTCATGCTCGAGCATAAATTGGAACTCTTGTTTAGCTTCATTTAATCTTTTTGGATCCAACTGTCGAGCTCTAGAGAACACTGGTGGTCCTTTTGTATTATAAAGTGCTTCACATCGTGATTAGCTTTCATTATTCAAACGTTGGGCCTCGAAATATCTGGGTAATTAGCCAATAGTTTAGAAAAATTTGATGTTGTTCTATAAGAGCTAAAAGTCTCTTCAGAGATTGAGCAGATATCATCTTTTATTGTCAGGTTTGTTATACCGTCAATCAATGTCTTCTATTAATATCGAGGATTAATTTGAAATTATTTAGAAAATCGGCTCCAAGTATACCCCTGTTGGTTTTAGCTATTACAAATGGCCATTGGAATTGTCGCCGTAGACCAAGATCTAAAGATAATATTTGAGTACCGTACGTGGAGATTTCCGTTCCATTGGCTGCATATAGCTTGAAATAGTTCAGGTGGTCCCAATTTTTCCTTTGAAAGGTATTAAGAAAACATCAGCTCCACTATCTACTAAGAATCGCATGCCAGTATTTTTGTCACTTACAAATAAACGGCTATTGCGACGTATGTTCTGTCCAGCAGCAGAGTGCGTCGCACCACTTACTGCTGGTTGGAGTTTTCCGCATTGACCCATTCACATGGCTTTTTACATTTTCCAGGTAGACAGTTTTTTCCATACCTATAATGGAAATAGCAAAATTTTCCCTTTGGATTATATCCGCCCTTAGATCGGAAACGGGCGTGCATTGTAGCGATAATCACGTGAACTTCGGTCACGAGATCTACCTTGATGCTCCATTTTCATACTTTCTATTTTCTGTTCCAGAGATTCTATTTTTTTTAAATAACATTTTTGTTTCATTCTCCGGCTTATCTGCCTCGTAAATCCCCGCCTTGGGGTTTAATTCGGCTATTCTATCAGCCATTACTTCCAATTTGTCGAGCTCTTCCTCGCTAATTATTAAAATTTGCTGAATTGCCTGTGGTAGTTTTTCGAGCCATAGCGTCTTTATAAATTTATCGGATAAGTCCTCTGTTGCTAATGATTTCAATTTCTGCAATAGCTGGCTAGGCTTTAGATCACCTAGTTCAATTCCGATAGCAGTTTTCGAATTCATTTTGATTCGCCATCTTTAAATATTCTAAGAAGTCTCTCTTTTGCCTCTGAATATTTATTTATTTCTTTAGAGGTAATTATATCCCAGAGGTTTTCGACATACTTTGGTTCCAATTGAGCGATTAAATAATTGAATTTCGTATTTTCTGTCTTTATATTATTTATCATGAACTGAGCCTCAACTTGATGGAACCATATATCAGGTCTTTCAATCCAGAAAGGTGGAAGTTTAATATTTACCTTATAGGTCTCAACTTTCTCAGTTTCCTCACTTTTCATTTTATCAATTCGTTGTGCTGGTTCTTTTGTCCGGCTCACCAATTTATGTGGTGGTTAATAACGACAATCCACATAAATAATTTCTTAAAATTATATTTGATAGCGATTTTGTTTTAAGTTGAAAATTTGCCTTGAATTAAATACCAAACGATGTACGTTTTCGTTGTTTTTAAATATTGCGAAATATGTTATATTTTTTTTGTTTTAAATATAAATATTTAATATGTATTTCTTAAATATTTATAATTTGATATTATGAGTAATTTTATTTTTCACTTTTGATCAAATTGAAATTCTTGTTTGATTGCTTGCAAATGTTCGTTAAAGTTTATATTTTAAATACGCGGCTCACCAATTTATGTGGGCGGCATATATTTATAAGCGGAGTCATTAACAAATAATTTATTGTAAAATCAACTTTTAATTACATTTATTTATACAAATTATCAGGAGGTTAAATTGGTGTATATTACACGTTAAAGTTCTTTTTTGTATATATGTGTTGGTCAAATATCATTTCTAGATTATATAATGTTAGATATATGTGTTTGATATATTATAGATAAATATTTACATTTTATATGATTTATGTTTTATATTTAAAATGATGTATAATTATTTTATTATATTGATATGACAACAATTAATATGATATTAATGTTAATATATGGGAACCGCTACAGGCTATTTACTGTCATGTGATCTTAATGAGAGCTTCAGGTTGAGTATCAAATCAACGTGCAGTGTTTTCTCTTCAATCGGAGGTTTTCTTAAACAACGAAATTCTCCATTAAATACGAAGTTAAGGGTTACAACATGAAAGTCTTGTTATATTATATACAACTAGTAGAAAAGCCCGTCCAAGGACGGGATCGGCTAGAGCAGGTGGATTGAGAGGTTTGAATCGGTTCAAGTTCGACTTTTCCTTTGGAACAGCATTTATGAAAAGTTTTACTGTATGTCGTTTGTTCCAATTCGAAATACTTTGCTCTACATTTTGGGCAAACTTGATCAAGTTGGCCACAAAATTGCAGGGGAATTTGATCTTCCTCGAAACATGTCCCTGTTGGCAAAGGTAGATTATCTCCCTGTCGAATTCTTTGCATCCTCAGCCTACTGTTTTCCCTTTTAAGGGCTCTTTGATTTTCGCACATATTCATTCGGTATTGCCGTTGTTGTTCATTATGCCGTTCTCTTACGGGTGAATTTAATCGTCTTTGTCGCTGCTGTTCGATACGACGTTGCTTTGCTTCGATGGCCTCAACAATAGAAAGGGCTCTTTTAGGAGACATTGTTTATAAAAATAAAATAATCAAGCTAAATTAAAAAATAAAATTATTTAAAAAATATTATTCCTCAAATATTCACCGAATAAATTGCCGACGTCACGTCACACGCCACGTCACACAGAATGGACCAATCCTTTTCGGCTTCAACGAACAGACGCTTTATTATCGCGTGCTCAGTCCCATCTCATCACGTAGTCAGTCCCATTTCATCCCGTGCTCAGTCCCATCTCATCCCGTGCTCAGTCCCATCTCATCCCGTGGTCAGTCCCATCTCATCCCGTGGTCAGTCCCATCTCATCCCGTGCTCAGTCCCATCTCATCCCGTGGTCAGTCCCATCTCATCCTGCTGTCAGTCCCATCTCATCCCGTGCTCAGTCCCATCTCATCCCGTGTTCAGTCCCATCTCATCCCGTGATCATTCCCATCTCATCCCGTGGTCAGTTTCATCTCATCCCGTGCTCAGTCCCATCTCATCCCGTGCTCAGTCCCATCTCATCCCGCTGTCAGTCCCATCTCATCCCGTGCTCAGTCCCATCTCATCCCGTGTTCAGTCCCATCTCATCCCGTGATCATTCCCATCTCATCCCGTGGTCAGTTTCATCTCATCCCGTGGTCAGTTTCATCTCATCCCCTGTCAGTCCCATCTCATCCCGTGGTCAGTCCCATCTCATCCCGCTGTCAGTCCCATCTCATCCCGTGGTCAGTCCCATCTCATCCCGTGGTCAGTCCCATCTCATCCCGCTGTCAGTCCCATCTCATCCCGTGGTCAGTCCCATCTCATCCCGTGGTCAGTCCCATCTCATCCCGTGCTCAGTCCCATCTCATCCCGTGCTCAGTCCCATCTCATCTCGTGCTCAGTCCCATCTCATCCCGTGCTCAGTCCCATCTCATCTCGTGCTCAGTCCCATCTCATCCCGTGCTCAGTCCCATCTCAACCCGTGGTCAGTACCATCTCAACCCGTGGTCAGTCCCATCTCATCCCGTGCTCAGTCCCATCCCATCCCGTGCTCAGCCCCATCTCATCCCTTGCTCAGTCCCATCTCATCCCGTGCTCAGTCCCATCTCATCCCGCTGTCAGTCCCATCTCATCCCGTGCTCAGTCCCATCTCATCCCGTGCTCAGTCCCATCTCATCCCGTGATCATTCCCATCTCATCCCGTGATCATTCCCATCTCATCCCGTGCTCAGTCCCATCTCATCCCGTGCCCAGTCCCGTCCCATCCCGTGCTCAGTCCCATCTCATCCCGTGCTCAGTCCCATCTCATCCCGCTGTCAGTCCCATCTCATCCCGTGCTCAGTCCCATCTCATCCCGTGCTCAGTCCCATCTCATCCCGTGTTCAGTCCCATCTCATCCCGAGATCATTCCCATCTCATCCCGTGATCATTCCCATCTCATCCCGTGCTCAGTCCCATCTCATCCCGTGCTCAGTCCCATCTCATCCCGTGGTCAGTCCCATCTCATCCCGCTGTCAGTCCCATCTCAACCCGTGCTCAGTCCCATCTCATCCCGTGGTCAGTCCCATCTCATCCCGTGTTCAGTCCCATCTCATCCCGTGATCATTCCCATCTCATCCCGTGGTCAGTTTCATCTCATCCCGTGCTCAGTCCCATCTCATCCCGTGGTTAGTTTCATCTCATCCCGTGGTCAGTTTCATCTCATCCTTCTGTCAGTCCCATCTCATCCCTTGCTCAGTCCCATCTCATCCCTTGCTCAGTCCCATCTCATCCCGTGCTCAGTCCCATCTCATCCCGTGGTCAGTCCCATCTCATCCCGCTGTCAGTCCCATCTCATCCCGTGCTCAATCCCATCTCATCCCGTGCTCAGTCCCATCTCATCCCGTGTTCAGTCTCATCTCATCCCGTGATCATTCCCATCTCATCCCGTGATCATTCCCATCTCATCCCGTGCTCAGTCCCATCTCATCCCGTGGTCGGTTTCATCTCATCCCGTGCTCAGTCTCATCTCATCCCGTGCTCAGTCCCATCCCATCCCGTCTTCAGTCCCATCTCATCCCGTGATCATTCCCATCTCATCCCGTGATCATTCCCATCTCATCCCGTGCTCAGTCCCATCTCATCCCGTGCTCAGTCCCATCTCATCCCGTGCTCAGTCCCATTTCATCCGTGTTCAGTTCCATCTCATCCCGTGATCATTCCCATCTCATCCCGTGATCATTCCCATCTCATCCCGTGCTCAGTCCCATCTCATCCCGTGGTCAGTCCCATCTCATCCCGCTGTCAGTCCCATCTCATCCCGTGCTCAATCCCATCTCATCCCGTGCTCAGTCCCATCTCATCCCGTGTTCAGTCTCATCTCATCCCGTGATCATTCCCATCTCATCCCGTGATCATTCCCATCTCATCCCGTGCTCAGTCCCATCTCATCCCGTGGTCGGTTTCATCTCATCCCGTGCTCAGTCTCATCTCATCCCGTGCTCAGTCCCATCCCATCCCGTCTTCAGTCCCATCTCATCCCGTGATCATTCCCATCTCATCCCGTGATCATTCCCATCTCATCCCGTGCTCAGTCCCATCTCATCCCGTGCTCAGTCCCATCTCATCCCGTGCTCAGTCCCATCTCATCCCGTGTTCAGTCTCATCTCATCCCGTGATCATTCCCATCTCATCCCGTGATCATTCCCATCTCATCCCGTGCTCATCCCATCTCATCCCCGTGGTCGGTTTCATCTCATCCCGTGCTCAGTCTCATCTCATCCCGTGCTCAGTCCCATCCCATCCCGTCTTCAGTCCCATCTCATCCCGTGATCATTCCCATCTCATCCCGTGATCATTCCCATCTCATCCCGTGCTCAGTCCCATCTCATCCCGTGCTCAGTCCCATCTCATACCGTGCTCAGTCCCATCTCATCCCGTGTTCAGTTCCATCTCATCCCGTGATCATTCCCATCTCATCCCGTGATCATTCCCATCTCATCCCGTGCTCAGTCCCATCTCATCCCGTGCTCAGTCCCATCTCATCCCTTGCTCAGTCCCATCTCAACCCGTGGTCAGTACCATCTCATCCCGTGGTCAGTCCCATCTCATCCCGTGCTCAGTCCCATCCCATCCCGTGCTCAGCCCCATCTCATCCCGTGCTCAGTCCCATCTCATCCCGCTGTCAGTCCCATCTCATCCCGTCCTCAGTCCCATCTCATCCCGTCCTCAGTCCCATCTCATCCCTTGCTCAGTCCCATCTCATCCCGTGCTCAGTCCCATCTCATCCCGTGGTCAGTCCCATCTCATCCCGTGCTCAATCCCATCTCATCCCGTGTTCAGTCCCATCTCATCCCGTGATCATTCCCATCTCATCCCGTGATCATTCCCATCTCATCCCGTGCTCAGTCCCATCTCATCCCGTGGTCAGTCCCATCTCATCCCCTGTCAGTCCCATCTCATCCCGTGGTCAGTCCCATCTCATCCCGCTGTCAGTCCCATCTCATCCCGTGCTCAGTCCCATCTCATCCCGTGCTCAGTCCCATCTCATCCTGTGTTCAGTCCCATCTCATCCCGTGATCATTCCCATCTCATCCCGTGATCATTCCCATCTCATCCCGTGCTCAGTCCCATCTCATCCCGTGCTCAGTCCCATCTCATCCCGTGCTCAGTCCCATTTCATCCCGTGTTCAGTTCCATCTCATCCCGTGATCATTCCCATCTCATCCCGTGATCATTCCCATCTCATCCCGTGCTCAGTCCCATCTCATCCCGCGCTCAGTCCCATCTCAACCCGTGGTCAGTCCCATCTCATCCCGTGGTCAGTACCATCTCAGCCGGCCACTTAAGTGGGGGGGGGGGGGGGGGGCGGCCAAGCCAATCTGGTTTTAACACGTGACACAGAATGGACCAATCCTATTCGGCTTCAACGAACAGACGCTCATTATATGTGATATGGGGTTGTTGGTTTAAATTACCATATATTTATATGAAAAAACAATAGAGAAAATAAAAATAAAAGATAAGTGGGTCAGGTATTGATATTAAAAATAAGGAAGGCATCTCCTGACCACGAGAACATGTGCTTTTTAGATGGCAGAGCGCCATCTAGTGGAGCAAAAATAAACTAAACGTTTATTTAGCTTGCTCCGAGATATTTGGCCAACCCAAAATCAAGAAAAGCCATCCACGATGAAAAATACATGTGCTCGTGGTCAGGAGATGCCTTCTTTATTTTTAATATCAACACCTGACCCACTTATCTTTTATTTTTTACTATAACATATATATATACAAGAGTTTCGGTCAATAAATAATGCACAATTTGTAATAAATATTTAATTGACAAACTACAAAACTGAGACCCCCGGTATACAAGAACTGCTAACAACAGTCCTCTATCTATCATTCAACACCTTCCTTCTGTACACTTGATCCAGTGTTGTTTCCAATTCACAAAATGACTTCGGTGAATCCCCTCATCCAACTCTCTGAACCATGCTCTAACAGCTTGGAGTAAAATTGCATCACTTTCAAATGTTTTTACATAAAATTATTTTTGATTTCAACACCTAATTTTTTTATCTTTTATTTTTTCTTTCGTTTTTTTCATGCGTTAGGCGTATTTACGCAAGTTTGGCTTTAAATACCCATTTCTTAGTTTTTCAAGAAGCTTCTGGGACCTAAAATATTTTTGGTCGCAGTGGTTACAGCCTACTCTACGCTGACGAGCGCCAAAAAGCGCGAAACGCGTTCGTGGATGGCTTTTCTTGATTTATCAAGAAATTGGGTTGGTCAAATATCAGGGAACAGGTTAAATCAATGAATAGTTGATTTCTGTTCCACCAGATGGCGTTCTGCCTTCTGTAAAGCACATGTGCTCCTGGTCAGGATATGCTATTTTTATTTTTATAAAACTCTTTAATATTCCAAACAAGTAGAAGTCTGAGGGAGCCAGATCAGGGCTGTAAGCAGGGTGAAGCATCAAGTCCACCCATACTCTGTAATCTTCTTAGGTGTGGTATGTGAGAACTCGCATTCTCCCGATTAAATTTTATTTGGATGTTTTTTAAGTTAGGTATTTTTGTTTCGATTGGTCTATTTAGCTTTTGTATAGAATCACAATGTGTAACATGTTTTGTTTTTATTTATGTTGAATATTTAATTATCCTTTGATTTTTCTTCATAGTTAGGCAGCCGGCAACACTATGCATTATTTTGGTAATTTTGCATAAGTTTTTCCATTATTATTTTTTCCATTGCAGTAAGGGCAGTAGAAATTGTTTATTTTGAAAAAGAATCTTACGCCTTCAAAATAGTTTCGAATTTTGATAAGTTTGTTTTGTTTATATATTATAGTTAACCATGTTGTAATTAAATTAAATATTGAAACACAAAGTATTGTGACTATCCTTTATTTCTGAATAGGAAACGTTACACAATGTATTTCCTTGTTGGTAGAAACATTTCTTCAGAGTGTGGATGAATATCAGCTCTTCTTTTGGTCCCAAAACATAGATATCTTGATTTTGTCCTTGGAAATGGATAGCCTTGGATATTTTTCTTTACTAGCGATGTTTTGTGGGTCCATTGCATTGATTAACTCCGCCTTTGCCGGTCCCAAGCCCGGATGAAAGGGGAGGAGGGGAGCAGTAACAAGCTCGGTAAAAACCTGTGCTCAGCTAGCCCGGCTGATAGTACCCTGTAAGGGCTCCTAATCCAGGGATACAGGATGAGCAGCGTTTGTACTCCATGTTAGGAGCGGCTGCACATGGCGTCTTTTCCTCATGTCAGAGGCGGCCATTTCTTTTGGAGCTAAGTCAGCCTGCTACTGAGTAGTGCTCCCCGTCTTAATAACAAAGGCAGACACATTCTACTTCACCCAGTCATGATAGTTGTCAAGTCTCAAGCTCTACAAGCTTGATACCCTAATATGATTGAGTGGAGATAAGAAAGAAGAAGAAGATTGCATTGATTGAAAGTAGAAATAATATAAATTCCAAGTCATGTTATCACGTCTTCAGATACCTGAGTACACTTCTCCATGAGTTCTAAACAAATATCTTTCTGAATTCCCATAATTTTTGATATCTCCCTTGAATTTCTAGTTTTCTCAGTGTTGAATATATCGCCGTATCAACCTAACGTTTGACTTTCCTAAATTTCTAAATGACAGTAATAACTCCACATATTTATACATTTATTGTGTCTTGTTGAGTCATAAAAAAACCATGTTTTTGTGTAAATGCTGAATAAATTAGGAAAAACAAATGAAGATCACAGAGAAGAACTTGGGGCCAAGGATGCTGTGGACTACATTTTTCCTTAATTACTCCATGATTTCACCGCGGTCTCAAAACCAAGACTTTTCTCCAAAAGACGATATTCCTATAGGCCATAGGACGACAAGGTCGCTATTCACGGCTCAAGGACCCAAGGGAATCCTTGTCATAAGATTTCTTCAGATCCATGTCAGGAGCTCAACAAGAAACTATGTAGCAAAATATTTATTATTTTATTCACAGATAATTAATTTTTATCTAAAATTACAGAATATTTTCTCACAATGAATTTATTTTTATTTTAAAATGCTAACTTTCAAGTGATAATCGTTCTTTAACGGTTTATCGCTTGAAAGCTAGCATTTTAAAATAAAAATAAATTAATTGTGAGAAAATATTTTGTAATTTTAAGCGAATTAATTTTTATATTTATATTTTATACATCGAAATATTCGATCATTGCCTCCTTTTGGTATTTATAATTTAAAATTTGTAAGAGTTAGACATATTGTGCCGTGTCATTCTTAGGTTTGACTTACCTAATTTTCCAAAAGGGACGATATCAACACAACATATTTATAAATTCCCATATGTCTGTGTTAGTTTATAAAATAAAAAACACCATTCGATTTCAAAATATATTTATTTTTTTGAAATATTATAAAGTGGGGTTTTCAAACCGAATTCGAATTTACAGTACTATTTATGAGAATATACTAAATAAAATCAAAAGATATATTTGTGAAATAGGTGACTATAACAACAGCGACTAATGGGGAATATCAACCAAGAATTAGGGAAAACACAAGTTTAAATTGAGCAGGATTCTAACGACTAGCACCAGAATTCAGTGTTCGGAAATAGGCACTTTTCAGGCTTCAAAACCTGGATTATTTGGAGCAAGAGACCTTACCTTACTTGAAATTCAAAAATTATATTCTTTCCAACCTTTTTTGGCACCTATATATAATAATTTATATCATAAATATCTCAAAAGGGGTAAAATCAAACGATAATATTTACAACTAAAATATAAACATAGATTGTATATCAATAAAACCAAAAATATTTAAAATAATAAAATTTCAAAAACCTCTTTTAAAATATAATCATATGCAATTATTTCGAAATTCTTTTTTATTCTTATTATTTTGGCATCAGATTGTTAAAAAGAGATTAAATATTATTTTATATCATATTTTATTTTTTAAAAATAATATAAATGTATTGGTTATATATTTTTAAATTTAAAAATTATAGGAGGGAAGGAAAAAAAAAAAAAAATGTATTATAGGAACATTTATAATTGGCTTATTATATAATTCGGAAGTTTATATTCAAAAGTAAACTATTTTTTTATAAAGAGTATTTTTACTAAAGAATATTTTCTGTGAATATTTTTCATCGTATTTCTATATATAATAATATGAATCATAAAATTTATTTTGTCTTTTTATTTTCAAATAATAATTGTATAGAATATGTTACTTATATTATATTTTCAGTATAATATTTCAAAATTAGCAAAATTCGTTTATCTATTTATTAAAAAAAAAGGCATTAGCTCGTTATCTGAAACCAAAAGATAAAATTTTTAACTTGAATTTTCTTTTTGAAATTAAACGTCACACTGCCTTTACTACAATGGAAATGTATAAAGAGCTAATCAGTGGTGAACCCTTTCAGCGTTTCCATTGTAATAAAAGCAGTATATGTTTGCTTTATTTAAAAAATAATGAATTCTCACTATATATAAATGGTTAATGTTCATTCCTATATTACATATTATATATAATGATTATTTTTTATTATATTCAATTTTAAAAACCAGCAGACACACACAAAGGTACAGAGAGAGGAGTAGATTGGAAACTATAAATATTATTTCGATTAAAAAATATATATTACAAATTATATATAAAGATATATTGTATATATAATATATCGTGAAATATATGAAATCATAGTCTTGAATAAATTTTGCTAATATATATGAATGAATCTGAGAATAAATATAATTAAGATTAATATATATCGTTTTGAGATATTTTATTAAGATTTTTGAATTCCCATATAGTGTTTTTTTAAGAACATATTTGATTACAATATAAGGATATTTATTTTTATTTTAATAAGGCGGTTTGTTGTGTTCATATATATATGCACACATATATAAAAAGTTTACAGTTATAAGACAACAGTGTATAGTTAAATAATGACATTTTATGGTATAATAATAACATTTTAAAGTTTAACATCGAATTACTTGAGATATAATAAAAAAATCGATTTTAAACTTTAAAATGCTGAGATCATACATCAATATGTCGTTAATAAACTTGTAAATGTTCTTAATGTTACTAGAAATATCCTTAATGAATAAAAATATCTTATTTGAAATCCAAAATGTCAATTTTGCATTCAAGAATTGCATTTGTAATAAAAGCAAAGGGGGGAAGGGGTAATTTTCATTATTTTAGTAATAGTTAAAATTAGAAACAAATAAATATATTTAAAAAAATTACCAATAAATAAATTGCTCGATATATTGAAATATATATTATAAATTTATTATTTATATATTCTATTAGATTTACATTTCTTATATCGGGTTTGTAAACATTCAAGACAACATTTAATGCTTTAATGACAACACTTTACACTTTAAAAATGACTTATAATACATATTGGAACCACAATTTCATTTTTAATTGATATTTTTCGATTTTAAAAATTCATTTTAGCAATTATAATAAAAATACCTTTAATTTTATAAAACTTTATTTTATTTGAAAAATTCGTCTATTTTAAAATTCAATAATATATATTATTTATTATAAATAAATTTTATTTTTTTTATATTTTTTAATCAAGCATTAAAGATAAAACATTAAGAATTTTCTCAAATAGATTTAATCACTATTTATTATGGCGTTAAATCTTATCTATATTCCTATTACAAGATTCTTTGCAGCGTAACCTTTAACTATTTTAATAAATGTGCTTTTTAAAATTGATTTCTATAAGTTTAAAGTAAACTAAAGTAAGTTAGCATTTCCTTCGAGGTTTTCGATATTAAACCACAAACAAGAATAAGAACTAATATTGCCTTTTGCGAAAATTAATTAAATTTTATATGATATTGTATTTGCGCTAGAACATTATCTCAACACACATGCGATGGAGAAATATATAAGCCAAAATGAGATTTATTTAAATCAACAAAAAAGCTATATTTAACATAATAGTTATAAAAACAGCTGAAGTCAAAGCTGGGAAACAGTTTGTAGCAAAAATATAGAAAAATATAAACGCCCCATTTCAAACGATATTTAACTTTATTCGAAAAAATCTCAATTAAATGATTACATTTTTTGATTGATATAAAACATATATTTTTAAATATAGACCGTTTCTATATTTAAATCAAAATAAAGGTATTTCTATATATTAAAACTTATTTATAGTATCAATATTTTAAATTTCATATAAAATCGAAAATATTGTTAAAAATGAAAATGTTCTTATTAAAGTGTTGAAAGTTGCTATTATAAAGTGTAATAGATATTGTTATTATATGTAAAATGTTGTTATTTAAGTATAAAATCTTGTCTTGAAAGTGCAAAACCTATATATCAATGAATACACAAAAAAATGGATAAAAACGGAATATTTCAATTATTATAAAAAAAAAAATACAATAAGAAATATTATTTTTTATTATACGAGTAAATTATCTGATGTTTTTTCACTGAAGTTTTTCTATTTATTTATTTCTCTCATAGTATATACTTTTGTATTTTTATTTAAACCGACTTTTTTTCTGAAATTTATATATCTGCGTTTAAATTTCTATATTATTAAAATTTATAAAATAAAAATCAGTTTATATATAAAAGTGTAATTAATATTGTTTAAGTTAGTTAAACATCTTAAAATGCTAATTATATTTGTTTTCTTTTAATGTTAGTTTTCATACCTAAAATGTGATTATAATTTTTTCATGTTATAATTTAATATTGGAAGTATAAACAACATGATTATGGAATATATAAAAATTCAAAATTCTATAATGATAATAATACATAAAGAATATTAAAAAATCATTTAAAATAATTCTAAAAGTAAAAATAAATGTCATAGAGTAAAACTAATAGAACAGTGTGGTCGGGCTTGCCTCCGACGATATGATTCCAGGCTGTGCAGAAGTTTCTAGCAAAATACATAAAAATCTGCTGTTTGCTAGAAGGGATATGAATATTAGGTTGAGCAAGTTCGAATATGTGCACCGTTCTTTTGTAAGAGAATCCATCTCTTGAAATTCTCCAAGGAAGATGTTAGAAAAGGGTTGCGCAGGGTCCGCGACAGCAATTAGAGCAAGTTTAAATTAGGTTTGCCATTATGCAAATATGTTGAAGACTTCCATAATGAGCAGATGGTATTGTTTAGGACATCTGTTTTACAAAGCGGTACCCACCACCAACAAACTATTTATGAATGCAAATGAATGCTTAACTATATATATAGTTAATTAATCCGGTTTAAAACTGTCCTGGTTAAAGTCTTATTTGTGGCTTTCGGGTAAAAAGTTATATTTCCATTGTTAGATTTTTAAAATGTTTAAGGCAGGTTTTTATTGGTCTCATTGTGGACTTTCCAATTGGAATTCTTCCATACGAAGTCTTCGAGGGTGGCGTTTGCGTGTGGAACCGCTTGCTCGAGATGAGGCAAGTGCAAAGGCGCCTAGGAGAGCGACAATTCAGCAAGGCAAGCTCCTGCGACATAGAGAGCTGGTGTTGTTCCGCAATGAGCTTCATCATAGCCAGATGGACAATGGGCGCTGCCATCGCACCAGAGCTCTGGGCTGATGCACGCGCTGAGTTCAGGACATTCGTGAAGACAGTTGACTGTCCGTAACGATTGCCCTGAACGGCGCGTAACCTCCAACCAACGTACAGAAAACGTTGCAGGGATTACGGATGCCATCACCTCAACTATAAGCTGATCACGGGACGCCGTTCGACTCTCGTTATACCAAGCAAGAGAAAATACGTCGAATTCTTCACGTGAGTTGCCTAGAACGCACACAAGAACACGAGGCTCGGGATCCTGGGGACCATAGACGGCTATTCGGTTGCCAGAGCTGCAGCCCCCAGATCCATCCGATCCTGCAATCTTAAGATAAAGATATTTGTGCGGAGCTGCTTCTAGAACCCACCGGCATCTTAGAGGCAAAGACATATTCATGATCACATCAGGGGTGAATAGGAGCTCACCTTCACTAGACGCATTAAGCCATGACAAACCTCGTTCGCAAGGCTCCTGCGAAACGAATTCATAATGTCCTTGAAAACCGAAATGTGTTGCGTCTTGGTCCGAACTCATGCCTGTGACCAGAAAGGATAGAGATGCGCGAGACCCAGTGGACTCAAGAACTAGAGGAGCGATTAGGGGGCTGTCGAGGTGACAAAGACAAGCCATGGGACGTGACATCACTCCCCACTGCTCTGATGCGAGTAGAAGAGCAAGACGCTGAGTTCCTGTACTCCGACAACGTAGCTGATGTACTACATTGTCGAGATAGTGGACGCATGTGTCTGACCGTAGACGTGCCGACGTGATGGCCATCCGTACCCGATGTCCAGGAGGGGCGTGGAAGTGATAGGTACACGTGAGGTTTTGACTCCCCCCACGACCATACAAGAAAACGTTTCGAGGGGAAGAGAAAGTCCCAGAAGAAGCGAAGAACCGAGAATCACACAAGGTATCGAGCTGGGGTTCTCCTTGCCGATATGAATCTACAATCTCATAGCGAACACTCCAAACAGCTAATGCTCCTGGATCAGCCATTCGATATGCAAGACCGGCTTCAGGTCCTGATGATAGGTATGACTCCGTAGGTGGTCTACAAGGTCTTGGTGGACTCAGATCTGCGTAGTCGGCAGCTCGCGCACATACGATGGGACCTGACTGCTCACAGAATCTACGCGGAGGGCCGAAGTGAAGTAACTGCAGAGATGCCACATCGCAGACGTCCAACACCGACGCAGTTGGCCTTGGGCCACGTATTAGATAGGAGAGGAAGACTATCCACACTCGATCATGCTGAGAAGAACCTTTCAAGGAAACGTGGCATGTTGTATTGGGAGGTAGTGTAGCACGAGGAGATCTTAGGACACCAACACGCGGATCCTTCCTCGCATCCACCTGCAATTCACATTTTCCTCTGGAGTCCAGACGTAGCTCGGGACCTGAAGCAGTCTCGATGGTAGCATCCAACTCAAGTCGAGCAGAATGAAGCACGTGGGACTGTACACTAATCAGCCGTACAAGCAAAGCAGGTCCACTGGAGGTCACAGCAGGGAGGGGACCCGATCCACACCATTCTGCCAGAAGCGGAGCACTCGGATTTTCTCCATCGTAGACCTTGACAATGTCTCCAACGGGCGAACACTCGGACGTATCTCTAGGAGGCGAGAGTGCGACCTTGTACTCACTATCCTGACGTACAATGACTCTCGCAGGTCCCGTCGGCCGCACTAGAAGGTCGCAGGTGACGTTCCGTGGGTACAAGCCCGGGAAGTTGGGCGAGCGCAGTTTGCAACGTCGAGCGCTGCAGTCAGAGAACGTCCTGCCGCAGAATGTCCCCGCCACAGGTATGCCGAGGGAGAAAGGGGCCGAGCGGGGGCCGAAGAGAGTGGCGAAGTGAGCGAGGGCCAGGAAGCGGAAGGTGAGGTAGAGACTGAAAGACACCGCGGGCAGGGAGATCGGCACTGTCACCCGTAGAGTCACCTCGCGGCCAACACCGCCGTAGTAGACGGCACTACGACCTGCCATATGGCCACAGAACTGGCCACCTGTAGACTGTCCTTCCTCCAGGATCTCCAAGTGGCCTTTAGGACAACTTTGCTGCTGTCTGCACACACCACACATGGAACAAACCACTTATGGCGAAGATTTAACACTTATGTTGATTGTATAAAACAACACTTGAGAGAAGTTACACTGCATGAGTTTCTTTTCAATAAAACATCAAAATTTATTTCAAGGTGAAATATTGACTATTTCTAACCTTTTTGGATGAGGTATGAAAGGGTGAATTATGAAGAGTAATGATGAACGGAAAAATAAAAGTGTTCAGGGATGGGAATCGAACCCACAATGTTTGTTCCGCTTACCGGGCAGATGCCATATCCACTAGACTACCCTGGACGTATTTTTCCGTTCATAAATAATCCATAAAGTAACTTATAATACAATATAATACACTGCGGCTTGTGATTGTAAAATAACACTTGAAGTTACACCGCATGAGTTTCTTTTCAATGAAAAATCAAAATTTGATCAATGATTTCATCAAATTGTTTTACAACCACAAGCCGCAGTGTATTATATTGTATTATAAGTTACTTATGTTGATAGACAACCAAGACAGTCTGAAACTTCAATCTTGATCATGGTACAGACAGCAACGCTCTTTTGCTATATCATAACAATAACTTCTGTATACAAGAAAAGAAAAGATTGAACCACGAATGTTTCTTTCACACATAATCAAACTTCTACTGTCCTTCTGCGATGAAAAAATATTGGGAGGGTTTGGATTATTCTATATAAATGGCGCATTTTTGCATTTTAATTAATCTATACATATAAAACGAAAGGATTTAAAAGCACGAATGTTTCTTTTATACATAATACAAACTTCTACTGTCCTTACTGCGATGAAAAATATCCACTGTCCTATAAGCTTATATCCATAGTTTTCTTGAAAACCATTTCTAAGATTCCATCCTTCAGTGCTGCGTATATAAGCAGAATCGTCCAATACAGTATTAGAGCTCTGAAAGCGGTCTGGTGGATTAAATTGGTGAAACCGCTGGGAGGGTTTACCACTGATGAGCCAAGCCCTCCCAATATATTTTTTCATCGCAGTAAGGGCAGTAGAAGTTTGTATTATGTATAAAAGAAACATTCGTGCTTTTAAATCCTTTCATTTTATATGTATAGATGGCGCGTTATTGCTTTGTGTTAATTTATGCCTAACTGGCTTTGTTCTTTTTTTTTCGCGGAATAGTATTGCACGATACAAATATTTATAATTCTACTGTCCTAAAAGCTTATGTCCATAGTTTGCTTAAATACCATTTCTAAGATTCCATACTTCAGTGTAGCATATATAATCAGAATGAGATTTGCGCACTAATGAACTAAGCCCTCCCAATATATTTTCATCGCAGTAAGTAGAGTAGAAGTTTTTTTATGTTTTAAAAAAAACCTTCGTGCTTTAACGATTTCATTTCCAAGAATTTTAAATCCTATTGTTATTGAGAGAAAGGCATCTCCTTCAAAATCAATAACCGATATTCTCAGTGTATACACATTTATTCCAATACTTGGCAAAGGTTCAGTAACATATCACAGAGTTCGAAACTATTTTAAAGGCGTAAGATTCTTTTTGATATTAAACAATTTCTACTGCCCTTACTGCAATGGAAAAATTAATGAGAGGGCCTGGCTCATCAGTGGTGAACCCTCTCAGCGGTTTCGCCAGTTTAATCTACCATACCGCTGTTATATTGCATTTTTGGAACTTCCTTTTATAGTGATACTGTTGATAGACTCTTTGAATGGGTATTTTAGAAGAACTATGGACATAAGCTTAGAGGACAGTAGAATTACATACATTTATAAATATATAATATGCTTCGAGCAATCGCTCTTCCGCAAATATCAAATTGTTTCTTTTATTAGAACATTTATAATATGATGCACTAGCGCGCCATATCACAGAGTGATGAAGGTTTCTCACTTCGAGGTTTCCAGGTTCCCAATCTGGAAGGACAGGAATGTGAGCTCCACCAACGCCCCAGACCCAGGCTTGAATCCGACCGAACAAGCCAGTTTATGTTGGGGCTCGGAGATCCGGAGTGGGTATTTGACATTGAGTTCTCCCCGCAGTGTCCGGTTACAGGCTGCAAACAAACCTCACAGCACACATCAAGCTTGAATGGAGGACTTATATGTAATCTTTATAAATAACTAGCAGATGTACCCGGCTTCGCCTGGGTTTTATCCGAGTAAAGGTTTGTCTAACGAACATTTGTTAAAACAATTCTCTATAAACTTATAAAAAAAAATATATTTTGATAATTTTAAACTCGTAAATTTGAATATCTCGATAAAGTGAACATTTTTCCCGGTCCCTTGAAAAATACTCGATAAGTTGAATAAAATCAATATTAATTGGTTCCCTCGGTAATTGGAAGTTAAAGGAATAGTATCTTGCCTTGGAATTGTATCATTATTCTTGTCACAAATAAATTGCCGTGTCATCCTGAATTTTGTCTTTCCTAATTTTCTACATTACAAAATCATCGTATCATCATGATAATATTTAGAGCAGATTGTTGAATTATAACAGATAAATTAGAATATTTATCTTGATTATTTTTAGGCGAAAAGTTATTTCAAAATTGTATTTGCTAGAAACCTTCCCAGTACTATACTAAATAACTTCCCAAAGTTTCATGGTGTTCCAATGAGTGGTTTGGTCAGGCATAAAGGACAGACACACACACACATACATTCATTTATATTTAATTAAAAAGGCATATATTGGATCAAAATATCATTTATTTTACCTTTGCAAGGCGTAGAACGTCATAACCAAAACTGGTTGAAATCGTTTTGAAAATAGAGCAATCCATAGATAAATCTTTAATTAAAAAGGCATATATTGGATCAAAATATCATTTATTTTACCTGGTAAGTATGGTAGTATGGTAAGTACTGGTGATATATGCCTTTTTAATTGAAGATTTATCTATGGATTGCTCTATTTTCAAAATTCATTTAATATATATAGATGATTGATTAGGAAATTCTCCGAGATTTAAATCAAACAACACAACAGAGATTGACTAAAATAAACTCCTCGAGTTAAAATAGAAAAATAAAATGGAAATTGAAGAGTCTTGTGTGTCAGAGGTTTCTGGAGATGAGTTTTCCTTTTATTTTCATTAATACAATCTCGATCTTTCGGGAATCTCTGCCATTCTACAAGGGTACATAAGAACGAAAGTCCAGGAGATTTTCTGAATAAATCATTATTTATAACTTCCAGCTGTAGCGATGTACATAACCTCCAGAACTCATGATTAGGTAAACAGATAGAGTTGTTGTTGTTGTCGTGTCCAAAGAAGAGTCTCAGATGTCTCCATACATCTCCTTCACAGCAGCAGCAATATCCACTATCTTGGCTGTGTAATGTTGCTGCTCTGGGTCTAAGTCAATTTTCTGTTGTTGTCGTGTCCAAAGAAGAGTCCCAGATGTCTCCATGCATATCTATCACAGCAGCAGCAATATCCACTATCTTGGCTGTGTAAAGCTGCTGCTCTGGGTCTAAGTCAATTTTCTGCAAGGCTGCGGCCATTGCTGGGCATAGAGTAAACTTACCTAAAGAAATCCGCTGTATCATTTAAATGATAAATAATGTTAAATCTCCTACCATGTGTGTGTAACCGACCAAGAACTCATGATAAGGTATACGGATAGAGTAAACTTATCTTCACCTGATGTATCATTTAAATGATAAATTATGATAAATCTCCTTCGATGTAATTGAGTAGTGGGTACCAGGAACTCACCGGTACAGCCAGAGGGTTCATCTGACCCATCACCGCAGTCATCCGTGCCGTCGCAGTACCGCGCCAGGGCTACGCAGCTCCTCCCCCGCACGGCAGCTCGCTGGGCCGGCAGGTCTGGGGCGGGAGGTAGTACCACCAACCAGGCTCCGAGGAGTAGAATCGCAGCCTGGACATGTCACGACATCAGTACCCTCGGTATTTGGGTGACACGTGGTGGTGTCTTGTCCATGGAGCCAAACGGTCCGTGCACCCTGATCACAATACCGGCCACTGAGGTGGTGTCTTGTCAATGGAGCAGATCGCTCCGTGCACCCTTATCAAATTATATTGACAAACATTTTCACTTTTATTTTTCTCAGTTATGCGGAAAGAATGTTGTTTTTTAGGTGAACCGATCTCCCACGTCTTCTCGTTGGACGAATGTGACATGTTTGTATATAAAGAGAGGGTTGAAATGGATGCGTGGAGTGGTGATCGAGTGGAGACGTCGTTCTCTGTGTGCTTGTCTGGTGATCTCCTCACATACCTGTGTAACCCGCTCCTTATCAACGCTGCAAATAAAAGATAAGTACTGTTTTCATTTTATTTAACAAATCGTAAGTTTTTTTATTTACCTCCTTTTTGTTGTTGGTGTTGTACTCTTGAGTGTACGTTTTCGGTGTATTAAGTTACTCTTAATTAGGCCCTAGTTTATTAATTTTTGTGTGATAACCCGGAATAGAAACTTTCGTCACCCTAATCACAATACAGGCCAACTGAGGGTTGCTCCATGGAAAGGCCATTGCCCCCGTTAGTCAGCCACATTTCAGAGTTCCCTGTTCACGGTTACCGTAGCGGCTCACGACACCGTACTACAGGGCAGCCCCTTACTTGTGCTGCTCCATGGAAAGGGGGATGCCATTGCCCCGTTAGTCAGCCACATTTCAGAGTTCCCTGTTCACGGTTACCGTAGCGGTTCACGACACCGTACTACAGGGCAGTCCCTTACTTGTGTTGCTCCATGGAAAGGGAGGTGTCATTGCCCCGTTAGTCAGCCACATTTCAGAGTTCCCTGTTCACAGTTACCGTAGCGGTTCACGACACCGTACTACAGGGCAGTCCCTTACTTGTGCTGCTCCATGGAAAGGGAGGTACCATTGCCCCGTTAGTCAGCCACATTTCAGAGTTCCCTGTTCACAGTTACCGTAGCGGTTCACGACACCGTACTACAGGGCAGTCCCTTACTTGTGCTGCTCCATGGAAAGGGAGGTACCATTGCCCCGTTAGTCAGCCACATTTCAGAGTTCCCTGTTCACAGTTACCGTAGCGGTTCACGACACTGTACTACAGGGCAGTCCCTTACTTGTGCTGCTTCTCCCCGCCCCCCCACGTGGGGGAGGACCTCTGGGAAGGGGTTGTGTGTGTGTGATACGTAATAAAACCAATAGAAATATTTTATCGCTTATTAAAATATTATTTCTGTGATGATCAC
Source organism: Cordylochernes scorpioides (assembly GCA_030710605.1). NCBI lineage: Eukaryota > Metazoa > Arthropoda > Arachnida > Pseudoscorpiones > Chernetidae > Cordylochernes > Cordylochernes scorpioides. Next base: position 94,304,906 of record CP092863.1, on the reverse strand, counting down.
ATATACACAAATATTAGAGATAACAATTTTAAAACTCATCGTTAAATCCGCGACAATATTGCGTTAAATAGGGGTTCAGTTTGATGTATACCGTCAAGTTTGTTAAAAAAGTCCTTTAAGGAAGTATATCATTTGTTGTATATTACTATTCCTAGATACTCTAATTTTTTAACAGCTTCTATTTCTTCTCCTTTTAATCTTCTTTTGGGGATTTTTCAAATTCGTGCTTATTTATTATAAGTATAGCTTTCGATTTTTTTTAGTTAAAATTCAGGTTTGATTTAATTTTCCATTCTTCTATTTTTTTTTTTAGAGATATCTCCGCGAGATATCTTTTCAATTTGTTCTTTTGTTTTACCTCTTATTATCACAAGTTGATCACAGCACCCATGGCCTCAAGGTCTTCTCGGCGATCTTCAGTTTGTCTTCCCTAATTTACCCAGCATCTCCACCAAAATGCCATGTGGAAAATTAGGGATGACAAACTTCAGGATGACACAGCAATTTATTTAAGATAAGAACAAACTATGAATGATGAACAAAAGATAAGCAACGAAGGAAGTTTATATAGTGACAAAATATAAACATAAATAATAATTACCTGTTAATAAAATAATAAATACGTTGCTATAATATATAACCCATATAACCCAAGATTGATATCCTGTTTCTTAATTAAATATTAAGATGAATGTTATTTCTCATATATTTTATTAATGAAATATATGAGTTAGGATATTCGTCCTTCCATCACGGTTGGATGGGTTCTAATCAATTTTGGAATGTATATATACATTTCGTAGAATAAGACCTAGAATTAACGAACCCCGATTTAACGAAAATTTATTTACGTCTGAAATGTATACCCTATATATTTAGTAAATTAAATTTTATTGCCATCTATCGTTAAAACTTTACATAAATAAATTTTACTGGCAATGCGTTTCTTTTAAATATCATCAAATATTATCTCTACAGACCTTACTGCAATGATAGGAGTTATTGAATGAGAGGGCTTGGCTCATCAGTAGTGAACCCTCTCAGCGGTTTCGCCAAATTAATCTCTAGACCGCTCTACTATTGTATTGGACTGGTTTTGTTATATACCCTGCATTTTCTATGGAAGGCAGCTTAGGGGTGTTTAAGGAACTATGGACATAGGCTTATAGGTCTGTAGAGGTACATACATATAATTTCAAGGTATGCATCGAGCAAAGCTCTTCCGCAAAATATGTTTTCATAACAAATATATATTAGTAAATTAAATTTTATTGCCATCTATCGTTAAAACTTTACACAAATAAATTTACTGGCAATGCGTTTCTTTTAAATATCATCTAATATTATCTCTACAGACCTTACTGCAATGATAGGAGTTATTGAATGAGAGGGCTTGGCTCATCAGTAGTGAACCCTCTCAGCGGTTTCGCCAGATTAATCTCTAGACCGCTCTACTATTGTATTGGACTGGTTTTGTTATATACCCTGCATTTTCTATGGAAGGCAGCTTAGGGGTGTATAAGGAACTATGGACATAGGCTTATAGGTCTGTAGAGGTACATACATATAATTTCAAGGTATTGCATCGAGCAAAGCTCTTCCGCAAAATATGTTTTCTTAACAAATATATATTAGTAAATTAAATTTTAAATATGAAAACATATTTTGCGGAAGAGCTTTGCTCGATGCAATACCTTGAAATTATATGTATGTACCTCTACAGACCTATAAGCCTATGTCCATAGTTCCTTAAACACCCCTAAGCTGCCTTCCATAGAAAATGCAGGGTATATAACAAAACCAGTCCAATACAATAGTAGAGCGGTCTAGAGATTAATTTGGCGAAACCGCTGAGAGGGTTCACTACTGATGAGCCAAGCCCTCTCATTCAATAACTCCTATCATTGCAGTAAGGTCTGTAGAGATAATATTAGATGATATTTAAAAGAAACGCATTGCCAGTAAATTTATTTGTGTAAAGTTTTATACCCTATATATATTAGATAATAAAAAGGCATATATTGGTAAATAAATCTTTTATTCAATCCAATATATGCCTTTTTATAATGTTTTATAATTGCTCTATTTTCAAAACACACACATATATTTTTATATATATGTTAAAAATCAAGAAAAATAGGAAAAAGGTCAGGTGTTAATATTAAAAACAAAATAGGTATTTCCTGACCTCACATGAGCATCTCTATATGGCAGAGCGCCATCTAGTGGAACAAAAATCAACTAAACATTGATTTAACCTGTTCCCTGATATTTGGTCAACCCAATTTCTTGATAAATATATATATATAAATGTGAAAAATAATTAAAATAAAAATATCAGATGTTAATATTAAAAACAAATATTAGACATATTCTGACCATTAACATGAGATTTTTTTAGATAGCAGATTTTTATTTAAAATTTTTACACATGTTTAGTGTATTTACGAAAGTTTGGCCTTTAATACCCATTTCTTGATTTCTCAAAGAGCCACTTTATTCTTTAGTGACAACATTTTACACTTCAATAACAACTTTTAAAATTATGTATACAGCAACATTTTACCCCTTTTAACACTATTTTCATTCTTAAACGGTATTTTTATTTTGAAAAATATGTTTTCAATTTTGTTATAGATATTTTTAGTTTTCATCGAAATAATTTTATTTCAAAATATTCATTATTTTTATTATAGACCAGTCTATACATATGGATTATACAAAAATGATAATAAAGCTTATGTCCATAGTTTATCTAAAATACCCATTCCAAGAGTCTAATAACAGTATCACTATAAAAGAAAGTTCCAAAAATGCAATATAACAGCGGTATGGTAGATTAAACTGGCGAAACCGCTGGGAGGGTTTACCACTGATTAGCCAGGCCATGCCATTAATTTTTTATTGTAGTAATGGGGTAGTAAAAAAATATTTAATTTTAAAAAGAATCATACGCGTCAATAATAGTTTCGAATTTTTATAACAGATGGCGCGCTAATGTATCATAATATACAAGGTATGTCCCATAAGTTGCCGGACTGGGTCCATAAAAAAAAAGGTAAGATTTTTTTAAATTTTTTTAATTAAAACTTTTCAAAGTAAGCCCCCTTGCTTCAACGCACCAGCGCCATCGTTTCTCCCAATTGTCGAAACAGTTTTTATAGGCCTCTTTTGGAATGCTCTTCAATGCCAGCAGCGATTTTTCTATTATGTCTTCCCTGGTGTCAAAATGTCTTCCTTTTAGAACTGCTTTGAGTTTGGGGAACAGGAAAAAGTCATTTGGTGCGATGTCTGGGGAATAGGGTGGTTGAGGTAGGATTTCTGTCCCGTTTTTTCGCCAAAAAACTCGTCACCAAGTGCGCTGTGTGAGGGCGGGCATTGTCATGGTGTAGGATCGAGTCACCATTAGTCCATTTTTCTGGCCTTTTTTTTTCGAATCGCTTCCCTTAGACGGCGAAGAATGCTCAAATACATTTCCTTAATAACTGTTTGGCCTGCAGGAAGATACTCGTGATGAACAATGCCCTTGTTATCCAAAAAAGCGACCAGCAACACCTTGTTTCTGGATATCAATATCCTGGATTTTTTGGGTCAAGGCTCACCCTGACCTATCCACTCGGCAGATTGACGCTTGGTTTCAGGGTCATAGCCATAGACCCATGTCTCGTCGCCTGTGATTATCTTGTCTTTCCATTCCGGATCCGTTCTTGTCATTTCCAGCATGTCCTCACAGGTTGCAAGCCGACGCAGTTTTTGCTCATTAGTGAGGAATCTTGGGATGAATTTTGCGGGAGTCTTTTTGAGCCTCAAATCTTCGGTTACGATTCTTCCAATCGTTGTTTTAGAGATGCCTGTGTCTTGCTCTAGCTCCAGCAAAGTGGTTCGAGGATTTTCTTTTATCAAATCGGCGATTTTTTGCACATTTTCATCAGTCTTTTGATATGTTGGGCGTCCTTGACGAGGATCATCTTCAATGGAAATTCTGCCAGCTTCAAATCTAGAATGCCATTCAAAAACAGTTGTTCTCTTTGGGGCGTTATTGGGGAATGCTTTATTAAGCATTTCAAAAGTGTCGGTTGCTGATATTTGAAGTTTCACACAAAATTCTATGCAAATCCTCTGCTTCAATTTTTGTTCCATCGTAAAATCGCCGCAGCGCAAGGTGTAACCTTTAAATAAATTAGAATAACTTTGGCGCGCGTGCACGTACCGCCTCGATATTGGTACCACCGTGTTGCCAGATATTTTTTCTATAATAAACTGTCAAATCTATTTACATTATTCATTTATTTATTTTTTTATGGACCCAGTCCGGGAACTTATGGGACATACCTTGTATGTTTTTAATTGTATTTTTACTATAATCATTTTCATACAACAATTAATATGGAGTGTTACCTCAACGATAACATTACATTGACTGTAAAGCGATGCGTTGCCCAGGTGAGAATTCCCATTTCACTATTTAAACATAATCACGTTCTATTGTTGAAATCAAAGAACCTAAAGTAAACTCTGTGTAACAGTGAATACAGCCAGGACACATGACATGTTTTACTGTCCGTTACTGGAGAATGAGAGAATAATTCTCCGCCAGAAGTTTGCTTATGAAAACAAAATTATTTAATTTAAAAAAAGAATCATACGCGTCTATAATAGTTTCGAATTCTGATAGAAAATTTGGGAATATTTCGTTTTGAATCCATTTCGATTTCATCTTCATAAAATTTATAAATACAAATATCAAATCGTAGGTAAAAACTATGGCATTCTAAAAATAATTTCAATCATAAAAATAAAATATTACTAAATTATAGTATACGCCTAGTGAACCAGGCCTGTAACAGCTCGTTAAGAATACTAAAAATCAACATTTGTATTTAGAAAATTATAAAAAATCTACCTAAATATATATCAACCGCATGAAAAGACATACATTTTATAATTTTTAATATAAAAGTGTATATTATTCAATTTAGAAATATAAACATTAAATACACACCAAATTGGAAAAACTATATTTATAAAATATTAGAATAAAGAAAATATTCGTGTAGTATAAAAGAAAGAAGATTGAATTTTTAAAAGCCAAAATCAAAAATCGATAAATGTCAAACGATACCCTCGAGGCATCGTGGTAAAATAATACTATCATCTTTAATCGTCTGCGTAAAAATTTGGCGGTAAATGTAACAAAAGAAAAAATAGTAAATTATTTCTATACAAAGCATTCCTTAAATCTTTATTGGTAAAGAAAAGGTAATTTCCAATTTAAATTTAATATTATTCAGCCTTTAATGGATTATTTGTGTCAATTTTAGAATTACAAATGGCGGAAATATTTTATCTTCTACTTCAAATACACTTTAACAATAGGATTATACGACCTGCCACCTTGCGGCATTTTCCCCAATCGTTTTATAGGGTTTCTCATGAATATAAAAAAGGTTTTAAAAAATAAAATGAATATTCCAAAATTGTAATTATTCTAGCGATACCATTTATTTTTTAATTATATTTATTTATTTATTTTTGATAATTGACTTTACTGTGGTGAAAAAAGATTGGAGAGTGATCAAGATATATTTCCCCATGATGTAAACGGGCAAATATATATATATATACAGTTCATTCTATTCTGAATATTTGACAAATTACAATGCACCTTTACATCCCCAATACCCCTCCTTCAGTGTCTTCCTCTACTGAGGGTGGGCCACATGGTCTCTCCATATCTCCCTCCTTCAGTGTCTTCCTCTACTGAGGGTGGGCCACATGGTCTCTCCATATCTCCCTCCTTCAGTGTCTTCCTCTACTGAGGGTGGGCCACATGGTCTCTCCATATCTCCCTCCTTCAGTGTCTTCCTCTACTGAGGGTGGGCCACATGGTCTCTCCATATATCCCTCCTTCAGTATCTTCCTCTACTGAGGGTGGGCCACATGGTCTCTCCATATCTCCCTCTTTCAATGTCTTCCTCTACTGAGGGTGGGCCACATGGTCTCCATATCTCCCTCCTTCAATGCCTTCCTCTACTGAGGGTGGGCCACATGGTCTCTCTATATCTCCCTCCTTCAATGCCTTCCTCTACTGAGGGTGGGCCACATGGTCTCTCCATATCTCCCTCCTTCAGTGCCTTCCTCTGCTGGGGTGGGTCACATGGTCTCTCCATATCTCCCTCCTTCAATGCCTTCCTCTACTGAGGGTGGGCCACATGGTCTCTCCATATCTCCCTCCTTCAGTGCCTTCCTCTACTGAGGGTGGGCCACATGGTCTCTCCATATCTCCCTCCTTCAATGCCTTCTTCTACTGAGGGTGGGTCACATGGTCTCTCCATATCTCCCTCCTTCAATGCCTTCCTCTACTGAGGGTGGGCCACATGGTCTCTCCATATCTCCCTCCTTCAATGCCTTCCTCTACTGAGGGTGGGCCACATGGTCTCTCCATATCTCCCTCCTTCAATGCCTTCCTCTACTGAGGGTGGGCCACATGGTCTCTCCATATCTCCCTCCTTCAATGCCTTCCTCTACTGAGGGTGGGCCACATGGTCTCTCCATATCTCCCTCCTTCAATGCCTTCCTCTACTGAGGGTGGGCCACATGGTCTCTCCATATCTCCCTCCTTCAATGCCTTCCTCTACTGAGGGTGGGCCACATGGTCTCTCCATATCTCCCTCCTTCAATGCCTTCCTCTACTGAGGGTGGACCACATGGTCTCTCCATATCTCCCTCCTTCAATGCCTTCCTCTACTGAGGGTGGGCCACATGGTCTCTCCATATCTCCCTCCTTCAATGCCTTCCTCTACTGAGGGTGGGCCACATGGTCTCTCCATATCTCCCTCCTTCATTGCCTTCCTCTACTGAGGGTGGGCCACATGGTCTCTCCATATCTCCCTCCTTCAGTGCCTTCCTCTACTGAGGGTGGGCCACATGGTCTCTCCATATCTCCCTCCTTCAGTGCCTTCCTCTACTGAGGGTGGGTCACATGGTCTCTCCATATCTCCCTCCTTCAATGCCTTCCTCTACTGAGGGTGGGCCACATGGTTTCTCCATATCTCCCTCCTTCAATGTCTTCCTCTACTGAGGGTGGGCCACATGGTCTCCATATCTCCCTCCTTCAGTGCCTTCCTCTACTGAGGGTGGGCCACATGGTCTCTCCATATCTCCCTCCTTCAATGCCTTCCTCTACTGAGGGTGGGTCACATGGTCTCTCCATATCTCCCTCCTTCAATGCCTTCCTCTACTGAGGGTGGGCCACATGGTCTCTCCATATCTCCCTCCTTCAATGCCTTCCTCTACTGAGGGTGGGCCACATGGTCTCTCCATATCTCCCTCCTTCAATGCCTTCCTCTACTGAGGGTGGGCCACATGGTCTCTCCATATCTCCCTCCTTCAATGCCTTCCTCTACTGAGGGTGGGCCACATGGTCTCTCCATATCTCCCTCCTTCAATGCCTTCCTCTACTGAAGGTGGGCCACATGGTCTCTCCATACTTCCTCCGCCATCTCCTCGTGTCGTCCAGTCCATTGTTTTAGACCGTCTGTGTATCCCTGTCTTCCCCTCGATCTCTTCCCCCGGAGTTTTCCCTCCAACATTGTCAGCAATGTCTCTCTTGCTGATCATCACATGTCCAGCAAACGTCCGTTTTCGTGGTTTTATGAATTTTATCACCTATATATACCTCTTATTCCATTTATGCATTTACAAACGATAGTTTCAAAGGCTCCAAATTGAAATTAATAATGAAGTAAAAAGTTCAATTACGAAATTAGAAATGTAAGAACATCTTCGAAGGTCCTATCAAATCTTGAGAAAGATTATTTAAGCCTGTTCTGGTATCTGCAAAGAGATGGATCCATCGATGATGAAAAGTCAGGTTTTGGTAAGAATCATTAGTATTCCATATAAATTGGTAACCTTTGTTTTCTCTTGAATAAATTCCATCAGTAAGTATGGGAAATTATTAATCTAACCTATATACAGTCGAACTTGGGGATAATTCCAAGCCCAAGGTGTTGGATTTAATTTCCAAGCTTATTATCATTGATGACATTTTATTGATATTTGACTACTCAGTTGTTGTTGTAGTTGTTCGAAAGCACATATATATTTTGATTGCAGTATTTCCCATTAAAATTTTCTTTCTATTATGTTATAATTGTAATGTATGTATGATTAAATAAAATGATTAATTAAAAACTCCTTCATTAACTAAAAACTTTTCACAAGGGACCAAAAAAAAAAAAAGAAATTATCCGAAAATTCGACTTAATAACGTAAATTCTATTTATAGTAAATTCTAGAGACCAAGATAAATATTGGAATTAATGAAGTTTTACTGTACTATATTTAACAACCCAGAAGTATATTTAGTATAACTTCCATTTATGGTAGTTCCTATTTGGAAAATGAAATTTTAGTTGGACCCTATGTGGATATTTGAGTTCAAATGTTTAAACTATTTTATCAAAATTAAAAACTATTATAGACGCGTATGATTTTTTTTAAATAAAACAATTTCTACTGTCTTTTCTGTAATGGATAAATTAATGGGAGGGCCTGGCTCATCAGTGGTTAACCTTCCCAGCGGTTTCTCCAGTTTAATCTACCATACCGCTGTTATATTGCAATTTTGGAACATCCTTTTATTGTGATACTGATGCTAGACTCTTGGAATGGGTAATTTTAAATGAACATAAGCTTTGAGGACAACAGAATTACATACAATTATAAATATATATTATGCTTCGAGCAATCACTTTTCCGCAAATATCAATTTGTGTCTTTTATTGGAACAATTATATTGTAACAAATTTTTATTAATTTTATTATTTTTATTAACAGAGTGGTTATTTTTTTATGATTATATTTTGCTACTCTGTAAATTCCCCTCGTGGCTTATCTTTTGTTTACCTTTCATAGTTTGTCCTTGCCTGAAATAAATTGTTGTCTCATCCTGAAGTTTTTGTCTTCCCTAATTTTCCACGTGGCAATATTATGACGCTTTAAGCGTGCCATCTGTTATCAAAATTAGAAACTATTATAGACGCGTATAATTCTTTTTTCAAATAAAACTATTTTATGAACATAGTTTCAATATATTAATACAAATTATTTCTATAGTTTTATAGAGAGAGAGAAACATTATTTAAATTTAGATCAATATTTATATACGAAATAAACTTTATTCACACAAACGTATTATTAAAAAGGATTATAATATTGTAACAAAGTACAGTAGACTCTCCTATAACGCGATTAATGTGTTCCGTGTTGTATGAAATCGCGTTATGGGAATTCGCGTTGTACGAAATAAAACTTGTATAACGCGAATGTTGTTAGGGTAAATTGTTTTATTTTATAACGCGTTATACGAAAATTCGCGTTGTATAAATAAATTTGTCGCAATTTTTTTTATCGCGTTGTACGAAATCGCGTTGTAAAAACTCGCGTTATAGGAGAGTCTACTGTATTTATTATTTTATTAACAGAGTATCAATTTTTAATATTTATAGTTTGCTACTCTGTAAACTTCCCTCATTGCTTATCTTTTTTTTATCATTCATAGTTTGTTATTTCCCTACAGAGTATCAAAATAAAAACAACATAAATAATACTCTGTTAATAAAATAATAAATACTTTGTTACAATAATGTCACGTGTAAAATTAGGGAAGACCAACTTCGGGAGGAGACAACTATTTATTTCAGGCAAGGACAAACTATGAATGGTAAAGAAAAGATAAGCCACGAGGGAAATTTACAGAGTAGAAAAATATAAAAATGACCACTCTGTTAATAAAAATAATAAAATTAATAAATACTTTGTTACAATATTGTTAGAATTAACCATTATATGTGTGTTTTGTGTTGTTTTTAAAGATTATTTGAGAAAAAACAAAGTTGTTTCTTTCAGAAAAATCAATTCAGGGGTATGATATATCATGAAAGAGTTGTGAAAAATTATTTTAAAAAAGCTGCTGCGGTATCCATTAGTCTGACAGGAAATCCCGCAGAGAATCTCTCGCACCTCCATTAGTGTCTGAAGGGAAAATCTCAAATTTTATTTTAGAATTAAATATATGTCTCCTGGATGCATATAATCTTACCCCCAAATTGGATAAATACACTATTCACATTATTGGATTCACAAGGTAATAAGACCAAATAAATAGTGTGTAATGTTACACAGAGTTGTTACCATCTTCAGACATAAGTACTCACTGATATTTTCAAATTCAGTACTTTTGTCTGAAGATGGTAACAACCCTGAAACATCACACACTATTCATTTATCTGGATTTGTGGTCTTATTATCTTGTGTACTTTCAGTACTTTTGTCTGAAGATTGTAACAACGCTGAAACATCACACACTATTTATTTATCTGAATTTGGTCTTATATATTACCTTGTGGTTATAATCTATAATCCAAATTACAAATCAACTAGAGAGCATTCTCAAACAGTCGCACACATGTTACGTAAAACTCAAATATGCCCAGAATATAAAACTGACTCGATGTTTTCATTTCCTTTTTCCAAACATCTAAAATAATCCCGAAAAGGAGTTTAGAGTTGAAATGACCCTGTGTATACTGAAACTGAAATATAAGAGGGGACAAAGGGAAAAACTGAATACAAACATATTGGTGGACAAAATTCCAAGACTTCGATGGAATCCTTGGCACGTCAGATCCATGTCATTAACTACAATAGCTGTGGGTCACAGCTCCCATAGGGAAGGAGCTATGTAGCGAAGTATTTAGTATTTTACACTAGTATTAACAGTGGAGACGCCGGTTATGTAAATTTCTATTTTTGCTTATTCAGCCAGAAGATTTACATATTTGTGAATATAATTCTATATATTTAATAAAAGTGTGTCAGTAACAATCGGGTGTTGGTGAATTATTAGTGTCATCAGTGTGTTGTGGGCACTTTTAAGGAAGCAAATAGGCTTCAATACGGTTGGAGACCAGAAGAAGTCTGGAAAGAAGATACAGTCAACATAGCTATTTAGATAAGACCAGACATATCCAGGATGCAGCAAGCTTTCCGAGCTTAGTAAGTGAGGCAGTGATCGCATCCGAAACAAACAGAGTATCATTTTTTATTTTTATATTTTACTACTCTGTAAACTTCCCTCATTGCTTATATATTTTTATCATTCATAGTTTGTTCTTGCCTTGAATAAATTGCTGTGTAATCCTGAAGTTTGTCTTTCCTAGTTTTCCACGTGGCAATATATATAAACGCTAAATGTTTATATTCACCTTTTATCCAGCGCCAAAAATATTATATCCAATCAAACAAACTTAGAAATCTTGTGTCTAAAAGCGTCAGTATGCAAATAGATAGAAATATCAATACGTTTCCATGGAAAATATACAAAAATTTAAATTAAATTGTAAAAATCTCGGAGCAAATAGGAGAGTGTTTTCCTATAAACAGCAAACACAAAATGAAAAAGTGCTATTGGGGAAGTGGGCACATGAATAAAGTGGAAATGTTTGCATATTATATGCAGGGACCAATATTGAATTTTAAAAGGCAAATGTTTGGAATAAATATTTCTTGACAAAATATTAACTTGGGAGGGTAGTAACCATATTGCCGGCGTTTCATATGGATATTGGTTCGAGCCATTCTGTCTACATCTCGTATATTTCTCTGCATGGAATTATTCTCACTGTTTCTATTTGGTGAATTTATTCATGTTAGTTATATAATGTAGCGAAGTGTGTATTTATTATAAATGGAAATTTTGCCGGGAGGATATTGATCTAAAGAGACTAAGAGACTCTCCCGTCAAAATAGACGTCAAAACTAGACGCTATCTATTTACCAGCTAAACACCTCTTTGGCAGATTGTGAAGATTCCATTAGATCCCGTGTGGATCTCATGGAATAAAGTCTGCCCTAGACTGAGGAGGGCCATTAGCCCGAAACCATGGTCTCTAGGTGGACGCTTATCAGTTTGCCAAAGCTGGTGTTGTGGCTTTGTCACCGACCCGAGGCCGCTAGTTTGCGGCGAAGGCCAATAGATGGCTTCTATTTTTGCTGTCTATTTTGACGGGAGAGGCGACCTTTGTCTCTTTAGAAGTATTTATTATTTTACAAGCATTTATTGTTTTACACTAGTATTAACAGAGTATCATTTTTAATGTTTATATTTTACTACTCTGTAAACTTCACTCATTGCCTATCTTTTGTTTATCATTCATAGTTTGTTCTTACCTTAAATAAATCGCTGTGTTATCCTGAAGTTTGTCTTTCCTAATTTTCCACGTGGCAATATATATAAGCGCTACATGTATATAATCACCTTTTAAATTGTAATGTTCTGTTAACAACAGTTTATATACATATTACCCACTAGTATAAAATATACTATTGTGTTTTGAAAATAGAGCAATCCATAAATAATTCTTTAAATAAAAAGGCATTAGATCAAAATATCTTTTACCAATATTTGAGTTGGCTGAACGTCAACCTTTATTAAGATGTTATAACATATTAATGTGTGTCAACAACAAACTCAGAGCCACATAACGTCAATAGAATTTAAATTCTATTGTGTGTATGTAATAATGATATAAACTACATAATAAATATAAATGAATAGTATATAATTAATAAACAATATATTGATTAATATAGGCATACTATTATATATAAATATTAAGAAAAAGGCATCTCTTTATTATGCAACTGAAGTTACTGATGGTTGGCGCCATCTCTCAGAATAAATACTATAATAATTAATTAATAGTATATTCGTTGATTTCTAATTATTCCAGAATTGGCCAAATACCCATTCTTGGTTAATCAAGAAAAGCTAACAACAGACGGGCTATTGGCCCTCGTCAGCGTGGTGCAAGCTGTACCTCAACGACCAACAACTTTTTCACATTGTGTCGCGGTCTCACGCAATTCTGGCCTTAACTACACGTTTCCTGATTTTTCAAGATGCCTGAAGGACCAGTTTTTTTGGTCGTTGAGCAATTTGCTGCTTGTTGAATATTACGATACCTGTAGAGATATATTTCACTATAACATTATAAAAGTTCATGTTTTTTTTTAAACATTGTTTTTCATATTAATGGAATGTGGGATGAACCACAGCAACCTGTATTTCCAGGCTTAAAACTGTCAGCCATACAAGACTCTTCCAGGATGGTGTAAAGACACAATTCACCATCTACAGGACCAAAGAGACCTCACCAGACCACCTCTTGGAATGTATGGAAGCCTCAAGACAGGACCCCAACCCTACCTAGATTGTAAATTTGATCTATGAATTTAGTCTCCATGACCTTGTATATTTATATAATGGGATAATAAAAATAAAAATATTTAAAACATAGAATATGTGATTATGAAAAAGGTATCTCCTTATCGTGCAACTGAAAGTTGCTGATAACTTGCGCCATCTATCGGAATAAATATCAACTATTCTCGTTGGTTTTTAATTATTCCAGAATTGGCCAAATACCCATTCTTGATTAATCAAGAAAAGCTAACCACGGACGCGTTTCGGCCTGTTGGCCCTCATCAGCGTGGTGCAAGCTGTACTTCAATGACCAAAAAACTGGTCATTCAGGCATCCTGAAAAATCATGAAACGAGTAGTTGAGGAGTTGGTCAATTCTGGAATAATTAAAAATCAACGAGAATAGTTGATATTTATTCCGATAGATGGCGCAAGCCATCAGCAACTTTCAGTTGCACGATAAGGAGATGCCTTTTTTCTTAATTTATGCACCTTATCCCAGTACAATATTACATTTGTATTAATTTTCATAGAATATATGATTAAAATAAATTTTAAAAATGTAATAAATACCAAGCACAAATAAAATTTAAAAAATAGTTTAAAACAGTACGATATCTCTCTATCGACCTTTTTAAAAAATTCCCAATCATTGTTATTCGCTAGGTATTTTAAACGATGAGTTTTAACAAAAGGGTTTAAAAAGTGTTTAAGTTCGAGGCACAAAAACGTTTCCAGATAATTTGTGTGGAATTATTTAGGTCACGTTGGTTAATTTAGTGTCTGGTCATCAAACACGGTGGGAAAAAAGTTTCACAGAGTTAGTGGATAATAATTCACAGATTCTCTGAGCTCCTTAGTCGGATAGGAGCACGCTTCCAGCCTTGTCAGACTTTTTGTAGCTAATTATCGAGTGGCTGTAAAATTTTATAGGTGGATAGAGGCCGTGATAGATCCTCTGGTGTGTGGCCCCTAGATTGGCTTTCTCTCAATCCCAGTTTTCTCTCTGTGAAACTTTTCTATTCAAAATTGTGAAAAACTTTTTAAAATTACAAAATAAATTCTTACAATGAGTTCATTTTAATTTTTAATTGCTTTTACAAGCGATGAAGGGTGGGATCTTAGAACTGGTATTTAAGCAAACTATGAACATAAGCTTTTAGGACAGTAGAATTGTTTATAAATATTTTATATTTATAATTATAGTTATTTTTATATTTAAAAAGAAACATTTATGTTTCAATGCTTCCATTTTTATATATAGATGGCATCGCCTTATAATTAATTATGTTTTAATTATGTAAACCTGTGATATCCGCCCATCTTGTTTTGTTCCGTTGAATGACCGTTTAAAACAGGTCTGTTAAGATAACTACAGAATAAATTTCGTTATACAGACTAGCCATTCCGGTATAGAAAGGAAGAAAGGTAAATGTTCCTCTTAAAATTACAAAATACAAATACAAAATACACAAGTATTTTCTCACAATGAGTTTCTTTTTATTTTGATGGCTAGCTTTCACAAGTGATAATCGCTCTTCAACGGGCTTAATAAAAACATCGACTATATCTTACAAGAAATATTTACAAATACATACGCGTTAATAAAAATAAGAAAATTAATGTTATAAGAAACAGAAAAAAAACCCGCCATTTATAAGTTATATCATGTGGTAGTTCTTGTTGTTTCTATGCATAATATTTTATATATAAATATAAATAAGATGAATATAAATATATTGAAAATAGAGCAATCCATAAATACGAGGTGTGTTCAAAAAGTATCGCGAATTTTGAATTTTCGCGGGTTACGTATATTCGAATTTCGATCTTTTTGTGGCTTTATGTTGATACTCATGTCTCTCACTTTTGCCGACAAGCTCGGCCATTTTGAATGTTCACTTAATTGTTGACAGCTGCTTTGCTTGCAGGTGTTTTGGATCGTCTTCGATTTTTACCTATTAAAAAAATGGATCAAAGAACCTGTATCAAATGTGAAAAACGAAATTAAGTGCGCGGATGCATTCCGAATGTTAACTGTGGCATACGGAGAAGCTACCTTGGACCGAAGCAACGTTTATCGGTGGTACAAAATGTTCTCAGAAGGCCGAGAAGATGTGAACGACGAAGAGCGTGCCGGACGCCCGAGCACTACAACAACAGACGAAAAAATTAATGAAGTGGAGAAAATGATATTGGCCAATCGTCTAATCACCGTTAGAGAAGTTGCTGAGGACCTAAACATATCGATTGGCTCGTGCCATTCGATTTTTATCAATGATTTGGGCATAAGACGGGTCGCCGCGAAATTCGTACCAAAATTGCTCAATTGCGACCAAAAACAGCATCGCATGAACATTGCTAATGAGATGTTGGAATCTGTCCGCGACGACCCAAATTTGCTCCAGAGGATCATAACTGGTGACGAAGCGTGGGTTTATGGTTATGACGTGGAAACCAAAGCTCAATCGTCTCAATGGAAGCTGCCGCACGAACCAAGACCGAAAAAAGCGCGCCAAGTTCGGTCGAATGTGAAAGTTTTGCTGACAGTTTTCTTCGATTGCAGGGGCGTGGTGCATCATGAGTTCTTGCCACAGGGTAGAACGGTCAATAAGGAATATTACCTGCAAGTTATGCGCAATTTGCGCGAAGCAATCCGCCAGAAACGCCCGGATTTGTGGAAGAACAAAAATTGGCTTTTGCACCACGATAACGCCCCTGCTCACACATCGTTGCTTGTGCGCGACTTTTTGGCCAAAAACAACACACTAATGATGCCGCAGCCACCGTATTCCCCAGATCTGGCCCCCTGTGACTTTTTCTTGTTCCCTAAATTGAAGAGGCCCATGAAAGGACGACGTTACGCTACGCTTGACGAGATAAAGACGGCATCGAAGGAGGAGCTGAAAAAGATTTTTTTAAAAATGATTTTTGAAGTGCTTCGAAGATTGGAAAAACCGTTGGCACAAGTGTATAATATCTCATAGGAATTACTTTGAAGGGGACAAAATAGGTATTCATGAATAAATAAATAATTTTTGAAAAACACAAAAGTCGCGATACTTTTTGAACACACCTATTTTTAATTAAGGGGCACATTAAAATGTTATAATACCTTGAAAAATGTTGGCGTTCATCCAACAGAAATATTGGTAAAATAAATGATATTTTGATCCAATATATGCCTTTTATTTAAATATATAATCTAAAATGCAAACAATTTACTTTTTAAAAACATATATTTTCATTATTGACTATTCTACATTTTTTACCATAGATTTAGAACATAACACTTTGAAAATATATATATATTGTTGTAAATATGTATGGTTAACTTAACTATTTAAAAAACCCTAATATAGGATTAATTTTGGAAATTCTATATTACTGTGAAAATATTGAATGTGTAATTTACTTCAAGTAATTGAAAATAAAACTACTTGATGGGTAAATAATTATTTTTCAATTTCCTATTATCACGACTGCACCTTCAATTCCTTATCTTTTCAACAACAAAACAATATATTTATAATATATTCATAATAGCATAATCAAATGGCAAATAGCTCTCAATTACATAAAATGTTTATCAATTTCAAATTATTCCAATAGTTAGAAGATAGTCTGCTTTAAATAAAACGCCTCCAGACGACAATTTGTCCATTAACGTCCCCCAAAGTTTTCGTCTGTTCCACAAATAATCAATCTTCATAAGATCCATTCTTTAAACATTTATCATCTGCTGAAGACCAAAGTCCTGTATCCTCTAGCGGCTTTACAGACGACTTCCCTCCCAGAAGAATTTAGAAATGGAGTTTACCTGCCGACAAGTTGTGGTGAATCGATCTTTGACTCACACTCTATTCCAAAACTTTGGTCGCTTCAGGAAATCCAAGATATTTTGCTCAAAATACATCTTTTTTTATCGAATTCGTGCATTCCACGAATCATAGAATTAATTCATTTGTTCCAATACATCATACAATATCAATTATGAAGACGATAACTAGAATAATTGCTCTTTTCCAATTAACAAAAAAAATAGAAAAAAAGGTTCAACGTCATTAAAAACCTGCTAAAGTTCAGATATAAAAATAATTCTAAATATAAAAAAATATATATCTTATATCTTATATTCGGGGGGGGGGGGGGGGGGGGATAAAAAAAAGTAATATTAATAATTAAGTAATGTTTAGATTGTCGAATGCAAATTTTACTTATAAAATTAAAAAAAAAAAGAATGAAATATCAATTATTAGCAAATATGCTTATTTTATTTTAAACAAATTTAACTATATAATATTATATTTTTGACAAATGAGTTTATTAAAAAAAACACATTTAACACCAACCCAAAAGAAAAAAAAAACAAATCTATATATTCAACAGAACAAAATAATAATTAAAAAGCGTTTTTTTTGGTCAAATTAGAAAATATATTAATATATTTTTCTCTTAGAAAAATTAAATTGAATATAACATATAAAACGACACTTGAAGTTACACCGCATGAGTTTCTTTTCAATGAAAAATCAAAATTTATTTCAAGGTTAAATATTGACTATTTCTAACCTTTTTGGATGAGGAATGAAAGGGTGAATTATGAAGAGTAATGATGAACGGAAAAATAAAAGTGTCCAGGGATGGGAATCGAACCCACAATGTTCCGCTTACCGGGCAGATGCCATGTCCACTAGGCTTTTCCGTTCATTATTACTTTTCATAATTCACCCTTTCATACCTCATCCAAAAAGGTTAGAAATAGTCAATATTTCACCTTGAAATAAATTTTGATTTTTCATTGAAAAGAAACTCATGCGGTGTAACTTCAAGTGTTGTTTTACAATCACAAGCCGCAGTGTATTATATTATATTGAATATAGCATATATATAAAATATATAATTATATGTTAAAACACCTATAACCATCACATATATATATTATATGAAATTTGATATGCTAGCGAAAAATTTGCTGTTTCTTTTTAGTACTAAATGGTATTGGTAATGCAGCTGTGGCAAAATCTTGAGAAAGTATAATTATAAAGATAGTTTTGATCAGAGTTAGCTTTAATTGAGCTAATGGAACATAAAAACATAATCTGATAAAGTACTGCCTGAATTAAGATGTAATAATACATTAAATTAAAGACTTATTTACATAATTACAAAATATTTGAGCCGGCCAACGGGAAACAACAACAAAAGATTTATATATGGAGAACGGCATGCTGCACATGACTGGTACAGAGCAGGAGGGACAAGTTCTGTCCTCCCAAGAGAACAACAATCTTTGATTATTTGACTTAAGTCTGATCATCTACGGACAATGACTTTCCAGAATGTTTGCATGGTTTTCCCACTATGTACTAAGTGTCAACCCCAAACTACATCATTGACTGTATTGACTCATCCATTGATGAGCTCTACTCAGCATCCCCAGGAGACACCATCAACAAGCTCTACAAGCTTGATACCCTGATATGATTGAGTAGAGATAAGAAAGAAGAAGACACATCCCCAGAGACACCATCAACAAGCTCTACACGGTTGATACTCTGATATGATTGAGTGGAGATAAGAAAGAAGAATACACATCCCCAGCAGACACCATCAACAAGCTCTACAAGCTTGATATCTTAATATGATTGAGTGGAGATAAGAAAGAAGAAGAAGGAAAACGGCAACCTCTGGCGGTCGATCTAACAGAGTAATTTATATTATAAAAATTATAATTTTGGAATTAAATAACATTTTAATACGATGTATTAGCCCGCCATCTGTTATCAGAAATTTTAACTATTTTTGAAGTGTTTGTTTCTTTTAAAGATAAATCAATTTTTCTACTGCCTTTTTATCATTTCAGTAAGGGCAGTAGAAAATTTTATTTATTTTTAAAATAATCATACAAGTCAAAAATATAGTTTTAATTTCTTATATTTATTTATTTTATAAAATAAATAAAGCTTCCAGGGTTAAATTTCTTGTGCAACTTTTTATTTTCAAGTTTTCGGACTTGTCAGTCCTTTAACAGGATTATCAGGTTAACAACTTAATAATAAATACAAATTTTATATATTTTTTATATTAAAATATTATTTTATTTAAAATTATATATCATAGATTCAAATATTCTGTTAAATCGACCGCCAGAGGTAACGCTTTGCATATAAAAACTCATTGTTGTTGTTTCCCGATGGCCGGCTCAAAACCTTTGTACATTATGTAAATAAGCTTTTCATTTTTTTTATTCTTACGCCTTAATCCAGGCATTACTTTTATCAAATTGTGTCTTTTATATATATTCCTTAGCTCAATTAAAGCAACCTCTGATCAAAACCATTTTTATTATTTTACTTTCAAGATTCTTGCCCCGACTGCATCACCAATACCATTTAGTACTAAAAAGAACCAGCAAATAACTCCATGGCATAATCCTCAACATGATCTAAATTCAAGTAGAAAATCTCATTTT
The DNA here is from genome assembly GCA_030710605.1 of Cordylochernes scorpioides. NCBI lineage: Eukaryota > Metazoa > Arthropoda > Arachnida > Pseudoscorpiones > Chernetidae > Cordylochernes > Cordylochernes scorpioides. Next base: position 94,285,162 of record CP092863.1, on the reverse strand, counting down.
TATATTATAACATTCAAATTTTTATAAAATAAGTATTTATAAATATGTATATAATAATGTGTATTTATTTATTTATATTTATTTTTATTTATTGTTACAAAAGCGCGAAGTCCAAAGGACTATTGTGCTGTGCTAGTATTATTTACATATATATTATTAATTATTTACACAATGGATTAGTAGTGTTCTGTAAATTATTGTACAAATAGTTCTAAACTTAACAAAGTTCTCATAAGATAGAGTATATACACAAAGAGAATTTGGTAATGTTTCAAAGTATCTACATACAATTTGGTTAGTCAGAGGGCAAGATAAAAGAAGATGCTCTGGTGATTCAACATCTAAGCGGCATTCACATGTTGGATCATTGATAGCATTCAGTTTGAATAGGAAGCTTAAGAAGGGTCCTTTGCCAGTTAAGAATAAAGTAGTGAATTTATCAGAAGAAATGAAATTTGGGACAGCAATTGGAAAGAATTTCTTGAACAGTTCATTAGATTGAGAAAGATAAAACTTAAATTTTAGATCCAGATATAGTTTGTTTAATTCTTTTTGAAGGGGTTTTTTGAGTGTTCGGTCTGTGAGAGAATTTGTCATATTATACTTTGTTTGTAATAATTCAAGATAATCGGACAGTAAAGGGGTTTTCGCTAGTATATGTGTGATGTAAGAAGATGAAGTCCTATAAGCATGAATGCATCTAATAAGAATTTGATATTGTATAGAATTCAACTTGGATCTTTTTGCTGCAGTGATAAAAGGAAACCAAATATTTGATGCATAGCTTATTGTAGAGCGTATCATAGCTTTATATAAGATCAATCTACGCCGAGTATCAATGCCCCAAGTACGTGCACATAATGAGAATAATATATTCTTAAGTTTCGTAGCTTTCATAATTATATTGTCAACATGTGTTCCAAAATTAATCTTATTCCTTTGTCTATGATTTTTAAAAATAACTCCCAAAATTTTAACAGTTTCTGATGGTTGAATTATTTTTCCATCAAAATTAATGGGCAATTTTTCATAGTTATGTAGATAGAGTATACCTGTTTTGCCTGGACTTAGTGAAAGTTTTACCTTTTCACACCATGCCTTGATTTTTATTAGACATTTGGTAATATTGTACTGAAGATCATAGATGTTTGAACTCCATACCACAAATGTCACATCGTCCGCGAAAGCAATTACTCTAGCAAAACTTTCGTTAAAAGATAAGTTGAAATCATTAAGTAATATATTCCAAAGAATAGGAGAAATAATACCACCCTGGGGACATCCCTTATTTATCTTTTTTATACACCTTACATTAGTATATTTAAACTCTACACTCCGGTCTTCAAAGTAAGAATTAATTATTTTTATAAGTACCGCTGGAAAATTTGCCTTGTCCAATTGTTGGAGAATTGCCGGATGCCATGCGTTGTCGAAAGCTCCGCTGATGTCCACTGTTACTATTGCCGTATTTTCTGTTTCTCTTTTCTGAAGACTTAATTTAGTTATTTCTTGTAACGCAGATATTGTAGAAATTAAACTCTTAAAATCACGATCATTAAAACAATAATAAACAATAAGAGGAGCTTCTTGTGTAGATTTCTTTATTACCGCAAGCTTTCGAACAGAACGTTCTTCAACGGGCGTGGATTAGTACGTTTTTACTATCCACGCCCGTTGAAGAACGTTCTGTTCGAAAGCTTGCGGTAATAAAGAAATCTACACAAGAAGCTCCTCTTATTGTTTATTATTGTTTTAACGCAGATATTGTTGATTTTTCTTGTGTAAATCCATGTTGAGCAGGATGCATAACATTATTACTATTAATATGATTTAAAAGTTCAATATGAATTAGACTTTCAAAATTTTACCTAAATTAGAAGACAAGCTTATAGGGCGGTAGGCTTTCGGATCTTTATAATTTTCTTTATTAGGTTTTTTTATAATCATTACTGCTGACTTTCTCCAGGCCTCCGGATAATAATTAAGTCCAATACAAGCATTGAACAATTTTGTTAACACAGGAGATATATGATGAACTGCCGTTTTGATCATCTGATTGCTTATATGATCTATTCCTGGAGCCTTGCCATTTTTAAGTTTTTTAATTATTGAACAGATTTGAATATTATCAAAATAAATGATTTTATCATTAGAAAAAGTATAACTCTTGTCTCTGATTAATTTATGATAGTTTGTGTCAGAAGATTGACAGTCATTCGGAAATAGAGAAGATAAAAGATTTTTCATTTCTGATTCGAGCACATCTTGAGATACATCTAGAATTGGTAAATCAAAAGACCTAGGAGAAATTTTTTGTTTAAAAGTTTTGTAAGTATTACCAAAAGGAGATGTATTTTCAACTTCCTCCAGGAATACCCTCCAGCTTACATTTCTTGTTTTTTCAATAATATTCATATACTTATTTCGTATTTCTTTATACACTTTTTCATCAACTAGCTGTCTATTAGACCGTTTACCCCGATAATATAGATTTCGAACATATTTAAAATGATTTTTACAAAGTTCCAGTTCATCCGTCCACCAATTAAATGGATTATTATTTAAATATTTTGGTTTTACTCGTAGAGATGCATATGCAGCTTCAATTAATATGTCAGTTATGAGAGAAACTACACAGTTTATATCGTTTATATTTACTATTTTACCTAATTTCATCATTGCCTCATTTATCCTAGACACATTGATTGCCTGCTCATATTTTTGCCAATTGGCTCTTTTTTCTTGAAAATACCATGTAGAATTATTTTCATGTAATAAACTTTCTGTTTCCAGACTAATGTCGAATGAGATTGCGTGATGGTCTGTGATTTGCGAAAGATTTAACGTTTATATAAAATAACGTGTATATAAAAATTGTATTTATTATTAAGTTGTTAACGTGATAATCCTGTTGAAGGACTGACAACTCCGAAAGCTTGAAAATAAAAAGTTGCACAAGAAACTTAACCCTGGAAGCTTTATTTATTGTATGATATTATAAATCAGGGAAGTACGTTTATATATTTTTACCGAAATATTCAAAATTATTCTTCTCTTTCAGATACAAATTCTAATCCATAATTTGACAAATAATTAGCGTGAGTTAATTAAGTCAGAAACAGGTCAGGAATGACAAAAATGAAATAAATCTGCTGATTTGTTCCAAATGAGGAAAAACACAACAAGGAGTCAGCGGTCAAAGAATTCCGAGTTTAATAACTTCCAATTAAATCATCCACCAAATATTCCCATTAATATCTTTAATTAGAAAAAAGTAGATTGGAAGTATTAATTAAATATTTTGCTCGAAGTTTTTTTCCCCAACTTGTTGCCAATTAAGCATGTTGAGAATTCTCACTTCTAATTGGATGTTATGTTCGAATTGATTGGAGGTCAGATTTGTTATCTTCTGCTTTAGATAACTTTCAGGCAGTTTAATTCTATAATGAATATTAGGACTAAGTTATCTTGATGCCTGGCCGGCATTCATATTTCTTTAAATCATATCTGTGATAATCTGTATATAGCAATATGTAACCCCACCACAATCTATGTAAAATGTATCGTCAAAAGGTTCAATAAAAGTTAAGCCTCGCGAATTGGGAAAAGAACAAAGTACAGGATTGCATCATCCAGGAAGTAAAGGTTACTGCACTGAACCCATAAAACTTAAGTTCAAAGGCCTTCTTCTTCCTGGAGGATTGCAATCATGGCGACAATGGAGGTACTAAGCCAATCACATTTAAGCATGATAAATCAACAACGAATCACCTTTAAGCATGACGAATTGATAGCGAATTATCAGAGAGCAAGTGGAAGGATCTCCACCAATGAGAAGTCGAGAGAGTAAATGACGATGATCTCGGACAAGAAGAGAAGAGAAGGTAGGTGACCGTGCTAGAAGCAAGGTGTGCTCAACATAGGCTCCAACCAAGGTAGTGTCTGCTCCATCATGTGAAAGGCCAAATACCTCCTCCAGTCTCATCACTCTCCCTTTCGCAAGGTCTTATTTCTATCCCATCCAGGTGTGTTTGTTATTGCCCTGTGGAAAACCACCATTCGACCAAGACTGCGCCATTAATCCAATCATATCCACCCAACCACACAACTCGCCAGGATTCTACAGTGAGTCCACAGCAATCCCACAGTAAGTCAACACGCCAATTCGATATAGAGTCGACACGATCCGACATATATACTTCGAACAGTTTCATTTTCTCAACATTTCAACAAAAATATTTTGTCTTTTTCAGGAGAAATAAAAATAAAGCATTTGGCAAGACGTTAAAATGCGTTTTATTATTATATATTTATTTCTTGTTCTTCTTCTTGTTCCAAAATCAGTATATTAGGTACAGCTCAACAAGAACAACCTAGTTTTTGATATTTACAACAATGAACAATATATGAAGGTTGTTCACATATTAAACAAAATGTTAACGCGGGTTTCGATCCCGCTTCTTGACAGTCGGGAATCGAGGGTGTTACCTACTGGTCCACCGACTCTTTTATAAATTTATTTCCAAGATCACATTCTTTGACAAGTTTAATATTTGTTTTTGACTCGTGTTTTAGATGTTGTACTAAATTCGAAAAATCGCGTGAGAACTCCCTTGCAACCTCAGAACAATTTTAACGCCTTGCAAAATGCTGTATTTATTTCTCCTGACGAAGACAAAAGATGTTTGTCGAAACGTTGAGAAAATAAAAAACTCTAACTGGCCGAAGTGTCTATTTTTTATATAAATATGAATGCCGACGGCCAGTCTACCTCTATCTTCAAAATTATATTAATTGTTGTTCGAAATATGTTTATACAAATATATATTTTTTACTTAAATTAAAATTATAGCTTTAACTGAACATTTTAAGATGATATTTTGTTTCTGATTTGTCAGTTGTTAGGGAGATATAGTTTCTCTGAAGTATTACATAACAATTCACAATATTTAATTATTTACATAAATTAATACAGACTGTGCACTTTTGCATGTATTGATAAGAAGTCAATAAAATTATTTTATTTGTTACTTGTCTAAATCAATACAGTATGGTAGCGTGGCCGAGCGGTCTAAGGCGCTGGTTTAAGGCACCAGTCTCCTCGGAGGCGTGGGTTCGAATCCCACCGCTGCCACTTTTTTTAATTGTAACGATGCAAAGAAGAATTATGGTCATGATCCCCGCACAAGGATGTCACCGAAATTCTTGACGTGTTATGAGCATTACATCTCTTTTTTAAAGATAAGATAAACGTTTTGAAAATAGAGCAATCAATAAATAAATCTTTAATTAAAAAGACATATATTGGATCAAAATATCATTTATTTTACCAATATTTCAGTTGGCTGAACGCCAACCTTTATCAAGTTGTTATAACATTTTAATGTATAGAACGACATTTGAAAATTTTCCCGCATGTGTTTCTTTTGAACGTAAAAATCGAAATTTATTTTAAGGAGAAATAACGATTATTTCTAACCTTAGGGATGAAGTATGATAGGATGAATTGTGAAGGGTAATGATAATTAACACAAAGTAATAACGCGCCATCTATATATATAAAATGAAAGGATTTAAAAGCACGAATGTTTCTTTTATACATAATACAAACTTCTACTGTCCTTACTGCGATGAGAAATTATTGGGAGGGCTTGGCTCATCAGTAGTGAACCCTCCCAGCGGTTTCGCCAATTTAATCCACCAGACCGCTTCTCAGAGCTCTTAAATAAATAAATAAAAATAATCGCAATAAGGGGACAGTAGAAGGTTGTATTATGTATAAAAGAAACATTCGTGCTTTTAAATCCTTTCATTTTATATGTAATGATAGTGTGAATTTTATATAAAATATATGTTATAACAACTTGATAAAGTTTGGCGTTCAGCCAACTGAAATATTGGTAAAATAAATGATATTTTGATCCAATATATGTCTTTAAAAAAATAAATAAATGTGTTAAGCGATACTTGAAATATATAAACGGATACATTTTATTATTTCAGTTCAGAGATTTATTCCTTATTTTCCACCAAAATACGATGAAGCTTTGTTCAATTCAATAGATATATAACAAAACGAGATAACTATATAAGTAAGTGGTGTTTTATAATAAATGATATATGATTTAATATATTATTCAAATATATGCGAAATATATTAATCAGAGTGTTATATCTGGGTGTATTTATATTAGGTTTAAAATATAGAAGTTATTCATTTGTGTAGTTTAACATAATTACAAAATAAGTGGAGAACATTTAAATTCAATTTGAATCTAACGGTATCTAGTATAGTTATTATGAAAAAACATTAGAAAAAATATATAAACGGATAAATTTGACTATTTCAGTTCATAGATATTTTCCACACAAATATACGATGCTCCACTAGATGGCGCTCTGCCATCACATGTGCTCGTGGTCAGGATATGCCTTCTTTATTTTTAATATTTTATTATACACCCATACCTCGCTTTGCGTCGGGGTTACGTTCCAAAAAAACACGACGCAAATTGAAACGACGCAAAGTGAAAATAGGTGAAGGCGCAATCAAAAACAAAGGTGTTGCCATATTTTAGGGAAAAAAAAATTAAAAAAAAATTAAAGACTCGAATCCAAAACAACGCAACTTCGAAAATCTAACGACGCACAGTGAAAATCAGTAAAAATTAAGCAGCGACGCAACTTCGAAAAAAACGCAAAGCGAGGTATTGGTGTATATTTATTTATTACCAGTTGCAACACATTATATCCGATCTGGATAATTGCGCGTGAAACTATTTACAATAATTGTAGTAGAGTAGGTAACAGAATTGTCAAAAAGAAAATAAACAATTAAGAAAAAGAGCATTAAATAAACATATACATTAAACAGATAAGCAACAACATAAGCTGATAGAAGAAACCGAAAATTAGTTATTTACAATAATATATTTTTATTATATTGTTGCACCAAGTTGCAGCTTTGCAGGGTCGTCGACCTTGGTTTCCTTTTTCTTGGTGTTATACACCGAGCGGGTTTCCATACTCAAAGTAAATAAATAAAAGTTAATAAAAATAAATTACCTTTTAAAGTTATTGCGTTTATTTATTTGTTGTCTTCCTCGTAGGTCGTGATCCGCAGTCTTGGTCCTCTCTCGCTCCAATAACCAATCAAGATATATGTACAATAGAATATTACAAAAGGAATGAAACTATAAAAAGGAATGATGATAATCTAAATAATCTGTTTTAAATAAATATTAAATATCATAGAATATTTTGAATAATTGTAGGGTATATTAAATATATAGTTTCTAAAGGTTTTAAATAAATATAGGATTCAAATATGATTGCTTTAAGATATATAATAAAATATATGCCTATTTTATTCTATAGCGTTACAATTTTCAGCTTAGATTTTACAACCCTTGATGGTTTCTAAATGCCTTAAAAGAGTTTAAAGAAGAGAAAAAGTGAATCAAGGTGCTGAATTATTGAAATTGGGAAGCTCTTGATTGTGCGACTGAATATTACTGATGGCTCCCTGTCTTCTATCAGAAACATATTAGCTGAATGTTGATTTTTAAATATATATATGTCATAATTTGTATATAATTAAATGCAACCCCGACCCACTATGTATGTACCATGTATGATTTTCGAAGACTTAATAAAGAACAAGGTAACTGGAGGGAAGCAAGTAGCATTAAGATATAGGAAGTAGACCTAAGGCTGGCACGACTATTCTGGGCACCCCTGTGTCAATATTGCAGGGGCAGAGACCGGACGTCTCTAGTGACCGCAGAAGTTATTTTAGCCAAGATACACTCAATACTTCCTGACAAAACAGGACGTCTCTAGTGACCAGAAGTTATAAATGTTAAAGCTAGCATTTAATACTTCCTGACAAAGCAGGATGTATTTTGATAGCCGCGGAAGTAAATAAAGTCAAATAAACACGAGACTTCCTGACCCAAGCCGGGCGTAACTAATATCAAAGGAAACCGCGGGCCAATCAAAAGACAGTACCTTAAGTAGGTCAACCAATAGGAAAAGATCATGTGACATCTCTCGACCAATCAGAGAGAAACTGAGGCTTGGTGTTAAATCGGAAAACAAGAATGAGTGGTTACGCTTGAGCTCTCATAGGAACAACACCTACAGGGTTCACTGGCTCTCGCCGAGTTCGGACAGTGCTCCTTCGCTTCCAACAAGGTAACATCTACTCTAGAGATATCTCTCTCCGCTCATTTCATCATCGCCATGTGATCAACTAATTAATAAGTCAAATCGCTCAACTCTTCTCAAGCTTTCTTCCCTCCAACACAGTTGCCTCTTATTTTCCAACTCAATCACGTGTCCTGATTATTCCTAACTGTATGCTGCAACTTCCACTCAAACGACTGCGCTTCAACCAAATCTCACCATTCGCATCCAACAACAAGAAACCCCGCAACGATATTACCACAGAACGGTTAAGTCGACAGGATTCTACAACAGTGTAATACATCAAATATTATAGTGTAACAACATTGCATCGTATTACACAGAGTCGACAGGATAAAGATTATGGAACTTAATCAGGATAAAGAGATGGAATTAAATCAGGATCCCATAGGCGTAAAATCGGACGGCCCGATGGAAACAACAACGGAAGGGAGGCAGGAAGTAAGAGAGACGAGCGAGACAACTGCGCCCCTAGCGGACGCCGTCAACCAGTTGTCAACGCTCCTGACGCGAATAAAAATTTCTGATGGAGCGGAGTCGGCAATCTCGCCTTTCGACGGCACATACAGCGCGACACAGTTTTTCCAGACGTTCGACCGAAAAATGGAAGACGCATCCATGGAAGAACAAGAAAAATTACTGCGCCTGCCAAACTACCTGGTGCGACAACCCCTGGAGCTCTTCAGGAAACTTCGGCTGGCCGACCGGAGTTATTTCCAGGTGAGACAAATCCTCCTAGATCTCTACCCTGAATCAAGCGAAGCGTCCTTTGCGAAATATTTCGCCATGAAGCTCACTGGACAAGCCAACTTAGAGACCTACTACCGGGAAAAAACCGCCATGGGATTGCAACTAGGACTTCCACAAGAGGTGATCCTCGAGACGCTGACAGAAGGACTGCCATTCAACGACCAGCGCCTAGTCCGCGTAGTGCCTCCCGAGAACCTAGGAGAGTGGTTCCGCCTGGTACAGCGGATCCACGGGCCCAGTGTACCGGCAACGCGATCCAGAGAAGATCAACCACCCACAATGTCGGGTCCGTACCACAGCACACCCCGACGCCCAGGTGCATGGAATGCACCTCTTCCGCCGTCCAATTGCAAGTTCTGCGGCGCGAGACACTGGCATAGCGAATGCCGACGTCGACCAGTCCCGACGATCCACGAAAAAGTGCGGACGGTGCAAACAGTCCCAAAACAACCAGCCCCGATTCCACAACAACCAAGTCAAGCCAGGGACATCCCAGCCGAGCAGCCCTTTCGAGACTGAGGTAGGATCCCTAAACCAACTGACTGTCAAACTTTTTCTAACCCCTAATGTATCATGCCCCTTTTTAATTGATACAGGCGCCAACCTGAGTATAGTGCCATATAGTATTTATCATATGCTAAAAACCCACCTGCCTAATTTAACCCTTGAGGGACAGTCACTACACCTCCAAACCCTAAACGGATTTGCAAAAACCATGGGTAAACTAGCTATCCCACTGACAATAGGACAAATATCACGAAAGGAGTATTTCCATGTAGTAAATGCACCATTGCCATTCGGAATTCTTAGTATCAATAGCCTCCATAAATTCAGATTAACCATAGATTTTAATAAATGCACTATACTCCAGCTGGGCGCCCCATTGTCTACCCTTTCCTACCATTTTAATCATGTGTCCAATGTATGCACCTACTGGCAATGTCAGGCGATGTCACAAAAAATTTTCCCCACATCCCAACTATCCGCCTATGACAACCATTGCGTGCATTCATTGAGAAAACCCCACTTATCTACATGCCCCTTTTTCACTAAAGCCAATTGCCTTTTTTACATGCCCTCAAATAATCAAACCACAACAACTTCAACTTATGAACCTGTCCAAAACGCACCCACACAGCGGGATAACTCGCATACCAAAAACCTAGGTGATCACACACCGTTACACAACTCTCACATGACCAACCCACACAACGAACTCGACACTCACACTAATACACAACAAAACCCTTTACCCCATGCATACTACAACACAACACCTAACACTCACTATACACCACAGTTCACAACACTTCTACAAAGGTACACTCACATTTTTTCACAGGACAAATTCAACGTACCATGCTTACGTATTCCACCAGTAAAAATACCCACGAATTCCAAAAAAATAATCACCATACGTCCATATCGTGTTCCGATATGTGACCAACAAGAAATCCGTAACCAAATACAACAAATGCTGGAGAACGGCATCATAGAGCAATCTTTTTCACCTTTCTCGAGCCCTGTCACCCTCGTCACTAAGCGCGACAAAACCAAACGGTTTTGTATCGATTATAGGAAGGTGAATGAGCTAATCAGCTCTGATGTCCATCCCCTCCCGAGAATCGAGGATATCCTAGACCGCCTCGCACAGGCCAAATATTTTTCCACGGCCGACATATCCTCTGCGTATTGGCAAGTCCCAATACACCCCGATTCTCGACCACTGTTAGCATTTGCCACCTTTGAAGGATTATACCAACCCACTCGATTACCTTTCGGGTTAAAAACCAGTCCTCAGATTTACGAACGAGCCATAAGTCAGGTCCTACAGAGACACGGACTTGACTGTGTGGCACATTACTTTGATGATTTCATCATTTACTCCAACACATTGGAGGAACATCAAAACCACCTGCGACAATTTTTCGCCTTTTGCGAAGCGGAGAAGTTACAACTTAACTTCGCAAAATGCGAATTTTTTAAGCAATCCATAAATTTTCTAGGTTACACCATCACAGCTGGTACAATCACACCACTCACACGTAACACCGACATTATCCACGCCATAAAACAACCACACAACCGAAAAACACTACAATCCTTCTTAGGCGCTGTGAACGTCTATAACAAATTCATTCCGGAATACGCTCGCTTGCGAGCACCACTCAACAATCTCCTCAAAAAGGACGTCGTGTGGAACTGGAATGAAGCTTGTCAAGAGGCGTTCATTGACCTGAAAGGAAACCTCACACAACACCCCATTTTACACCTTTACAAAGAAGGTCTGCCATGCCAAGTGTATTGCGATGCATCCACCCTCGGTATAGCAGGCATTCTCAAACAAGTTCACCCTGACGGAAACGTATATCCAGTTCAATATTTCAGCCGAACATTGCGCCCACACGAGAAAAACTACTCCATCTCTGAACTTGAGTGCTTAGCAATCGTTGAGAGTGTGGAGAAGTTTCGCATCTATCTTATGGGCAGAAAATTTACAATATTTTCTGACCATCACGCATTGCAGTGGTTGAAAACCATCAAGAACCCGTCCGGTAGACTGTTTCGATGGAGTTTACGACTATCGAGTTACGAATATGAGGTCCGCTACATAAAGGGAAAACTACAATATGAAGCAGATCTCTTGTCCCGTAACCCGTTTTGTGGATTCTTGGACGCCACCCTTATCAAGACCCACCAATCTCCTCCATCGAAAGAGTCTAGTTTGACCATTGATCATAATGGATTACATACAGTTTCCCGAAAAGGTGTAACCAAGATTATACTTCCAAAACCACTCATACAACAACTCTTACAAACAGTACACACACAATACAATCACCCCGGTATTTCACAAATGTCACGAATCATCTCCACACAATATTACTGGCAAGGTATGTCAAAAGATATTAAACAAAAAGTTAAGACCTGTCCCACCTGCCAATTAACAAAACGTCCAGTAGGACCCACTTACGGAGAATTAAGTCAACCTCCGGAATCTAAAGAACCCTTCGACCTTTTATCTCTGGACACCATAGCAGGATTTGCCAAATATGGCAACACCAAGATATACCTCCATGTGGTAGTCGATCATTTTTCACGCTACGCGTGGGCTTTTCCATCTAAATCCACCAGTACCACCACCTACCAACAGGTACTTAAACGAGTATTCCAGGATGGTTCTCCAAAACGCCTTCTTACGGATAGAGCCCCTGCCTTCACTTCACCCAAATTTCGTAGTTTCCTACTTAATAGAAATATTCACCCATTGCTCACAACCAGCAACAATCCACAGGCCAACGGCCTATGTGAACGCCTGAACGCCACCCTCACGGGAAAACTGAGGTTATTACACCTAGAAAATCCTAAGGTCGCGTGGACCAAGTTGGTCAAGAAGGTTACACTTATATATAACAAGACACCCCACTCTACCACAGGTTTTCCACCCATATACTTAATGTTTGGTATCCTACCCCCAGAAATCTCTAATCATAACACACCGTACCCAGATATCGACAAAGCTAGAAAAATTGCACACACACGCACACAAAACAAACATTTACAAGACAAAAACACTTATGACCAACGACACAAGCAACCACATTTCGAAGTAGGTGATCTAGTATTAGTAAAATTATATCACCACCCAAATACAGGGAAACTTGCGCCATATTTCACAGGACCTCATACAATATTAGAAATTATTTCACCAAATGTGGTCCGCATAGATCGACCAAATCAACCACTTCAAAGAGACACTGACACAATCCATGTCAACAAACTTAAATTGTATACAGAAAAAATCCATTATATATCACCACCCGCCGTTAGCACCTATCATATAAAGCACAACCCCAATTACACGTTCCCTTTCAAACATTTAACACCCGAATTATTCCCAACAGAGTCATTAAGGTTCAAACCCACCAGCAGCGAACCTTTCAGGCATTTAGACCCTGCCATTTTTGCAACAAGACGATTTACATCACTCTTCCCCGAGGTTAAAAACTGTAAACCTGACAACCAGTTCAATCATATCACACCACTCCCTAAAGATATCAAACAGGAGAACTGCGAACCTACCAATCATTCAAATTCTACAATTAATAAGGTTCAAGCAAATATTTCAGAGTCCCCAGTTACAAAAATGTGGACGAACATGGGGCAATATCCTATCTTTCATCTGATTTTTATCCTTTGTTTATTAGTTCTACCGTACAACTGTATCCCAATTTTAGTCATTAATTACCTGTTTATCTATGCCATGCCCGCTCAGAAAATCTTCGAACTACAAGAGGTAGTTTTTAATTTTGGACAAGCAGTTTTTCATTGTGGACGAGCAGTTCTTCATTGTGGACAAACATTTATAAAACTTCTCATAATTTTAGGAACCATCTTCGCAGAAAATCTAAATAAACTCCGAAGAGATAGCAGTAACTGAAAAGATGACCAAACAATGTCGGAGAAATCACGCTCCAAAAACAAGCCCCGAGCCACACCCAAAATAAATAGACGGCAGGAAATGAGAATTTGAAACACCACGACAGGAAGTATAGTCCGCGGCGGTTAAATTCGGCCTCTGTGAACAAAGCGGAACGCCTTCGTCCGATCTCCAATTTCCCTCCCTCTCGTTTGCCCGACACACCCCACTTCCGTAGCTCTAATTACAATGAGAAGATCCCCTATTGAGGTCGACTGGGAACCTCACTATGCCACCGGTTTTGATTCCAGTTCGAGTCTACATATCGATTTTTACCACCCAATTACACATCCACGAAACAACACCTAGAACTAGCTCACACATCTCTTACACAACCGACTTCTAACATTTTTCACAACACACACACAAAGACAAAAAATTACACATAAAGGTTATATAGATTTCCATGTCTCCTGTACACACAGCATAAACGCACTTGAGGGCTAGAATCACGTTTTTCACCTAAGTGTCACTACAGATGAGACAAAAAATTTATAGGGCATAATTGAGCAAGTAAAACATTTATAGGGCAAAATGGAGCAACCAATACATGTAGATCAGGGCATGTAGATACCATAGGGTTCAAACCAATACACCTTATCTTTCATATCAATCATTTTCATTATTTTCTCTCAATTAAAAATATAAATGTTTAATCAATTTAGCAATTTATTCAACTTATTATCAATTTTAATCATTAACTATCATTTTATTTACCAATTAGTTTATATTATCATTTTCATTTATCAATTATCATTCTATTTACCACTTGACTTATATTGCCACAACTCAATTATCAACGAAAACCCACTGGTTTTCGATTAAACTAAAAACATTAAATCACCCTTTGTTGTTGAAACCTTTTTATTTTTCTTTTTTTTTTTCAAAACGCTCAACTTTGATTTCGTTCAACTCTTATTTTTATTTTTATTTTGATTTCTCAAAAGACCTTATGAAATTTCCTCGAATTCCTTTCCAAAATTCAAGCAAAAAAGTAATTAGGCAATTTCCTTTTTTTTTTTTCACCATTCAACCAAGCACTCAACTTTGATTTCGCTCAAAAAACTTTTATTTTATTTTTATTTTTGATTTCTCAAAAGACCTAATAGAATTCCTTCGATTTCATTCCCAATTTCGAGCTAGAATATGGTTAGGCATTTTTCTTTTTTTTTTCTCACCATTCAACCAAACACATTCAATTTTGATTTCATTCAACTATTTTTATATTATTTTTATTTGATTTCAAAAGCCTTAATAGAACTCCCTCGAATTCATTTCTTAACTCGAGTAGAATTCGTTTAGGCGCATTTTCCTTTTTTTTAGCCCACTATGTACCATAGCATTCATTGATTTCTTACAATTAAAAATTTTTGATTTCTATTAATTATACTCAACCTATATCATCAACACCATTCTATCTTACTTTTATATTACCAGCAATGCTTGTATATAGCCCCTCAATACCCACAACTAATTTTCCCACAAAATTATTTTTCATTTTACAGAATTCTCTCAGGCTAACCCCTTCTTGAATTCTTCACATGTAGGGGGCGCATCTGTCATAATTTGTATATAATTAAATGCAACCCCGACCCACTATGTATGTACCATGTATGATTTTCGAAGACTTAATAAAGAACAAGGTAACTGGAGGGAAGCAAGTAGCATTAAGATATAGGAAGTAGACCTAAGGCTGGCACGACTATTCTGGGCACTCCTGTGTCAATATTGCAGGGGCAGAGACCGGACGTCTCTAGTGACCGCAGAAGTTATTTTAGCCAAGATACACTCAATACTTCCTGACAAAACAGGACGTCTCTAGTGACCAGAAGTTATAAATGTTAAAGCTAGCATTCAATACTTCCTGACAAAGCAGGATGTATTTTGATAGCCGCGGAAGTAAATAAAGTCAAATAAACACGAGACTTCCTGACCCAAGCCGGGCGTAACTAATATCAAAGGAAACCGCGGGCCAATCAAAAGACAGTACCTTAAGTAGGTCAACCAATAGGAAAAGATCATGTGACATCTCTCGACCAATCAGAGAGAAACTGAGGCTTGGTGTTAAATCGGAAAACAAGAATGAGTGGTTACGCTTGAGCTCTCATAGGAACAACACCTACAGGGTTCACTGGCTCTCGCCGAGTTCGGACAGTGCTCCTTCGCTTCCAACAAGGTAACATCTACTCTAGAGATATCTCTCTCCGCTCATTTCATCATCGCCATGTGATCAACTAATTAATAAGTCAAATCGCTCAACTCTTCTCAAGCTTTCTTCCCTCCAACACAGTTGCCTCTTATTTTCCAACTCAATCACGTGTCCTGATTATTCCTAACTGTATGCTGCAACTTCCACTCAAACGACTGCGCTTCAACCAAATCTCACCATTCGCATCCAACAACAAGAAACCCCGCAACGATATTACCACATATACATATTGATATATGAGAAAAGGCATCTCCTTATCGTGTAACTGAAAGTTGCTGATGGTTTGCGCCATCTATCAGAATAAATATCAACTATTCTCGTTGATTTTTAATTATTCCAGAATTGGCCAAATACCCATTCTTGATTAATCAAGAAAAGCTACTCACGGACGCGTTAGATGGCGCAAGCCATCAGCAACTTTCAGTTGCACGATAAGGAGATTTCCTTTTTCTCAATTTATGCACCTTATCCCAGTACAATATCACATTTGTACTATGTTTTCACATTTTGTCGCGATCTCACGCAATTCTGGCCTTAACTACCCGTTTCATGATTTTTCAGGATGCCTTGAATGACCAGTTTTTTGGTCGTTGAGGTACAGCTTGCACCACGCTGATGAGGACTAACAGCCCGAAACGCTTCTGTGGTTAGCTTTTCTTGATTAATCAAGAATGGGTGTTTAGTTAATTCTGGAATAATTAAAAATCAACGAGAATAGTTGATATTATTCCGATAGATGGCGCAAGCCATCAGCAACTTTCAGTTGCACGATAAGGAGATGCCTTTTTAAATAATTTATGCACCTTATCCCAGTACAATATCACATTTGTACTATTTTTCCATATTGATATATAAAGCTCATGTAAGCCTGGTCAGGATATACCTCTTTTGTTTATATATTTAAAAATATAAAAAATAGATCCATAGGGCGCCTCTTTCGTCAAAATAAACGTCAAAACCTGACGTCATCTATTGACCGTCGCCGCAACTAGCGGCTTCGGGTCGGTGACAAAGCCACAACACCAGCCTTTTGCGGCGACGGTCAATAGATGGCGTCTAGTTTTGACGTCTATTTTGACGAGAGAGGCGACCTTTGTCTCTTTAGATCAATAACCTCCCGGCAAATCTTCCATCTATATTGTAGCCATAGATATGGCCCAGCCACTTTGCCAGCTAATCACCTCTTTGGCAGATTGTCAAGATTCCATTAGATCCCGTATGGATCTCATGGAATAAAGTCCGCCCTAGACTGACGAGGGCCATCAGCCCGAAACCATGGTCTCTAGGTGGACGCTTATCAGTTTTTAAAAGCTGGTGTTGTGGCTTTGTCACCTACCCAAGGCCGCTAGTTGCGGCGACGGTCAATAGATGGCGTCAGGTTTTGACGTTTATTTTGAAGGGAGAGGCGACCCTTGTCTCTTTAGATCAATATCCTCCCGGCAAAATCTCCATCTATATATATATATATACTGTATATTGTCATTCCTCTATAGTGTTTCGTTTTGAGTCTTGTTATAGTTTTTGTGAGTTTTCTCTCAGAGTTTATTTCGCATATTTGAACTTTTCTTATTTTTTGTTGAATTATCTTGTATTTTACCAAAGCATCAGCGTCAAATACTGACATTTGTTCTTTCCTTTGGCTCAATAAATCAATTTATGGTAATTATATAAATTAAATATATGCTCCAATAAGTACGATTCTCATAAATACGAATTTAAATAAATTAATTTTAATGAATCAATTAGATGAAGTGTCTTACCTAATTAAATTTTGATTCTAAGTTAAATATATTTGCTTTTAGAGAATTTATATTGTGTGAAAGTGAGGCAAACTTTCTTTCTAATTAAACGACCAATTCGAGTATCTGCTGCATGTAAATTCGCATTGTAGCAGAATTCTATATTCTTATATTCTGTGGGAACCGATGAAATCTACAAACGTTTATAACCTTCCTTTTTGCGAATCCAGCGTATTAAAGATATGGCAAAAGAAAAAATAATTTTGAAACGAAATGTGAAAGTGCAACGAAATATTATTTGATATTGTGAGATGTGAATAAGGAATATGTAAATTTTGGCGATTATAAAAGTATATGCAAATTTGTAACATAGCTCTTTTTATTTTTCAATTATCTTTAATATTTGATAGTGGGCATTGCTGTGATAGAGATATATGAAGATATCTGAGGCTCTTCATTGGACACGACAACAACAGAAAATTGACATGGACCCAGAACAGCCGCTTTACACACCCAAGACAGAGGATATTGCTGTGTTAGAGATGAATCGAAACATCTGTGGCTCTTCATTGGACACGACAACAACAGAAAATTGAAATGGACCCAGAACAGCAGTTCACCCAAGATAGTGGACATTGCTGTGATAGAGATGTATGGAGACATATGAGGTTCTTCATTGGGCACGACAAAAACAACAGAAAATTGACTTGGACCCAGAGCAGCAGCTTTACACACCTAAGATAGAGGGCATTGCTATGATAGAGATGTATGGAGACATCTGAGGCTCTTCATTGGACAACAACAACAGAAGGTTAAAATGGACCCAGAACAGCAGCTTTACACACCCAAGATAGAGAACATTGCTGTGATAGAGATGTATGGAGATATCTGAGGCTCTTCATTGGACACGACAACAACAGAAAATTGTCATGGACCCAGAGCAGCAGCTTTACACACCCAAGATAGAGGACATTGCTGTGATAGAGATGTATGGAGACATCTGTGGTCTTCATTGGACACGACAACAACATAATATTGACATGGACCCAGAACAGCAGCTTTACAAGATAGAGAACATTGCTGTGATAGAGATGCATGGAGACATCTGAGGCTCTTCATTGGACACGACAACAACAAAAAATTGACATGAACCCTGAGCAGCAGCTTTACACATCCAAGATAGATGACAATGCTGTGATAGAGATGTATGGAGACATCTGAGGCTCTTCATTGGACACGACAACAACAACAGAAAATTGACATGGACCCAGAACAGCAGCTTTACGCACTCAAGATAGAGGACATTGCTGTGATAGAGATGTATGGAGACATCTGTAGCTCTTCATTGGACACGACAACAACAGAAAATTGACATGGACCCCGAACAGCAGCTTTACACACCCAAGATAGAGGATATTGCTGTGATAGAGATGTATGGAGACATCTGTGGCTCTTCATTGGACACGACAACAACAGAAAATTGACATGGACCCAGAACAGCAGCTTTACACACCCAAGACAGAGGATATTGCTGTGATAGAGATGTATGGAGACATATGTGGCTCTTCATTGGACACGACAACAACAGAAAATTGACATGGACCCAGAACAGCAGCTTTACACACCCAAGACAGAGGATATTGCCGTGTTAGAGATGTATGGAAACACCTGTGGCTCTTTATTGGACACGACAACAACAGAAATTTGAAATGGACCCAGAACAGCAGTTTTACACACCCAAGATAGTGGACATTTCGGTGATAGAGATGTATGGAAACATCTGAGGCTCTTCATTGGACACGACAACAACAACAGAAAATTGACATTGACCCAGAACAGCAGCTTATTTTCTTTTGACGAGAACAAAATATATTCTGTCGAAATGTTGAGAAAATTATATTTTATCTCTAGCCGAAGTGTCAATTAATTTATTAATAATATATCTTCGCGAAATATTATATATATATACTTGTACATTTTCAAATATTTAATTCTAAGTTCTAATTTGTTGTTTTGTTTCCTCTGTAACAGGTACAATATTTCAATTACGCCCATTGTTGATTAATAAATGAATATTTTAAAATTTCTTCGCAAAAATTGGTGAAACTACACTTAATTGAGAGGGGGGTTCATTTAAAGCCATCAGTGTTTAAAGATAACCGTCGTCAATTTGAATAATTTTAATATTGGATATATCGATGAATATATTATAATCAAGATAAGGCACAATTTGGATTATTATAAAAACAAGTATCAGAGTCATCAACAATCAATTCTGTCACCGTTTGCTTTTGTGAATGGAATAAATACCCAAATACAACCATTTCCTTTAAGCATCGGTGGTTCAGTGGTAGAATGCTCGCCTGCCACGCGGGTGGCCCGGGTTCGATTCCCGGCCGATGCATTATTTTTTTTTACAATTTTTATAACTCATTTATATTATTATTATTATTATCATTTTGTTCGAAGAACAAACAGCGTCTTCTTGTAGATTTTAAACACAAGGTAATAAGACCAAATCCAAATAAAAAAATAGTGTATGATGTTTCAGTAACAGTTTTGTTACCATTTTCAGACAAAATTCTGAATGAGAAATTTTACCACAGCATCGTTTAAATAGTTACTGTTATCAAGAAGAAGATAATTAATTCTAAGAATAAGATTCTGTGTTTCTAAGAAATATATCTTCTTCTTATCTGTTATCTTGTTTACACACTTGATAACAGTAACTATTCAAACCATGCTGTGGTAAATTTTCCCTTTCAGTACTTTTGTCGAAGATGGTAACAACGCTGTTACTGAAACATTACATACTATTTATTTATTTGGATTTGGTCTTATTACCTTGTGTTTATAATCTATAATCCAAATTGTGCCTTATCATTGTATTAGGTCTTATTACCTTGTGTTTATAATCTATAATCCAAATTGTGCCTTATCATTGGATTAGGTCTTATTACCTTGTGTTTATAATCTATAATCCAAATTGTAACTTATCATTGGATTAGGTCTTATTACCTTGTGTTTATAATCTATAATCCAAATTGTGCCTTATCATTGGATTAGGTCTTATTACCTTGTGTTTATAATCTATAATCCAAATTGTGCCTTATCATTAGATTAGGTCTTATTACCTTGTGTTTATAATCTATATAGCATGTTTTGAAGATCATTTGTTGGTTGGAAGTAGATTCAGAGAACAACACATCAACTAACGATATATTTAACTCCTGAGGTTTCAGTGCCTTTTCCTGTCATTCTCTTCAGGCGAGTGACTTAAGGTCGAGAATTGAATACATTATTTGGCGATATAGCTATATTCTTTCCAATACACCTTCATGAGAGGACACTCATGTTAGAGGACACCTCTCTACAAAGGACAGTTTTCATTGTCAAAATTACCATTTTTACTATGTAACAACTCTCCAGTAAGAAGACAGCTCTCTACAAAGGACAGTTTTCATTGTCAAAATTACCATTTTTACTATGTAACAACTGTAGGTGTTTTTGGGAGTAAAAAAAGAGAAACTGTTACTTAAATATATTTTTAATGTTATCTCTATGCATAGAAACTTCAAAAGTAAAATTTAAGAATTAAGAAGAAATACAAAAAAAAAAAAGAATCAAGAAGGCACTAACTCAGTTGCCAATTGTTAATCATCATATGCTAGCTAATGTTATCATCGTCAATTTATATTTATTCATATATCTATATAATTTATTTACATAGAGAAAAATTCTTTGAATTAATATACCTAACAACAACTCTCCAATAAGAAGACACCTCTATACAAAGGACAGTTTTGCTCTACAATTAGGTGTTGTCTTTTACAGGGAGGTAGTTCTACGGGATAATATATTTGTGTCAATATTTATATAAAGATTCGGGTAATAGATAGATTTCGGTTAATATATAGGATTCGATATTCAGAGAAGTGGAAAAATAAATAAGGAAAACAAAGAATGAAGCGTTAATAAGGCAGAAATTCCGTTAAAAGAAAGAACTCAGAAAGAGGGAGTTAATAGACAGGCAGAAGATGGGGTTAATAAAGCTTTATGGAGAATTCCTTCCAAAGGGGGAGAAAATATTTTAAATAACTTTAATTTTTTAATGAGCAGCTCCAAGGAGTTTTTCTATAATCTCAGGCAAATTACTTCCCCTTAAAAAGTTTCGAGCAAAAAGATTCTATTTAAAAAAACCGCTAAGGCTTAGAGTTCTTACGTCCAAAATTTAATTGAGGATTTCCTCAGTGAATATTGAATTTTGATGTCAAGTTTAAAACTTTTATAATGCTTTATAATTTAATAAGGTGCTAAGAAACCACAAGGTTATTTATTTCAGGGGGAAGTTTGCTCCTTCATTGAGGTAAATTGCTGCCTCATAAACTTTCTCAATTTATCTCCGGGTATATCGGATTCAACGCGGGGGCTATAATCTTTATTTTTTATCAGCTTGTTATAAATTGCTTTATTCACAGCTTCTCTGCATTCAATATGGAGTCATTCAGACAATGTTGTTGAGCTGGTGTGTGGTGTCTTGGGGTTCATGTGGATTCCTTTCGTATTTTTATACTATTTAGTTAGAAATTTATATTTTTGGAAGATTTTTTCTTGTACTGAAAGTACACCGCTATCTTTTAGAGAGAGAGAGAGTGAAAGTTCTTCAATTTTACATTTTAGAACAATAAATTATACAAGAATTATTTACACACATATTATCCCCAATATATCTTTAGAATTACAACCACTAAACCAGTGGCACAAATATAGAACATTCCAAAACAATAACAGCAATAAAAACTATACTAATCAAAACTAGAAATTTCAATTCTTAATGTAATTCAAGTCCACGGCATCTGAGATAAAGTCTACAGAATTTGTTAAATTTTCTATATTCTTCTTTATAGGAAACCATTTGGCTTAAACTAGAACTGTTCATTTGACATTGCACTCTCAAATCAGCAACAAGTGGGCACCGGATTAAAATATGCTCAGAGTTGTGTTCTCCTTGGTCACATAAGCAGATTGAAGAATCAATTTTGCCAATTCTATATAAATATGTGTTAAAGTCTCCATGCCCCATAATGAATTGTATATTATAAAAATTTGGCTGGATAAATTTGGGTAATCTTGAGTTTCAAAAAATTCTCTGAAATTATCATTAGAATCTTCATAATATTTTTGATTTTTTTTTCATTTATATACAGGGTGTACCAGGTAAATTGGGACTATCTTTGACAGTCCATAAAACAAAAACTACTTGAGATTAAAAACTTGTTTTTTTTTCATTACGTAGCCATATTCATGTAAAATGCAACAGTACATGTGTGCGCAGTGTAGTGATGAACAGTAACCGAGAATTTGAAAATCGAGCTGCCATCATCGTTGCTCTGCGCGCCGGAAGGAGCCCCAAAGAGATAGTGGATTTTCTTAAGTTGCCCAAAACCACTATTTATCGTGTCAAGAAGCAGTTTGATGAGGCCGACAGTATAACAAAGAGGGGATAGCTACAAGGAAAAAGCACTCGCGTCGATCGGACAGGGTAAGAGGCGAAGAATTTGTCAAAAATGTCAAGGAGAAGATTGATGGAAACCCTGGGAAGAGCATGAGGGCCATAGCCAAGGAAATGGACGTTGGCTCTATGACAATTGTCAGAACTATCCATGAGGACCTTGGTCTCAAGTCTTATGCCCTTCGGGAAGGTCAGTTGCTGACTGAGAATATGAAGAATAACAGAAAAGGAAAGGCTGCTGCCCTCCTCAACAACCTGAAACACGACTCTTTTGGCATGCTAAGGTTCTTCTCTGACGAAAAGAACTTTGACGTGGACCAAAAGGTAAATCCCAGGAATGATCGCTGGATCTGTAAAGACCCCTCAGAGATACCTGTCGTGATGCACACGAAATTTCCTGCCTCCGTAATGGTCCTTGGCGTTATCAGCAGTGAAGGTGATGTCATGCCTCCCCATTTCTTTGAGAATGGCCTTAGGATGAACGCTGACACCTACATCAATGTTCTGGAGACCGTTGTGAAGCCTTGGATGGACATGGTGGCCGCAGGAAGGAAGTATGTCTTCCAACAGGACTCAGCTCCAGCCCATAAGGCAAAAAAGACACAATCGTGGCTGACACTTAACGTCCCTAGTCACTGGGGTCCTGATATTTGGCCCCCTAATTCTCCAGATTGCAATCCCCTTGACTACTATGTATGGGGCGTTGTTGAGAGAGATGTCAACAAAGCTCCTCATACCACCATCCAGTCTGTCAAGAAAGCAGTTCACACGGTGATGACCCAAATGGACAAGGTCATCGTCGCCAAGGCCTGTGCTTCATTCCGCACTCGCCTCGAGACTGTTGTAGCTAATAATGGAAACTTCATTGAATAAATAAAAACAATATCCTTTTATCTACTACTGTGTCAAATATCATTCGGATATTTTAATTTTTACTTGCAAAAAATTTCAGTTAAAATACCATTGTTGAAATTCCCAATTTACCTGGTACACCCTGTAGTTGGATATTATCATTATTTTTGCTGGATCATTTCTATTATAATCTATTTCAACTTTAAGTTATGTTTGACAGAATGAAATCCGTAATTTTAGGTATTCTTGCGAGAACATGTGTACAATTCGAAGATGTTGTATTATAAGCATGTATACAGTGTTTAAGAATTTTATACTGTAGTGAATCCAATTTGTTTTTATATCTCGTGTTTATATATGGGTACCAGATTGTTGAACAACCGATATGTAAATGAACTGCGCAGTCGTTGTCGCGTGGGTGAGAGTGGTGAGGTTTTCCCCGCACGTGGACAACAAGAAGCAGAGGCAGGGCTAGATGTTAGCACCGAGCGGGTCGGAGACAGCCCACAGGACAGAGGTGGAAGTCATGGACGCATACTTGGGTGCCTAACAACGGGGCAAGAAGAGAGAGCAGGAGCGGCCTGCGTAGATGGACACATGCTAAGACTAATCTCTTAGCTGACTTCTGGCGGCCTAGGACGATATAATTTGTATTACCTCCCCAAACCCCTGGGGAAAGGGGCGACCTGGACTCATGTGGATGCTGTCTGATTGTCTAGTTGGTCGATGCCTATGAACTTTGAAACTTTGCCCGTCTTCTTCAAACTCCACTCTTTTGCTGGGGGTCGGTGGAAGGATGAACTAAACCGTTGGTTTTCGACCGCTAAGACCCGGGTTCGATTCCCAAATTAGGCACTTTGTTCTGATCTAAAAAAAATGCTACGATGGCCCCCGATTCTTGCAAAAGTCCAATCCCACCAGCGAGTGCAAGTAACCAAACGGGTCTCTGGCACATTTTAAAGTACAAAGTCGAACTGCTTTTCACATGTGTAGACAGGTGGTGCACTTACAGTAAAAGTAGTCGCCTACTTCTACCCACCGTGATTATCATGTCTGTACCACGTGTACTAGGGATAAGTAGAAAATAATATTTTGCTGTTTTTATTATAAAATCTTCATTTTGAGTTTGAATACAATTTTTCACAGATAATGAGGAGAAAACATATTAAATATTCATTGCATCTTACATTGGAGATTAAATCGAACTTATCTTAGGTATGGCCTAACATACAGAATATATGTATCCTACAGATTATATTAAATATATGGCATATCATACGACATATGGGGGGTTGTAGCAAATAGGGACCGTCTACATCTCAATAGGAGAGTGTTTGAAGTTTAAGTTTGTAATTATTCTTTTTTTTTTTTTAAATTCATAGAAGCATTTTTCTGGCAGACATATTCAATTTTTATCATCATAATTTCATAAACGCGTAAGATTCTTTTTGAAATTAAACAATTTCTACTGCCCTTACTGTAATGAAAAAATTAATGGGAGGACGTGGCTCATCAGTGGTGAACCCTCCCTGCGGTTTCGCCAGGTCCTCCCATTAATTTTTCCATTGCAGTAAGGGGGCAGTAGAAATTGTTTAATTTCAAAAATAATCTTACGCGTTTAAAATAGTTTCGAATTTTAATAACAGATGGCGCGCTAGTGCATCCTTTTAAATATTGTTTATTATTTTTTTTCTTTGTTAGTTATCAAATCATTTGCAATTGTAGTTTCTTTTTTTGTTTTGTTGTGTTCCTTTTTAAACAATAAACTATATAGAACTAAGGTGTAATATTCAATTCAAACATATGGAACCAACATCGATTCATTTTTAAAACAAAGCAAAATCATAAGCTTATACAACTGTCACTTTTCATACAAAGGCTATGATCTTAAGCTAAAGAATATAACTTAATTAATTAAAATAAATGAACTACACTAACAGTTTTATCATATCACAATTCGAAATATACTTCATATATATATATATTAAAAACAAAGAAGGCATATCCTGACCACGAGCACATGTACTTTTTAGATTTCTCTAATTTTTTCTAATAATTTTTCACACACACATATATATATGATTAAAAAAGGCATCTCCTTATCGTGCAACTAAAAGTTGCTGATGGGTTGTGCCATCTATCAGAATAAATATCAACTATTCTCGTTGATTTTTAATTATTCCAGTATTGGCCAAATACCCATTCTAATAATATATATTAATAAATTAAGAGAGAGAGAGTTCATATTTATAATTAGTAATAAATACTAATAAATTAATAGTTGATATTTATTCCGATAGATGACGCAAGCCATCAGCAATTTTCAGTTGCACGATAAGGAGATGCCTTTTTCTTAATTTAAGCACCTTATCCCAGTACAATATCACATTTGTATTATTTTTTCATATACATTTTCATGTATATATGATATAATATAGCATAGTCTGGCAAAAATTCCACTCATAACAGACTATATAGAATCCAGAATAATCAAATTTGATCTAGCTCAACTGTCCATTGAAGATCTAATTACTTACGAACCCCATGCTCCAAGTATAGTCAAATCATTCTTACACGCAAAAATGAATGAAATTTTTGATAATACTAATGAAATTTCAGAAGCTTTTTCTTATTTGAAATTCCAAGATTTTTCCGTCCAAAATTTTATAATATCCAATTTATTACAGAACATGGCAATTTTGGGAAATTTTTGGCAACTATCGGCGCGGTGAAGGAACCAGGATGCTTTTGCGGAGGTGAAATTCAAGACGCGAGACATCTACTTCTAGAGTGCCCAATTTTCCGGGATTTTAGGGAAAATAGATTTGGTCGTATTGGAAAGCTTAA
>CP092863.1:94215978-94258465 GCA_030710605.1 Cordylochernes scorpioides | reverse complement strand
TAAATTTGTAGACAAAAAAGAAAAGTATAAAAATTTTGATCAATTTTGTAAATATATATACAACTTTCTCTTGAATTGGAAAAAAGAGAAGGAATCTTAGAAAAAAAAAATAAAGAACTGCGATGCTTGCTCTGTGTGTTTTGCTTTGTTGTTTGTTTTTCTCTTTGGACAATTTTCTTTAGTTAATTTATGTAAAATAATGAATTGAACAGGATTGTATATAGCCGAATTGCTGTGATGCAGTGAAAGATATTGACGCAAATATCCCTGAGTTTGGGATATCGCGTTTCATGATGTTAATAAAGTTAAATATATAAAAATTATATTTTATTTTAAAATTATAAATCCCTAGAACAAATTACTCTGTTTATATCTACCACCAGATGTCGCGACTTTCCATATATAAATCTGTTGTTGTTTCCCGTTGGCCGGCTCAAATCTTTTTGTAATTGTGTAAATAAGTATTTTGTTTTCTTGTTCTACTCGCCTTAAGTTAGACAGTACTTTATCAAATTCTGTTTTTATATATTCATTTAGCTCATTTAAAGCTAATTCTGATCTAAACTGTTTTTATTATATGATGCACTAGCGCACCATCTGTTATAAAAATTCAAAACTATTTTAAAGGCGTAATATTCTTTTTGATATTAAACAAAAAAAAAAACCATTCAAAGAGTCTAGCATCAGTATCACTATAAAAGGAAGTTCCAAAAATGCAATATAACAGCGGTATGGTAGATTAAACTGGCGAAACCGCTGGGAGGGTTCACCACTGATGAGCCAGGCCCCCTCATTAATTTTTCCATTGCAGTAAGGGCAGTAGAAATTGTTTAATATCAAAAAGAATCTTACGCCTTTGAAATAGTTTTGAAACTGTTTTTATTATTATTGCCACGACATAAAAAAAACATATTCATGTATCAAGATAATGACCAATATAATTTTATAAATAATATTTAAAAAACAGCAAAAAATCTTTTTTTTTATATCTATATATATATAAATGAATGTTTGTTTGTTTGTTTGTTTGTTTGTATGTCCGGTATACAAATTCGCAGTAGTTCACTAATTCAAACCTAAATTTCCATACATAGGTAAAAAAAAATACGGGGAAGACGATAGGCTATTTAAAAAAAAAAAATATATATATATATATATATATAATTCAATTATTAAAACTATATATTCAAATTATTCTACTTAGCTCACGAACAGCGCCCTCTATCAATGATTAGATTAAATTATGCTGATGCAAACAAATAGATAATGCTAATAACAAACATTCATAAAAAAATCATATCTAAATATATATCACTCGGGTAGATATGCACACGGGTCAATCCCGGGGCGAAGCCCGGGTCACCCGTCTAGTAATATATATATTATAGATCCTTCCCTGCAAGATGCCTTATTGCTTTTGTCAATATTTATAAATCTGAATTCGAAACTATTATAGACGCGTATGATTCTTTTTAAAATAAAATAATTTCTACTGCCCTTACTGCAATGGAAAAATTAATGGGAGGGCCTGGTTCATCAGTGGTGAACCCTCCTAGCTGTTTCGCCAGTTTAATCTACCATACCGCTGTTATATTGCATTTTTGGAACATCCTTTTATAGTGATACTGTAGCTAGACTCTTGGAATGGGTATTTTATATGAACTATGGACATAATTACATACAATTATATATATATAATAATGTATCATAATATATACATCTAAATTAGTTTGTCAATTTTGCGATAAACTTCTGAACTATTGAATAAATTCTAACCAAATTTTCTCTATGTAATCCTTTTTGGTTTATTTGATATGCTTCAGTTTTAATTTAAAAAAATATTCATAGCTATGCTTACACTAATAAAATTCAAGTATAAATTTTATAAATTTTTAAATATATATTAGCTATACGTTTAAATCTAATTTTCATCTATAACTCAATTTATATACCTACATTTTGTGTTCTAATTTTAAACCTTGGGTTATGTTTGGACCTATATTTTTTAAAATTCTTTTATAACAACAAATTACTCAAAATCAAGTAAAATAATTGAAAATTAAATTATTAGAGAACTCTGTTCCTCCTTTCATCTTTTAAGTTAATTTGAGTTACAATTTTTGTGTAATAAATTTATTTTTCATCTTTTTGTTAAAAAAATTATAGCAAATTATATATCAAAGAAAAGGTATATGAGTGTGATGTTCCTTCGTTTAAATATATAAATATACTTTACCAAATTAAGAAACAAATTTTAATTATATATCTTTCTAATGTTAAACATACACTTTTGAATATATTTATAACAACAACAATAATTACAATGCTACCAAATCCATACATTCAAAAATGAATTAATTAAACAGAGTATTTTATAATATTATTATAAGGTATATTACAGTGAGTTATGAAAATAACGTTTTAAATACAACATCTTCTCATGTCCAGCTTTTATCCTACACAGGCTACAGACAGCCCCTCTGCTTGGAGTATAAGACTTCAGCCCTGCCCCTATTTCCTGACTCCCTGTCGGCCTGGAACTACCTGGTTTACCTCAGCAATCTGCCCCCCATGACTAGACTGTATCTGTACAGCCCGGGAAGTTGGCGATCTACGCTCCAGGAGCCCGGGTTACCTCTATTCTCTCTCTCTCTATATAACATAAAACTTTATGATGTATCAGAAAGTAAGCTACACACAAATGTAAATAAATATATTCAATAACTTGAAATTAAAAGGATTGGTATGGAATAAATATCATAAAAAGGGTTGAAAATAGACTTTTTCTATAGCAAATATAGCAGGTTTTAGGAATAGCAATTAATTCAATATATAATTATTGTTATGAATAAGTGTTTGTTGTTGTTAGATAAAGGGTTGAAAAGACAAAAGGATCAATAAGATAAAGGGTTGATAAGACAAAAAGATCGATAATATAAAGGGTTGATGGTGCAGTCGTGATAAAAAAAGATAATTATTTACCATCAAGTAGCTTTTATTTTCAATTACTTGAGGAAATATTACACATTAGTTATTTTCACATTATATAGAATTTATAAAGTTAATCCTATATTAGTGATTCAAAAAGATAGATATATTAACTACGCATATTTACAACAAAACTGAAAGTCATTCTAAAAACGATGATAACAAAAGTAGAATTATTAATGAATAAAATAAAATATATATTTTTTAAATAAAAAGACATATTTGAGTTTTTAGATTATATCTTTATATATAAAAATCAATGTTTGTATGTTTGTTTGTTTGTATGTCCGGTATACAAATTCGCAATAGTTCAGTAATTCAAACCAAAATTTCCATACATAGGTAAAAAAATACGGGGAAGACGATTGGCTATTTTAAAAAATATATAAATCAATTATTAAAACTATTTATTCAAATTATTCTACTTAGCTCACGAACAGCGCCCTCTATCAACGATTAAATTATGCTGAGGCAAACAAATAGATAATGCTAATAACACACAATTATATAAAAAAATCTTATCTAAATATATATCACTCGGGGAGATATGCACACGGGTCAATCCCGGGGCGAAGCCCGGGTCACCCGTCTAGTAATATATATATATATATATATGTGTTACAATATACCTTTTTATTTATTGTCAAAATTACCTATATTTTATCGGGTGTATCTATGGATACACACCATAGCTTTCCTATATATTATTATTATAAACACGATAATCTGAAAAATCAAATATTTGGGGTCTGTAAAATTGTGTTTTCTTTATTCAGAACAATAATGACTATAAATATTTATAATAAGATAGAACATTGCAGAAAAATATTCGTTCCGGGCATCATTATGTTCTAGATTTTTTCCCTTCATGTACTTGAAATTAGAGAATAATTTGTTTGGAGAAAAAAAAAATATATATATGGTCCCTAAACCTGCTCACCTGTTTGAATATAAAATAGATAAATATAGTAAAGTGAGAAAAAGGTGTATAATTGAGAATATAAATCTGCTTATCGTGCAGCTGAAAGTTGCTGATGGCTTGCTACATCTATCGGAATAAATATCAACTATTCATTGATTTTTATTTATTCCAGAATTGGCCAAATACCCATTCTTGATTAAAACGTATCTGGTTAGTTTTAATATAAGATGAATCCCAATGACGATTAATAGTAAAAAAAGATTCCAATTTTGTTAGATTTTATCTTTCGTTATAAATAGCATTCACACCTCTCTCTTTGTAACTTTAATTTCCAAAAATATTGAAGGGTCCAAGTAGCAGTTTAAATAATCTGTCACAACAATATAGGATCCACCTTATCCAGGGTTGACTTGTTTATCTTGAAATGGTACACACTGGGCCTGACTCTAAAACTAAATATTCCTTTAAAATTTCCAAACGCTATTAAATAACATTGTCACAGTAGAGAAGACAAATATTCCAAAAGCTTAATTAAAAATAATTTATTAATTAAACTTATATATTACAAAATGTGTCAATTGATTTTACAAGTGGTAATATACAAGCATGGTAAGTATTGATGACTATGCAAATATTTATGATGATGAACAACAGAGTATTCAAAAATAATTATTCTGTGCCAATATTTATTATGAATCATTTGTATCAATCCATTCATAATGCTAATTATACAATTCGCACTATTTTTCCTAACGGAATTCCTACACAGTTCCATCCAAATTTTATAGTCACTCAATTTGTCACATCACCCGGCCAGAAATACTTACATAAAAGAGGTCTATCAGAAACATCAAATTGTTCCTGCGGAGAAACTGAACAAACCTCACCTTATCTATGACTGTCCGAATTTTACAGAAGTGAGACATCGTTTGTTCCCTGATCTAAATGATTTAACTCTCTTTCATCTTTGTTTAAATAAATTTTATGAACTCTGTCACTTAATACATGTGTAAATTTGTAAACATTTAATTCTAAGTTCTGTTTGTTTGTTGTGTTTTTTGTTTCCTCTGTAATAGGCGCAAATATTTCAATATCGCGCCTGGTTGGTTAATAACTAAAAATATACTTTTAAAATTTTTATAATAAAATACATAATTTATAACACAATATAATACGGCTTATGATTGTAGAACGTCATTTGAAAATTATCCCGCATGTGTTTCTTTTGAACGAAAAATCGAAATTTATTTTAAGGAGAAATTACGATTATTTCTAACCTTAGGGATGAAGTATGAAAGGATGAATTGTGAAGAATAATGATGAACGGAAAAATTAAAGTGTCCAGGAATGGGAACACTTTAATTTTTCCGTTTATCATTACCCTTCACAATTCATTCTTTCATACTTCATCCCTAAGGTTAGAAATAATCGTAATTTCTCCTTAAAATAAATTTCGATTTTTCGTTCAAAAGAAACACATAGGGGATAATTTTCAATTGAATACACCTATCCCCCGATTTACACGGTACTTGTTTTACACGTTTTCGCTTTTACACGGTTTTCCAAATAAGTTTTTTTCTTTTGTTTTTATCGCACTATACCAAATGCTACTGTGATTGAACACATGCGCTGTGTACACATCTCACGAGGAATCCCGAGCTTATGTGCTGACCACATATTTTAATCTGTCAATGCATTTATTTTTATTTCTGTGTACACCTATCCCCCGATTTACACGTTTCTCTCAGGAACGTATCTACCGTGTAAATCGGGGGATAGGTGTAATTGTTCAGATATTCTAAACAGAGTCATTAACTGACATTTTATCACATCAAAACTGTAAGAGTTCACAGAACATTGATGGTATAACAGAATTCAGACAAGTGGAGTTCTATATAAATGTAACTACAAAGTCCTATTCAATGTAACTTCACTTAAAGTACTTGAACCAATGTTTGTGTAAAGACCCAAAATTTGCTTTCATCTCGAGACAAACAGACAAAGGCAGGCTCAAGTGATGTTTAATACAGCTCTCGTAAGTATTTCATTGGTTGCTGGCTTAACTTTATGTCCAATTGTATTTCCCCATTTGCCACAATCTTTCTTTGACAGAAATACAGGATTGGGTAGAACATCAGAGAATTAACGGGATAAACTAAGCAATATTTAACGAAATTTGACAAATATACCGCAAATGTTTCTTTTGAACGAAAAATCTAAATTTATCTGCCCGGTAAGCGGAACACTGTGGGTTCGATTCCCATCCCTGGACACTTTATTTTTGTGTTTATCATTACTCTTCACAATTCATGCTTTCATACTTCATCCCTAGGTTTAGAAATAATCGTTATTTCTCCTTAAAATAAAGTTCAATATATCGTTCAAAAGAAACACATGAGGGATAATTTTCAAACTTGATTCTACAATCATAAGCCACATTATATTGTATTAAGCAATATTCAGTTTATATATTGCCATTGTGTTTTATATTATATTGTCACGGTAGAACGCTTCACCATTTTGCGTGTCATCCTTGCGCAGAGGCCATGCTAATATTCTCTGTATCCTTCCTATTGTAGTAGTTGTACCGCCGAACTGGTATCACAGGGGCCATGCTAATCTTCTCTGTATCCTTCCTATTGTAGTAGTTGTACCGCCGAACTGGTATCACAGGGGCCATGCTAATCTTCTCTATATCCTTCCTATTGTAATAGTTGTACCTCCGAACTGGTATCACAGGGGCCATGCTAATCTTCTCTATATCCTTCCTATTGTAATAGTTGTACCGCCGAACTGGTATCACAGAGGCCATGCTAATCTTCTCTGTATCCTTCCTATTGTAATAGTTGTACCTCCGAACTGGTATCACAGAGGCCATGCTAATCATCTCTGTATCCTTCCTATTGTAATAGTTGTACCGCCGAACTGGTATCACAGAGGCCATGCTAATCTTCTCTGTATCCTTCCTATTGTAATAGTTGTACCGCCGAACTGGTATCACAGAGGCCATGCTAATCTTCTCTGTATCCTTCCTATTGTAGTAGTTGTACCGCCGAACCGGTATCACAGAGGCCATGCTAATATTCTCTGTATCCTTCCTATTGTAGTAGTTGTACCGCCGAACTGGTATCACAGAGGCCATGTTAATATTCTCTGTATCCTTCCTATTGTAGTAGTTGTACCGCCGAACTGGTATCACAGAGGCCATGCTAATCTTCTCTGTATCCTTCCTATTGTAATAGTTGTACCGCCGAACTGGTATCACAGAGGCCATGCTAATCTTCTCTGTATCCTTCCTATTGTAGTAGTTGTACCGCCGAACTGGTATCACAGAGGCCATGCTAATCTTCTCTGTATCCTTACTATTGTAGTAGTTGTACCGCCGAACTGGTATCACAGAGGCCATGCTAATATTCTCTGTATCCTTCCTATTGTAGTAGTTGTACCGCCGAACTGGTATCACAGAGGCCATGTTAATATTCTCTGTATCCTTCCTATTGTAGTAGTTGTACCGCCGAACTGGTATCACAGGGGCCATGCTAATATTCTCTGTATCCTTCCTATTGTAGTAGTTGTACCGCCGAACTGGTATCACAGAGGCCATGCTAATCTTCTCTGTATCCTTCCTATTGTAGTAGTTGTACCGCCGAACCGGTATCACAGAGGCCATGCTAATCTTCTCTGTATCCTTCCTATTGTAATAGTTGTACCGCCGAACCGGTATCACAGAGGCCATGCTAATCTTCTCTGTATCCTTCCTATTGTAGTAGTTGTACCGCCGAACTGGTATCACAGGGGCCATGCTAATCTTCTCTGTATCCTTCCTATTGTAGTAGTTGTACCGCCGAACTGGTATCACAGGGGCCATGCTAATCTTCTCTGTATCCTTCCTATTGTAGTAGTTGTACCGCCGAACTGGTATCACAGGGGCCATGCTAATCTTCTCTGTATCCTTCCTATTGTAGTAGTTGTACCGCCGAACTGGTATAACAGGGGCCATGCTAATCTTCTCTGTATCCTTCCTATTGTAGTAGTTGTACCGCCGAACTGGTATAACAGGGGCCATGCTAATCTTCTCTGTATCCTTCCTATTGTAGTAGTTGTACCGCCGAACCGGTATCACAGAGGCCATGCTAATCTTCTCTGTATCCTTCCTATTGTAGTAGTTGTACCGCCGAACTGGTATAACAGGGGCCATGCTAATCTTCTCTGTATCCTTCCTATTGTAGTAGTTGTACCGCCGAACTGGTATAACAGGGGCCATGCTAATCTTCTCTGTATCCTTCCTATTGTAGTAGTTGTACCGCCGAGCTGGTATAACAGGGGCCATGCTAATCTTCTCTGTATCCTTCCTATTGTAGTAGTTGTACCGCCGAACTGGTATAACAGGGGCCATGCTAATCTTCTCTGTATCCTTCCTATTGTAGTAGTTGTACCGCCGAGCTGGTATAACAGGGGCCATGCTAATCTTCTCTGTATCCTTCCTATTGTAGTAGTTGTACCGCCGAGCTGGTATAACAGGGGCCATGCTAATCTTCTCTGTATCCTTCCTATTGTAGTAGTTGTACCGCCGAACTGGTATAACAGGGGCCATGCTAATCTTCTCTGTATCCTTCCTATTGTAGTAGTTGTACCGCCGAGCTGGTATAACAGGGGCCATGCTAATCTTCTCTGTATCCTTCCTATTGTAGTAGTTGTACCTCCGAACTGGTATCACAGGGGCCATGCTAATCTTCTCTGTATCCTTCCTATTGTAATAGTTGTACCGCCGAACCGGTATCACAGAGGCCATGCTAATCTTCTCTGTATCCTTCCTATTGTAATAGTTGTACCGCCGAACCGGTATCACAGAGGCCATGCTAATCTTCTCTGTATCCTTCCTATTGTAATAGTTGTACCGCCGAACCGGTATCACAGAGGCCATGCTAATCTTCTCTGTATCCTTCCTATTGTAGTAGTTGTACCGCCGAACTGGTATCACAGGGGCCATGCTATTCTTCTCTGTATCCTTCCTATTGTAATAGTTGTACCGCCGTACAAGCATATAGTCACGGTAGAGAAGACAAATATTCCAAAAGTTTATGTAAAAAAATAATTTATATATTTTTTATTATCCCTAGTACACATGGTACAGGCCATCATAATCATTGTGGGTAGAGGTTGACGACTGGTTTTACTGTAAGTGCACCACATGTCTACACATGTGAAAAGCAGTTCGACATTCATTAATTGAATCTATAGAATGAAAAATGTGATAATAATTTTATAAGTGAAAATCTACAAGAGATATATTTATAACCCAGATTACTGGAGCTCAGAGCGCCAAGTGATAATCTACAAGCATGGTAAGTGACGTAGCTAAATATTTATGATGATAAACTAACAACAGAGTATTTACAATAATTATTATGTGGGACAATATATCCCCTTGCATTGAAGACATTAGGAAATCTTGAATTTCAAAAAAGAAACCTACGCGAGTAAAATATTTAAAATACAGATGGAACTCGTCTATATCATGTAATTTATATTAGGGAAAATATTAGAGAAGGAAAAATAAAAATCAGGTGAAAAATTTCTTTTAATTTTGAATTTGCAGGTTTTCGAGCAAATATACTGTTCTTCAACGGGCTGATACTCTATGTACAATCTCTAAATAACCTTTATACAAAATAATTGAAAACTTTTGAAAAATGCTCTAATTTTATTTCTACTGACGAAGACAAAAGTATTTTGTTGAAACGTTGAGAAAATAAATATTTAACGAAATGTCTGTTTTTTAATAACAATGAATGCCGACCAGACAACCTCTATCTTCAAGACCACCATTATAACTCTACAAGGTAGAAACATCTACGACTTGGAATGGTTTAACCAAGGGGTCGGCAGAATTTTGAGTCGGAAGAGTCAAAAATTACAATTTACAAAATTTCAAAGTTTTTTAAAGAACCACAATTTTTTTCTCTTGCCAACAAAAATAGTACTAATACAAATAAAGTATTTTGATAAAAAAAACTAATCTATTTATTCTTAAGAAAAATATCATTTATTTATATATTGCATGGTACAACCTACTCCACGCTGACGAGCGTCAACAGCGCGAAACGCGTTCGTGGATGGCTTTTCTGAATTTATCAAGAAATTGAGTTGGCCAAATATCACGGAGCAAATTAAATATAAACGTTTAGTTTATTTTTGCTCCACTAGATGGCGCTCTGCCTTCTGTAAAGCATATGCGCTCCTGGTCATATTATGCCTTTTTTATTTTTAATATATTGTTGCACCAGGTTGCGGCTTGGCAGACTCTTCAGCCTGGATTCTCTCCTGTGCTGGGTCCTGCATCTTACCAGAGCGTGTTTCAACCATCCTAGAAATTTATAAAAGGGAATAACGAGATAAGTCTTCTTTAAGTAGCCACCAGAATCCTCCCTTTATTTTCTCACATCAAAGAGAGCAGTGAAGTCACAGTGTACCTAAATACAAATGATGATAAATTAATAATCTGTTTTAAATAAATATCATAGAATATTTTATATAAAAATAAATAAATATATAATTTAAATTTCAAATATATTAAAACTAATATAAGAAATACGCCATTAATCATGATGTAACACTTCCCCCTCTCCAGAGGTCGTCACGTCCTCGTGATTGACCTCATCAATTCTTTCAAAATAGGGTTTGATTCTTGAGACATGGACAATCAATGGGTCTTGGCCAGGATTATCTTTTGGTTCAATTAAGTAATTTACGTTGGACAGCTTCTTTAATATTCTATATGGGCCAAAATATTTTCTCAGTAGTTTCTCACACTTTCCTATTTTCCTAATTGGTGTCCAAACTGCTACTAATTCTCCTGGTTCGTAGCTTCTTTCCATGTGTTTCTTGTCATAGTTCTTTTTCATTCTTTCTTGAGTCTTTATTGTGTTGTTAATAACTAATTTTCTTGTTCTGTTTATTTTGTCTAAGTGATGTTTTATGTATTCATCATAATCATCTTTGTCAATGTCCACCGAGATATTCCTGTCGTCCAAAAGAGACGTGGGTTCTCTTCCAAACATCAGGAAAAAGGGAGAATATCCTGTGGTTTCCTGAATTGTAGTATTGTAAGCGTGAGTGATGAATGGGAGTATTTCGTCCCAATTTTTCTGATCAGTGTTCACATACATACTGAGCATATTGATCAATGTTCTATTTAACCGCTCTGTCAATCCATTAGTCTGGGGATGATAGCTCGTTGTGAAGCAATGTTTAATCTTGCACGTTTTCATCACCTCTTTCATTAAATTACTGGTAAATTGAGAGCCTCTGTCACTAATAAGATATTGTGGGGCTCCGTGCCGAAGAAAAATATCCTCTACTAGAAATTTAGAAACTTCTTTCACTGTTGCTTCCGAGACTGCTCTTGTTTCTGCATATCTAGTGTAGTAGTCCGACAGCACGATTATCCATTTTTTCCTGTTTTTCGTAGATGGTAGTGGACCAACAAAGTCAATTCCAATTCTTTCGAAAGGAAAGTTGGCTGGGGGGATGGGCTGTAGTAGTCCAGAAGGTAATTGGTTTGAGCCTTTCCTACTTTGGCAAAGGTGACACGTCTTAACGAATTCTGAGACATCCTTTAGCATGGATGGCCAAAAGTATTTACTCTTTATTCGGTACATGGTTCTGGCGACGCCCAGATGGCCATTCGACATATGATTGTGATATTCTTTCATAATTTCTCTCTTTTTATTCTCTGGAACCACAAGCAACCACGCCCTGCCTTCAGGGTTCGGGTTTTTCTTAAAGAGGCATCCATCTTCTTCTTTAAAGTTTTGCGCAATTGATCGCCTGCTTCCATTAAGGTTTTTCTTAACACTTTCGATAAATTTATCCTCTTCGTCTGTTATTTGATTTAAAAATAGCCTTTCAAAATCCTCATCCCAATCAGTTTCTGGTAAGGGCCCCCTAGATAAGCCATCGGCGTCCAGATGCTTCTTTCCCGATTTATGTATTATATCGAAGTCATATTCTTGAATTTTCAATGCCCATCTTGCCAATCGACCTGTTGGATCCTTCAAGTTTTTGAGCCAGCATAAGGCGTGATGGTCTGTTACTATTTTAAAGTGTCTTCCATAAAGGTAGGGTCGTAATTTTGACATTGACCAGACAACGGCCAGACATTCTTTTTCAGTGGTTGAATAATTTTGCTCCGCTTTACTTAGGGTACGACTCAAATATGAGATCACCTTCTCTTCACCACCGATGTCTTGGACAAGTGTTGCACCTATGCCGATGTTGGACGCATCAGTATGAACATAAGTAGGTGCATTTGGATTGAAGTGACCTAAAATTGGTGGACTTAATAGTGCTGTTTTTAGGGTTTGAAACGCTTCCTCTTGTCTTTCTGTCCAGGTAAATGATACACTTTTTTTTATAAGGTTGGTCAAAGGGTCAGCAATTTTTGAAAAGTCTTTGATAAATTTTCTATAATATGAACACATTCCCAAAAAGGATTGTACTTCTTTGACCTTTTTGGGCCGAGGAAAATTTCTGACAGCTTTGATGTTATATTCCGCGGGTTTTATACCATGTTTGCTCGTTATATAGCCGAGAATCTCCAATTCTTCAAAAGCAAATCGGCATTTTTTGTCGTTTAACCTTAAATTAGATTCACGAAAACATCTAAAAACAGCTTCAAGTCTTTTGAGGTGCGTTGGAAAATCCGGGCTATATATGATAACATCATCCAGATAACACAAACAAATTTGCCATCTCAGATTTCCAAGCATATTCTCCATATTTCTCTCAAAGGTAGCAGGCGCGTTACAAAGTCCAAAAGGCATCACGTTGAATTCATATAATCCATGCGCTGTAGTGAAAGCTGTTTTCTCTTTGTCTCTTTCTTCGACTTCAACTTGCCAATATCCAGATCTGAGGTCTATTGCTGAGAAGTGTGTAGATCCTTGGAGAGTATCCATAACTTCGTCTATTCTAGGGATCGGATAGACATCTTTTACCGTCACATTATTCAGTTTTCTGTAGTCCACACAAAATCTGTATTTACCATCTCGCTTCTTGACCAATATTACTGGAAAAGACCAGGGGCTAGAAGATGGCCTAATTATGCCTTCTGTAAGCATCTCGTCAATTTGCTCTTTTATAATATCTCGTTCTTTAGCACTTACCCGGTAAGGCTTGTGTTTAATTGGCTTCGCGTCTTCTGTGTCTATCCGATGTTTTGCCAAATTGGTTCTCCCTAATCTCGATGAAAAAAGATCTCCATACCTTTCTAAAACTTGTTTTAACTCCTTCTGTTCCTTTGGTGAAAGATTTTCGTTTATTTGGAATCTAGGTTCTTCGTTCTTTTCTACCTCTCTTTCTCGACTCACATTTATTTTCGCTGGACTACTTCCAAAAGCCAATGTTTGGTTTTTCATTATTTTTAACGGTCGAGGATACGGATTAGTTATCCAGATGTGTGTTTCCCTATTTATAACATTGATCAAGCTTCTTGCTAGACGAAGTCCATTTGTTTGAAACATTTTGCTGCTCTCTTCGATAATATATTCTCCATCCTCTGTTTCTACCAATGCCTTGATCAATTTCATGGAACATTCCGGTACAATGGAATCCTTGGCACTCTTTATTTTCAACATTTCAAAATTGATTTCGTCATGATTATTCGTCAAATCATATTTTATAGTTTCTTGCTTACAATCTATTTTTGCGTTCATTTTCTTAAGGAAATCTCTCCCAAGAATTAATGTCCGTAAATGCGTTTTCAATATCACAAAGTTGTGTGATAATGTTTCGTCATCAATTTTTATATTTAAAAATATACTTCCTACCATGTCCAATTTTTTTCCATCGGGTCCTGCACAAATTTTTGCGAGTTTACTTATACCATGGCCTGTATCGAGGGCCGTTCTGAGGTCGACCACTGAGAGGTCAGCACCTGTATCAACCAAAGCTTCAAAAGTCCCTATCTTGTCCACATTAATTTTTAATTTGTATTTAGGGTCCAACTTCTTGATTCCGTTTATGGTCGACTTGCTTTGATTGACAGATTCAGGCGCGACGCTTAGTTTAAATCTTCCAACACGGAATATCTATTCCGGGTAGGAATATTTGTCTGTGTGCTATGACATACATCAGCATAAAGCCGAGGTCCTGATTTCTCTGATGTTTCATTCATTTGGCATTTTTCTTCGACCTTCTCTTGGGTATCTGCTGGATCCTCTTCTAGGATTCTTATAAACTTGACCCTACAATAACGGGCCACGTGCCCTGGCTTGTTACATTTAAAGCAGATTGGTCTTCCATCTTCCGTCCTATTTTTGCTCACTTCTTGGCTTTTATTGTAAGTGTTTCTCTGAAGGTTTGGTTTCGGCACAAAGTTAGGATTATAAGGACGTCTAGGGGTAGAGGGCTGGGGAAAGTTGTTTCGATACTGTCTGGGGGTAGGAGGGGAGTCGTTCTTGTAATTATTGGAAACAGGGGCTTGGGGCCTGGAAGTGGTCTGGTAGTTTCGTGCGGCAGTCGGCGGCACGTACCTCGATTGTTGTTGGGGTCTAGAATAGCGTGGACCGTTATATAGGTTTCTGGATTTCTCCACACGTTCCCGATACTTTTTTTCAAAATAATCCATTTTCTTGCACACGACAAGAAGGTCATCGGTCGTTTTAGGAGGGTTCAGGTAGAGCGCGAATGAGTACTCTTTTTTCAGTCCTCCAATAACATGTTCAATTTTTGTTTCTTCTTCCATTGCGGGGTCAACCTTGTTGCACAACACTAGAATGTCTTCCGCGAACCTGATTGCTGGTTCATTCCAGTGTTGCATTCTGTTGAGCTTCATTCTAAGTTCTTCTTTATTCGCGTCCAAAGAAAAATCCTGAATGAGGCGGATTTTAATATTTTC
Organism: Cordylochernes scorpioides; assembly: GCA_030710605.1. Lineage (NCBI taxonomy): Eukaryota > Metazoa > Arthropoda > Arachnida > Pseudoscorpiones > Chernetidae > Cordylochernes > Cordylochernes scorpioides. Next base: position 94,243,655 of record CP092863.1, on the reverse strand, counting down.
CCAGCTCGTGAAACTAGCTTTGTGTAAATTCAACCAGGTTTTAGCGCTTCCCGTCATGTTCATGGCGGCATAACGAGAGATAATGTAGTCTGCCCAATGGTACAAGAAGCCAATTTCTTCAAGAGATTCAATCCATGGGCGAGGGTCTTCCGTTCCATCATACTTGGGGATGTCGATGTTGGGATTCAGGACAACTGGGTCGGAACTAGCATCTCTACCAATTGTTGCACCAGGTTGCGGCTTGGCAGACTCTTCAGCCTGGATTCTCTCCTGTGCTGGGTCCTGCATCTTACCAGAGCGTGTTTCAACCATCCTAGAAATTTATAAAAGGGAATAACGAGATAAGTCTTCTTTAAGTAGCCACCAGAATCCTCCCTTTATTTTCTCACATCAAAGAGAGCAGTGAAGTCACAGTGTACCTAAATACAAATGATGATAAATTAATAATCTGTTTTAAATAAATATCATAGAATATTTTATATAAAAATAAATAAATATATAATTTAAATTTCAAATATATTAAAACTAATATAAGAAATACGCCATTAATCATGATGTAACAATATAGCATCCTATTTAGAAAAAAAAAGTATAATATGTATTTTAAAATATAATAGTTATTAGGTTACCTACCTTTACTTCGTTTTTTTATATTAATATATATACGTACATACATAACTTTGAGAAGATCATTCACTTCTAACAATTTTACTTGAAACAACAAACTATACGTTGTCACAGCCAAAGCACTGTTGAAGACACCGAATTGTCTTGTGTCGAATTACAACCTACATAGAAACATCAGACGTCGGCCGAGAGACAGAATGACGACACGGTGAGTACAAGTGGCTGAGAGGTGGTGTGCCTAGTCCTTGTTAATTGATTCAGAACCATTTTTTATTGTTTTTTAAATAAAAAATAAATAATTCTCAATAGAGAATAATAAAATTGTAAAAAAAAGTTTTAAAATTACAATAAATATATTATGATGCACTAGCGCGCCATCTGTTATCAAAATTCGAAACTATTTTAAACGGGTAAGATTTTTTTTTTTTAATTAAACAATTTCTACTGTCCTTACTGCAATGGAAAAATTAAAGAGAGGGCCTGGCTCAGTATGGTGAACCCTCCCATGGTAGATTAAACTGGCGAAACAGCTGGGAGGGTTCACCACTGATGAGCCAGGCCCTCCCATTAATTTTTCCATTGCAGTAAGGACAGTAGAAATTGTTTAATTTTCAAAAGAATCATACGCGTCTATAATAGTTTCAAATTTTCATAACAGATGGCGCGCTGATGTATCATAATATAAGTTACAAACCTTGATAAAGGTTGGCGTTCAGCCAACTGAAATATTGGTAAAATAAATGATATTTTGATCCAATATATGTCTTTTTATTTAAATAATTCACAAATATAAACGCGCGGATATATTTGTTAATATTTCTTGTAAGATAGAGTCGATGTTTTTTATTAAGCCCCTTGAAGAGAGATTATCACTTGAAAGCTAGCGTTTTGTAATAAAAAGAAACTCATTGTGAGAAAATGTATTGTAATTTTAAAATAAATCATATTTAAGTATGGAACTATATAAATAGATTCACATCCAAAGAGCCGCATGTGGCTCACAGCTGACCGACCTCTGGGCTATGCCAAACATCACCCCAGTAAAGGAACTTGGAATAAGCTATTTTAATTAGTTCAGAGTTGGAGTTAGAGGGAAGTTATGGCAACACGTAATTAATTGACACAGTCTGTGTGCCTGCCAACTTATGGATGGCAACGACTTAAGACAACGTTTTTATTATCCCATGGGTAGACCATGTCATGAAGGTTGAAAACAATAATATTTTTTACTATAGTTTTGGGGTTCTTGTATGGGTCTTCATGGAAAACTGGTGTTGGCTAGATGGACGTTCTCACAGTAGCAGTTCTGAGGGAGACCTGACATCTTTGTACTCACATGGATGCAGACAGTGCAGTACTGAGCACTGTCAGCTGGAGCCAGCGTGGCCCAGTCTATGGAGAATATAAGGGATTCCTACGACTCTAAACAATATTTTACATTATGATACATTAGCGCGCCATCTGTTATGAAATTTGCTAACTATTATAGACGCTGGGAGCGTTCACCACTGATGAGCCAGGCCCTCCCATTAATCTCCATTGCAGTAAGGACAGTAGAAATTGTTTAATTTTTAAAAGAATCATACGCGTCTATAATAGTTTGCAAATAATTTACATAACAAATGAAAACATTAAGACGCTTAAATACCATTTCTAAGATTCCACCATTCAGTGTAGCATATAAAACAGTATGATCCAATAGAGTATACAGAAGAAAGGCATATAAGCCTGTGACACAGAGATTCGTGGATTTGCATCAAATTTACAACTAAAAGTTTGGTTTTGAAAAAACCATTTCAGCATTCAATCTAAAAATATTCATTCCCATCAATGTGTTTTGTTGTGGCTTTATAATAAATTTCTCTGTTGATACAAAGAATTCAACTATACTAAAAGCTTATGTCCATAGTTTACTTAAATACCATTTCCAAGATTCCACCACTCAGTGTAGCATATAAAATCAGAATGATCCAATACAGTATACAGCAGAAAGGCATATAAGCCTGTCACACAGGAATTCATGGATTTATATTAAGCTTCGCAACGAAATTTATATTGTTTTTGGAAAACTATTTCAGCATTCAATCCAAAAATACTTATTCCCATTCATGTGTGTTGTGCCGGCTTTATTTCTCTACTAACACAGAGAGTTTTACTGTCCTAAAAGCTTATGTCCATAGTTTACTTGAAAACCATTTCTAAGATTCCGCCCTTCAGTGTAGCATATAAAAGCAGAATGATCCAATACAGTATTAGAGCTCTAAAGAAGCGGTCTGGTGGATTAAATTGGTGAAACCGCCGGGAGGGTTCACCACTGATGAACCAAACCCTCCCAATATATTTTTTCATCGCAGTAAGGACAGTAGAAGTTTGATTTATTTGTGAAAAGAAACATTCGTGTCTTAATGTCTTCCTTTGTAAAATATAGATGACGTGTTATTGTTTTGTATGAAATGATAAGTTTCCCTACAGATACCTCGTATTGGATGCCATCATTCTATTCCTGAACTTTCTTCATTTAGTTTCTCTTTATCTTGAGTAATTTTGGTCATAAAAAGACACCCTCATGGACAAAACTTAAGGAAGTTGTACCTTTTAGCATGTATATCGGTATTGAGACAATAACTGTAAGATACACTCATGGAAAAAACATGTATTGAGACAATTAACCTGTAGGTAAACAGGATTTTAGAAGAAATTAACCTGTAGGTGAACAGGATTTTAGAATAAATTCACCTGTAGGTGAACAGGATGAAAGTTCAAAATACCACTCGACTCATCATCATCAAGGGATGGTGTTGCCGGGGAGATAATGATCGCCAATAATGAGAGTGAGAATAATTAAAATTATCCTAATTATGTTTAGTGACAAGTTGATTAATTAACTTCCATAGAATAAATTCACCAACACAGGTAATGTGGCGCCCTCTAATCCTCCAGAAAAATACACCCATACCTCGCTTTGCGTCGGGGTTACGTTCCAATAAAACACGACACAAAGTGAAAATATGTGAAGGCGCAATCAAAAACAAAGGTGTTGCCATATTTTAGGAAAAAAAATCAAAAAATATTAAAGACTCGAATCCAAAACAACGCAACTTCGAAAATCTAACGACGCACAGTGAAAATCAGTAAAAATTAAGCAGTGACGCAACTTCGAAAAAAACGCAAAACGAAACGACGCAAAGGGAGGTATTGGTGTATCCTCATCTTCTTATATCTTCACATTTTTCATCTCCAATTCACAATAAGGAGCTTGGAATTGTTAATGAAATTTAGTCCTTAGTGTGTTAAATATCAATCTAGTGCTATCTAACAAACCGGTTCAAGAATAACTAACTAGGTGCCGCTCAAAAAGAGCAACCAAGCCCAGAGGGCGGCAAACTGTGCGGCTCGCGAGTCACATGCGACTCTTTAGATGTGAAGCTCTTCATATAGTTCCATACGTAAATATTATTTATGTGAGTACTGTTTATTGTTGGTAAGATAAATTATTGTGGCTCTTTAAAAACTTTGAAATTTTGTAAATTAAAATTTTTGACTCTTCCGATTCAAAAGTTTGCTGAAGCCTGACCTAGTTTATGATATTTACAACAATGAATGTGAAGGTTATTCACATATTGAAACAAAGTGTACAATGCGGGATTCGATTCATGGCTGTCGGGAATCGAGGGTTTTAACCACTCTTCCACTGATTTCATTGTTATGTTATCTAAATAACTGTTAAAAGCTACCAGCGCAACAATTATTTTCCGAAAGGCTTTGCAGAAGTTTTGGCAAAGTGCCCATGATCAGCTTTGGGTACAATCGCAATGAAAATAAAGAAACTTTGATTCCATTACTATCTACATCAATCTAATGGAGGGATTGCCTGAAATATTCTGTGATTCTTTCTGTTGAAATAAATTTTCGGCGTTAACTTCTAATCATTCTCTCATTCTAACCAGGTCACTTCTATGAAAGATACAGATTTCATGAAATTGGTCTGTAGGTAGATCACCAACTTATCCAACCATTGAGAGAAACATCAATACCTGCTCGCATATTCCGAGTAAGGCGCAAGATCACAAACAATGGCCATAGCTTGCGGTGTTTAATGCAAGCAGCAACAATCTCGGCTCTCGAAGCCCGTGGTACCACAGGGAGCACTTAGCAAAAGTCACCTCCAAGAACAACAACCTTTCCGCCAAAAGCAAGGTCACATAATGTCCCTTAGGAGGCGATCCACAATTTCAAGCACTCTGTAGTGGGCCATAGGATAGTACAATAATACAAACGCATATGTTTTAAAACTAAGCAATTAGGTGATGATAATTAAATAAATTAAATTTGAAATCAAATAATCTACGGTAGTTGGAAATAGAAAAATATAAAATATATATCTACTAATATTTGGAAAATAAAAATAAATGTGACACATGGAGTTAAAAATAACGAATATTTGGTAAAAAGATCACTATGTATAGTTCAATATCTTTGGAGGAGATTGCTTAAAACTTTACAACTGAAAACTCTGTTAGTGTATTATCTATATGGATATGCATGATGGTATTGATATCGGATTGCTGAATTATAAATCAAAATATTTATTGACTTTTGACAGAATTATTTTAAAAATTAAAAATATGAAATATATATGTAACAAAAATATATATATATACAATTATAATTTTAATTAAAATAATTAAAAAATTTGAAAGCGAAAGATCTAATATTGGAAAATAGAATAAATTAAAAATAAATATAACTTCTAACATTTTGAAAATCAAAATAAGGATGACACATGAAGTCAAAAATAGCGAAAACTTTGTAATATGATCGCTATGTATAGTTGAGTAACTTTGTGGAGGAAAGAGATTGCTTAACACTTTACGAATATAAACTCTTGTGTATTAGTTATATGGATTTATTTGTTTCATATTATTGTGTTAAAAATCATTACAATTTTTTAAATAAGAAAAAGGAAAAAAAGCGATATTATATAAGATATGTTTTCTGATTAATCAATTTCTCCGATTTTAATAAATGTTTATTTTCGTGAAAAGACATTATCACAAGGGCAACAGAAATAACGTACACTTCTTAACGAATGTTGGAAATGATCCCATATTTATACTGCTACGAGTCTCGGCCTGGAAAAACTCACAATCTCCTCCAACAGATGGCGCTTTAGTCTATTTCTGGTCTGGGACTGATATCAGGATGGCCTACTGCTGTGTTTCCTGGGGCTTATAATTGTAAATATGTCTTTATATTGGCTCTGGTATATAAATTACTGTAAATACCTTCTAATTAATATTCGAGTTCTAAAAAAAATGGATTAAAGATGACAATAAAGATTAGTGTTAGCAGACTTGTTGTCAGTTGCTGTTTTGACTCTCTCTCCAACATCACTGTAGCTACTCTTCTTGGTAGAGGTGAAGCAGGGGAGGTGATCCATGACGGAAGAAACGGTGTCGTCGTGAAGGATCAGAGGGGGAAAACGCGACAACACAATAGCATTTATAGATATATATGGTAGATTAAACTGGCGAAACCGCTGGGAGGGTTCACCACTGATGAGCCAGGCCCTCCTATTAATTTTTCCATTGCAGTAAGGGCAGTATCACTATAAAAGGAAGTTCCAAAAATGCAATATAACAGCGGTATGGTAGATTAAACTGGCGAAACCGCTGGGAGGGTTCACCACTGATGAGCCAGGCCCTCCTATTAATTTTTCCATTGCAGTAAGGGCAGTATCACTATAAAAGGAAGTTCCAAAAATGCAATATAACAGCGGTATGGTAGATTAAACTGGCGAAACCGCTGGGAGGGTTCACCACTGATGAGCCAGGCCCCCCTATTAATTTTTCCATTGCAGTAAGGGCAGTAGAAATTGTTTAATATCAAAAAGAATCATAGGCCTTTAAAATAGTTTTGAATTTTGATAACAGATGGCGCGCTAGTGCATCATACAATAGCATTTGTTCCTTTCTGCCGGCTCTCCGCACAGTTTGCAAACATATGGTTCTCAGGAGGATAGAGTTATGACAGGTGATGGAGTACATGGTAGTTATACGTATCCCAGTAATAGGTGTTATCTCTTTCAGTCGGCCGCCTCTATGGGTAAGGATGATAGAATTTTCTGGCTTTGTTCTAATAAATCTCTTGTATTCATAAGTGTTATACAAGTCTATTGCATGAATTAATATTGGAAGTGTTCACCTGTTGGAAATTGTAATGGCTGCTTTTAATGGTATAGTTCATAGAAATTCATTTTTTATATTAATTTAGGAGATTTCTTTTGTATCAATTTTTTTACAAACACTGAAGTATGCTTTCTGTTATATCGAGATATATCGTTTTGATAGAGGCAAAGGTAAGACGTGACGAATTCCTTCATTTAAAGACTGCGAGCTTTCGGACTGTTACGTCAACAGGCCGTTACGTGAATACAAGAAACGAGAGATTATTTATCCACATGTAGATATTTATGCACGAATAGAAATATTTCATAAAATGAACGATTATTATTTAAAATACTTGGTCAATGGTAATGGCCATGTGCTACCCTAAACACTTCATCCATAGATATACCTATAACCCGAATATTCCCCGCCACCTCCATATATACAGGTCAATATGTTCCATCCCATATTCCTATACTAACATTGTAATAGCTAAAACTCTTGGAAAACATGGGATATCAGTATATTTTAATAACATCCCAAACATTGGCCATAGACTTAGAAACCCAATCAGTAAAAGTTGCCATCCTGATCCACTCCTTCAAACTGGCTCTATATATTCCGTAAAATGCAACAGCTGTAATGCCATATATGTAGGAGAAACTGGCCGCTCCATCCGTCTAACAGAACACCAAAGATACATCAACAATAGAGACACCAAATATACCAACATATCCATAGTACAGGCCACACATTCAACTTAGTCCAAACTACAGCACATTTTTTTTTACATAGGAATAAACAACAAACACAGCGTATCTTACTATGTAGTAGTTCTTTAATATTGTTGCATCATGGCTAATGCACCTATTTTATTTTAATTTGTAATATTTTATTTTAAATATATTTTAAATTCAAATTTATATATTTTATATATATTTATTTTATTAAACAGAATATATGTATTATAGAATCATCATTTGTATTTTGGTACACTGTGTGACTTCACTGCTCTCTTTGATGTGAGAAATAAATTCTGGAGGCTACTTAAAGTTATCTCATTATTCCCTTATATGAATTTGTAGGATGGTTGAAACACGCTCTGGTAAGATACAAGACCCGGTACAGGAGAGGATCAAGGTTGAAGAGTCTGCCAAGCCGCAACCTGGTGCAACAATATTTGGTGCAAAGAAGTTGGTGAAACAAGCAGAAAAAAACAATGATCCGTGAATATCATGATAGAATGTACCCGATGGTCTCCACGAAGGCTGAGAAAGCTGTGGGATAAGCAGACTGCCTGTTGTAACGCTACAGTGTATGAGATGTGGAAGAACGTAACTATATATGAGGGAACAAATTACATTTAAATATTTCATTAAATTCCTGGAGCAAACAACGAGAGGTAATATTGGAGAAAGTGGAGCAGGAGATATATAAAACGGATATTGGATTTCTGTTTGTTTTGGATAACCTTTTGTTCTCAGGAGAACTTTTGTTTGAACAGAAGAGGTAATTATAACTTTATAATTCTACTTTCCTTTCTTCTATATATGCCATTATATATTTGTAGATTCAACTAATATTCTATATTATATTATATGAGGATATATATATCTTATATAAAGTCAGATATTTCTTTATTGAGCTGAGGAATATATATGAAAAACATAATTTTGTAAAAGTACTGCCTGGCTTAAGGCGTAAGAATAAAAAATGAAAAGCTTATTTACATAATGTACAAAAGGTTTGAGCCAGCCAACGGAGAAGAACAACAACGAGTTTTTATAGGGGAAGCGTGACCTCTGGCGGTCGATTTATCAGTATTTGTATCTATGAAATATATTTTTAAATAAATTAATATTTTAATATAACATTTCAAATAACACCTTTATATAACATTTTTAAATATAATATTTCAATATAACATATATATACACCAATACCTCGCTTCGCGTCGTTTCGTTTTGCGTTTTTGTCGAAGTTGCGTCGCTGTTTAATTTTTACTGATTTTCACTGTGCGTCGTTAGATTTTCGAAGTTGCGTTGTTTTAGATTCGAGTCTTTAATTTTTTAAAAATTATTTTTCCTAAAAAATGGCAACACCTTTGTTTTTGATTGCACCATGCCATCAAAATTTCATTTTCACTTTGCGTCGTGTTTTTTTGGAACGTAACCCCGACGCAAAGCGAGGTATGGGTGAATAAATTATATAGATGCATTAGCGCGCCATCTGTTATCAAAATTTTAAACTATTATAGACACACGTATGATTTTTATATAAAAATAAACAATTTATACTATCTTTACTGCAATGGAAAAATTAATGGGAGGGCCTGGCTCATCAGTGGTGAACCCTCCCATGAGCCAGGCCTTCCATTTAATTTTTCCACTGCAGTAAGGGCACTAGAAAATTTGTATTTTTAAAAAGAATCATAGGCGTCTATAATAGTTTTGTATATATATAAATATACAATAATACCGTTAAGAGAATTTCAAAATTTATAAAATTTGTTATTTACTTTTCTTTATTTTTCTAAAAAAAAAAATACTATTAATAAATATATATATGTAAAAAGGCATCTCCTTATTGTGCAACTGAAAGTTGCTGATATGGCTCGCGCCATCTATCGGAATAAATATAAACTATTTGTTGATTTTTATTCCGATAGATGGCGAAAGCCATCAGCAACTTTCAGTTAACGATAAGGAGATGTCCCTTTATTTTTTTCCTCAATTTATGCACCTTATCTCAGTACAATATCACATTTTTACTATTTTTTTTTTCACAAAATTAATTGCCAAATAGAAGTTCATTTTGAAATTTCAATTTGAAAGAGGTTATTAAATCGAATTTTTATATACTGTGCCCGCGTGGCAGGCGAGCATTCTACCACTGAACCACCGATGGTTATAAGAAATGGCCATATTTGGGTATTTAATCCATTCACAAAAGCAAACGGTGACAGAATTGATTATGACTCTGATACTTGTATATTTTAATATATACATTATTATCAATATATTTATATATTCACACATTTTTATTCATTTATTTATTCATATATTATTTTTTGTATATCTAACCATATATAATCTTATATGAACGTTGCAATGAAGTAGTCTCAATCCAAAATCTATGACTAGGTGTCTAAAAACCCGATAAATATGAATGGATGATATTTATTTGCAAAAGACACCCTTACTTCTTAAAAATTCATTAAAAATACATTTATTGAACGATTTGAATCTCATTAATTAAATAATTGAATAGATTTCTAGAGATGTGTGTTTCTCTAGTTAGTTTATCAATGCAGTCTTTGTCCTACTACAGGGGAACGTATATAAACGAATATAACGACATCAGGCGGCGTTTTATATATGTTCTCCTGTAGTAGGGGAGAGATGTGTGAAAGCATGAGATTGTATTGATAAAATAGAAATACATTTATCTCTAGAAACATTTTTAATTGAAAATATATTTATTAAACAATGTATTCATTTACAACAAAAGCAGCAAGATACAAAAATGTATAAATTTAATTATTATTGAACCGCACGAATTCATTTCAATGAATTAGTAACAACATTCTAACACAAGGTAATAAGACCAAATCCAAATAAATAAATAGTGTGTGATGTTTCTGTAACAGCGTTGTTATCATCTTCAGACAAAAGTACTGAATGAGAAATTTTAAAAAAGCTTGTGGTAAAATTTATCATTCAGTACCTTTATCTGAAGATGGTAACAATGCTGTTACCAAAACATCACATTATTTATTTATTTGGATTAGGTCTTATTATCTTCTGTTTATAATCTATAATCCAAATTGTGCCTTATTAACATTCTAACAATATTGGACAGAGAACGCCTGTATACAGTGTTTCCTATTAGTATAGAGGTGGATATGACTTCAGAATGTCCAACAGGAGAAATCGGCCTGAGAGGTGTTTAAACTGATGAGAAACTGGTCAAAAGTCAGAATACATTATACGGTGGTCATTGGTAACGTCTCACTTTTAATTAATGCTTTGTTTCAATTGCAATTTTTCCAAAATCACTTTATTAGGTACCGCTCAACAAGAACAACCTAGTTTATGATAATTACAACAATGAATAATATATAAAGGTTATTCACATATTAAACAAAATGTTAACGCGGGATTCAATCCCGGTTCATGGCTGTCGGGAATCGAGGGTGTTTACCCACTTGTCCACCGACCTTTTTATTGATAATTGCAATTTTGCAATAATGCAGAGTATTTGTATTTTAGATAAATTTATCAAAAGGGTGAAGTGCATTTTTGACACATATATATGTTATATCGTTTTGGAAATTAGTGCAATCCATATTTAATCCATTAGATAATAAAAAGGCATATATTGGATTTAATAAAATATTTATTAAATCCAATAAATGCATTTTTATTATCTAATATATGTTATATAAAAATTGTTTATTTTAAAATTATAATTTCTAGAGCAAACACTATTCTGTAAATAGAAAGTTGGAATCCTCTGAGGAGAATAAGTAAAAGATTTGAAGCGTACGAGGATAATTTTCTTTTAATCTTTAATAAAGATTCGAGCTTTCGGGCGAAAACAGCCCTTCTACAGGAACATTAGAAAAACATTTTCAAATAGTAACGTTTGTAAACAAAATAAGTGGTATCTCTATTTGGTCTTATATTGCGCGAGTGAATCTCACACCCACGCGACCCAGACTATGATACATTGATTAAATCAGCTAAGTTGAAACCCTCCATAGTAAAACAAACTGGCAAAGGGCAACCATGGTACACAACCTATGGAAATATTGCTTTATATGCGTCAGGGATCTCTATGTGTCGGTTAATACTATTGTGTTTCAAAGAGAGCAACGCCTCGACGACTAATCTTTTGTATTTGCTGTTGATATTAGAGTAATATGCTTGTGGTTGGGATGTGTTAAAAGAATGTCCTGTTTGTCTGATATGTTGTACGATAAGGGACTTGGGTTCATTATTTCTAATGTTTCTGTGATGTTCGTCCATCCTGTCCTTGATTCGTCTACCTGTTTCTCCTATGTATATGCTATTACAGTTTGAGCATTTCAATGAATATACGGAGTTTGTGAAAAAAGGTAGGGTAACGGGAAAGCTATTCCTGGTTATGGGATTTCTGATTATTGTTTCTAATTTGGGGGTGTTGGTGTAAAAGGTACGAATACCATAGTTATTTTTTAGGAATCTAGGAATGTTGACATAATGAGTAGAGAATGGGATGGTGCATATGGATCTATAAACTTGGCTATTAAGGTGCTGTTGGGGATTATAAAAGTGTCTGAGTATGAAATTTTTCGGGTATCCAGAGTTCATCAGGTGGTCATCAGCAGGCATAATAACTAAATTAACCTCCTTAATATCGATTTGTCTGAACAATAGTATTTTTAATTTCGACAAACGTTACTATAGGCAATCTAAAGGTACTCCTATGGGCAGCCCTCTTTCTTCACCACTATCAGAAATAGTCATGCGGAAAATAGACAATTCAATAACAGATCATTTTCCAGTAGATATCCTAACTTGGTTTAGGTATATTGATGACATATTTTGTATAGTTAAAACTGATTCCCTAGACAAAATTCATGCCAAATTAAATTCACTTTACCCTGACATTCTTTTCATAGTAGAAAAAGAAAGCAATAGTTCACTAGCCTTTTTAGACATTCTAATTACAAGACAGAATTGCAGATACATAACCAATGTTTACTATAAGCCCTCTTTCTATCCCTCCTATATACACTACACATCATACTGCCCCCTTAGCCATAAGATTAACACCGTAAAAACCTTGACGAAACGCATTTTCAAACACTGTTCTTCGCAAGAATTCAAACAAATAAAAACCCAAAACGTAATCGACCACCTGATGAACTCTGGATACCCGAAAAATTTCATACTCAGACACTTTTATAATCCCCAACAGCACCTTAATAGCCAAGTTTATAGATCCATATGTTCCATCCCATTCTCTACTCATTATGTCAACATTCCTAGATTCCTAAAAAATAACTATGGTATTCGTACCTTTTACACCAACACCCCCAAATTAGAAACAATAATCAGAAATCCCATAACCAGGAATAGCTTTCCCGTTACCCTACCTTTTTTCACAAACTCCGTATATTCATTGAAATGCTCAAACTGTAATAGCATATACATAGGAGAAACAGGTAGACGAATCAAGGACAGGATGGACGAACATCACAGAAACATTAGAAATAATGAACCCAAGTCCCTTATCGTACAACATATTAGACAAACAGGACATTCTTTTAACACATCCCAACCACAAGCATATTACTCTAATATCAACAGCAAATACAAAAGATTAGTCGTCGAGGCGTTGCTCTCTTTGAAACACAATAGTATTAACCGACACATAGAGATCCCTGACGCATATAAAGCAATATTTCCATAGGTTGTGTACCATGGTTGCCCTTTGCCAGTTTGTTTTACTATGGAGGGTTTCAACTTAGCTGATTTAATCAATATATCATAGTCTGGGTCGCGTGGGTGTGAGATTCACTCGCGCAATATAAGACCAAATAGAAATACCACTTATTTTGTTTACAAACGTTACTATTTGAAAATGTTTTTCTAATGTTCCTGTAGAAGGGCTGTTTTCGCCCGAAAGCTCGAATCTTTATTAAAGATTAAAAGAAAATTATCCTCGTACGCTTCAAATCTTTTACTTACTATTCTGTAAAGTTGACCAATAGATGTTGTTGCTCTCCCTATATAAACCTATTGTTGTTGTTTCCTGTTGGCCGGCTCAAATATTTATGTAGATATGTTAATATGTAATCTGTTGACGTTATGTGGCGCTGAGTTTGTTGTTGACACACTTTAAAATGTATTTGTGTAAAATTTTAACGATAGATAGCAATAAAATTTAATTTACACTTTAAAATGTTTTAACACATTGATAAATGTTAGCGTTCAGCCAACTGAAATATTGGTAAAATAAATGATATTTTGATATAATATATGTCTTTTTAATTAAAGATTTATTTATGTAATCTTTATTTTATTTATTCTTTTTCTACTCGCGTCTTAAGTCAGGTAGTACTTTCACAAATTATGTATTTTATATTTCAAAAGCTTATTTAAAACAAACTCACAAATAACGATATAAACTGTTTTTATTTTTCCGTTCATGACTTCATACCAACATAATAATATGTAGAGAACAACCTTTTGATTACCATTATTGTGATAATGTAAAATAACAAAAAGGAGGTATGGTGTGGAACATTCAGCTATCTTCTGAACGACATCGTTCTTCAACGGGCGTGAAGACAAGGTGTGATGTATGACAATATGTAGACATTATATATATATTGTCTTACATTATGCTTAATAATACAATATAACGCGGCTTATGATTGTAAAACGACATTTGAAATTACCCCGCATGTGTTTCTTTTGAACGAAAAATCTAAATATATTTAAAGGAGAAATACCGTTCTAACCTTAGGGATGAAGTATGAAAGGATGAATTGTGAAGAGTAATGATAAACGGAAAAATATAGTGTCCAGGGATGGAAATCGAACCCACAGTGTTCCGCTTACCGGGCAGATGTCATGTCCACTAGGCAACCCTGGACATTCTCATTACTCCTTACAATTCATCCTTTCATACCTCATCCAAAAGGTTAGAAATAATCGTTATTTCTTCTTGAAATAAATTTTGATTTTTCGTTGAAAAGAAACACATGCGGGATAATTTTCAAATGTCGTTTTATATCATAAAATGCTCATATAATGAAAAGCAAGTTAATAATTACTGTTTTATATTTCAATAATAATCTCATCTCTGAAAATTTCATCATAACATGTATATTGCTTAGAACCTATATAGAGAGTAAGACCATGGTACATTTAACAGTAAATGTAAAGAACATGTTTGTTAACTGGGCAATTTGTCATTGTTTAATTAGTGTAGCATTACCAGAATCTTCTGTTACATGTTCAGCAGCGTATTGCTATAGTATAAAACTATCTGAGTGTATGGTATATAAGTTAATTGTATAAAATATGATTTATATTATTATATATTTATAAATGTATGTAATTCTACTGTCCTCAAAACTTATGTCCATAGTTCATCTAAAATACCCATTCCAAGAGTCTACCAACAGTATCACTATAAAAGGAAGTTCGAAAATGCAATATAACAGCGGTATGGTAAATTAAACTGGCGAAACCGCTGGGAGGGTTCACTACTGATGAGCCAGTCCTCCCATTAATTTTTCCATTGCAGTAAGGGCAGTAGAAATTGTTTTATTTTTAAAAAGAATCATACACCTCTATAATAGTTTCGAATTCGTTCTTTAATACAACAAAACAAGCTTTATGTTTAGACGTTACACATTGTATAAATATTGACATAAAATGACAATAAGCATGTCAGAGAGAATATGTACAGAGTTATATTGGAATCGATAAAATTAAGTCTTTTTCTAAATCATATTGGTTATTAAAACCAACACCATAGGTTGCCAAATTACAAAACTATTTTAGACGCGTAATATTCTTTTTAAAATAAAACAATTTCTACTGCCCTTACTGCAATGGAAAAATTAAAGGGAGGGCCTGGCTCATCAGTGGTGAACCCTCCCAGCGGTTTCGCCAGTTTAATCTACCATACGGCTGTTATATTGCATTTTTGGAACTTCCTTTTATAGTGATACTGATGCTTGACTATTCGAATGGGTATTTTAGATGAACTATGGACATAAGCTTTTAGGACAGCAGAATTACATATAATTATAAAAATATGATTTATAATTTTTATTATATTATAATATATACAAATAATTTGATAACAGATGGCGCTCTAGTGCATCGTAATACCATAGGTTGTATATGACGTTGTTTATTTTTAAAAAGAATGATACGTGTCTATAATAGTTTCGAATTTTGAAAATATGATTTGTTTGGTGTATTGTTGATGTTCCTATTCTGACATTTCGGCTGAGTTGAAGGACTCCTGAGACGCCAGAGAGCCTGCACAATGGGAATCGATTTTCCATTCGAAGTCGATTAAAGCTCCAATCAAATCTCTGATATCGACCATTCAATGGCATGAATGCTGTTTGAATGGGCCGATTCTTCAGCTTCAATCTCGACCTTGTCAATGTTTCTGTAGAACATTTCTTCAGAAATAGTAGCCTCGTGGTCATTAGTCTAAAACATATAAACATGATTCTTCAAATTAAATATACTTCAGCCAGTAAATAGAGATAATACAATTTTATCGATTATTTTATTTCCAAAGCGCTATATCCCGCAAGGGATACTTGCGCCAAACAAGGAGAAAAGTTTATTTACATAAGTTATTTACATTATTCAACACATGAAAACATTAGAGATCAAGATTTTGTAGAAAGTTTAGAATGTATTTACAAAATGAATTGAACTTTAAATATGTTTTTTTATCGTAAATCAAATCGTTAAGTTCACAAACAACTAGTTCATTCTTCATTCTATAATCTTGAAATGCTGGGCAATCGATCAGTAGATGTCTTGAAGTTTGTTCCTCAATAGAGATAATGAAAATATTTACTGGTCGAAGTATCTTTGATTTGAAGAGCTATGAATGCCGGCCAGGTAGCCTCTATCTTTAGGTTATATAAACATGGTTTCACACTTTAGACTGTGAATCATATACTTTCAAAGGGAAAAGAGAATCTGGGGAACATTCGTGTTATAATATATCTATAGACACGTATGATTATTCAAAAATTGAACAATATTTTACTGCCCTTACTGCAATGGAAACAACAAGAACGATAGCCTTTATTAGGCACACGTGCCATACAGGATTCTCCCTGTAGGACAAAATAAATAAATAACAAATTAGCATTATAGTTATATACAAATATAGGTAGATATCAGAAGGTCGTAGATGAGCTGAGAGTCAAAGTCACCAAAAGATAAAAATGAAGAACATTCATTCATATTGACAAACTTTTAAAATGTTATAACACCTTGATAAAGGTTAGCGTTCAGCCAACTGAAATATTGGTAAAATAAATGATATTTTGATCTAATATATGCCTTTTTAATTAAAAAAAATCATTCCTATGAAAAACAATAGAAGCGTAAGCGTATTTACGCAAGTTTGGCCTTAAATACCTATTTCTTGGTTTCTCAAGAAGCCACTGGGACCAAAATTATTTTTGGTCGCAGTGGTACAACCTACTTACTCCACGCTGACAAGCGCCAACAGCGCGAAACGCGTTCGTCGATGGCTTTTCTTGATTTATCAAGAGATTTTGCTGGCCAAATATCAGGGAACAGGTTAAATCAATGTTTAGTTGATTTCTGTTTCACCAGATGGCTCTCTGCCTTCTAAAAAGCACATGTACTCCTTGTCAAGATATGCTTTTTTTATTTTTAATTCATTCATATAGTCACCAAAAGTCTATCTAGATGAAATAGACGCTTTTAAAACAGGAACAAAATATTGTTCACGATTATAAAAACTTATTCAATCATTATGGAATGCTGGTTTATCCATTATAATCTTCCCGACCGCAGGTATGGCCTCTACATTGTTGGTGGATTCCCAATTGTCGCGTTTTCTGACACTATAGGAAGATATTTCGGTGGAATGAAGCTATATTCGAATATTTGAAGTAATTTCAGAATACCTGGCGTGGACTTACATCTGAAAAATAAGATAAATGGCTTAATTATTAAGGTCTTTATGAAAAATATTGAATATATTGTAACGTTTTTGTTTTAAATGTTGAAATATATTTTTAAATTGTTAATTTAAGTTCCGGTTCCAAAATCATTTTACTACGTATCACTCAAAAGAACAACCTAGTTTATGATAATTACAACAATGAATAATATGTGAAGGTTATTCACATATTAAACAAAATTTAAACGCGGGATACAATCCCGGTTCATGGCTGTCGGGAATCGAGGGTGTTACCCACTCGTCCACCGATGTTTTTTGTTCATCAATTTAAGTTTGTTGTTGTTTACTATCGTTTGTTTTTAAATTTACATTGCATGTAATGATGATAACATATGACATTTTAATTTGATATACAAAAATCAGTGAAAAGAAAATTAATTTCAAAATTCACAGACGTACAGTCTATAAATATAGACATGATATAGCCACGTTTGGAATGTGGAAAGAGAGATTAAGAGGAACGTGGTGAGTTTCTTTATTGAGCAGTATACAAGCTTTCGGACGTCAGCCGTCCTTCATCAGGTATTGACATGAATGAGAAGGAGATGCTATATTTATAAGCGACAGTTTAGCATAAGAAATATTAAACAAGGAATAAAAGATTAAAATGTGAAATTTGCATGCCAGTAGTAAAAACATTTGAAAAGTGTACAATATATAGATTTAAGAGAATCTGCATACCTAGGATGAAGGGAAAAAGGCGGAAAACTAGAGGCGAAGACAAAAGCAAGAATAAAAATAAAAATAAGAAACAGCGGAATAAAGATAAAGTTAAAAGTTACGAAGGAGGTGTATCTGTTGGTATAGAATAAAAAGCAGAATATTGGGGCGGGAGGTCAATCTTTCTGTTAAGGCTGGGGGTAGTATTGGAAACAAGGGCTTCAAGAACTAAGCGTTGGTATTTGTTTACTATATCGCTATAAACGGGGGTTGTATTGTCGAGATTGAAGGAATGTCCGGACTCGGCGATATGTTGGTATATGAGCGATTTTTTGTCTTTCAAGCGGATGTTGCGGGCGTGTTCACTGGCTCTGATGGCGATTGTTCGGCCTGTTTCTCCAATATAGCATAAATCACAATCATTACAAGGAATTTTGTAAACGGCGTTGGAAAGGGATTGGGGGTTACGTTTGGCGGAGCTTTTTGTGATTGGATGTCGTAAGAAGGTGTAAAGGGAAGGTGTGCACTTGTAAAAAGTGCGAATGCCGAATTTACGTAAAAGGGAACCAATACCGGAATTCGTGGTGGAGTATGGGAGGACGCAGGCCTCCCTAAGACCCATAAGCCCCACATTCCCCTTAGGCTTATTGTGGCCTACCACCTCTCCCCTGCACTACACTTAGCCAAATATCTCACTAACCTCCTTAAACCTCTCGTTAAGGCACACAACCTCTTTTCAGTTCAAGACCCTACCGAATTTCTAACCAAGTTAAGGAGTATTCCCCAGCCTGATGGACTTACCATGTCCACCTTCGACGTAACATCCCTATTCCTATGCCTTCCGCACTCTTTGATTACAGACGGCCTTAGTTCACTCCTTGCCCTCTCTACATTCTCTAGCAAAGACCAAAAATCGATAATAGATCTGTTTACTATCTGTCTTGGCATGAATACCCTCGAATTCAACAGCCGTTCCTTTCTACAGATACGAGGCTCCCCTATGGGCAGTCCTCTCTCCACAATCGCAGCGGAAATTGTCATGCTAGGGCTGGACCAATGGCTGGTGTCCAAAGACCATTTGGGGGTCGTTACTTGGTTACGTTACGTAGACGACATTTTCTGCCTACACCGAGATACCGATCATTTACCCATCCTCACCGCTTTAAACTCTTACCATCCGGATCTACTTTTTACACACAACCCGTCCCGCTCTAACTGTATTCCATTTTTAGACATTTTAATTATTAACACCGACGTTAAATTCCACACAACGGTCTTTCACAAACCCGGCTTTACCCCCTCGTACCTGCATTTTTCATCCCACGCCCCCGCCTCCCATAAGATCACCACCGTCCGAACTCTTTCCAAACGTATCTACACCCACTGTTCTCTCCCTTTCTTTAACAATATCGAGAGGCACACGGTCTACTCGCATCTCCTGTCCGCGGGCTATCCACGCAGCTTTATCGACCGACATTTTTTCACACCCAATCAAAAAAGAACCACACCTCCTTTATTCAAAAGCACCTGCGTCCTCCCATACTCCACCACGAATTACGGTATTGGTTCCTTTTTACGTAAATTCGGCATTCGCACTTTTTACAAGTGCACACCTTCCCTTTACACCTTCTTACGACATCCAATCACAAAAAGCTCCGCCAAACGTAACCCCCAATCCCTTTCCAACGCCGTTTACAAAATTCCTTGTAATGATTGTGATTTATGCTATATTGGAGAAACAGGCCGAACAATCGCCATCAGAGCCAGTGAACACGCCCGCAACATCCGCTTGAAAGACAAAAAATCGCTCATATACCAACATATCGCCGAGTCCGGACATTCCTTCAATCTCGACAATACAACCCCCGTTTATAGCGATATAGTAAACAAATACCAACGCTTAGTTCTTGAAGCCCTTGTTTCCAATACTACCCCCAGCCTTAACAGAAAGATTGACCTCCCGCCCCAATATTCTGCTTTTTATTCTATACCAACAGATACACCTCCTTCGTAACTTTTAACTTTATCTTTATTCCGCTGTTTCTTATTTTTATTTTTATTCTTGCTTTTGTCTTCGCCTCTAGTTTTCCGCCTTTTTCCCTTCATCCTAGGTATGCAGATTCTCTTAAATCTATATATTGTACACTTTTCAAATGTTTTTACTACTGGCATGCAAATTTCACATTTTAATCTTTTATTCCTTGTTTAATATTTCTTATGCTAAACTGTCGCTTATAAATATAGCATCTCCTTCTCATTCATGTCAATACCTGATGAAGGACGGCTGACGTCCGAAAGCTTGTATACTGCTCAATAAAGAAACTCACCACGTTCCTCTTAATCTCTCTTTCCACATTCCAAACGTGGCTATATCATGTCTATATTTATAGACTGTACGTCTGTGAATTTTGAAATTAATTTTCTTTTCACTGATTTTTGTATATCAAATTAAAATGTCATATGTTATCATCATTACATGCAATGTAAATTTAAAAACAAACGATAGTAAACAACAACAAACTTAAATTGATGAACAAAAAACATCGGTGGACGAGTGGGTAACACCCTCGATTCCCGACAGCCATGAACCGGGATTGTATCCCGCGTTTAAATTTTGTTTAATATGTGAATAACCTTCACATATTATTCATTGTTGTAATTATCATAAACTAGGTTGTTCTTTTTGAGTGATACGTAGTAAAATGATTTTGGAACCGGAACTTAAATTAACAATTTAAAAATATATTTCAACATTTAAAACAAAAACGTTACAATATATTCAATATTTTTCATAAAGACCTTAATAATTAAGCCATTTATCTTATTTTTCAGATGTAAGTCCACGCCAGGTATTCTGAAATTACTTCAAATATTCGAATATAGCTTCATTCCACCGAAATATCTTCCTATAGTGTCAGAAAACGCGACAATTGGGAATCCACCAACAATGTAGAGGCCATACCTGCGGTCGGGAAGATTATAATGGATAAACCAGCATTCCATAATGATTGAATAAGTTTTTATAATCGTGAACAATATTTTGTTCCTGTTTTAAAAGCGTCTATTTCATCTAGATAGACTTTTGGTGACTATATGAATGAATTAAAAATAAAAAAAGCATATCTTGACAAGGAGTACATGTGCTTTTTAGAAGGCAGAGAGCCATCTGGTGAAACAGAAATCAACTAAACATTGATATAACCTGTTCTCTGATATTTGGCCAGCAAAATATCTTGATAAATCAAGAAAAGCCATCCACGAACGCGTTTCGCGCTGTTGGCGCTTGTCAGCGTGGAGTAAGTAGGTTGTACCACTGCGACCAAAAATAATTTTGGTCCCAGTGGCTTCTTGAGAAACCAAGAAATGGGTATTTAAGGCCAAACTTGCGTAAATACGCTTACGATTCTATTGTTTTTTTTTTAATATGAATGAATTTTATTTTTAATTAAAAAGACATTGGATCAAAATATCATTCATTTTACCAATATTCCAGTTGGCTGGACGCCAACCTTTATCAAGGTATTATAACATATTAATGTGTGTCAATATAAATGAATGTTCTTCATTTTTATCTTTTGGTGACCTTGATTCTCAGCTCATCTACGACCTTCTGGTATCTACCTATATTCCACTGGATCTCTACCGATTGTTGCATCAGGTTGTCAGACTTTTCTGCCTCTAGACAGCTACTAGTATGGATAATATGAACTATGTTGGAATCACTGATTCCTCTGAGGGTCCTTCCAAGGGGATTGTATGGATCAAGTACGGTGGACGAGTTGACATGATGCAGGTGGATTTGAATCAAAATATCCGGCAAATAAAGCATCATATGGAAAAGGTATTTGTCCTGTTGATGGACTTGGTAGACAAGAACAAGATACGAATACCAGCCGACTACACCTTGAAGCATTGCCTCGAGACCAGCAACAACGTCCTCTACATGTTCTGGTGGATGCTTGCGCCTAGACGACCTCAAAGTTTGCCAAAGCTTGTGTTGTGGCTTTGTCACCGACCCGAGGCAGCTAGTTGCGGCGACGGTCAATAGATGGCGTCTGGTTTTAGACGTCTATTTTGACCCTTGTCTCTTTAGATCAATTTCCATCCCGGCAAAATATCTACCTCAAAGAAGGTTAATTGGATTCCAGGAAATATTCTTAAAAGACAATATTTTCGGTTACATGAACTCAGTAGATTTTGTTTAAATATATACGAATAAAAGATTATATGAGGAGCTTCTTTTTAGATTTATTGCTAGCTTTCGAACCTTTCGGTTCTTCTACAGGCATGGATAGCATGAATATACTATGGGTTAGTATATCCATGCCTGTAGAAGAACCGAAAGGTTCGAAAGCTAGCAATATATCGAAAAAGAAGCTCCTCATGTAATATTTTATTCGTATATATTCTTTAAAAAGTTTGAATTAATTTTGCTAAAGCTCTTGAATTCGATGCTATTGTGTTAATTCAGCCTTGTTTTCAGACATGTCAGAGCGTGTTTCAACCATTCTTACAAAGTTAGATAAGTGGATAACACACACACACACCTTCAGACACGCATTAAACCTTCGTTACTTCCTAACTACTAGGCACATTTCTAAAGAATATGTAATATATTCACATTCATAACAGATATAAGTGGATAATGATATAACTCTATTTCAAGTAGCCTTCAGAATCATTTATTTATTTCTCACATCAAAGTACAAAGATATGTATAGTCACACAATGTACCAAAATGTACCAAAATACAAATGGTGATTTCATAGTACATAACCTATTTATAATACATATTCTGTTTATTTAAAAATAAATTTTAAAAATAAGGCTTATTTTGGATTGTAAAAAGATTATTTATTAATCCGATATTTCGATGGACCAATCTTCCATCTTTTACGAGGTATTTCGCCGTGAAGCACGTAGCAGGTCGCGTGCTTCACGGCAAAATACCTCGTAAAATATGGAAGATTGGTCCATCGAAATATCGGATTAATAAATAATCTTATTACAATCCAAAATAAGTCTTATTTTTAAAAATATACATATATTATGGATTGCTCTATATTCAGAATTAAAAATAAATGAATATAAAATTTCAATTTGGTTTTAAAATACACGTGCATATGAAAAAATAATATCACAAATTAAAATAAAATAGGTGCATAAGCCATGATGCGTGTATTCGGCCTGATGTGCATATGTGTTACCAATATGTATTTGTATGTATGAGTATATTGCCAAAACGAGGCCTAGTTGTTCTATCTATTTTTTCTAAAGATTCGATACCTTTTGTTCCATTTTCTAATTTTGTTATAAAAAGGTTTTGAGTAAAATATATCAGGCCTCAAGGGAAATGTATCTTTTCAAGACATTTTGATTCTCTAGCTTTCGGCTACGGACGCCCTTCTATGGAAGAAAACATGGTATAAAGATTCGTCAATAGAACACGAATGTCCTATAATTCGTGTTCTATTGGCGAATCATTATACCAGGTTTTCTACTGTAGAAGGGCGTCCGTGCCTGAAAGCTAGAGGATCAAAATGTCTTATTTATTTATTTCAACACACAAAACGCGATATCCCAGCTAGGGATAATTGCGTCGATTTGCATTTTTTCAAACAGAAACAGTTATGAACATATTATACAAGAAAAAGTGATTAAAAATATTATGTAAATGGACTTAGAGTTACGCAGACGTATAAAAATAATTAAATTGTGTATATATTTATTTATTGGGTTTTGACTAGAGACTAGAGTAAAGACATTCTGACTAAAGATATGTAAATTTTGATTGTTTAATTTTTGGATTAAATTTGTTTTGTTGAATTGCTTTATGTAAATATTTTTAAAAAAGGTGAATAAACTTTTTTTTTATAAGTTCTGATATTTTTTATTTTGTTTAAAATAAAAGTTTTTATACTATTTCTAATAAATTATTTAATAAGCGAAATAATAATGGCAACGAGGATGGGATTCGAACCCACGCGGGCAAAACACGCAATAATAGAAGCAATAATATACATTAGGAATATGAACCTTTCAGGTTTGAAAGGTTAAAATCTCTTGAAAAGATACTTTTCTCTGGAGGTCTGGTATATTTTACTCAATATTATTATAAATAATTATTTTATTGAATAAAAATGTTTATTTACAATGTTATTCACTTTGAAATGTATGTATATTAGGGCAGGAAGGCTGTGAGTATCCTACCTTATTTATCATGACATCCTAGTGAGCAGTCCTCGGGGGCAGGTAGTGTGCTCCCTCCTGGACTGGCTTCCACATCACCTGCACATGTTCACATTCAACATCTGGATTATCATGTGTCGAGTCATTATCACATATAGACAATTAAAAAAAATTCAATTTGAAGACAAGATTCTTCTCGACAAATTCTTCGACATTATCATCAAACATGTTCCGAACATGAACTCCCCAAATGGCAGGGATCTGTCTAGATTCAAGGCGGCTTTAAGCTCCTGATCCGGACGTGCCCTCGGAGATTGTAAATATCTCTCTTCATTCCTACCATTATTATTACCTTACTAGACGAATGGCCCGGGCAACGCCCGGGTTTTACCCGAGTGCGAATATATTTTAAAAACGTTGTCTTGGGTGGTCGCTATAGACAGGGTGGTCTGTATAGACAGGTGTATGTATCACACAGCCGATAACAGGGTTGTCTAGAGTGGCCGCTATAGACAGGGTGGTCTGTATAGACAGGTGTATGTATCACACTGCTGATAACAGGGTTGCCTAAGGTGACCGCTATAGACAGGGTGGTCTGTATAGACAGGTGAATGTAACACACTAATGATAACAGGGTTGCCTAAGGTGACCGCTATAGACAGGGTGGTCTGTATAGACAGGTGGATGTATCACACAGCTGATAACAGGGTTGTCTAGAGTGGCCGCTATAGACAGGTGTATGTATCACACAGCTGATAACAGGGTTTTCTAGAATGGCCGCTATATACAGGGTGGTCTGTATAGACAGGTGGATGTAACACACTGCTGATTACAGGGTTGCCTAAAGTGTCCGCTATAGACAGGGTGGTCTGTATAGACAGGTGGATGTAACACACTGCTGATAACAGGGTTGTCAAGAATGGCCGCTATAGACAGGTGTATGTATCACACAGCTGATAACAGGGTTGTCTAGAGGGGGGCAGGGAGGACACGTGTTCGCCGGCAGCCAATGGGCGCGCATTCTATCCGTGAGCTTCAGACAGAATAAGGCAATTATATATATAGATAACTCCCTTTGAGTGTAAATATTGACGAGATGTCAATAAAGTTGGTTGATTGTCATATAGACAATTAAAATAATTTTATTGACATCTTGTCAATACATGCAAAAGTGCACAGTCTGTAATATTTTTAAAAGATAATTATATATATGCATTTATTTATTTTTTATTTATTCCAAATCAAAACGCTATGTCCCCCTAGGGACACTTGCGCTAAATGTACATACAAATATAACAAAGAAAATATTCAACATGGAAAGATACACAGAAAGTAACTCAGAAAGATTCATAAATATTATTTACATATAGAGATATTCTTTGAATTTTATTTACGGTTACATCATTAAATTTAAAATATATACATATATACACACATATACACGCATACACCTATATATTGTTTACAACCACAAGATATGTCCAATATTTCCTTGAGATCCTTACATCAAAGACCATTTTTCTTAATGAAATCCAAAATATATTTACAAAGGAAGTTAAATTTTATATATGTGTCCTTACTTGAAATTAAATCACTAGGGCCTAAAGCTATTAAATCGTTGTTGACTCTGTATTCTTGAAAGACAGGGCACTCTAGCAAGTGATGTATTGAAGTTTATTCCCCCAATCTTATGCATGATAATATGTACAATGAACATGGTGCCTCTGCCAGCGCTGCAGAGTTTGGTGGAGAATCGCCAGCGGTTATCACATATCGAGTAGAGATTCATTATCATATGTCGAGTAAACAGGTTATTCTCAAATTTCAACTGAAATTGTCATTCTCACATTCATCTATCAACTGGTGGGGACATTTTCACAATCACACATCACCTGCACATGTGCACATTCATAAACTGGAGAGTTATTATCACATATCGAGTAGAGAGTCGTTATCACATTCACATTTCAACTGGTTAGACCATTCTTATATACATCTATCAACTGGAAATGACACAATCTCACATCACCTGCACATGTGCACATTCTTCAACTGGAGAAAACCTTCTCACAAATAGAGTATAGAGTCGTTATCACATTCACATATGAATTGAAATTGTTAATCTCACATGTACACCTCTCCGTAAAGGACACTTGGCCTTGTAATTAGGTATTGTCCTTTACAGGGAGGTATTTCTACTGTATATAGGTATATATATTTTAAATATTAATTTCATTTATATACATTCTCTCCAAATACCACGTGTCACTCTGATACCGCGGGCATATCTCCGCTACCATCCATTTCTGGGAGACATTCCCTTATCCTGGGGAGGATGGAGGAACTAGCAGACCCCTCATGGTTGGCTATATACATGTATATTTATTTATTCTAAAAAAGGCAGGTTATATTTACTAAACAGAATATATATTATATTATAGAAAAACCTTCTATAACTCCGCCTCTGCCGGTCCCAAGCCCGGATGAAAAAGGAGGGGGAGCAGTAACAAGCTCACTAAGAAACCTGGGCTCAGCTGGCCCGGCTGATAGTACCCTGTAAGGGCTCCAGGGATACAGGATGAGTCTGTACTCCATGTTAGGAGTGGCTGTACATGACATCTGTTCCTCATGTTAGAGGCGGCCATTTCATATTGGAGCTAAGTCGGTCTGCTACTAAGTAGTGCTCCCAGTCTTAATGACAAAGGCATTCACCCATTATGATGGTTGGAGATAAGAAAGAAGAAGAATAACATTCTATGTATTTTGAAATACTGTGACTACATAACTCTTTAAAGAATGTGAGAATATTTTTTTTCCTCGGGGCTTCCTAGAAATTATAGAGTTGTTTTATAATTCACTTATCAAACAATGCTGATTGTTGAAACACGTTCTAGAAAAAGTCAAAACATGTCTGAGGAAAATATTTAGACTGAAGAATCTGTAAACTGCAACCTGGTGCAACAGAAATGACGATAGTGTGTTTTTTCAAACTTAAACCCATAAAATATATCGTTAAATATTTGGTAGAAGTGAACATCTTGGAACCTTTGCCACTCAATGTTCCATCGCAACATGATAAAATAAGTAACATAATTTTATTCGCGATCAAACGTTGTACTGTACGTATTACATCCCAAACACGACACCAGCCATCTCTGTCTTGAGCTCGATGTACCATCTTGGCGACCTTTAAGTCAGTGATTTCCTTTAATTGGAATAGAACAATGAAATATTATGATACATTCCTAATTTTCCCAGATATAATACTACAGGACTTAG
>CP092863.1:94048563-94215878 GCA_030710605.1 Cordylochernes scorpioides | reverse complement strand
AGAAACCGCAAGGTAGTTATTTACAATAATATATTTTTATTATATTGTTGCACCAAGTTGCAGGGTCATCGACCTTGGTTTCCTCCCTTTTGGTGTTCTACACCGAGCGGGTTTCCATACTTAAAGCAAATAAAGAAAGTAAATAAAAATAAATTACCTTTTAAAGTTATTGTGTTTATTTATTCGTTGTCTTCCTCGTAGGTCGTGATCCGCAGTCTTGGTCCTCTCTCGCTCCAATAACCAATCAAGATATATGTACAATAACAATATTACAAAAGGAATGAAACTATAAAAAGGAATGATGATAATCTAAATAATATGTTTTAAATAAATATTAAATACTAGACGAATGGCCCGGGCAACGCCCGGGTTTTACCCGAGTGCGTATATATTTTAAAAACGTTTTAATTCAAATACTATTCATTACAATTATAAATTGGCGCCATGGAGGTCACTTATTTATTTTAAAAGATTAAGTAATTGTGCAAAACGATAATTGCCTTTAAAAGAAATTGCCTTAAAAAAAAGAAACATTCGCGGTGATTTCGTCTTGCATTCGTTTATACAATTATTATATATATTGGCATCATATATTAACTTTATGAACGGAAAAATATGTCCAGGGTAGCCTAGTGGTCATGGCATCTGCCCGGGAAGCGGAAGGTCGTGGGTTCGATTCCCATCCCTTTATTATTCTCATTATGTGCACGTACTTGGGGCATTGATACTCGGCGTAGAATGATCTTATATAAAGCTATGATACGCTCTACAATAAGCTATGCATCAAATATTTGGTTTCCTTTTATCACTGCAGCAAAAAGATCCAAGTTGAATTCTATACAATGTAAAAAGAGTTAAAATCCTCTGAAGAGTATAAGAATTTAAGACATGCGAGGATGTGTTTCTTAAAGGTTTTAATATGGGCGAGCTTTCGGGTTATTAACCCTTCTACAGGACATCATATCTGAGTAAAACTGCATCTTATATACATATCCATATTGAGAAAATTAGCATATATACAAGAAAACTATAAACATATTAACAAAATTGGTGAAAAAATAAAAATAAGAAAAATCTGCGTGTTCTGAGTATGCTAAGAAGTAAAATCAAAAATAGTTGTACAAAAAGGATACGGTTCAATTTAGGGCTGCAATAGTAAAACGATCCAAAATAAAACTCACCGGCAATGGTCACCTAAGGTACACTATGGCAATATTGCATTGTATATATCAGGGATGTCTATGTGTCTGTTAATACTGTTATGTCTTAAAGAGAGTAACGCCTCGACGACCAACCTTCTGTATTTGTTCGTGATTCCTGAATAATATGCCTGTGGTTGAGAGGTATCGAAAGAATGTGCTGTCTGTCTAATGTGTTGTACTATAAGGGATCTAGGTTCACTGTTTTTGATGTTTCTATGGTGTTCATCCATCCTATCTTTGATTCTACGGCCTGTTTCTCCTATATACAAACTATTGCAATCTGAGCATTTAAGGAATATATGGAGTTTGTAAAGTATGGCAGGGTAATGGGAAAACTATTTCTGGTGATGGGGTTTCTAACTATTGTTTCTAATTTAGGAGTGTTGGTATAGAAGGTACGTATTCCGTGTTTGTTTTTTAAGTATCTAGCTATGTTGACACTGTGGGCAGAGTAAGGGATGATGCAAGTCGATCTATAAGTCTGACTGCTTAGCTGTTGTTGTGGATTGTAAAAGTGTCGGAGAATGAAGTTTCTGGGGTAGCCTGAGTTCATTAGGTGATTAACCACGATCTGGGTCTCTGTATGTTTAAATTCAGACGTTGAACAGTGAGTAAAAATACGTTTTGAGAGGGTTTTGACCGTATTAATTTTATGGCTAAGGGGGCAGTATGAGGTATAGTGTATATAGGAGGGATGAAAGGAGGGCTTATAGTATACGTTGGTAATATACCTGCTATTTTGTTTTGTGATCATGATATCCAAGAATGCCAAGGAACTATTGTTTTCTTTTTCGAATGTGAATTGGATGTCCAGAAATAGTGAATTTAATTTAGTATGAATACTGTCCAAGGATTCTATATTAATTATGCAGAAAATATCGTCTATGTATCTAAACCAGGTATGAATATCTGCTGGGAAGTGACTTGTAATTAAACTGTCAATTTTTCGCATAACTATTTCGGAGAGTGGTGAGGACAGAGGGCTACCCATGGGAGTATCCTTGGTTTGCCTATAGTAACATTTATCAAAATTGAAAATACTATTGCTTAGACAGATTGAAATTAAGGTGGATAACTTAGATATCAAATCTGCTGTATACCCATGCGTCCGGAGGAATTCTTTGGTGCATTCTAAGATGAGGGAGTGGGGGAGACTGGGGTATAGATTGATGACATCAAAAGAGATCATAAGACTGTTGGGGACTACCGGTAATTGCTGTATATGGTCTAAGAATTTAGGTGTGGAAGAGATGGACACAGCAGGTGGTATCTAAGGAAGATAAAATCTCCCACCTCATGAAGGGGATAGCTGAGGAGCTTTATCAAGCACTCCTACCGAGGGATGTACAGAGCACAGAGCAATTCATTACAGAATGTCGCCGTGTTGAAGCGCTCCGTTGTAGGCGAGTTACCCCAACCAAGTACGAGCGCCTACCAAATGTAGCCTCTCTCTGTGACCAGGATGACGGAGAAGATCTGTCATCGCTGATCCGAAAAATTGTTCGTGAAGAGATACAGCAAGTATTGGACTCTCCTCAAGAGGAGCCTAAAATCGCTGTCATTGAAGATTTAGTGAGGGAAGAGATTGTAAAGACCTTGGCACCTAGATTAAAACCTACAATAAGTCCCCCTCAAGCATCCAGGCCGGAATCAAATACTAGATACGAGGCCCAAACGATACGACCGCATCCTGAACCTCATTACCGAAAGCAAGGAAGAAGATGTGACACCAATGAATGGCGGACAACTGAGGGAAAGCCAATCTGTTTCTACTGCGGACGCCCAGGTCACGTCGTCCGCTATTGCCGTGACAGGAAGAGACACAATGAGGAAAGGAGAAATGAATATTTCCAAAGAAAGCAAGACGCAATGGAATTCTACAACTCTCAAACCGAATCTCAGGAACCCAACGATGTATCATCGAGGAAAAATTTCAGTCGCTACCGAGGCCCTACCCCATATACCGGTCGAAACAGACAAAATTTCTCACCTGCTAGAAGATCTAGCTGGTCGCCCCGCCATGTAAATTAGATGATAGACCATATTGGAGGTGAGGCCGCAAAGTTAGGAAATCCTACCTTGCCGACCACAGTATAAAGAAGAAAAAACTACATTGACGTAAATATAGACCTGCCAAGCCCTCAGGAAGAAGTTATCTCAAGTGAAAGAAGACATCCACCACAGTCACCTGAAAATATCCCTTGCCCTAGTACTATGTAGTTATTGAGACTGACGACGTAAGTCTCCTGCTGAGCATCGGGTCGATGCTCTTTATAGGAGGAGGCTATGTGGCGAAGAAATATTTTATTATTTAATTTAATATTATTCAATGAAAATATTCAACAGATTATAAAAATATATCACTCTGTACTTGTGAAATCATCGTTAAAATATTTCTTTGCTTGCTTGCTTAAGATTCCCTAGCTGTAAATAGTTTGGGGGCTGACCTGTTAATAATTGTCGACTCGTCGCTGTGAAGTCATCAATAAATACTTTTACATCTTAGGATATTTCAAGGCTTGATTTCTACGCTACAATATGAATCTGAGTGTTATTTCTGGGGGTATTTATATTATGTTTAAAATATAGAAGTTATTCATTTGTGTATTTTAACATAATCACAGAATAAGTTGAGAATATTTAAATTCAATTTAAATCTAAATGTATGCACCTATCCTCCGATTTACACGGTAGATACGTTCCTGAGAAAAACGTGTAAATCGAGGGATAGGTGTATATTAAACTGTCAAATCTGAATAGGTGTTCGCCCCCTCATGAATCAGAGCCTCCCAATATTCTTTTCAACATAGGTAGTATAGAGTAGAATATCGCATTTTAGTATAGTGCGATAAAAACAAAAACAAAAAAACTTATTTGGAAAACCGTGTAAAAGCGAAAACGTGTAAAACAAGTACCGTGTAAATCGGGGGATAGGTGTATATTTATAAAATGAAAAAACACTAGAAAAATATATAAATGGATAAATTTGACTATTTCAGTTCATAGATATATTCCTATTTTTCCACACAAATAAACGATGCCCCACTAGATGGCGCTCTGCCATCTAAAAAGCACATGTGCTCGTGGTCAGGATATGCCTTCTTTATTTTTAATATGTTATTATACACCCATACCTCGCTTTGCGTCGGGGTTACGTTCCAAAAAACACGACGCAAATTGAAACGACTCAAAGTGAAAATATGTGAAGGCGCAATCAAAAACAAAGGTGTTGCCATATTTTAGGAAAAAAAATCAAAAAAAAAAAAATTATAGACTCGAATCCAAAACAACGCAACTTCGAAAATCTAACGACGCACAGTGAAAATCAGTAAAAATTAAGCAGCGACGCAACTTCGAAAAAAACGCAAAACGAAACGACGCAAAGCGAGGTATTGGTGAATATTTATTTATTACCAGTTGCGACACGTTATATCCTATCTGGATAATTGTGTGTGAAACTATTTACAATAATTGTAGTAGAGTAGGTAACAGAATTATCAAAAAGAAAATAAACAATTAAGAAAAAGAGCTTTGAATAAACATATACATTAAACAGATAAGCAACAACATAAGCTGATAGAAGAAACCACAAGGTAGTTATTTACAATAATACAAGGTATGTCCCATAAGTTCCCGGACTGGGTCCATAAAAATATAAATAAATGAAAAATGTAAATGAATTTGACTGTTTATTATAGAAAAAATATCTGGCTACACGGTGGTATCAATATCGAGGCGGTACTTGCGCGCGCGCCAAGGTTATTCTAATTTATTTAAAGGTCACACCTAGCGCTGCGGCGATTTTACGATGGAACAAAAATTGAAGCAGAGGATTTGCATAGAATTTTGTGTGAAACTTCAAATATCAGCAACCGAAACTTTTGAAATGCTTAATAAAGCATTCCCCAATGACGCCCCAAAGAGAACAACTGTTTTTGAATGGCATTCTAGATTTAAAGCTGGCAGAATTTCCATTGAAGATGATCCTCGTCAAGGACGCCCAAAATTTCAAAGGACTGATGAAAATGTGCAAAAAATCACCGATTTGATAAAAGAAAATCCTCGAACCACTTTGCTGGAGCTAGAGCAAGACACAGGCATCTCTAAAACAACGATTGGAAGGATCGTAACCGAAGATTTGAAGCTCAAAAAGACTCCTGCAAAATTCATCCCAAGATTCCTCACCAATGAGCAAAAACTGTGTCGGCTTGCAACCTGTGAGGACATGATGGAAATGACAAGAACGGATCCAGAATGGAAATACAAGATAATCACAGGCGACGAGACATGGGTCTATGGCTATGACCCTGAAACCAAACCTCAAACTGCCGAGTGGAGAGGTTAGGGTGAGCCTAGACCCAAAAAATCCAGAAACAAGGTGTTGCTGGTCGCTTTTTCGGATAACAAGGGCATTGTTCATCACGAGTATCTTCCTGCAGGCCAAACAGTTATTAAGGAAATGTATTTGGGCATTCTTCGCCGTCTAAGGGAAGCGATTCGAAAAATAAAGGCCAGAAAAATGGACTAATGGTGGCTGGATCCTACACCATGACAATGCTCGCCCTCACACAGCGCACTTGATGACTAGCTTTTTGGCGAAAAACGGGACACAAATCCTACTTCAACCACCCTATTTCCCAGACATCGCAGCAAATGACTTTTTTCTGTTCCCCAAACTTAAAGCAGTTCTAAAAGGAAGACATTTTGACACCAGGGATGACATAATAGAAAAATCGCTGTTGGCATTGAAGAGCATTCCAAAAGAGGCCTATAAAAACTGTTTCGACAATTGGGAGAAACGATGGTGCTGGTGCGTTGAAGCAAGGGGGGATTACTTTGAAAAGTTTTAATATATATATATATTTTTAATATCTTACCTTTTTTTTATGGACCCATCCGGGAACTTATGGGACATACCTTGTAAAATCTATTATAATGTTGCACAAAGTTGCAGCTTTGCAGGGTCGTCGACCTTGGTTTCTTCCTTTTTAGTGTTATACACCGAGCGGGTTTCCATACTTAAATCAAATAAATAAAAGTAAATAAAAATAAATTACCTTTTAAAGTTATTGCGTTTATTTATTTGTTGTCTTCCTCGTAGGTCGTGATCCGCTGTCTTGGTCCAGGTCCTCTCTCGCTCCAATAACCAATCAAGATATATGTACAATAGATTATTACAAAAGGAATGAAACTATAAAAAGGAATGATGATAATCTAAATAATCTGTTTTAAATAAATATTAAATATCATAGAATATTTTGAATAATTGTAGGGTATATTAAATATATATAGTTTCTAAAGGTTTTGAATAAATATAGGATTCAAATATGATTGCTTTAAGATATATAATAAAATATATGCCTATTTTATTCTATAGCGTTACAATTTTCAGCTTAGATTTTACAACCCTTGATGGTTTCTAAATGCCTGAAAAGAGTTTAAAGAAGTGAAAAAGTGAATCAAGGTGCTGATTTATTGAAATTGGGAATATCTTGATTGTGCGACTGAATATTACTGATGGCTCCCGGTCTTCTATCAGAAACATGAATGTTGATTTTTAAATATATATACATATTGATATATGAGAAAAGGCATCTCCTTATCACGCAACTGAAAGTTGCTGATGGCTTGCGCCATCTATCAGAATAAATATCAACTATTCTCGATGATTTTTAATTATTCCAGAATTGGCCAAATACCCATTCTTGATTAATCAAGAAAAGCTAATCACGGACGCGTTAGATGGCGCAAGCCATCAGCAACTTTCAGTTGCACGATAAGGAGATTTCCTTTTTCTCAATTTATACACCTTATCCCAGTACAATATCACATTTGTACTATGTTTTCACATTTTGTCGCGATCTCACGCAATTCTGGCCTTAACTACCCGTTTCATGATTTTTCAGGAGGCCTTGAATGACCAGTTTTTTGGTCGTTGAGGTACAGCTTGCACCACGCTGATGAGGACCAACAGCCCGAAACGCTTCTGTGGTCAGCTTTTCTTGATTAATCAAGAATGGGTATTTGGTTAATTCTGGAATAATTAAAAATCAACGAGAATAGTTGATATTATTCCGAAAGATGGCGCAAGCCATCAGCACCTTTCAGTTGCACGATAAGGAGATGCCTTTTTAAATAATTTATGCACCTTATCCCAGTACAATATCACATTTGTACTATTTTTCCATATTGATATATAAAGCTCATGTGAGCCTGGTCAGGATATACCTCTTTTGTTTATATATTTAAAAATATAAAAAATAGATCCATAGGGCGCCTCTTTCGTCAAAATAAACGTCAAAACCTCACGTCATCTATTGACCGTCGCCGCAACTAGCGGCCTCGGGTCGGTGACAAAGCCACAACACCAGCCTTTTGCGGCGACGGTCAATAGATGGCGTCTAGTTTTGACGTCTATTTTGACGAGAGAGGCGACCTTTGTCTCTTTAGATCAATATCCTCCCGGCAAAACTTCCATCTATATTGTAGCCATAGATATGGCCCAGCCACTTTGCCAGCTAATCACCTCTTTGGTAGATTGTGAAGATTCCATTAGATCCCATGTGGATCTCATGGAATAAAGTCCGCCCTAGACTGACACGAGGGCCATCAGCCCGAAACCATGGTCTCTAGGTGGACGCTTTTCAGTTTGGCAAAGCTGGTGTTGTGGCTTTGTCACCGACCCGAGGCCGCTAGTTGCGGCGACGGTCAATAGATGGCGTCAGGTTTTGACGTTTATTTTGACGGGAGAGGCGACCTTTGTCTCTTTAGACCAATATCCTCCCGGCAAAATTTCCATCTATATATATATACAGTATATTGTCATTCCTCTATAGTGTTCGTTTTGATTCTTGTTATAGTTTTTGTAAGTTTTCTCTCAGAGTTTATTTCGCATATTTGAACTTTCTTATTTTTTGTTGAATTATCTTGTATTTTACCAAAGCATCAGCGTCAAATACTGACATTTGTTCTTTCCTTTGGCTCAATAAATCAATTTATGGTAATTATATAAATTAAATATATGCTCCAATAAGTACGATTCTCATAAATACGAATTTAAATAAATTAATTTTAATGAATCAATTAGATGAAGTGTCTTACCTAATTAAATTTTGATTCTAAGTTAAATATATTTGCTTTTAGAGAATTTATATTGTGTGAAAAAGTGAGGCAAACTTTCTTTCTAATTAAACGACCAATTCGAGTATCTGCTGCATGTAAATTCGCATTGTAGCAGAATTCTATAATCTTATATTCTGTGGGAACCGATGGAATCTACAAACGTTTATAACCTTCCTTTTCGCGAATCCAGCGTATTAAAGATATGGCAAAAGAAAAAATAATTTTGAAACGAAATGTGAAAGTGCAACGAAATATTATTTGATATTGTGAGATGTGAATAAGGAATATGTAAATTTTGGCGATTATAAAAGTATAGGCAAATTTGTAACATCGCTCTTTTTATTTTTCAATTATTTTTAATATTTGATAGTGGGCATTGCTGTGATAGAGATGTATGAAGACATCTGAGGCTCTTCATTGGACACGACAACAACAGAAAATTGACATGGACCCAGAGCAGCAGCTTTACACACCCAAGATAGAGAACATTGCTGTGATCGAGATGTATGGAGATATCTGAGGCTCTTCATTGGACACGACAACAAAATAAAATTGTCATGGACCCAGAGCAGCAGCTTTACACACCCAAGATAGAGAATATTGCTGTGATAGAGATGTATGGAGACATATGAGGTTCTTCATTGGGCACGACAAAAACAACAGAAAATTGACATGGACCCAGAGCAGCAGCTTTACACACCTAAGATAGAGGACATTGCTATGATAGAGATGTATGGAGACATCTGAGGCTCTTCATTGGGCACGACAACAACA
The DNA here is from genome assembly GCA_030710605.1 of Cordylochernes scorpioides. Taxonomy (NCBI): domain Eukaryota; kingdom Metazoa; phylum Arthropoda; class Arachnida; order Pseudoscorpiones; family Chernetidae; genus Cordylochernes; species Cordylochernes scorpioides. The sequence continues at coordinate 94,206,780 of CP092863.1, read as the reverse complement.
ACAGAAAATTGACATGGACCCAGAGCAGCAGCTTTACATACCCAAGATAGAGTAAATTGCTGTGATAGAGAGGTATGGAATATCTGAGGCTCTTCAATGGACACGACAACAACAGAAAATTGACATGGACCCAGATCAGCAGCTTTACACACCCAAGATAGAGAACATTGCTGTGATAGAGATGTATGGAGATATCTGAGGCTCTTCATTGGACACGACAACAACAGAAAATTGTCATGGACCCAGAGCAGCAGCTTTACACACCCAAGATAGAGGACATTGCTGTGATAGAGATGTATGGAGACATCTGTGGTCTTCATTGGACACGACAACAACAAAATATTGACATGGACCCAGAACAGCAGCTTTACAAGATAGAGAACATTGCTGTGATAGAAATGTATGGAGATATCTGAGGCTCTTCATTGGACACGACAACAACAGAAATTTGACATGGACCCAGAACAGCAGCTTTACACACCCAAGATAGATGACAATGCTGTGATAGAGATGTATGGAGACATCTGTGGTTCTTCATTGGACACGACAACAACAACAGAAAATTGACATGAACCCAGAGCAGCAGCTTTACACATCCAAGATAGATGACAATGCTGTGATAGAGATGTATGGAGACTTCTGTGGTTCTTCATTGGACACGACAACAACAACAGAAAATTGACATGAACCCAGAGCAGCAGCTTTACACATCCAAGATAGATGACAATGCTGTGATAGAGATGCATGGAGACATCTGAGGCTCTTCATTGGACACGACAACAACAGAAAATTGACATAGACCCAGAGCAGCACCTTTACACATCCAAGATAGATGACAATGCTATGATTGAGATGTATGGATACATTTGAGGCTCTTCATTGGACACGACAACAACAACAGAAAATTGACATGGACCCAGAACAGCAGCTTTACACACTCAAGATAGAGAAAATTGCTGTGATAGAGATGTATGGAGACATCTGTGGTTCTTCATTGGACACGACAACAACAACAGAAAATTGACATGAACCCAGAGCAGCAGCTTTACACATCCAAGATAGATGACAATGCTGTGATAGAGATGTATGGAGACATCTGTGGTTCTTCATTGGACACGACAACAACAACAGAAAATTGACATGAACCCAGAGCAGCAGCTTTACACATCCAAGATAGATGACAATGCTGTGATAGAGATGCATGGAGACATCTGAGGCTCTTCATTGGACACGGTAACAACAGAAAATTGACATAGACCCAGAGCAGCACCTTTACACATCCAAGATAGATGACAATGCTATGATTGAGATGTATGGATACATTTGAGGCTCTTCATTGGACACGACAACAACAACAGAAAATTGACATGGACCCAGAACAGCAGCTTTACACACTCAAGATAGAGGACATTGTTGTGATAGAGATGTATGGAGACTTCTGTGGCTCTTCATTGGACACGACAACAACAGAAAATTTACATGGACCCCGAACAGCAGCTTTACACACCCAAGATAGAGGATATTGCTGTGATAGAGATGTATGGAAACATCTGTGGCTCTTTATTGGACACGACAACAACAGAAAATTGAAATGGACCCAGAACAGCAGCTTTACACACCCAAGATAGTGGACATTTCTGTGATAGAGATTTTTTGGAGATATCTGAGGCTCTTCATTGGACACGACAACAACAGAAAATTGACATGGACCCAGAGCAGCAGCTTTACACACCTAAGATAGAGGACATTGCTGTGATAAAGATGTATGGAGACATCTGAGACTCTTAAATGGGCACGACAACAACAGAAAATTGACATGGACCCAGAGCAGCAGCTTTACACACCCAAGATAGAGGACATTGCTGTGATAGAGATGTATGGAGATATCTGAGGCTCTTTATTGGATACGACAACAACAGAAAATTGACATGGACCCAGAGCAGCAGCTTCACACACCCAAGATAGAGAACATTGCTGTGATAGAGATACATAGAGACATCTGAGGCTCTTCATTGGACACGACAACAACAGAAAATTGACATAGACCCAGAGCAGCACCTTTACACATCCAAGATAGATGACAATGCTATGATTGAGATATATGGATACATCGGAGGCTCTTCATTGGACATGACAACAACAACAGAAAATTGACATGGACCCAGAACAGCAGCTTTACACACCCAAGATAGAGGACATTGCTGTGATAGAGATGTATGGAGATATCTGAGGCTCTTCATTGGACACGACAACAACAGAAAATTGACATGGACCCAGAGCAGCAGCTTCACACACCCAAGATAGAGAACATTGCTGTGATAGAGATACATGGAGACATCTGAGGCTCTTCATTGGACACGACAACAACAGAAAATTGACATGAACCCAGAGCAGCAGCTTTACACATCCAAGATAGATGACAATGCTGTGATTGAGATGTATGGAGACATCTGAGGCTCTTCATTGGACATGACAACAACAACAGAAAATTGACATGGACCCAGAGCAGCAGCTTATTTTCTTTTGACGAGAACAAAATATTTCTGTCGAAATGTTGAGAAAATAAAATTTTATCTCTAGTCGAAGTGTCAATTAATTTATTAATAATATATCTTCGCGAAATATTATATATATATACTTGTACATTTTCAAATATTTAATTCTAAGTTCTAATTTGTTGTTTTGTTTCCTCTGTAATAGGTACAATATTTCAATATCGCCCATTGTTGATTAATATTTATATGAATATTAATATTAATATTTTAAAATTTCTTCGCAAAAATTGGTGAAACTACACTTAATTGAGAGGTTCATTTAAAGCCATCAGTGTTTAAAGATAACCGTCGTCAATTTGAATAATTTTAATATTCGATATATCGATGAATATATAATCAAGATAAGGCACAATTTGGATTATTATAAAAACAAGTATCAGAGTCATCAACAATCAATTCTGTCACCGTTTGCTTTTGTGAATGGAATAAATACCCAAATATAACCATTTCTTTTAAGCATCGGTGGTTCAGTGGTAGAATGCTCGCCTGCCACGCGGGTGGCCCGGGTTCGATTCTCGGCCGATGCATTATTTTTTTTACAATTTTTAAAACTCATTTATATTATTATTATTATTATCATTTTGTTCGAAGAACAAACAGGGTCTTCTTGTAGATTTTAAACACAAGGTAATAAGACCAAATCCAAATAAATAAATAGTGTATGATGTTTCAGTAACAGTTTTGTTACCATTTTCAGACAAAATTCTGAATGAGAAATTTTACCACAGCATCGTTTAAATAGTTACTGTTATCAATTGTGTAAACAAGATAGCAGATAAGAAGAAGATAATTAATTCTAAGAATAAGATTCTGTGTTTCTCAGAAATATATCTTCTTCTTATCTGTTATCTTGTTTACACACTTGATAACAGTAACTATTTAAACCATGCTGTGGTAAATTTTCCCATTCAGTACTTTTGTCGAAGATGGTAACAACGCTGTTACTGAAACATCACATACTATTTATTTATTTGGATTTGGTCTTATTACCTTGTGTTTATAATCTATAATCCAATTGTGCCTTATCATTGGATTAGGTCTTATTACCTTGTGTTTATAATCTACTAGCGGATGTGCCCGGCTTCGCCCGCGTTTTTACCCGAGTAAAGGTTTGTCTAACGAACATTTGTTAAAACAATTCTCTATAAACTTATTTAAAAAAGAAGATATATTTTGATAATTTGAAACTTGTAAATTTGAATCTCTCGATAAAGTGAACATTTTTTCCCGGTCCCTGTGTGCCGTGTCATCCTGAATTTTGTCTTTCCTAATTTTCTACATTACAAAATCATCGTTTTATCTAGTGAACATTTTTTTCCGGTCCCTTGAAAAATACTCGATAAGTTGAATAAAATCAATATTAATTGGTTCCCTCGGTAATTGGAAGTTAAAGGAATAGTATCTTCGCCTTGGAATTGTATCATTATTCTTGTTTCAAATAAATTGCCGTGTCATCCTGAGATAATCTTACTTTTGATAAATAATATTTAAGATTTTATTATATATATTATATTATATACAGGGTGATCCAAAAGTCCCGCACAACTTCAAAATTTAATAAGTCCGCGAATATTTGCGCTAGAGCAATGCGGTAAACACCATTGTGTTCAGGATGCAATGGGATTTTTTATAGAAAATAATGAAAAATTCGAAATTGATTTTAGTTACAACTTTATTAGCTAGATGGCGCTCTACCAGAATCAGAGATTCAGCGGCCAAATTGTTTGATAAATTGAAAAATATAACTGAACGACACGTATTTTTTCTTTTTGAATAGCAGGAAAGAACCCTAATAATATCAAATGATAAATTAATAAAACACCATTTCGCCAAAAGTTAGAATAAATGGTTAACGATTTTTAAATACAATCTGAGATATGTAAAATAGGTATATGCAAATTAAAACATGTAGCAAAAATATTTATATTTTAGATGGAGTTTTGTGAAATAAATTGAATGTTTGAAAATAACTACTGATATCAATACACGATTTTTGATATGTTAATATAGTACTAAAAATTATGATGGCACTACTAATAGGATTTCGTGCTATAAGGAATGTATAGTTTCTTGACGAATTGTCGACACTTGACTATTTAACTGGATATTTGTCATGATCCAAAAATGAAATATAGAGGGGAGTGACAAAATATATTTGTCGTACTTTATTACAAATATCCTATGGGTTTGTCAAATGTTATCATTATTATACTGTACATAATTTTGAAAATGTATCCCCTCAAAAAAATCATTTTTAAATCGACCTTTTGCGTTGAAAAACGTGGTAGTAAAATCATTTTGTATTATTTTTTGCGCAAAATATCTAAAGTTGGGGGGGAGATACAGAGATTATTCCTTATGCTATTTCTTCTAATGAGCGAAAAGCGATAAACTAAACATAAGGGGTAAAATTGTGTATACCAGTGTTATTCGAGAAGTTATAACACTTTGGCCTGCACGACATAATATAAAATGTGGGCAAATGACAAACAAAAAAAAATACTGTTTACAGAAAAAAAAAAGAGTCAAGATATGAAGACAGCATTTATTATTCCCATAACCCAAAACAAAGCGCTGCAAAATATAACACATGAGGTAACTGTCTTCTCTCTTGTATTAGGTCACAATCCTTGCTCAATGTGGCGCCCTTCATTCTCAAACACTGCCTGCAGAAGATAGATGACAGAATGGTCACAATTAAATAGTTGAAATTTATAAAACGTGCCATCTGATAGAAGCCTTCAACATGGCCAATGTGGTAGGCCGGCATCGATAAAAACGCGACTTAATGTACCCCCATAACCGAAATTGTAAGGCGTCAAGCCTGGTGATATTGGAGGCCACTGGTATATAAAGTGGCGACTTATCAACGAATTCCACCGAACGTATCCTTCAGCAATTGTTTGGCACCGCGGAATATATGAGGAGGTCCTTCATCTTGCATGAATGTTATTTCGCTTAGTACTTGTCTGTCCTGCAATATGGGAATAACCTTTTCTCTCAAAAGTTGAACATAACGTTCACCAGTTACAAAAACGGTTTTAAAAGTTCTTCCATTGATTTCTTTAAAGAAAAATGGCCCAATAATAATAGAAGAAGTGAACCCACACAAAACTGTAACTCTGTGTTGATGAAGTGGTATTTCTGTAAAATTCCTAGGGTTTTCTGTTGCCAAAATGAGGCAGTTTTGAATGTTAAATTCTCCCTTTAGATAAAAGTGAGCATCATCTGTTCTTAGAACATTTGACAGCCAGTTTTCATCAATATCAATTTGCCGGAAACCCCATGCAGCGAATTCTTGACGCTTCTCAAAATCGCTGACTTTCAACTCGTGAAAACTTTGAATTTTGTTAGGATATTTTTATATAAAAATTATAAATGTGTGTTCTCTCCAAACTGTTCCATACGAAATCCCCGTTTGTCGAGAAACTTGTCTAGCACTTACTTCTCCATACGTGGATAACGTTTCAATAGCTTCAGCATTCTGCAAAACCGTAACAGCCACTGACTTGCATGTCGATGGTCTTCCACTCCGAGGTTTTGCTTCCAAAGATCCAGTTTTCTCAAAACTTTTAATCAATCGCTTTAGAGAGTAGCAACTCATTGGTCCTTTACCGCTGACTACCGCTATCTCCAGTAATGCTACCGCGTCCGGGGTAACCGCCGCGTCAGGAGCTGCAGCTCGAGCTCATGATGAGAAATCTACTACAAGGACACAATTCAATCTACTACAACTCAATATAAATGGTACCCAGAGGAAAATAAAGAGCTGAATTGTCTTCTCTGTGACAACAATGTACATATTAATTGTCCTCAGGAGACAAAATTGAATCAGAATCTGAGATTCAATATCAAAGAGTATACAAAACTACGAATGGACAGACCGGGAAAATTCGGAGGAGGACTTGCCGTTTTGATTAAAACTCTAGAAATCAAATTTAAGGAAATCGCCTATAATCAGAGTAAGCCTAGAGAAAGCACGACAGAAGCTCAGGCAATAGAAATCTATCTTACAGATAAAACAATTCCAATCATAAATGTTTATCACCACGATAATACTAGCATCAATACAGGCCTGATAGAGACATTAAGTGAAGCGTCTTCGGATATCGCAATCATACTTGGTGATTTTAACGCCGTAAGACCAACTTGGGGATCACCTGTCCAGGATAACAAAGGTCAGCAGGTTGAGGACATGCTAACCGACCTCGACCTCACGCCGTTAAATAACGAAAATAACACCTATCTATCCAAGTCCACAGGCACAGAATCCGCAATAGACATCACAGCGATAAATTACAACATCGCACTCACAACACAATGGAAAATTCTGAAAAGTGCAATCAGTGACCACAGACCAATTTTAACAATCCTAAAATTCAAAATTGAGAATTTCCAACAGAATAAAAGAACACTGGAAAAAAAATTACAGAAAAGCTTGAAGAACTGTGCAACGAAGAATTAAATCACAGAACGATTGACAAAAAATTGGAAAAATTCTTTTTGAACATATCCAAAGCTGCAAAAGTATCGATACCTAGAGGTAGACGTAAAGACCTGTGAATACTTTACTGGAAGGACCACAATATCGAGGCAATGATTGCAGAGAGAGACAATAAAAATGAACTTCTTAAACCAAATAAAACAGAAGAAATCATAAAGGAAACTTATCGAAATTAGTCACAAAATAGAACAAGAAATTTGGATATTCAAACAAGAAAAATGGGCAGAATTCTGCGAAAAAATGGATCCAAAAAAGGAAAGTCATCACTGGAATATAATTAGTGTTATAAAACAATCAACACCAACACTAATCCTCCAATATTCTAACCGATATGAACAGCGAGAACGAACAAACAGATGGCTGACATAATTGCTGAATATCTTTCAAGCACTTCCAGACTCAGCTATACGAATGAAGGCAGGACTCTAAAATATAATATAAACAAGTTAGTTAAACAAGCAAGAAATTACCATCAACAAGATATTTACTCGAGAGTCTGCACACTGAATGAGCTAAATTCATCAATAGGAAAGTTAAATCCAAGATGTCACCTGGAGATGCTCTAATCTTTGGTCAAATGATTAAACACTTTGGAGACGAAGCGAAAAATCAACTCCTACGAATACTGAACATTTCATGGCAAACTGGTAAACTATCAAAGAATTGGAAGATATCAATTATAGTGCCAATACTGAAATCAAACAAAGATGCTAAGGAATGCAAGAACTATCGGCCAATTGCTCTTACCAGCATACTTTGTAAAATAACAGAATGAATTATCCACTCTAGGCTCATAGTCTGGATCACTAACAATAATAAAATAAACTTCTACCAAACTGCCTAAAGATCCAAACACTGTACAACTGATAAACTGTTCTACTTCTGTCAATCAATAATAGATTTCTAGGAAAAACCGCTAAAGAAGACAACGGCCGTATTCCTGGATATGACCTCAGCTTTTGTTCGAGTGTAGAAATTATTTGAAAGGCTGCACAACATCGGAGTAAGAGGAAAAACCTTAATCTGGATTGCAGACTTCTTAAGGGGAAGAAGGATAAAGGTTCGGGTCAATGGAACATTTTCCAAGGACCGAAGAACATGGGCTGGTGTACCTCAGGGATCTGTGCTTAGTCCTCTACTCTTCTCGCTATATATTAACTGTTGTTTATGTAAATAGATGAATATTATTTGTATTATTTAAAGCCTCATTATGTAAAAATATATGTATATATGAATTGGACATTTGTTGTTGGCCATGGTCAAGTTTGAGCTCTTGTACGTCTAATTACGACACAACAAAAGTGGCGACAAGGATGCGCGATCTACAGAGCCAGTAAAAAGCTGAGGAAAACGTTATGCAAGTATAAAAAACTACATCTTTTAAACAAATCTGAATCTCGGATTATGGAGAGGAAAAATAGGAAAATGGGTTAAGATTACATCTTTTAAACTTTCTGGATCAAGAAAACAAAGGAGTAGAAAGATCAGCATGACAAGTTCAAAGTTAATAGTACCTTTTAGATGCTATAGCCCAGTGGAGGACACTTCGATCTTTTTGTACAAAAATGTGAGGCTTTCTTTTTGGCATCTGAAGGAGAAGATTAAAGTGCTGATTTTTACCTCGCTACCAGATTCTGAAACTTTGAAGCAGGGAAACGACATTTTCTTCCTGGTCTAATGAAAGATAAACCCTATGATATTATCATTCAAAGAATTAAGCTGCATTTGGATTCAAAGAAGAAAGTGATACCACAACGATGCAGATTTTTAAAGAGAATTCAACAGGAAGGAGAATCAATTTTGGAATATCTTAGAGAATTGAAACATTTAGCAATAAATTGTAATTTCGGCGATATGCTGGGAACCATGATGCGAGACCGTTTTGTGGCTGGAATCAAGTCGGAAATCCTGCAAAAGAAGCTACTACAAGAGGACGACGATGTCACCCTGGATAATGTTTTTGCAGTGGCGATCTCGTTCGAATTGGCGGAGATAAATACAAGAGAATTACAAGATAAATTAGTGGCCAAGATATTCCCTGTGAATTGAAAGGATAAAAAGGGTGAGTACAATAATAGTACGGCGCAGTATAGGCCTTTCAGGCAAAGTGGCAAAGGCAAAATAGTGTGTTATAGATGTGGTGAAAGACATTCACACGTGGCATCTGTTTTACCTCATAGAACAAAGACTTGTTTTAAAATGTAATAAACTGGGTCATTTAAGTAGGGTCTGCAACGCTAGTAAAAGAATGTGGGGATGTAAATTTGTACACGAGGACTCGATATATTCTGTACAGGGTGAAACTGATGCCACAATAAATTTAACAGTAGATGATTATTCTTTGTGCTTTACAATAGATACAGAAAGTCCAGTTACGTTAATACCTAAAGATATTTATAAGAATTATTGGCAAGGTAAAAGATTATTTCCAACAAATTTAAGATTAAAATCCTTTTGTGGTAAATCAATAGAGATTATAGATCAAAGAAATGTTTTTGTAAAAGAAGTCAACCAATATTTACGATTAATAGTTGTAAATGAAAAAAATCCAGGTAATTTATTAGGAAGAGAATGGCTTAAACAGTTGAAACTTGATTATTCTATATTGTTTAGCATTAAAATTTTAAATAATGAATATAATAGAAATATATTTAAATATATAAATATTGGATGGAAAGGTATGCAGATTTGTTTAACAAAGATTTGGGCTGTCTAAAGGATGTTAGAATAAATTTTAATTTAAAAAAGGATGTGACTCCTGTGTTTTGTAAGGCCAGAAGTTTACCTTTCTCTCTAAAAAACAAAGTAGAGAATGAAATTGATCGTTTAGTGAATTCTTGCATTTTATAACCTATAGTTCATGCATATTGGAACGCTCCAATAGTACCGGCATCAAAAAAGGATGGTAGTGTAAGGATATGTGGTGATTTTAGATGTACAGCTAATAAAGCAATAGAATTAGATAGGTATCCCATTCCATCGATCGATGAGATCTTTTCAAAATTATCTACAAGCACCGTACTTTTGACTCTAGACCTATCACAGGCTTACTTACAAGTAATGTTAGCGGAAGAAGCCAAAGCTGTTGTTGATATAAACACAACAAAGAGGTTGTTTTCTTATAAAAGACTACCATATGACGTAGCGGTAGCACCAAATAAATTTCAGAGGATTATGGAAGGCCTATTTTCTGATTTGCCAGGTATGGCCTGCTACATAGATGATATTTTGGTTGCAGGAAAAAACTTTGAAGATCATGAACAAAAGTTGGATCTAGTGTTTAGATGATTGCTAGAAAAAGGTTTAAAGTTAAACAGATATAAATATAAATCAAAAAGAAATCGGTGGAATATTTAGGGTTTAAAATGGATAAATATGGACTGCATCCCTTAGAAATTAAAATTAAAGCAGTGATAGAGGCGCCTGAACCTAAAGAATGTTTCGCAATTGAGATCTTTCATAGGACTCTTAATTTATTATTATAGATTCATAAAGAATATAGCAAACATTTTAGCGCTATTCTATCAACTTTAGAATAAAAATTGTAGATGGAATTGGACGAAAAAATATCGAATGTTATTTTAAAAATGTAAATCATTATTAATGGACTATGGACTAGGCGTAATTCTGAGTCATAGAAATGATAGAAAGGAAGAATGCCCTATAGCTTTTGCTTCTAGAACATTAACTGAAGCGGAAAAACGTTTCTCTCAACTAGAAAAGAAAGCGTTGAGCATAACTTTTGGCGTTGAGAAATTCAGACAATCCTTACTGGGACCGACCCTTTATTCATATATTTTCACCTCATAAACCAATTCCCATATGTGCATCATCCAGAATTAAAAGATGGACCTTAAAATTAGCTGCATTTAATTATACTGTGGAATTTCGAAAAACTAGTGATAATTCCAATGTTGACGCATTGTCACGTCTTTCTTTAGAATTGAGTGTCAGGGAGTCTCTTGATGAAGACCAGGTACTTCTTCTTAGGAAGTCGAATGAGGTACCATTCTCTTTTATGGAGGTGGCTAATGAGACGCCCCAAGATAAAATACTGTCTATAGTATTAAGAAATGTTACAGAAGGCAACTGTGTGTGTGTGGAAATTCACAAGGGTGTATATATAATATATACTGAAGGAAAACCCACTAGCTCCTTATTATAAGATCAATGAGGAATTAAGTTTGGAGTTTGGTTGTCTTCAATGGCGTGAAAGAGTGGTAATTCCCCAAAAATTAAGATCTTTAATTTTAAATGACTTGCATGAAATACACATGGGGATTGTTAAAATGAAGATGATTGCCAGACGGTATTTTCTGGTGGCCAGGCATAGACAGTAACATCGAGGAGTTAACTAGAGAATGTAGAGTATGCCAAGAATCGGCAAGCATGCCCCCGGCTACCATCTCGGAATGGACTTGGCCCGAAAAACCGTGGCATCGACTTCATCTTGATCTAGCGGGTCCGTTCATGGGAAGTGGATATAAATTTTTATCATCAAAGATATTACCAGAAAAACGATTATAAGTCATCTTAGAGAAATTCTCGCCAGAATTGGATTTCCCTAATTTTTTGTTACAGATAACGGAAGACAGTTTGTCTCCGGTGAATTCGAGCAATTTACCAAAATGAATGGTATACGGCACACTAAGACCAGTCCGTATAATCCTAGTACAAATGGTTTAGCTGAGAGATATGTAAAAGAGTTTAAAAACTTATTGAGAAAGAATAATGGGAAGGATGATTTAGAGACGAATCTACAAAGTTTCATATTTGCTCATAGAGCATCCCCCCAAACTGTAATAAAGGAATTCCCCGGCGAAACTGCTAATGAAGAGAAGTTTAAGATCAAGATTCTCGAATTTAATACCAAGATGAGAAATCCGCGAGAGGTATTTCATGAGGCCGTAAGAAGGCAGGAGCAGTTTACTACAGGTTGCGAGGTTTATTTCCGCAACTAGGCAACTGGACCTAAACGGTAAAAAGGTACCATTTTGGAATTATTGAGCTACCGTCACTACCTTATAAGTTGCGAGGGCGTCGTGTATAAGAGGCATATCAATCAATTGCGACCTGTGAGAAAGAAACAAGTGGAGACAAGAAATTTGATACTTCCTCGAACATCAGGAGAGAAGCCTGTAGGTGGAAGTCAGAAATAAAGTGAAGAGGAGGTTCCAGAGGTTACATCAGGAAACAAGGAGGAGACTGCTTCTGTGCACGTACTCTCTTGCACTCCTATACCAGGGCCAGTTGCTGTGCACGTGCCCTCTTGCACTCCTAAACCGGAGGCTGCCGCTGTGCAAGTGCCCGTCCGCAGTCCTCCTAGACCTCAGAGAGCCAGGAAACCCCTAGACCGACTGGAGTATTATTAAGGGGGGAGATGTGTTGTGTATGTAAATAGATGAAGATTATTTGCATTCTTTAAAGTCTCATTATGTAAGAATATATGTGTATATAAATTGGACATTTTTTGTTGGCCAAACGAAAAGAATCTGAGGCTCTTTATTGGACACGACATATAAACAACAACGTTATTCCAGAGTAAAATAAATCATCAGACATAGATAAATATTTTTCAATGAATTAAAATAAATTTAATCGATACTGAGAGAGAGTTGAATTTAAAAAAATAGAAAATGATTATTTTCGAAATATAAATAGCTGAGAAGATTCCAGCAAACCGCATCTAAAATATCAGTTTTTTTTTTGCTACATGTTTTAATTTGCATATACCTATTTTACATATCTCAGATTGTATTTAAAAATCGTTAACCATTTCTTCTAACTTTTGGCGAAATGGTGTTTTATTAATTTATCATTTGATATTATTAGGGTTCTTTCCTGGTATTCAAAAAGTAAAAATACGTGTCGTTCAGTTATATTTTTCAATTTATCAAACAATTTGGCCGCTATATCGCTGATTCTGGTAGGGCGCCATCTAGCGAATAAGGTTGTAACTAAAATCAATTTCGAATTTTTCATTATTTGCCATAAAAAATCCCATTGCATCCTGAACACAATGGTGTTCACCGCATTGCTCTAGCGCAAATATTCGCGGAGTTATTAATTTTTAAAGTTGTGCGGGACTTTTGGATCACCCTGTATATATTACACGTTATTTGTTTTCTTGGCCGACTGTTTTACATATGGTGTTATCTTAAAATTGCTTGTTTTGAATATTTTTTTAGATTGAGATTATTAGCTAGTATGTAAAAAAATTAACTCTGTTGAAATTTAATTTTGTATTTATATATAAATAAAATTAACTCTGTTGATTTTTTTTTGTATTTAATCGATAACAGCGAAGTTACGCATGTTAATGTTAGGGAAAAATATTTTGATGTTAAGCAAAACCTGCTCCATCTCGTTTTACATAAATGTTGAAAATTTGGTTGAAATTGATGCATTGTAACGAAAGTTTTTAGTGATGTACACTTATGAAATTTGCATTTTATTAATATAGATAATCCAAATTGTGCCTTATCATTGGATTTGGTCTTATTACCTTGTGTTTATAATCTATAATCCAAATTGTGCCTTATCATTGGATTAGGTCTTATTACCTTGTGTTTATAATCTATAATCCAAATTGTGCCTTATCATTGGTTTAGGTCTTATTACCTTGTGTTTATAATGTAATATATTTATAAAGAAAAAAAAAGGTATCCTTTTATCGTATAATCCAAATTGTACCTTATCATTGGAGATTAGGTCTTATTACCTTGTGTTTATAATATATAATCCAAATTGTACTCTATCATTGGAGATTTGGTCTTATTACCTTGTGTTTATAATCTAAAATCCAAATTGTACTTTATCTTCGGAGATTTGGTCTTATTACCTTGTGTTTATAATCTATAATCCAAATTGTACCTTATCATTGGATTAGGTCTTATTACCTTGTGTTTATAATCTATAATCCAAATTGTACCTTATCATTGGATTAGGTCTTATTACCTTGTGTTTATAATCTATAATCCAAATTGTGTCTTATCATTGGATTAGGTCTTATTACCTTGTGTTTATAATCTATAATCCAAATTGTGCCTTATCATTGGATTAGGTCTTATTACCTTGTGTTTATAATCTATAATCCAAATTGTGCCTTATCATTGGATTAGGTCTTATTACCTTGTGTTTATCTATATTAATAAAATTCAAATTTCTTAACTATTGTTCACTAAAAACTTTCGTTACAATGCATCAATTTCGACCAAATTTTCAACATTTATGTAGAACGAGATGGAGCAGGTTTTGCTTAACATCAAAATATTTTTCCCTAACATTAACATGCATAACTTCGCTGTTATCGATTAAATACAAACAAAAAATCAACAGAGTTAATTTTTATTATATATAAATACAAAATTAAATTTCAACAGAGTTAATTTTTTACATACTAGCTAATAATCTCAATCTAAAAATATTCAAAACAAGCAATTTTAAGATAACACCATATGTAAAACAGTCGGCCAAGAAAACAAATAACGTGTAATATATATATAATAAATATAATATATATATTATAACAGTATAATAACGGTATAAAGAAATAATGAGCCTATCGTTCAAATTTATAATTGTAACGAATAGTATTTTAATTAAAACATTTTAAAAACACACAGTTTGGAACGGGACGTTTCACAAGAGTGACATCCATGGCGCCAATTTATAATTGTAACGAATAGTATTTGAATTAAAACGTTTTTAAAATATATACGCACTCGGGTAAAACCCGGGCGTTGCCCGGGCCATTCGTATTATATAAATATATAATAAAAAATATAATGTAATGAATATTATTATCATTATTATCATAATAGTCTATGTTCCGGAAAATTATTTTCAATAATATTCGTTAGGCAAACTTTCACTCAGATAAAACCCGGGCGAAGCCGGGTACACATCCGCTAGTAATCTATAATCCAAATTGTGCCTTATCATTGGATTTGGTCTTATTACCTTGTGTTTATAATCTATAATCCAAATTGTGCCTTATCATTTGATTAGGTCTTATTACCTTGTGTTTATAATCTATAATCCAAATTGTACCTTATCATTGGAGATTTGGTCTTATTACCTTGTGTTTATAATCTATAATCCAAATTGTGCCTTATCATTGGATTTGGTCTTATTACCTTGTGTTTATAATCTATAATCCAAATTGTACCTTATCATTGGATTAGGTCTTATTACCTTGTGTTTATAATCTATAATCCAAATTGTACCTTATCATTGGAGATTTGGTCTTATTACCTTGTGTTTATAATCTATAATCCAAATTGTACCTTATCATTGGATTAGGTCTTATTACCTTGTGTTTATAATCTATAATCCAAATTGTACCTTATCATTGGATTAGGTCTTATTACCTTGTGTTTATAATCTATAATCCAAATTGTACCTTATCATTGGATTAGGTCTTATTACCTTGTGTTTATAATCTATAATCCAAATTGTACCTTATCATTGGAGATTTGGTCTTATTACCTTGTGTTTATAATCCAAATTGTACCTTATCATTGGATTAGGTCTTATTACCTTGTGTTTATAATCTATAATCCAAATTGTACCTTATCATTGGATTAGGTCTTATTACCTTGTGTTTATAATCTATAATCCAAATTGTACCTTATCATTGTATTAGGTCTTATTACCTTGTGTTTATAATCTATAATCCAAATTGTACCTTATCATTGGATTAGGTCTTATTACCTTGTGTTTATAATCTATAATCCAAATTGTACCTTATCATTGGATTAGGTCTTATTACCTTGTGTTTATAATCTATAATCCAAATTGTACCTTATCATTGGAGATTTGGTCTTATTACCTTGTGTTTATAATCTATAATCCAAATTGTACCTTATCATTGGATTAGGTCTTATTACCTTGTGTTTATAATCTATAATCCAAATTGTACCTTACCATTGGATTAGGTCTTATTACCTTGTGTTTATAATCTATAATCCAAATTGTACCTTATCATTGGATTAGGTCTTATTACCTTGTGTTTATAATCTATAATCCAAATTGTACCTTATCATTGGAGATTTGGTCTTATTACCTTGTGTTTATAATCTATAATCCAAATTGTACCTTATCATTGGAGATTTGGTCTTATTACCTTGTGTTTATAATCTATAATCCAAATTGTACCTTATCATTGTATTAGGTCTTATTACCTTGTGTTTATAATCTATAATCCAAATTGTACCTTATCATTGGATTAGGTCTTATTACCTTGTGTTTATAATCTATAATCCAAATTGTACCTTATCATTGTATTAGGTCTTATTACCTTGTGTTTATAATCTATAATCCAAATTGTACCTTATCATTGGATTAGGTCTTATTACCTTGTGTTTATAATCTATAATCCAAATTGTACCTTATCATTGTATTAGGTCTTATTACCTTGTGTTTATAATCTATAATCCAAATTGTACCTTATCATTGGATTAGGTCTTATTACCTTGTGTTTATAATCTATAATCCAAATTGTACCTTATCATTGGATTAGGTCTTATTACCTTGTGTTTATAATCTATAATCCAAATTGTACCTTATCGTTGTATTAGGTCTTATTACCTTGTGTTTATAATCTATAATCCAAATTGTACCTTATCATTGTATTAGGTCTTATTACCTTGTGTTTATAATCTATAATCCAAATTGTACCTTATCATTGTATTAGGTCTTATTACCTTGTGTTTATAATCTATAATCCAAATTGTACCTTATCATTGTATTAGGTCTTATTACCTTGTGTTTATAATCAATATAGCATGTTTTGAAAATCATTTGTTGGTTGGAAGTAGATTCAGAGAACAACAGACACATCAACTAACGATATATTTAACTCCTGAGGTTTCAGTGCCTTCCTGTCATTCTCTTCAGGCGAGTCACTTAAAGGACGAGAATTGAATAAATTATTTGGCGATATAGCTATATTCTTTCCAATACAGAATAACCTTCATGAGAGGACACTCATGTTAAAGGACACCTCTCTACAAAGGACAGTTTTCATTGTCAAAATTACCATTTTTACTATATAACAACTCTCCAGTAAAAGGACACCTCTCTACAAAGAATATTTTTCATTGTTAGAATTACCATTTTACTATGTAACTACTCTCCAGTAAGAGGAAATCTCTCTATAAAGGAAAGTTTTCATTGTCAAAATTACCATTTTACTATGTAACTACTCTCCAGTAAGAGGAAATCTCTCTATAAAGGACAGTTTTCATTGTCAAAATTACCATTTTACTATGTAACTACTCTCCAGTAAGAGGAAATCTCTCTACAAAGGACAGTTTTTATTGTCAAAATTACCATTTTACTATGTAACTACTCTCCAGTAAGAGGAAATCTCTCTATAAAGGACAGTTTTCATTGTCAAAATTACCATTTTTACTATATAACAACTCTCCAGTAAAAGGACACCTCTCTACAAAGGACAGTTTTCATTGTCAAAATTACCATTTTTACTATATAACAACTCTCCAGTAAAAGGACACCTCTCTACAAAGGACAGTTTTCATTGTCAAAATTACCATTTTTACTATATAACAACTCTCCAGTAAAAGGACACCTCTCTACAAAGGACAGTTTTCATTGTCAAAATTACCATTTTTACTATATAACAACTCTCCAGTTAGAGGACACCTCTATATAAAGGACAGTTTTCATTGTCAAAATTACGATTTTTACTATATAACAACTCTCCAGTAAAAGGACACTTCTCTACAAAGGACAGTTTTCATTGTCAAAATTACCATTTTACTATGTAACAACTCTCCAGTAAAAGGACACCTCTCTACAAAGGACAGTTTTCATTGTCAAAATTACGATTTTTACTATATAACAACTCTCCAGTAAAAGGACACCTCTATATAAAGGATAGTTTTCATTGTCAAAATTACCATTTTACTATGTAACAACTCTCCAGTAAAAGGACACCTCTCTACAAAGGACAGTTTACATTGTCAAAATTACCATTTTTACTATATAACAACTCTCCAGTAAAAGGACACCTCTCTACAAAGGACAGTTTACATTGTCAAGATTACCATTTTTACTATATAACAACTCTCCAGTAAAAGGACACCTCTCTACAAAGGACAGTTTACATTGTCAAAATTACCATTTTTACTATATAACAACTCTCCAGTAAAAGGACACCTCTCTACAAAGGACAGTTTACATTGTCAAAATTACCATTTTTACTATATAACAACTCTCCAGTAAAAGGACACCTCTCTACAAAGGACAGTTTACATTGTCAAAATTACCATTTTTACTATATAACAACTCTCCAGTAAAAGGACACCTCTCTACAAAGGACAGTTTACATTGTCAAAATTACCATTTTTACTATGTAACAACTCTCCGGTAAGAGGACACCTCTCTACAAAGGACAGTTTTTATTGTCAAAATTACCATTTTTACTATATAACAACTCTCCAGTAAGAAGACAGCTCTCTACAAAGGACAGTTTTCATTGTCAAAATTACCATTTTTACTATGTAACAACTGTAGGTGTTTTTGGGGGTAAAAAAAGAGAAAATGTTACTTAAATATATTTTTAATGTTATCTCTATGCATAGAAACTTCAAAAGTAAAATTTAAGAATTAAGAAGAAATACAAAAAAAAGAATCAAGAAGGCACTAACTCAGTTGCCAATTGTTAATCATCATATGCTAGCTAATGTTATCATCATCAATTTATATTTATTCATATATCTATATAATTTATTTACATAGAGAAAAATTCTTTGAATTAATATACCTAACAACAACTCTCCAATAAGAAGACACCTCTCTACAAAGGACAGTTTTGCTCTACAATTAGGTGTTGTCTTTTACAGGGAGGTAGTTCTACGGGATAATATATTTGTGTCAATATTTATATAAAGATTCGGGTAATAGATAGATTTCGGATAATATATAGGATTCGATATTCAGAGAAGTGGAAAAATAAATAAGGAAAACAAAGAATGAAGCGTTAATAAGGCAGAAATTCCGTTAAAAGAAAGAACTCGGAAAGAGGGAGTTAATAGACAGGCAGAAGATGGGGTTAATAAAGCTTTATGGAGAATTCCTTCCAAAGGGGGAGAAAATATTTTAAATAACTTTAATTTTTTAATGAGCAGCTCCAAGGAGTTTTTCTATAATCTCAGGCAAATTACTTCCCCTTAAAAAGTTTCGAGCAAAAAGATTCTATTTAAAAAAACCGCTAAGGCTTAGAGTTCTTACGTCCAAAATTTAATTGAGGATTTCCTCAGTGAATATTGAATTTTGATGTCAAGTTTAAAACTTTTATAATGCTTTATAATTTAATAAGGTGCTAAGAAACCACAAGGTTATTTATTTCAGGGGGAAGTTTGCTCCTTCATTGAGGTAAATTGCTGCCTCATAAACTTTCTCAATTTATCTCCGGGTATATCGGATTCAACGCGGGGGCTATAATCTTTATTTTTTATCAGCTTGTTATAAATTGCTTTATTCACAGCTTCTCTGCATTCAATATGGAGTCATTCAGACAATGTTGTTGAGCTGGTGTGTGGTGTCTTGGGGTTCATGTGGATTCCTTTCGTATTTTTATACTATTCAGTTAGAAATTTATATTTTTGGAAGATTTTTTCTTGTACTGAAAGTACACCACTATCTTTTAGAGAAAGAGAGAGAGTGAAAGTTCTTCAATTTTACATTTTAGAACAATAAATTATACAAGAATTATTTACACACATATTATCCCCAATATATCTTTAGAATTACAACCACTAAACCAGTGGCACAAATATAGAACATTCCAAAACAATAACAGCAATAAAAACTATACTAATCAAAACTAGAAATTTCAATTCTTAATGTAATTCAAGTCCACGGCATCTGAGATAAAGTCTACAGAATTTGTTAAATTTTCTATATTCTTCTTTATAGGAAACCATTTGGCTTAAACTAGAACTGTTCATTTGACATTGCACTCTCAAATCAGCAACAAGTGGGCACCGGATTAAAATATGCTCAGTGTTGTGATCTTCTTGGTCACATAAGCAGATTGAAGAATCAATTTTTCCAATTCTATATAAATATGTGTTAAAGTCTCCATGCCCCATAATGAATTGTATATTATAAAAATTTGGCTGGATAAATTTGGGTAATCTTGAGTTTTCAAAAAATTCTCTGAAATTATCATTAGAATCTTCATAATATTTTTGATTTTTTTTCATTTATATAGTTGGATATTATCATTACTTTTGCTGGATCATTTCTATTATAATCTATTTCAACTTTAAGTTATGTTTGACAGAATGAAATCCGTAATTTTAGGTATTCTTGCGAAAACATGTGTACAATTCGAAGATGTTGTAATTATAAGCATGTATACAGTGTTTAAGAATTTTATACTGTAGTGAATCCAATTTGTTTTTATATCTCGTGTTTATATATGGGTACCAGATTGTTGAACAGCCGATATGTAAATGAACTGCGCAGTCGTTGTCGAGTGGGTGAGAGTGGTGAGGTTTTCCCCGCACGTGGAAAACAAGAAGCAGAGGCAGGGCTAGATGTTAGCACCGAGCGGGTCGGAGACAGCCCACAGGACAGAGGTGGAAGTCATGAACGCATACTTGGGTGCCTAACAACGGGGCAAGAAGAGAGAGCCAGAAGCGGCCTGCGTAGATGGACACATGCTAAGACTAATCTCTGAGCTGACTTCTGGCGGCCTAGGACGATATAATTTGTATTACCTCCCCAAACCCCTGGGGAAAGGGGCGACCTGGACTCATGTGGATGCTGTCTGATTGTCTAGTTGGTCGATGCCTATGAACTTTGAAACTTTGCCACGTCTTCTTCAAACTCCACTCTTTTGATGGGGGTCGGTGGAAGGATGATCTAAACCGTTGGTTTTCGACCGCTAAGACCCGGGTTCGATTCCCGAATTAGGCACTTTGTTCTGATCTAAAAAAAATGCTACGATGGCCCCCGATTCTTGCAAAAGTCCAATCCCACCAGCGAGTGCAAGTAACCAAACGGGTCTCTGGCACATTTTAAAGTACAAAGTCGAACTGCTTTTCACATGTGTAGACAGGTGGTGCACTTACAGTAAAAGTAGTCGCCTACTTCTACCCACCGTGATTATCATGTCTGTACCACGTGTACTAGGGATAAGTAGAAAAAAATATTTTGTTGTTTTTATTATAAAATCTTCATTTTGAGTTTGAATACAATTTTTCACAGATAATGAGGAGAAAACATATTAAATATTCATTGCATCTTACATTGGAGATTAAATCGAACTTATCTTAGGTATGGCCTAACATACAGAATATATGTATCCTACAGATTATATTAAATATATGGCATATCATACGACATATGGGGGGTTGTAGCAAATAGGGACCGTCTACATCTCACTAGGAGAGTGTTTGAAGTTTAAGTTTGTAATTATTCTTTTTTTTTTTAATTCATAGAAGCATTTTTCTGGCAGACATATTCAATTTTTATCATCATCATTTTAAATATTCGAAACTATTTTAAACGCGTAAGATTCTTTTTGAAATTAAAAAATTTCTACTGCCCTTACTGTAATGGAAAAATTAAAGGGAGGACGTGACTCATCAGTGGTGAACCCTCCCAGCGGTTTCGCCAGGTCCTCCCATTAATTTTTCCATTGCAGTAAGGACAGTAGAAATTGTTTAATTTCAAAATTAATCTCACGCGTTTAAAATAGTTTCGAAATATAATAACAGATGGCGCGCTAGTGCATCCTTTTAAATATTGTTTTTTTTTTTCTTTGTTAGTTATCAAATCATTTGCAATTGTAGTTTCTTTTTTTGTTTTGTTGTGTTCCTTTTTAAACAATAAACTATATAGAACTAAGGTGTAATATTCAATTCAAACATATGGAACCAACATCGATTCATTTTTAAAACAAAGCAAAATCATAAGCTTATACAACTGTCACTTTTCATACAAAGGCTACGATCTTAAACCAAAAGTTCCAACTTATTTAATTAAAATAAATGAACTACACTAACAGTCTTATCATATCACAATTCGAAATATACTACATATATATATTAAAAACAAAGAAGGCATATCCTGACCACGAGCACATGTACTTTTTAGATTTCTCTAATTTTTTCTAATAATTTTTCACACACACATATATATATGATTAAAAAAGGCATCTCCTTATCGTGCAACTAAAAGTTGCTGATGGGTTGTGCCATCTATCGGAATAAATATCAACTATTCTCGTTGATTTTTAATTATTCCAGTATTGGCCAAATACCCATTCTAATAATATACGCTGGTGTCCAAAAAATAAGAAACTTTTGTTTTTTAATGATATGTTTTAAAATATACAACGCTAAAAGCTAAAAAGTAATTTAATTAGGTATTTTAAGTCGTAGAATTTATTTATCGCAACCATTCGATTCGGTAAAATTGAAAATATGCAATTTTTTGCTTGTCTTTATAAGTGCGCTATTTGGCGTGTCGTTTACCCCATCTAAGAATTGTCCAATCATAATTTTATTTAATCCTTAGTTAATTATGAGTTTACGAAAAATTTTAGCAGATGATTTAAAATGGAGAGCTGTTGGAAGAATGGAGGCAGGGCAATCACAAGTTGAAGTAGCAAAATGGCTAAATATGAATAAATCTGTGGTCAGCAAAATATGGAAACAGTTCATTGAGACAGGAACCATCAAAAGAAAAGAAGGTTCTGGTAGAAAAAGAAAAACAGCAAACTCTGAAAACCGTTATCTGGTCGTAACTGCCAAGCGCCATAGGGAGATGACAGCTATTCAACTCTCTAATGAACTCTCAAGTGCTACTGGAACGAGAATTTCAAGACAAACTGTTTACCGAAGGCTTCACGAAGGTGCTCTTTATGCAAGACGACCAATGGTCTGTATCCCTTCAACCTCTGCTCACAGGAGAGCCCGCTTGAATTGGTGCTTGGAATATCACGCCTGGACTCATGATCAGTGGGCCAATGTTCTCTTCAGTGACGAGTCAAGATTTAGTTTAAACACAGATTCTCGACGAGTTTTCATCTGGAGGGAGCCTGGAACCCGCTATCATCCCAGTAACATCAGGGAAATAGACAGTTTTAGAGGGGGCAGTCTCTTAGTCTGGGCTGGCATCAGTTCTAGCATTCGCACACCCCTCCACATTTTTTCTGGGGGCACTTTAACTGCCCAAAGGTACAGGGACGAGATCCTTGAGCCCTATCTATGACCTTATAGAGATTAAATTGGTCACAATTTAATTTTTATGAACGATAATGCTCGTCCGCATAGGGCTAGGCTAGTCAATGAATATCTCCAGAGTGACAATATTCGAAAGATGGATTGGCCAGCCAGATCTCCGGACCTGAATCCAATAGAGCATGTGTGGGATGCTCTAGGGAGGCGTATTGGAGCTCGTCACCCCTCTCCCAGAACCCTCGTTGAGCTAAGAACTGCTCTATTGGAGGAGTGGGGTTTACTACCCCTGGACCTCCTCCAAAGCCTGGTAAACAGTATGAGGGTTCGCTGTGAGACCTTGATAGCTGTTAGAGGTGATCATACTCCCTATTGATATCTTATTTCTTTAAGATCTGGAACCTTAGCTTTGGGTATGTTGGTAATAATTTGCATATTTCATAATTTCAAATATATTTTTTTTATTTTCATATAGCTAGTCAAATTCTCCATAGTTTAAATTATTTGTATACTGAATTTTATATTTGTTAATAAATTAGCTTTTGAGAAATTTCAATATTGGTTAAGTTTCTTATTTTTTGGACACCAGTGTATATTAATAAATTAAGAGAGAGAGAGTTCATATTTATAATTAGTAATAAATACTAATAAATTAATAGTTGATATTTATTCCGATAGATGACGCAAGCCATCAGCAATTTTCAGTTGCGCGATAAGGAGATGCCTTTTTCTTAATTTAAGCACCTTATCCCAGTACAATATCACATTTGTACTATTTTTTCATATACATTTTCATGTATATATGATATAATATAGCATAGATTGGCAAAAATTCCACTCCTAACAGACTATATAGAATCCAGAATAATCAAATTTGATCTAGCTCAACTGTCCATTGAAGATCTAATTACTTACGAACCCCATGCTCCAAGTATAGTCAAATCATTCTTACACGCAAAAATGAATGAAATTTTTGATAATACTAATGAAATTTTCAGAAGCTTTTTCTTATTTGGAATTCCAAGATTTTTCCGTCCAAATTTTTATAATATCCAATTTATTACAGATCATGGCAATTTTGGGAAATTTTTGGCAACTATCGGCGCGGTGAAGGAACCAGGATGCTTCTGCGGAGGTGAAATTCAAGACGCGAGACATCTACTTCTAGAGTGCCCAATTTTCCGGGATTTTAGGGAAAATAGATTTGGTCGTATTGGACAGCTTGATAAATTTGTAGACAAAAAAGAAAAGTATAAAAATTTTGATCAATTTTGTAATTACATATACAACTTTCTCTTGAATTGGAAAAAAGAGAAGGAATCTTAGAAAAAAAATAAAGAACTGCGATGCTTGCTCTGTGTGTTTTGCTTTGTTGTTTGTTTTTCTCTTTGGACAATTTTCTTTAGTTAATTTATGTAAAATAATGAATTGAACAGGATTGTATATAGCCGAATTGCTGTGATGCAGTGAAAGATATTGACGCAAATATCCCTGAGTTTGGAATATCGCGTTTCATGATGTTAATAAAGTTAAATATATAAAAATTATATTTTATTTTAAAATTATAAATCCCTATAACAAATTACTCTGTTTATATCTACCACCAGATATCGCGACTTTCCATATATAAATCTGTTGTTGTTTCCCGTTGGCCGGCTTAAATCTTTTTGTAATTGTGTAAATAAGTATTTTGTTTTCTTGTTCTACTCGCCTTAAGTTAGACAGTACTTTATCAAATTCTGTTTTTATATATTCATTTAGCTCAATTAAAGCTAATTCTGATCTAAACTGTTTTTATTATATGATGCACTAGCGCGCCATCTGTTATAAAAATTCAAAACTATTTTAAAGGCGTAAGATTCTTTTTGATATTAAAAAAAAATACCCATTCAAAGAGTCTATCAACAGTATCACTATAAAAGGAAGTTCCAAAAATGCAATATGACAGCGGTATGGTAGATTAAACTGCCGAAACCGCTGGGAGGGTTCACCACTGATGAGCCAGGCCCCCTCATTAATTTTTCCATTGCAGTAAGGGCAGTAGAAATTGTTTAATATCAAAAAGAATCTTACGCCTTTGAAATAGTTTTGAAACTGTTTTATTATCATTGCCACGACATCAAAAAACATATTCATGTATCAAGATAATGACCAATATAATTTTATAAATAATATTTAAAAAACAGCAGAAAATCTCTTTTTTTATATCTATATATATATAAATCAATGTTTGTTTGTTTGTTTGTATGTCCGGTATACAAATTCGCAGTAGTTCACTAATTCAAACCAAAATTTCCATACATTGGTAAAAAATACGGGAAAGACGATAGGCTATTTAAAAATATATATATAATTCAATTATTAAAACTATATATTCAAATTATTCTACTTAGCTCACGAACAGCGCCCTCTATCAAAGATTAGATTGAATTATGCTGATGCAAACAAATAGATAATGCTAATAACAAACATTTATAAAAAAATCTTATCTAAATATATATCACTCGGGTAGATATGCACACGGGTCAATCCCGGGGCGAAGCCCGGGTCACCCGTCTAGTAATATATATATTATAGATCCTTCCCTGCAAGATGCCTTATTGCTTTTGTCAATATTTATAAATCTGAATTCGAAACTATTATAGACGCGTATGATTCTTTTTAAAATAAAACAATTTCTACTGCCCTTACTGCAATGGAAAAATTAATGGGAGGGCCTGGCTCATCAGTGGTGAACCCTCCTAGCTGTTTCGCCAGTTTAATCTACCATACTGCTGTCATATTGCATTTTTGGAACATCCTTTTATAATGATACTGTAGCTAGACTCTTCGAATGGGTATTTTATATGAACTATGGACATAATTACATACAATTATATATATGTATAATAATGTATCATAATATATAATTCTAAATTAGTTTGTCAATTTTGCGATAAACTTCTGAACTATTGAATAAATTCTAACCAAATTTTCTCTATGTAATCCTTTTTGGTTTATTTGATATGCTTCAGTTTTAATTTTAAAAAATATTCATAGCTATGCTTACACTAATAAAATTCAAGTATAAATTTTATAAATTTTTAAATATATATTAGCTATACGTTTAAATCTAATTTTCATCTATAACTCAATTTATATACCTACATTTTGTGTTCTAATTTTAAACCTTGGGTTAGGTTTGGACCTATATTTTTATAAATTCTTTTATAACAACAAATTACTCAAAATCAAGTAAAATAATTGAAAATTAAATTATTAGAGAACTCTGTTCCTCCTTTCATCTTTTAAGTTAATTTGAGTTACAAATTTTGTGTAATAAATTTATTTTTCATCTTTTTGTTAAAATATTATAGCAAATTATATATCAAAGAAAAGGTATATGAGTGTGATGTTCCTTCGATTGAATATATAAATATACTTTACCAAATTAAGAAACAAATTTTAATAATATATCTTTCTAATGTCAAACATACACTTTTTAATATATTCATAACAACAACAATAATTACAATGCTACCAAATCCAAACATTCAAAATGAATTAATTAAACAGAGTATTTTATAATATTATTATAAGGTATATTACAGTGAGTTATGAAAATAACGTTTTAAATACAACATCTTCTCATGTCCAGCTTTTATCCTACACAGGCTACAGACAGCCCTTCTGCTTGGAGTATAAGACTTCAGCCCTGACCCTATTTCCTGACTCCGGCCTGGAACTACCTGGTTACCTGGTTCACCTCAGCAATCTGCCCTCCCCATGACTAGACTTCTCCTCTAGACTGTAGCTGTACAGCCCGGGGTAGTTGGCGATCTACGCTCCAGGAGCCTGGGTTACCTCTATTGTCTCTCTCTCTATAACATAAAACTTTATGATGTATCAGAAAGTAAGCTACACACAAATGTAAATAAATATATTCAATAACTTGAAATTAAAAGGATTGGTATGGAATAAATATCATAAAAAGGGTTGAAAATAGACTTTTTCTATAGCAAATATAGCAGGTTTTAGGAATAGCAATTAATTCAATATATAATTATTGTTATGAATAAGTGTTTGTTGTTGTTAGATAAAGGGTTGAAAAGACAAAAGGATCGATAAGATAAAGGGTTGATAAGACAAAAAGATCGATAATATAAAGGGTTGATGGTGCAGTCGTGATAAAAAAAAGATAATTATTTACCATCAAGTAGCTTTTATTTTCAATTACTTGAGGAAATATTACACTTTAGTTATTTTCACATTATATAGAATTTATAAAGTTAATCCTATATTAGTGATTCAAAAAGATAGATATGTTAACTACGCATATTTACAACAAAACTGAAAGTCATTCTGAAAACGATGATAACAAAAGTAGAATTATCTATATATATATAAAATTGAATGTCTGTGTGTGTGTCTGTGTGTCCTCTATGGATTCGAAAACCATACATCCAATCGCCGTGAAATATTGGGATATTATTAGGTGTATCTCCGGAAAGGTTTACGAAAAATAATATCTTGAATATCTTTAATATCCTTAGAGTTATTTGCAGATTTGTAGCTTTAACTCGCAAGCAGCGCCACCATTGAGACGGAGATAGGCTTTTTCAAGAGGGGGAGTAATGTTAGGAGAGAGGAGCGCGTCTCGAGGCGGGTGCTCACGTGTCACTGTTAAAAACCTATTTGTTTTGGCTACATCTTTTCCCGTGGACTTAACGATAACTTTTCTAAAACTTATTTCAAATTTCATGTATAATTATTTTTACATCATTTAGTTTAGTATAATTATTTACTATAATTTCCTATCGTTCAATTATTATACTTTTTGTTCTTGAAGATTATTTAAGACAATAATCTTTAATTAGAAAGTGCTTTGCCAAAAGTTTGGAGTGGGGCAGACCCCGTGCGAGAATGGATTCGCCCGGCCGCCGGCCGACAGTCAAAGTACCCACCGACCAATCAGGGCAGAGTTGGTGACACAGCTATGCCAAGTAGACAAGAAAAAAAGCCTCGCGGGAGCTTGCCCAAGATGACCTCCGGGAACTTCGTCCATCTTCCATAAACGACCATGAATTTATTCAACCTTATCGAGTATTTTTCAAGGGACCGGGAAAAATGTTCACTAGATAAAACGATGATTTTGTAATGTAGAAAATTAGGAAAGACAAAATTCAGAATGACACGGCACACAGGGACCGGGAAAAAATGATCACTTAATCAGTTTCAAATTATCAAAATATATCTATTTCTTTTTATAAGTCTATAGAGAATTGTTTTAACAAATGTTCGTTAGACAGACCTTTACTCGGGTACCGATTAATATTGAATTTATTCAACTTATCGAGTATTTTTCAAGGGTCCGGGAAAAAATGTTCACTTTATCGAGAGATTCGTTAGACAAACCTTTACTCGGGTAAAACACGGGCAAATGTTCGTTAGACAAACCTTTACTCGGGTAAAACCTCGGCGAAGCCGGGTACGTCCGCTAGTTAATGAATAAAATAAAATATATATTTTTAAAATATAGACATATTTGAGTTTTTAGATTATATCTTTATATATAAAAATCAATGTTTGTATGTTTGTTTGTTTGTATGTCCGGTATACAAATTCGCAATAGTTCACTAATTCAAACCAAAATTTCCATACATAGGTAAAAAATACGGGGAAGATGATTGGCTATTTAAAAAAATATATAAATCAATTATTAAAACTATATATTCAAATTATTCTACTTAGCTCACGAACAGCGCCCTCTATCAGCGATTAAATTATGCTGAGGCAAACAAATAGATAATGCTAATAGCAAACAATTATATAAAAAAATCTTATCTAAATATACAGGGTGATCCAAAAGTCCCGCACAACTTTAAAAATTAATAACTCCGCGAATATTTGCGCTAGAGCAATGCGGTAAACACCATTGTGTTCAGGATGCAATGGGATTTTTATGGCAAATAATGAAAAATTCGAAATTGATTTTAGTTACAACTTTATTCGCTAGATGGCGCCCTACCAGAATCAGCGATTCAGCGGCCAAATTGTTTGATAAATTGAAAAATATAACTGAACGACACGTATTTTTACTTTTTGAATACCAGGAAAGAACCCTAATAATATCAAATGATAAATTAATAAAAACCATTTCGCCAAAAGTTAGAAGAAATGGTTAACGATTTTTAAATACAATCTGAGATATGTAAAATAGGTATATGCAAATTAAAACATGTAGCAAAAAAAAAAAACCCTGATATTTTAGATGCGGTTTGTTGGAATCCTCTCAGCTATTTATATTTCGAAAATAATAATTTTCTATTTTTTTTTTTAAATTCAACTCTCTCTCAGTATCGATTATATTTATTTTAATTCATTTGAAAAATATTTATCTATCTCTGATGATTCATTTTACTCTGGAATGCCGTTGTTGTTTTTGTCGTGTCCAATAAAGAGCCTCATATTCTTTTCGCTTGGCCAACAAAAAATGTCCACTTTATATACACATATATTCTTACATATTGAGACTTTAAAGAATGCAAATAATATTCATCTATTCACACACACAACACATCTCCCCTCTTAATAATACTCCAGTCGGTCTAGGGGTTTCCTGGCTCTCTGAGGTCTAGGACTGCGGACGGGCACTTGCACAGCGGCAGCCTCCGGTTTAGGAGTGCAAGAGGGCACGTGCACAGCAACAGGCCCTGGTATATAAGTGCAAGAGGGTACGTGCACAGAAGCAGTCTCCTCCTTGTTTCCTGATGTAACCTCTGGAACCTCCTCTTCACTTTATTTCTGACTTCCACCTACAGGCTTCTCTCCTGATGTTCGAGGAAGTATCAAATTTCTTGTCTCCACTTGTTTCTTTCTCACAGGTCGCAATTGATTGATATGCCTCTTATACACGACGCCCTCGCAACTTATAAGGTAGTGACGGTAGCTCAATAATTCCAAAATGGTACATTTTTATCGTTTAGGTCCAGTTGCATAGTTGCGGAAATAAACCTCGCAACCTGTATTAAACTGCCCCTGCCTTCTTACGGCCTCATGAAATACCTCTCGCGGATTTCTCATCTTGGTATTAAATTCGAGAATCTTGATCTTAAACTTCTCTTCATTAGCAGTTCCGCCGGGGAATTCCTTTATTACAGTTTGGGGGAATGCTCTATGAGCAAATAGGAAACTTTGTAGATTCGTCTCTAAATCATCCTTCTCATTATTCTTTCTCAAAAGGTTTTTAAACTCTCTTACATATCTCTCAGCTAAACCATTTGTACTAGGATTATACGGACTGGTCTTAGTGTGCCGTATACCATTCATTTTGGTAAATTGCTCGAATTCACCGGAGACAAACTGTCTTCCGTTATCTGTAACAAAATA
Source organism: Cordylochernes scorpioides (assembly GCA_030710605.1). NCBI lineage: Eukaryota > Metazoa > Arthropoda > Arachnida > Pseudoscorpiones > Chernetidae > Cordylochernes > Cordylochernes scorpioides. The sequence continues at coordinate 94,176,133 of CP092863.1, read as the reverse complement.
TTAGGGCAATCCAATTCTGGCGAGAATTTCTCTAAGATGACTTATAATCGTTTTTCTGGTAATATCTTTGATGATAAAAATTTCTATCCACTTTGAGTATGCGTCCACGAGAACCAAAAACATTCTTCCCATGAACGGACCCGTTAGATCAAGATGAAGTCGATGCCACGGTTTTTCGGGCCAAGTCCATTCCGAGATGGTAGCCGGGGGCATGCTTGCCGATTCTTGGCATACTCTACATTCTCTAGTTAACTCCTCGATGTTACTGTCTATGCCTGGCCACCAGAAAATACCGTCTGGCAATCATCTTCATTTTAACAATCCCCATGTGTATTTCATGCAAGTCATTTAAAATTAAAGATCTTAATTTTTGGGGAATTACTACTCTTTCACGCTATTGAAAACAATCAAACTCCAAACTTAATTCCTCATTGATCTTATAATAGGGAGCTAGTGGGTTTTCCCTCAGTACCCATGTGAATTTCCACACACACACAGTTGCCTTCTCTAACATTCCTTAATACTATAGACAGTATTTTATCTCGGGACGTCTCATATGCCACCTCCCTAAAAGAGAACGGTACCTCATTCAACTTCCTGAGAAGAAGTACCTGGTCTTCATCAAGAAACTCCCTGACACTCGATTCTAAAGGAAGACGTGACAATGCGTCAACATTGGAATTATCACTACTTTTTCGAAACTCCTCAGTATAATTAAATGCAGCTAATTTTAAGGACCATCTTTTAATTCTGGATGCTGCACATATGGGAATTGGTATCTGAGGTGAAAATATATGAATTAAGGGTCGGTTGTCTGTGACTAATACGAATTTTCGTCCCAGTAAGTATTGTATTGATTTCTCATCGCCATAAGTTATGCTCAACGCTTCCTTTTCTAGTTGAGAGTACCGTTTTTTCCGCTTCAGTTAATGTTCTAGAAGCAAAAGCTATAGGGCATTCTTCCTTTCTATCATTTCTATGACTCAGAATTATGCCTAGTCCATAGTCCATTAATAATGATTTACATTTTTTAAATACCATTCGATATTTTTCGTCCAATTCCATCTACAATTTTTATTCAAAAGTTGATAGAATAGCGCTGAAATGTTTGCTATTTTCTTTATGAATCTATAATAATAAATTAAGAGTCCTATGAAAGATCTCAATTGCGAAACATTCTTTAGGTTCAGGCGCCTCTATCACTGCTTTAATTTTATTTTCTAAGGGATGCAGTCCATATTTATCCATTTTAAACCCTAAAAATTCCACCGATTTCTTTTCAAATTTACATTTATATCTGTTTAACTTTAAACCTTTTTCTAGCAATCATCTAAACACTAGATCCAACTTTTGTTCATGATCTTCAAAGTATTTTCCTGCAACCAAAATATCATCTATGTAGCAGGCCACACCTGGCAAATCAGAAAATAGGCCTTCCATAATCCTCTGACATTTATTTGGTGCTACCGCTACATCATATGGTAGTCTTTTATAAGAAAACAACCTCTTTGTTGTGTTTATATCAACAACAGCTTTGGCTTCTTCCGCTAACATTACTTGTAAGTAAGCCTGTGATAGGTCTAGAGTCGAAAGTACGGTGCTTGTAGATAATTTTGAAAAGATCTCATCGATCGATGGAATGGGATACCTATCTAATTCTATTGCTTTATTAGCTGTACATCTAAAATCACCACATATCCTTACACTACCATCCTTTTTTGATGCCGGTACTATTAGAGCGGTCCAATATGTACGAACTATTGGATATAAAATGCAAGAATTCACTAAACGATCAATTTCATTCTCTACTTTGTTTTGTTTTTTTTTTTGGAGAGAAAGGTAAACTTCTGGCTTTACAAAACACAGGAGTCACATTCTTTTTTAAATTAAAATTTATTCTAACGTCCATTAGACAGCCCAAATCTTTTTTAAACAAATCTCCATACCTATCCATCAAATTTTTATATATTTAAATACATTTCTATTATATTCATTATTTAAAATTTTATTGCTAAACAATATAGAATAATCAAGTTTCTACTGTTTAAGCCATTATCTTCCTAATAAAATTACCTGGAATTTTTCATTTACAACTATTAATCGTAAATATTGGTTAGCTTCTTTTACAAAAACATTTCTTTGATCTATAATCTCTATTGATTTACCACAAAAGGATTTTAATCTTAAATTTGTTGGAAATAATCTTTTACCTTGCCAATAATTCTTATAAATATCTTTAGATATTAACATAACTGGACTTCCTGTATCTATTGTAAAGCACAAAGAATAATCATCTACTGCTAAATTTATTGTGGCATCAGTTTCGCCCTGTACAGAATATATAGAGTTCTCTTGTACAAATTTACATCCCCACATTCTTTTACTAGCTTTGTGGACCCTACTTAAATGACCCAGTTTTTTACATTTTAAAACAAGTCTTTGTTCTATGAGGTAAAACAGATGCCACGTGTGAATGTCTTTCACCACATCTATAACACACTATTTTGCCTTTGCCACTTTGCCTGAAAGGCCTATACTGCGCCGTACTATTATTGTACTCGCCCTTTTTATCCTTCCAATTCACAGGGGATATTTTGGCCACTAATTTATCTTGTAATTCTCTTGTATTTATCTCCGCCAATTCGAACGAGATCGCCACTGCAAAAACTTTATCCAGGAAGACATCGTCGTCCTCTTGTAGTAGCTTCTATTGCAGGATTTCCGACTTGATTCCAGCCACAAAACGGTCTCGCATCATGGTTCTCAACATATCGACGAAATTACAATTTATTGCCAAATGTTTCAATTCTCTAAGATATTCCAAAATTGATTCTCCTTCCTGTTGAATTATCTTTAAAAATCTGCATAGCTGTGGTATCACTTTCTTCTTTGGATCCAAATGCAGCTTAATTCTTTGAATGATAGTATCATAGGGTTGATCTTTCATTAGACCAGGAAGAAAATGTCGTTTCCCTGCTTCAAAGTTTCAGAATCTGGTAGCGAGGTAAAAATAAGCACTTTAATCTCCTTCTTCAGATGCCAAAAAGAAAGCCTCAAATTTTTGTACAAAAAGATCAAAGTGTCCTCCACTGGGCTATAGCATCTAAAAGGTATTATTAACTTTGAACTTGTCATGCTGATTTTTTCTACTCCTTTGTTTTCTTGATTTAGATAGTTTAAAAGATGTAATCTTAACCCATTTTCTATTTTCCTCTCCATAATCCGAGAGTCAGATTTGTTTAAAAGATGTAGTTGTTATACTTGCATAGACGCCGTTTTCCTCAGCCTTTTACTGGCTCTGTAGATCGCGCATCCTCGTCGCCACTTTTGTTGTGTCGTAATTAGACGTACAAGAGCTCAAACTTGACCATGGCCAACAACAAAGGTCCAATTTATATATACATATATTTTTACATAATGAGGCTTTAAATAATACAAATAATATTCATCTATTTACATAAACAACAGTTAATATATAGCGAGAAGAGTAGAGGACTGAGCACAGATCCCTGAGGTACACCAGCCCATGTTTTTCGGTCCTTGGAAAATGTTCCATTGACCCGAACCTTTATCCTTCTTCCCCTTAAGAAGTCTGCAATCCAGATTAAGGTTTTTCCTTTTACTCCGATGTTGTGCAGCCTTTCAAATAATTTCCACACTCGAACAAAAGCTGCGGCCGTTGTCTTCTTTGGCGGTTTTTCCTAGAAATCTATTATTGATTGACAGAAGTAGAACAGTTTATCAGTTGTACAGTGTCTGGATCTTTAGGCAGTTTGGTAGAAGTTTATTTTATTATTGTTAGTGAGCCAGACTATGAGCCTAGAGTGGATAATTCATTCTGTTATTTTACAAAGTATGCTGGTAAGTCTTTGGCATCTTTGTTTGGTTTCAGTATTGGCACTATAATTGATATCTTCCAATTCTATGGTAGTTTACCAGTTTTCCATGAAATGTTCAGTATTCGTAGGAGTTGATTTTTAGCTTCGTCTCCAAAGTGTTTAATCATTTGACCAAAGATTAGAGCATCTCCAGGTGACATCTTGGATTTAACTTTCCTATTGATGAATTTAGCTCATTCAGTGTGAAGTCTCTCGAGTAAATATCTTGTTGATGATAATTTCTTGCTTGTTTAACTAACTTGTTTATATTATTTTTTAGAGTTCTGCCTTCATTCGTATAGCTGAGTCTGGAAGTGCTTGAAAGATATTCAGCAATTATGTCAGCCATCTGTTTGTTCGTTCTCGCTGTTCATATCGGTTAGAGTATTGGAGGATTAGTGTTGGTTTTGAGTTTTATAACACTAATTATATTCCAGTGATGGCTTTCCTTTTTTGGATCCATTTTCTTCGCAGAATTCTGCCCATTTTTCTTGTTTGAATATCCAAATTTCTTGTTCTATTTTGTGACTAATTTCAATGAGTTCCTTTATGATTTCTTCTGTTTTATTTGTTTTAAGAAGTTCATTTTTATTGTCTCTCTCTGCAATCATTGCCTCGATATTGTGGTCCTTCCAGTAAAGTATTGACAGGTCTTTACGTCTACCTCTAGGTATCGATACTTTTGCAGCTTTGGATATGTTCAACGAGAATTTTTCCAAGTTTTTGTCAATCGTTCTGTGATTTAATTTTTCGTTGCACAGTTCTTCAAGCTTTTCTGTAAATTATTTTCCAGTGTTCTTTTATTCTGTTGAAAATTCTCAATTTTGAATTTTAGGGTTGTTAAAATTGGTCTGTGGTCACTGATTGCACTTTTCAGAATTTTCCATTGTGTTGTGGGTGCGATGTTGTAATTTATCGCTGTGATGTCTATTGCGAATTCTGTGCCTGTGGACTTGGATAGATAGGTGTTATTTTCGTTATTTAACGGCGTAAGGTCGAGGTCCGTTAACATGTCCTCAACCTGCTGACCTTTGTTATCCTGGACAGGTGATCCCCAAGTTGGTCTTTCGGCGTTAAAATCACCAAGTATGATTGCGATATCCGAAGACGCTTCACTTAATGTCTCTATCAGGCCTGTATTGATGCTAGTATTATCGTGGTGATAAACATTTATGATTGGAATTGTTTTATCTGTAAGATAGATTTCTATTGCCTGAGCTTCTGTCGTGCTTTCTCTAGGCTTACTCTGATTATAGGCGATTTCCTTGAGTTGTAGTGGATTGAATTGTGTCCTCGTAGTAGATATCTCATCATGAGCTCGAGCTGCAGCTCCTTTACGCGGCGGTTACCCCGGACGCGGTAGCATTACTGGAGATATCAGTTTTGCTCTTCATTTGAAAATGGGTGCAGTTGCAACGTTAGTCATCTTAGAAACGAACCAGAATTTGGTCAAATATTCCAAGGGTCCAGGGGGGACCGCAAGGAGGTGTGGTCGGACTTCTCCCCTTCCCCCTGGAATGCCGTCACTACAGGATAAAGCACTCTTGGTGAATTGTTTTAATTGTGATTCAGAATCTGCCACTGAAGCTTTACGAGCGTTTCGTTCCTTTAAAGATATTCGAAGCGGTAAAGGACCAATGAGTTGCTACTCTCTAAAGCGATTGATTAAAAGTTTTGAGGAAACTGGATCTCTGGAAGCAAAACCTCGGAGTGGAAGACCATCGACATGCAAGTCAGTGGCTGTTACGGTTTTGCAGAATGCTGAAGCTATTGAAACGTTATCCACGTATGGAGAAGTAAGTGCTAGACAAGTTTCTCGACAAAGGGGGATTTCGTATGGAACAGTTTGGAGAGAACACACATTTAGAATTTTTCTATAAAAATATCCTAACAAAATTCAAAGTTTTCACGAGTTGAAAGTCAGCGATTTTGAGAAGCGTCAAGAATTCGCCGCATGGGTTTTCCGGCAAATTGATATTGATGAAAACTGGCTGTCAAATGTTCTAAGAACAGATGATGCTCACTTTTATCTAAAGGGAGAATTTAACATTCAAAACTGCCTCATTTTGGCAACAGTTTTGTGTGGGTTCACTTCTTCTTTTATTATTGGGCCATTTTTCTTTGAAAAAATCAATAGAAGAACTTTTAAAACCGTTTTTGTAACTGGTGAACGTTATGTTCAACTTTTGGGAGAAAAGGTTATTCCCATATTGCAGGACAGACAAGTACTAAGCGAAATAACATTCTTGCAAGATGGAGGACCTCCTCATATCTCCCGCGGTGCCAAACAATTGCTGAAGGATACGTTCGGTGGAATTCGTTCATAAGTCGCCACTTTATATACCAGTGGCCCAAATATCACCAGACTTGACGCCTTACGCCTTAAGTCGCGTTTTAATCGATGCCGGCCTACCACATTGGCCATGTTGAAGGCTTCTATCAGATGGCACGTTTTATAAATTTCAACTATTTAATTGTGACCATTCTGTCATCTATCGTCTGCAGGCGGTGTTTGAGAATGAAGGGCGCCACATTGAGCAAGGATTGTGACCTAATACAAGAGAGAAGGCAGTTACCTCATGTGTTATATTTTGCAGCTCTTTGTTTTGGGTTATGGGAATAATAAATGCTGTCCTCACATCTTGACTCTTTTTTTTTCTGTAAACAGTAATTTTTTTGTTTGTCATTTGCCCACATTTTACATTATGTCGTGCAGGCCAAAGTGTTATAACTTCTCGAATAACACTGGTATACACAATTTTACCCCTTATGTTTAGTTTATCGCTTTTCGCTCATTAGAAGAAATAGCATAAGGAATAATCTCTGTATCCCCTCCCAACTTTAGATGTTTTGCACAAAAAATAATACAAAATGATTTTACTACCACGTTTTTCAAACGCAAAAGGTCGATTTAAAAATAATATTTTTTTGAGGGGATACATTTTCAAAATTATGTACAGTATAATAAACAATGATAACATTTGACAAGCCCATAGGATATTTGGAATAAAGTACAACGAATATATTTTGTCACTCCCCTCTATATTTCATTTGTTGGATCATGACTAATATCCAGTTAAATAGTCAAGTGTCGCCAATCAGTCAAGAAACTACACATTCCTTATAGCAAGAAATCCTATTAGTAGTGCCATCATAATTTTTGGTACTATATTAACATTTCAAAAATCGTGTATTGATATCAGTAGTTATTTTCAAACATTCAATCTATTTCACAAAACTCCATCTAAAATATAATTTTTTTTTGCTAAATGTTTTAATTTGCATATACCTATTTTACATATCTCAGATTGTATTTAAAAATCGTTAACCATTTCTTCTAACTTTTGGCGAAATGGTGTTTTATTAATTTATCATTTGATATTATTAGGGTTCTTTCCTGGTATTCAAAAAGGAAAAATACGTGTTGTTCAGTTATATTTTTCAATTTATCAAACAATAGGCCGCTGAATCGCTGATTCTGGTAGAGCGCCATCTGGCGAATAAAGTTGTAACTAAAATCAATTTCGAATTTTTCATTATTTGCCATAAAAAATCCCATTGCATCCTGAACACAATGGTGTTTACCGCATTGCTCTAGCGCAAATATTCGCGGAGTTATTAATTTTTAAAGTTGTGCGGGACTTTTGGATCACCCTGTATATCACTCGGGGAGATATGCACACGGGGGCGAAGCCCGGGTCACCCGTCTAGTAATATAAATATGTGTTACAATATACCTTTCTATTTATTGTCAAAATTACCTATATTTTATCGGGTGTATCTATGGATACACTCCATAGCTTTCCTATATATTATTATTATAAACACGATAATCTGAAAAATCAAATATTTGGGGTCTGTAAAATTGTGTTTTCTTTATTCAGAACAATAATGATTATAAATATTTATAAAAAGATAGAACATTGCAGAAAAAATATTCGTTCAGTGCATCTTTATGTTCTAGATTTTTTCCCTTCATGTACTTGAAATTAGAGAAGAATTTGTTTGGTGAAAAAAAAATATATATGGTCTCTAAACCTGCTCACCTGTTTGAATATCAAATATATAAATATAGTAAAGTGAGAAAAAGGTGAATAATTGAGAAAATACATCTCCTTGTCGTGCAGCTGAAATTTGCTGATGGCTTGCGCCATCTATCGGAATAAATATCAACTATTCATTGATTTTTATTTATTCCAGAATTGGCCAAATACCCATTCTTGATTAACATGTATGTGGGTAGTTTTAATATAAGATGAATCCCAATGACGATTAATAGTAAAAAAAGATTCAAATTTTGTTAGATTTTATCTTTCGTTATAAATAGCATTTACACCTTTCTCTTTGCAACTTTAATTTCCAAAAATATTGAAGGGTCCAAGTAGCAGTTTAAATAATCTGTCAACAATATAGGATCCACCTTATCCAGGGTTGACTTGTTTATCTTGAGATGGTACACACTGGGCCTGACTCTAAAACTAAATATTCCTTTAAAATTTCCAAACGCTATTAAATAACATTGTCACAGTAGAGAAGACAAGTATTCCAAAAATTTAATTAAAAATAATTTATTAATTAAACTTATATATTACAAAATGTGTCAATTGATTTTACAAGTGGTAATTTACAAGCATGGTAAGTATTGATGACTATGCAAATATTTATGATGATGAACAACAGAGTATTCAAAAATAATTATTCTGTGCCAATATTTATTATGAATCATTTGTATCAATCCATTCATAATGCTAATTATACAATTCGCACTATTTTTCCTAACGGAATTCCTACACAGTTCCATCCAAATTTTATAGTCACTCAATTTGTCACATCACCCGGCCAGAAATACTTACATAAAAGAGGTCTATCAGAAACATCAAATTGTTCCTGCGGAGAAACTGAACAAACCTCACCTTATCTATGACTGTCCGAATTTTACAGAAGTGAGACATCGTTTGTTCCCTGATCTAAATGATTTAACTCTCTTTCATCTTTGTTTAAATAAATTTTATGAACTCTGTCACTTAATACATGTGTAAATTTGTAAACATTTAATTCTAAGTTCTGTTTGTTTGTTGTGTTTTTTGTTTCCTCTGTAATAGGCGCAAATATTTCAATATCGCGCCTGGTTGGTTAATAACTAAAAATATACTTTTAAAATTTTTATAATAAAATACATAATTTATAACACAATATAATACGGCTTATGATTGTAGAACGTCATTTGAAAATTATCCCGCATGTGTTTCTTTTGAACGAAAAATCGAAATTTATTTTAAGGAGAAATTACGATTATTTCTAACCTTAGGGATGAAGTATGAAAGGATGAATTGTGAAGAATAATGATGAACGGAAAAATTAAAGTGTCCAGGAATGGGAACACTTTAATTTTTCCGTTTATCATTACCCTTCACAATTCATTCTTTCATACTTCATCCCTAAGGTTAGAAATAATCGTAATTTCTCCTTAAAATAAATTTCGATTTTTCGTTCAAAAGAAACACATAGGGGATAATTTTCAATTGAATACACCTATCCCCCGATTTACACGGTACTTGTTTTACACGTTTTCGCTTTTACACGGTTTTCCAAATAAGTTTTTTTCTTTTGTTTTTTTCGCAATATACCAAATGCTACTGTGATTGAACACATGCGCTGTGTACACATCTCACGAGGAATCCCGAGCTTATGTGCTGACCACATATTTTAATCTGTCAATGCATTTATTTTTATTTCTGTGTACACCTATCCCCCGATTTACACGTTTCTCTCAGGAACGTATCTACCGTGTAAATCGGGGGATAGGTGTAATTGTTCAGATATTCTAAACAGAGTCATTAACTGACATTTTATCACATCAAAACTGTAAGAGTTCACAGAACATTGATGGTATAACAGAATTCAGACAAGTGGAGTTCTATATAAACGTAACTACAAAGTCCTATTCAATGTAACTTCACTTAAAGTACTTGAACCAATGTTTGTGTAAAGACCCAAAATTTGCTTTCATCTCGAGACAAACAGACAAAGGCAGGCTCAAGTGATGTTTAATACAGCTCTCGTAAGTATTTCATTGGTTGCTGGCTTAACTTTATGTCCAATTGTATTTCCCCATTTGCCACAATCTTTCTTTGACAGAAATACAGGATTGGGTAGAACATCAGAGAATTAACGGGATAAACTAAGCAATATTTAACGAAATTTGACAATTATACCGCAAATGTTTCTTTTGAACGAAAAATCTAAATTTATCTGCCCGGTAAGCGGAACACTGTGGGTTCGATTCCCATCCCTGGACACTTTATTTTTGTGTTTATCATTACTCTTCACAATTCATGCTTTCATACTTCATCCCTAAGTTTAGAAATAATCGTTATTTCTCCTTAAAATAAAGTTCAATATATCGTTCAAAAGAAACACATGAGGGATAATTTTCAAACTTGATTCTACAATCATAAGCCACATTATATTGTATTAAGCAATATTCAGTTTATATATTGCCATTGTGTTTTATATTATATTGTCTCGTCACCTCGACATTCCACTCTAGAGAAACTTGCCAACATTGTTGTATTGTGCTGTAAAAAACAATATCATACGCAATATATATATATTATATTGTCACGGTAGAACGCTTCACCATTTTGCGTGTCATCCTTGCGCAGAGGCCATGCTAATATTCTCTGTATCCTTCCTATTGTAGTAGTTGTACCGCCGAACTGGTATCACAGAGGCCATGCTAATATTCTCTGTATCCTTCCTATTGTAGTAGTTGTACCGCCGAACTGGTATCACAGAGGCCATGCTAATATTCTCTGTATCCTTCCTATTGTAGTAGTTGTACCGCCGAACTGGTATCACAGGGGCCATGCTAATCTTCTCTGTATCCTTCCTATTGTAGTAGTTGTACCGCCGAACTGGTATCACAGGGGCCATGCTAATCTTCTCTATATCCTTCCTATTGTAATAGTTGTACCGCCGAACTGGTATCACAGAGGCCATGCTAATCTTCTCTGTATCCTTCCTATTGTAATAGTTGTACCGCCGAACTGGTATCACAGAGGCCATGCTAATCATCTCTGTATCCTTCCTATTGTAATAGTTGTACCGCCGAACTGGTATCACAGAGGCCATGCTAATCTTCTCTGTATCCTTCCTATTGTAATAGTTGTACCGCCGAACTGGTATCACAGAGGCCATGCTAATCTTCTCTGTATCCTTCCTATTGTAGTAGTTGTACCGCCGAACCGGTATCACAGAGGCCATGCTAATATTCTCTGTATCCTTCCTATTGTAGTAGTTGTACCGCCGAACTGGTATCACAGAGGCCATGTTAATATTCTCTGTATCCTTCCTATTGTAGTAGTTGTACCGCCGAACTGGTATCACAGAGGACATGCTAATCTTCTCTGTATCCTTCCTATTGTAATAGTTGTACCGCCGAACTGGTATCACAGAGGCCATGCTAATCTTCTCTGTATCCTTCTTATTGTAGTAGTTGTACCGCCGAACTGGTATCACAGAGGCCATGCTAATCTTCTCTGTATCCTTACTATTGTAGTAGTTGTACCGCCGAACTGGTATCACAGAGGCCATGCTAATATTCTCTGTATCCTTCCTATTGTAGTAGTTGTACCGCCGAACTGGTATCACAGAGGCCATGTTAATATTCTCTGTATCCTTCCTATTGTAGTAGTTGTACCGCCGAACTGGTATCACAGAGGCCATGCTAATCTTCTCTGTATCCTTCCTATTGTAGTAGTTGTACCGCCGAACTGGTATCACAGGGGCCATGCTAATCTTCTCTGTATCCTTACTATTGTAGTAGTTGTACCGCCGAACTGGTATCACAGAGGCCATGCTAATATTCTCTGTATCCTTCCTATTGTAGTAGTTGTACCGCCGAACTGGTATCACAGAGGCCATGTTAATATTCTCTGTATCCTTCCTATTGTAGTAGTTGTACCGCCGAACTGGTATCACAGAGGCCATGCTAATATTCTCTGTATCCTTCCTATTGTAATAGTTGTACCGCCGAACTGGCATCACAGAGGCCATGCTAATCTTCTCTGTATCCTTCCTATTGTAATAGTTGTACCGCCGAACTGGTATCACAGAGGCCATGCTAATATTCTCTGTATCCTTCCTATTGTAATAGTTGTACCGCCGAACTGGTATCACAAAGGCCATGCTAATATTCTCTGTATCCTTCCTATTGTAGTAGTTGTACCGCCGAACTGGTATCACAGAGGCCATGCAAATATTCTCTGTATCCTTCCTATTGTAGTAGTTGTACCGCCGAACTGGTATCACAGGGGCCATGCTAATATTCTCTGTATCCTTCCTATTGTAATAGTTGTACCGCCGAACTGGTATCACAGAGGCCATGCTAATATTCTCTGTATCCTTCCTATTGTAGTAGTTGTACCGCCGAACTGGTATCACAGGGACCATGCTAATATTCTCTGTATCCTTCCTATTGTAATAGTTGTACCGCCGAACTGTTATCACAGAGGCCATGCTAATATTCTCTGTATCCTTCCTATTGTAGTAGTTGTACCGCCGAACTGGTATCACAGAGGCCATGCTAATATTCTCTGGATTCTTCCTATTGTTGTAGTTGTACCGCCGAACTGGTATCACAGGGGCCATGATAATCTTCTCTGTATCCTTCCTATTGTAGTAGTTGTACCGCCGAACTGGTATCACAGGGGCCATGCTAATCTTCTCTGTATCCTTCCTATTGTAGTAGTTGTACCGCCGAACTGGTATCACAGAGGCCATGCTAATCTTCTCTGTATCCTTCCTATTGTAGTAGTTGTACCGCCGAACTGGTATCACAGGGGCCATGCTAATATTCTCTGTATCCTTCCTATTGTAGTAGTTGTACCGCCGAACTGGTATCACAGGGGCCATGCTAATCTTCTCTGTATCCTTCCTATTGTAATAGTTGTACCGCCGAACTGGTATCACAGAGGCCATGCTAATCTTCTCTGTATCCTTCCTGTTGTAGTAGTTGTACCGCCGAACTGGTATCACAGGGGCCATGCTAATCTTCTCTGTATCCTTCCTATTGTAATAGTTGTACCGCCGAACTGGTATCACAGAGGCCATGCAAATCTTCTCTGTATCCTTCCTATTGTAGTAGTTGTACCGCCGAACTGGTATCACAGGGGCCATGCTAGTCTTCTCTGTATCCTTCCTATTGTAGTAGTTGTACCGCCGAACTGGTATCACAGGGGCCATGCTAATCTTCTCTGTATCCTTCCTATTGTAGTAGTTGTACCGCCGAACTGGTATCACAGAGGCCATGCTAATCTTCTCTGTATCCTTCCTATTGTAGTAGTTGTACCGCCGAACTGGTATCACAGGGGCCATGCTAATATTCTCTGTATCCTTCCTATTGTAGTAGTTGTACCGCCGAACTGGTATCACAGGGGCCATGCTAATCTTCTCTGTATCCTTCCTATTGTAATAGTTGTACCGCCGAACTGGTATCACAGAGGCCATGCTAATCTTCTCTGTATCCTTCCTGTTGTAGTAGTTGTACCGCCGAACTGGTATCACAGGGGCCATGCTAATCTTCTCTGTATCCTTCCTGTTGTAGTAGTTGTACCGCCGAACTGGTATCACAGGGGCCATGCTAATCTTCTCTGTATCCTTCCTATTGTAGTAGTTGTACCGCCGAACTGGTATCACAGGGGCCATGCTAGTCTTCTCTGTATCCTTCCTATTGTAGTAGTTGTACCGCCGAACTGGTATCACAGGGGCCATGCTAGTCTTCTCTGTATACTTCCTGTTGTAGTAGTTGTACCGCCGAACTGGTATCACAGGGGCCATGCTAGTCTTCTCTGTATCCTTCCTATTGTAATAGTTGTACCGCCGAACTGGTATCACAGGGGCCATGCTAGTCTTCTCTGTATACTTCCTGTTGTAGTAGTTGTACCGCCGAACTGGTATCACAGGGGCCATGCTAGTCTTCTCTGTATCCTTCCTATTGTAATAGTTGACCGCCGTACAAGCATATAGTCACGGTAGAGAAGACAAATATTCCAAAAGTTTATGTAAAAAAATAATTTATATATTTTTTATTATCCCTAGTACACATGGTACAGGCCATCATAATCATTGTGGGTAGAGGTTGACGACTGGTTTTACTGTAAGTGCACCACATGTCTACACATGTGAAAAGCAGTTCGACATTCATTAATTAAATCTATAGAATGAAAAATGTGATAATAATTTTATAAGTGAAAATCTACAAGAGAGATATTTATAACCCAGATTACTGGAGCTCAGAGCGCCAAGTGATAATCTACAAGCATGGTAAGTGACGTAGCTAAATATTTATGATGATAAACTGGCAACAGAGTATTTACAATAATTATTCTGTGGGACAATATAACCCCTTGCATTGAAGACATTAGGAAATCTTGAATATCAAAAAAGAAACCTACGCGAGTAACATATTTAAAATACAGATGGAACTCGTCTATATCATGTAATTTATATTAGGGAAAATATTAGAGAAGGAAAAATAAAAATCAGGTGAAAAATTTCTTTTAATTTTTAATTTGCAGGTTTTCGAGCAAATATACTGTTCTTCAACGGGCTGATACTCTCTATGTATAATCTCTAAATAACCTTTATACAAAATAATTGAAAACTTTTGAAAAATGCTCTAATTTTATTTCTACTGACGAAGACAAAAGTATTTGCTGAAACGTTGAGAAAATAAAAATTTAAAGAAATGTCTGTTTTTTAATAACAATGAATGCCGACCAGACAACCTCTATCTTTAAGACCACCACTATAACTCTACAAGGTAGAAACATCTACGACTTGGAATGGTCTAGGCAAGGAGTCGGCAGAATTTGAGTCGGAAGAGTAAAAAATACAATTTACAAAATTTCAAAGATTTTAAAGCGCGATAACAATTTTACTTGCCAGCAATAAATAGTACTAGTATAAATAAAGTTTTTGATTAAAAAACTAATCTTTTTATTCGCACACACATAAGAAAAATAAGATTTATCAATATATAGTATCTTATTTAGAAAAAATATGTTTAATATTCATTTTAAAAATACTTATTATGTTACCTACCTACACTTCGTTTTTTTATGCTAATATTATATATATACTTAACTTTAAGAATATAACTCGCTTCTAACTCTTTTGCTTGAAACAACAAATGTCACAGCCACTGGTGAAGATTGTCTTAGGTCGAATTGAAACCTACATAGAAACATCTGACGACGGCAGAGAGATGGACTGACGTCACGGTGAGTACAAGTGGCTGAGAGATGATGCCTAGTCCTCGTTAATTGATTCAGAACCATTATTGATGTTTTTTAAAAATTTAAAATGAATAATATTTACGTATGGAACTATATAAATAGATTCATATCCAAAGATCCGCATGTGGCTGCAGTTTACCGACCTCTAGGATAGGCCAACATCACTTCAGTAGAACAACTTGGAATAAGGTATTTTAATTAGTTTACAGTTGGAGATAGAGAGAAGTTAGGGCAACACGTAATTAATTAACAGAGGCTGTGTGCCTGCCAACTTATGGATCGCAACAACTTAAGACAGCCTTATTTTATAATGGATAGGATTACACCAGGTCATGAAGGTTGAAAGCAACAATAATTTTACTATAGTTTTGGGGTTCTTGTATAGGTCTGTTGTTGTGTCCAATGAAGAGCCTCAGATGTCTCCATATATCTCTATCACAGCAATGTCCCCTATCTTGGGTGTGTAAAGCTGCTGTTATGGGTCCATGTCAATTTTCTGTTGTTGTCGTGTCCAATGAAGAGCCTCAGATGTCTCCATACATCTCTATCACAGCAATGTCCTCTATCTTGGGTGTGTAAAGCTGCTGTACTGGGTCCATGTCAATTTTCTGTTGTTGATGTTGTGTCCAATGAGGAGCTTCAGATGTCTCCATACATCTCTATCACAGCAATGTCCTCTATCTTGGGTGTGAAAAGCTGCTGTTCTGGGTCCATGTCAATTTTCTGTTGTTGTTATGTCCAATGAAGAACCTCAGATATCTCCATACATATCTATTATAGCAGTCGCAATGTTCTCAATTTTGGGTGTGTAAAGCTGCTGTTCTGTTTCTATGTCATTTTTCAGTTGTTGTGTCCAATGAAGAGCCTCAGATGTCTCCATACATCTCTATCACAGTAATGTCCTCTATCTTGGGTGTGTAAAGCTGCTGTTCTGGGTCCATGTCAATTTTCTGTTGTTGTTGTTGTGTCCAATGAAGAGCCTCAGATGTCTCCATACATCTCTATCACAGTATTTTCCTCTATCTTGGGTGTGTAAAGCTTCTGTTCTAGGTCCATGTCAAATTTCTGTTGTTGTTGTGTCCAATGAAGAGCCTCAGATGTCTCCATACATCTCTATCACAGCAATGTCCTCTATCTTGGGTGTGTAAAGCTGCTGCTCTGGGTCCATGCTAATTTTCTGTTGTTGTTTTTATTATTATCCCACGGGTAAGATTACACCAGGTCATGAAGGTTTACAGCAATAATATTTCAACTATAGTTTTGGGGTTCTTGTAAAGGTCTTCATGGAGGTTTAGAACTGGTGTTGGCTAGCTGGAGGTTCTCACTGTAGCAGTTCTGAGGAAGACCTAACATCTTTGTATTCACATTCTCAAAACTAAAAAAGTATATCACCCAATATATTTTTGATTGCTCTGCTCTGAAAGAAGAAAGAAGAACCCTTATGCTCAAAACAGGGCAATTCTGTACTTCACTTCCATCAATAATTGACAATATGACCCAGAATAAGTATATTGCTACTGCGTTTTATGGTTTCCAAAAGTCCATATCTCAGAAGAAGGCCAAGTGACACTCACTCCTCACTTTCTTACTGCTACTCTTTTTGTGTTGTTTTTCTTGCTTCCCTCTTTCTCTTTCTTTTTTTTTTTTCTTCTGTCTATATCGTTGTTTCCTTTGTCTCACTGCTTTGTTCTTATGCATACCTCTGGTGAATCCTGTATGGGGTCAGTGACCTTAAATAAAGGCTTTTTGTTGTTGTTGTTGTACTCACATTAAGGCAGACAGTGAAGTACTCTGAGCACTGTCAGCTGGAGCCAGCGTGGCCCAGTCTATGAAGAATATAAGGGATTCCTACGATTTTCTAAACAATATTTTGCATTATGATACATTAGCGCGCCATCTGTTATGAAATTTGCTAACTATTATAGACGCTGGGAGCGTTCACCACTGATGATCCAGGCCCTCCCATTAATCTCCATCGTAGAAAGGGCAGTAGAAATTGTTTAATTTTCAAAAGAATCTTACGCGTCTATAATAGTTTGCAAATAACTTACATAACAAATGAAAACATTAAGACGCTTAAATACCATTTCCAAGATTCCACCATTCAGTGTAGCATATAAAAGCAGAATGATCCAATACAGTACACAGCAGAAAGGCATATAAGCCTGTGACACAGAGATTCGTGGATTCACATCAAACTTCGTAACGAAATTTATTTTGTTTTTAAAAAACCATTTCAGCATTTAATCCAAAAATACTTATTCCCATTCATGTGTGTTGTGCCGGCTTTATTATACATTTCTCTAATACCACACAGAGTTTTACTGTCCTGTCAGCCTATGTCCATAGTTTGCTTAAATACCATTTATAAAAATTCACCCTTCAGTGTAACATATATAAACAGAATGATCCAATACAGTATTAGAACTCTAAGAAGCAGTCTGGTAGATTAAATTGGTGAAACCGCTGGGAGGGTTTACCACTGATGAGCCAAGCCCTCCTAATATTTTTCATCGCAGTAAGGACAGTAGAAGTTTGATTTATTTGTGAAAAGAAACATTGGCGTCTTAATGTTTTCATTTGTTATATATAGATGGCGCGTTATTGCATTGTATTAATATTTTACATGCTAGATAGTTATACAAGTTTCAAATTATCTTGGTCACGTCACGTGAAGACCTTTTGCTTGCGCTAAATACATATGTTTCTATTTTTCTGCCTACAGTAGATATGGGACTCCTGGCGCTCTACCAAGGTAACACCGCAAAGTAACAAATCAATATAATAATACCAAAATAACAATTTGTATGAAATAATAGTACACCCATACCTCGCTTTGCGTCGGGTTTACGTTCCAAAAAAAAACACGACGCAAATTGAAACGACGCAAAGTGAAAATAAATTGGCGCAATCAAAAACAAAGTTGTTGCCATATTTTAGGGGGAAAAAAATTAAAGACTCGAATCCAAAACAACGCAACTTCGAAAATCTAACGACGCACAGTGAAAATCGGTAAAAATTAAGCAGCGACGCAACTTCGAAAGTAAAACGCAAAACGAAACGACGCAAAGCGAGGTATTGGTGTATATAAAAAGTATTTATCATTAATTTGTTAACGTGATACTCCTGTTGAAGGACTGACAAGTCCGAAAGCTTGAAAATAAATGGTTTGAACTAGAAACTTAGCCTTGGATTCTTT
This sequence comes from Cordylochernes scorpioides, assembly GCA_030710605.1. Lineage (NCBI taxonomy): Eukaryota > Metazoa > Arthropoda > Arachnida > Pseudoscorpiones > Chernetidae > Cordylochernes > Cordylochernes scorpioides. The sequence goes on along the minus strand of CP092863.1, from coordinate 94,157,756 downwards.
ATTTATTTTATTATAAATTAACAATTATAATATTAACAATGTTGAGTAAAAAATAGTAAAAGATTAGTTGCATTATTTGGAATAGAAGAGTTAGAGGAGAAAGATAGCATGGGTATGGATAATCACAAATACAGTCTGGTTTCACCATGATAACGCCTCAAGTCATACCTCATCTTCAACCCAAGCTTATTTGGAAGATCTAAGGCAAAGAACAGGAATCAACACTATTCCAAAGAACAGAACCCCTGTAAAATCTCCTGATTTAGCCCCGATGGATTTTTGCATTTTTGGATGCCTTAAAAGAGCACTTGGAAAGAGACACCCTAGGACAATTGAAGATCTCTGGAAGGTGGTAAAGAAAGAATGTGATCTTTTGAGTATGACCATGATCAGAAAGTGTCTGCTATCGTGGAAAATCAGGTGCCGTTCTGTAAATAAACAAAAAGGCTTTCAAATAGAACATTTGAAAAATTTCAAATATGGTGTTAATTTTTAATATTTTATAATAAAACTTGTTTCCTATAAGTGTGAACCTCTCTGTATTTATCTCATTTGCTAATTATTTTGTCGATTCTCATGTATTAATACAAGGACCTTTTTATGCTTATAAAAAGTAAGGATTTTATTTCATAGTTTCTCAGCCAGATAACATTCCCTATAAGAATACGTTTCAAAGTTTTGTTTGAAGCTGAATCATAAAGTATGTCCAAATTTTTATTTATTTATTTAACAGTTGGAAGAGACACGCCATATCCACAATTAGGATAATTGCGTGTAAATCTGAAATTATATACAATTAACACAATTGAACATTGGGAAGTATGAAAATTACACGTTCGATGTCAAATTTTGCATATAGTAATTAGAAATAGTAGCTTGAAATATGTACAGTCAACACTTTCGCCTTGAAATATACATCCTGTAGAATCTATTAAACTTGATGTATTGGTCTTTATTGTAAACAACGTTTTGTTTGTCAGGTAAAGTTGGTTTTTTTTTCCTTTAGATCAGAATTTAATGGACAGTTTATTAGAAGGTATTCAGGGGTTTGTTTTTCGTTTCCACAAGTGCATGCAGGTGAACCAATTTTGCCAATTCTAAACAAATATATATAAAATGGAAGGATTTAAAAGCAAGAATGTTTCTTTTATATACAATACAAACTTCTACTTTCCTTACTGCGATGAAAAAATATATTGGGAGGGCTTGGCTCATCATTGGTGAACCCTCCCAGCGGTTTCGCCAATTTAATCCACCAGACCGCTTCTCAGAGCTCTAATACTGTATTGGATCATTCTGCTTATATACGCAGCACTGAAGGATGAAATATCAGAAATGGCTTTCAAGAAAACTATGGACATAAGCTTTTAGGACAGTAGAATTACATTCAAATATTTGCATCGAGCAATATTCTTCCGCAAACAATAAAGACAAGACCAGTTAGGCATAAATTAACACAAAGCAATAACGCGCCATCTATACATATAAAATGAAAGGATTTAAAAGCACGAATATGGGTTGAAGTCACCATGTCCAGTTGTATTTAGAATGTTTTTATGCAAATATAATACATGTAGATGATATTATGTAAATAAAACTGTGAGACCGCTGAGTTACTTTAATTTATCGGGCATATATCATGGTGTTATTCTTATTTTTAAAAATAACCCAAAACCTTCTTTAACATTTCAAAATAGACGCTAAAGCCATTTATCCTTATTCATTTGTAAGAGAGAAATCTGAATGAAGTACTTAAACCGTTTAGGTGAGACAACCTTATACCAATAAAAATAGATGTTTGCATGAATACACACATTAGAACTCTAATTATATTATGCTGTATTAGCGCGCCATCTGTTATCAAAATTCGAAACTATTATATATGTTAAAATTTTACACATATAAATATAATAGCAAAAATGCGCTCTTCTTTTAAATATCATAAAATATTATCTCTACAGACCTTACTGCAATGATATGCGTTACTGTATGAGAGGGCTTGGCTCATAAGTAGTGAACCCTCTCAGCGGTTTCGCCAAATTAATCTCTAGACCGCTCTACTATTGTATTGGATCCGGTTCAAATCACATTATTAGGTACCGCTCAACAAGAGCAACCTAGTTCATGATAATTGAAACAATGAATAATATATGAAGGTTATTCACATATTAAACAAAATTTTAACGCGGAATTCAATCCCGGTTCATGGCTGTCGGGAATCGAGGGTGTTACCCACTCGTCCTATATTTGTATTGGATTCGGTTCAAAATCACTTTAATAGGTACCGCTCAGCAAGAGCAACCTATTTCATGATAATTGAAACAGTGAACAATAAGTGAAGGTTATTCACATTTTAAACAATTTTTAACGCGGAATTCAATCCCGGTTCATGACTGTCGGGAATCGAGGGTGATACCCACTCGTCCTGTTTTGTATTGGATTGGTTTGGAATATACCCTGTATTTTCTATGGAAGGCAGCTTAGGGGTGTTTAGTGAACTATGGACATAAGCTTATAGGTCTGTAGAGGAACATACATATAATTTCAAGGTATTGCATCGAGCAAAGCTCTTCCGCAAAATATGTTTTCATAACCAATATATATTAGTAAATTAAATTTAATTTCCATTTATCGTTAAAATTTTACACAAATAAATTTACTAGCAATGCGCTTCTTTTAAATATCATCAAATATTATCTCTACAGACCTTACTGCCATGATATAAGTTATTAAATGAGAGGGTTTGGCTCATCATACTGGCAATGTGTTTCTTTTCAATAATATGATCAAATATTATCTCTACAGACCTTACTGCAATGATATGAGTCACCTATACAATGATATGTGTATGATTCTTTTTTTATGATTAATTTTTCCATTGTAGTAGGGACAGTAGAAATTGATTATTTTGTAAAGGAATCATACAAGTCAACAACAACAACAAAAAGCCTTTATTGAGGACCTCTCGTCCTATAAAGGATTCGCCAGTTTACAGAGTAATTGAAGAGAAGAGAACTAAGAATACAGAGATATATGTAGTAGGTATAGTATTTTATACACTGTGACTATATACAACAGCAGCAACAAGCCTTTTACTGTAATCAAAGTCCCATACAGGATTCTTCGGAATCATACGCGTCTATAATATGTAGTTTAGAATTTTGATAACTCGAATCACTTGATTACCCATAGAGGTGTGTTCGTATAGGTTCCACAGAATCTATAATTTAGAAGATATTCACCTGTAGGTGAACAGGATGAAAGTTCAAAATACCACTCGACTCATCATCATCAAGGGATGGTGTTGCCGGGGAGATAATGATCGCCAATAATGAGAGTGAGAATAATTAAAATTATCCTAATTATGTTTAGTGACAAGTTGATTAATTAACTTCCATGGAATAAATTCACCAACACAGGTAACGTGGCGCCCTCTAATCCTCCAGAAAAATACAGCCATACCTCGCTTTGCGTCGGGGTTACGTTCTAATAAAACACGACGCAAAGTGAAAATATGTGAAGGCGCAATCAAAAACAAAGGTGTTGCCATATTTTAGGAAAAAAAAAAAAAATTATTAAAGACTCGAATCCAAAACAACGCAACTTCGAAAATCTAACGACGCACAGTGAAAATCAGTAAAAATTAAGCAGCGACGCAACTTCGAAAAAACGCAAAACGAAACGACGCAAAGGGAGGTATTGGTGTATCCTCATCTTCTTATATCTTCACATTTTTCATCTCCAATTCACAATAAGGAGCTTGGAATTGTTAATGAAATTTGATCCGTAGTGTGTTAAATATCAATCTAGTGCTATCTAACAAACCGGTTCAAGAATAACTAACTAGGTGCCGCTCAAAAAGAACAACCTAGTCCAGATGTCGGTAAACTGCGGTGGCTCGCGAGTCACATGCGGCTCTTTAGATGTGAAGCTCTTTATATAGTTCCATACGTAAATATTATTTATGTGAGTACTGTTTATTGTTGGTAAGATAAATTATTGTGGCTCTTTAAAAACTTTGAAATTTTGTGAATTACAATTTTTGACTCTTCCGATTCAAAAGTTTGCTGAAGCCTGACCTAGTTTATGATATTTACAACAATGAATGTGAAGGTTATTCACATATTAAAACAAAGTGTCCAATGCGGGATTCGATTCATGGCTGTCGGGAATCGAGGGTTTTAACCACTCTTCCACTGATTTCATTGTTATGTTAACTAAATAATTATTAAAAGCTACCAGCGCAACAATATTTTTCCGAAAGGCTTTGCAGAAGTTTTGGCAAAGTGCCCATGATCAGCTTTGGGTACAATCGCAATGAAAGTAAAGAAACTTTGATTCCATTACTATCTACATCAATCTAATGGAGGGATTGCCTGAAATATTCTGTGATTCTTTCTGTTGAAATAAATTTTCGGCGTTAACTTCTAATCATTCTCTCATTCTCACCAGGTCACTTCTATGAAAGATACAGATTTCATGAAATTGGTCTGTAGGTAGATCACCAACTTTATCCAACCATTGAGAGAAACATCAATACCTGCTCGCATATTCCGAGTAAGGCGCAAGATCACAAACAATGGCCATAGCTTGCGGTGTTTAATGCAAGCAGCAACAATCTCGGCTCTCGAAGCCCGTGGTACCACAGGGAGCACTTGGCAAAAGTCACCTCCAAGAACAACAACCTTTCCGCCAAAAGCAAGGTGACATAATTTCCTTTAGGAGGCGATCCACAATTTCAAGCACTCTGTAGTGGGCCATAGGATAGTACAAAAATACAAACCCATATGTTTTAAAACTAGGCAATTAGGTGATGATATTTAAATAAATTAAGTTTGAAAGCAAATAATCCACGATAGTGGGAAATTGAAAATATAAAATATATATCTATTAATATTTGGAAAATAAAAATAAGTGTGCCACATGGAGTTAAAAATAACGTAAATTTTGGTATATAGATAGCTATGTATTGTTCAGTATCTTTGGTGGAGATTGCTTAAAACTTTACAACTGAAAACTCTGTTAGTGTATTATCTATATGGATATGCATGATGATACTGGTATCGGATTGCTGAATTATAACAGATAAAATATTTATTGACTTTTGACAGAATTCTTTTAAAAATTAAAAATATGAAATATATATGTAACAAAACTACAATTATAATTTTAATAAAAATAATTACAAATTTTGAATTATAAACATGATATATATACAATTATAAATTGATAAATAAATAAAGTGTGAAATTTGAAAGCAAAAGATCTAAGATTGGAAAATAGAATAAATTAAAAATAAATATAACTTCTAACATTTTGAAAATCAAAATAAGGGTGACACATGAAGTCAAAAATAGCGAAAACTTTGGTATATGGATCGCTATGTATAGTTGAGTAACTTTGTGAAGGAAAGAGATTGCTTAACACTTTACGAATATAAACTCTTGTGTATTAGTTATATACTTGTTTCATATTATTGTGTTAAAAATCATTACAATTTTTTAAATAAGAAAAAGGAAAAAAAGCGATATTATATAAGATATGTTTTCTGATTAATCAATTTCTCCGATTTTAATAAATGTTTATTTTCGTGATAAGATATTATCACAAGGGCAACAGAAATAACGTACACTTCTTAACGAATGTTGGAAATGATCCCATATTTCTACTGTTACGAGACTCGGCCTGGAAAAACTCACAATCTCCTCCAACAGATGGCGCTTTAATCTATTTCTGGTCTGGTACTAATGTCAGGATGGCCTACTGCTGTGTTTCCTGGGGCTTATAATTGTAAATACCTGTTTATACTGTGGCTCTAGAATGTAAATTACTGTAAATACCTGTTAATTGATATTCGAGTTCTAAAAAATGGATTAAAGATGACAATAAAGATTAGTGTTAGCAGACTGGTTGTCAGTTGCTGCTGTGACTCTCTCTCCAACATCACTGTAGCTACTCTTCTTGGTAGAGGTGAAGCAGGGGAGGTGATCCATGACGGAAGAAACGGCGCCGTCGTGAAGGATCAAAGGGGGAAAACGCGACAACACAATAGCATTTATAGATATATTTGGTAGATTAAAATGGCGAAACCGCTGGGAGGGTTCACTACTGATGAGCCAGGCCCTCCTATTAATTTTTCCATTGCAGTAAGGGCAGTATCACTATAAAAGGAAGTTCCAAAAATGCAATATAACAGCGGTATGGTAGATTAAACTGGCGAAACCGCTGGGAGGGTTCACCATTGATGAGCCAGGCCCTCCTATTAATTTTTCCATTGCAGTAAGGGCAGTAGAAATTGTTTAATATCAAAAAGAATCATAGGCCTTTAAAATAGTTTTGAATTTTGATAACAGATGGCGCGCTAGTGCATCATACAATAGCATTTGTTCCTTTCTGCCGGCTCTCCGCACAGTTTGCAAACATATGGTTCTCAGGAGGATAGAGTTATGACAGGTGATGGAGTACATGGTAGTTATACGTATCCCAGTAATAGGTGTTATCTCTTTCAGTCGGCCGCCTCTATGGGTAAGGATGATAGAATATTCTGGCTTTGTTCTAATAAATCTCTTGTATTCATAAGTGTTATACAAGTCTATTGCATGAATTAATATTGGAAGTGTTTACCTGTTGGAAATTGTAATGGCTGCTTTTAATGGTATAGTTCATAGAAATTCGTTTTTTATATTAATTTAGGAGATTTCTTTTGTATCAATTTTTAAAATATATTTTGAAATATTTTAGTTCGATTTAAGAGTAAAATCTAAATATCTCTACAAACACTGAAGTATGTTTTCTGTTATATCGAGATATATCGTTTTGATAGAGGCAAAGGTAAGACGTGACGAATTTCTTCATTTAAAGACTGCGAGCTTTCAGACTGTTACGTCAACAGGCCGTTACGTGAATACAAGAAACGAGAGAAGATATTATTTATCCACATGTAAATATTTCTGCACGAATAGAAATATTTCATAAAATGAACGATTATTATTTAAAATCAATGGTAATGGCCATGTGCTATCCTAAACACTTCATCCATAAATATACCTATAACCCGAATATTCCCCGCCACCCCCATATATATAGGTCAATATGTTCCATCCCATATTCCTATACTAACATTGTAATAGCTAAAACTCTTGGAAAACATGGGATATCAGTATATTTTAATAACCTCCCAAACATTGGCCATAGACTTAGAAACCCAATCAGTAAAAGTTGTCCTTCTGATCCACTCCTTCAAACTGGCTATATATTCCGTAAAATGCAACAGCTGTAATGCCATATATGTAGGAGAAACTGGCCGCTCCATCCGTCTAACAGAACACCAAAGATACATCAACAATAGAGACACCAAATATACCAACATATCCATAGTACAGGCCACACATTCAACTTAGTCCAAACTACAGCACATTTTTTTTACATAGGAATAAACAACAAACACAGCGTATCTTACTATAGAGTAGTTCTTTAATATTGTTGCATCATGGCGAATGCACCTATTTTATTTTAATTTGTAATATTATATTTTGATATATTTTATATTCTAATTTATATTTTATATTTTTTATTTTATTAAACTGAATATATGTATTTTAAAATCATCATTTGTATTTAGGTACATTGTGTGACTTCACTGCTCTCTTTGATGTGAGAAATAAATTATTCTGGAGGCTAATTGAATTTTCTCATTATTCCCTTATATAAATTTGTAGGATGGTTGAAACACGGTAAGATACAAGACCCAGCACAGGAGAGAATCAAGGTTGAAGAGTCTGCCAAGCCGCAACCTGGTGCTACAGTATTTAGTGGAAAGAAGTTGGTGAAACAAGCAGAAAAAAACAATGATCCATGAATATCATGATAAAATGTACCCGATGGTCTCCAAGAAGGCTGAGAAAGCTGTGGGATAAGCAGCCTACCTGTTGTAACGCTACAGTGTATGAGATGTGGAAGAACGTAACTACATATGAGGGAACAAATTACATTTAAATATTTCATTAAATTCCTGGAGCAAACAACGAGAGGTAATATTGGAGAAAGTGGAGCAGGAGATATATAAAACGGATATTGGATTTCTGTTTGTTTTGGATAACCTTTTGTTCTCAGGAGAACTTTTGTTTGAACAGAAGAGGTAATTATAACTTTATAATTCTACTTTCCTTTCATCTATATATGCCATTATATATTTGTAGATTCAACTAATATTCTATATTATATTATATGAGGATATCTTATATAAAGTCTTGATCAGATATTTCTTTATTGAGCTGAGGAATATATATGAAAAACATAATTTTGTAAAAGTACTGCCTGGCTTAAGGCGTAAGAATAAAAAATGAAAAGCTTATTTACATAATGTACAAAAGGTTTGAGCCGGCCAACGGGGAAGAACAACAACGAGTTTTTATAGGGGAAGCACGACCTCTGGCGGTCAATTTAGCAGAATATTTGTATCTATGAAATATATTTCTCAATAAATTAATATTTTAATATAACATTTCAAATAATACCTTTATATAACATTTTTAAATATAATATTTCAATATAACATATATATACACCAATACCTCGCTTTGCGTCGTTTCGTTTTGCGTTTTTGTCGAAGTTGCGTCGCTGCTTTATTTTACTGATTTTCACTGTGCGTCGTTAGATTTTCGAAGTTGCGTTGTTTTAGATTCGAGTTTTTAATTAAAAAAATTTTTTTCCTAAAATATGGAAACACCTTTGTTTTTGATTGCACCATGCCATCAAAATTTTATTTTCACTTTGCGTCGTGTTTTTTTTTTTTTTGGAACGTATTCCCGACGCAAAGTGAGGTATGGGTGAATAAATTAGATAGATGCATTAGCGCGCCATCTGTTTTCAAAATTCGAAACTATTATAGACGATTCTTTTAAAAAAATAAACAATTTCTACTATCCTTACTGCAATGGAAAAATTAATGGGAGGGCCTGGCTCATCAGTGGTGAACCCTCCCATGAGCCAGGCCTTCCTTTTAATTTTTCCACTGCAGTAAGGGCACTAGAAAATTTGTATTTTTAAAAAGAATCATAGGCGTCTATAATAGTTTTGTATATATATATAAATATACAATAATACCGTTAAGAGAATTTCAAAATTTATAAAATTTGTTATTTACTTTTCTTTATTTTTCTAAAAAAAAAAAAATACTATTAATAAATATATATATGTAAAAAGGCATCTCCTTATTGTGCAACTGAAAGTTGCTGATATGGCTCGCGCCATCTATCGGAATAAATATTAACTATTTGTTGATTTTTATTCCGATAGATGGCGAAAGCCATCAGCAACTTTCAGTTAACGATAAGGAGATGTCCCTTTATTTTTTCTCAATTTATGCACCTTATCTCAGTACAATATCACATTTTTACTTTTTTTTCACAAAATTAATTGCCAAATAGAAGTTCATTTTGAAATTTCAATTTGAAAGAGGTTATTAAATCGAATTTTTATATACTGTGCCCGCGTGGCAGGCGAGCATTCTACCACTGAACCACCGATGGTTATAAGAAATGGCCATATTTGGGTATTTATTCCATTCACAAAAGCAAACGGTGACAGAATTGATTATGACTCTGATACTTGTATATTTTAATATATACATTATTATCAATTATATTTATATATTCAAATTTTTATTCATTTATTTATTCATATATTATTTTTTGTATATCTAACCATATATAATCTTATATGAACGTTGCAATGAAGTAGTCCCAATCCAAAATCTATGACTAGGTGTCTAAAAACCCGATAAATATGAATGGATGATATTTATTTGCAAAAGACACCCTTACTTCTTAAAAATTCATTAAAAATACATTTATTGAACGATTTGAATCTCATTAATTAAATAATTGAATAGATTTCTAGAGATGTGTGTTTCTCTAGTTAGTTTATCAATGCAGTCTTTGTCCTACTACAGGGGAACGTATATAAACGGATATATCGACATCAGGCGGCGTTTTATCTATGTTCTCCTGTAGTAAGGGAGAGATGTGTGAAAGCATGAGATTGTATTGATAAAATAGAAAGGAATTCATCTCCATAAACCTTTTTAATTGAAAATATATTTATTAAACAATGTATTCATTTACAACAAAAGCAGCAAGATACAAAAATGTATCAATTTAATTATTATTGAACCGCACGAATTCATTTCAATGAATTAGTAACAACATTCTAACACAAGGTAATAAGACCAAATCCAAATAAATAAATAGTGTGTGATGTTTCTGTAACAGCGTTGTTATCATCTTCAGACAAAAGTACTGAATGAGAAATTTTAAAAAAGCTTGTGGTAAAATTTCTCATTCAGTACCTTTATCTTAAGATGGTAACAATGCTGTTACCAAAACATCATATTATTTATTTATTTGGATTAGGTCTTATTATCTTCTGTTTATAATCTATAATCCAAATTGTGCCTTATCAACATTCTAACAATATTGGACAGAGAACGCCTGTGTTTCCTATCAGTATAGAGGTGGATATGACTTCAGAATGTCCAACAGGAGATATCGGCCTGAGAGGTGTTTAAACTGATGAGAAACTGGTCAAAAGTCAGAATACATTATACGGTGGTCATTGGTAACGTCTCACTTTTAATTAATGCTTTGTTTCAATTGCAATTTTTCCAAAATCACTTTATTAGGTACCGCTCAACAAGAACAACCTAGTTTATGATAATTACAACAATGAATAATATATAAAGGTTATTCACATATTAAACAAAATGTTAACGCGGGATTCAATCCCGGTTCATGGCTGTCGGGAATCGAGGGTGTTTACCCACTTGTCCACCGACTTTTTATTGATAATTGCAATTTTGCAATAATGCATAGTATTTGTATTTTAGATAAATTTATCAAAAAGGTGAAGTGCATTTTTGACAGATATATATGTTATATCGTTTTTAAAATAGAGCAATCCATATTTAATTCATTAGATAATAAAAAGGAATATATTGGATTTAAAAAAATATTTATTAAATCCAATATATGCATTTTTATTATCTAATATATGTTATATAAAAATTGTTTATTTTAAAATTATAATTTCTAAAGCAAACACTATTTTGTAAAGTTGACCAATAGATGTTGTTGCTCTCCCTATATAAACCTATTGTTGTTGTTTCCTGTTGGCCGGCTCAAATATTTATGTAGATATGTTAATATGTAATCTGTTGACGTTATGTGGCGCTGAGTTTGTTGTTGACACACTTTAAAATTTATTTGTGTAAAATTTTAACGATAGATAGCAATAAAATTTAATTTACACTTTAAAATGTTATAACACATTGATAAATGTTAGCGTTCAGCCAACTGAAATATTGGTAAAATAAATGATATTTTGATATAATATATGTATTTTTAATTAAAGATTTATTTATGTAATCTTTATTTTATTTATTATTTTTCTACTCGCGTCTTAAGTCAGGTAGTACTTTCACAAATTATGTATTTTATATTTCAAAAGCTTATATAAAACAAACTCACAAATAACGATATAAACTGTTTTTATTCTTCCGTTCATGACTTCATAACAACATAATAATATGTAGAGAACAACTTTTTGATTACCATTATTGTGATAATGTAAAATAACAAAAAGGAGGTATGGTGTGGAACATTCAGCTAGCTTCTGAACGACATCGTTCTTCAACGGGCGTGAAGACAAGGTGTGATGTGTGACAATATGTAGACATTATATATATATATTGTCTTACATTATGCTTAATAATACAATATAACGCGGCTTATTATTGTAAAACGACATTTGAAATTACCCCGCATGTGTTTCTTTTGAACGAAAAATCTAAATATATTTTAAGGAGAAATACCGTTCTAACCTTAGGGATGAAGTATGAAAGGATGAATTGTGAAGAGTAATGATAAACGGAAAAATAAAGTGTCCAGGGATGGAAATCGAACCCACAGTGTTCCGCTTACCGGGCAGATGTCATGTCCACTAGGCTACCCTGGACATTCTCATTACTCTTCACAATTCACCCTTTCATACCTCATCCAAAAGGCTAGAAATAATCGTTATTTCTTCTTGAAATAAATTTTGATTTTTCGTTGAAAGAAAACACATGCGGGATAATTTTCAAATGTTGTTTTATATCATAAAATGCTCATATAATGAAAAGCAAGTTAATAATTACTGTTTTATCTCTCAATAATAATCTCATCTCTGATATTTCATCATAACATATATATTGCTTAGAACCTATATATCGTCCCTACAACTGCAAACTATCGAATGTGAAAAATTCAATTTTGAAGGAGAGAGAAATGAAGAGACCATGTCATGGTCTCTTCATTTCTCCCTCCTTCAATGCCTTCCTCTACTGAGGGTAGGCCACATGGTCTCTTCATTTCTCTCTCCTTCAAAATTGAATTTTTCACATTCGATAGTTTGCAGTTGTAGGGACGATATAGAGAGTAAGACAATGGTACATTTAACAGTGAGTGTAGAGAACATGTTTGTTAACTGGGCAATTTGTCATTGTTTAATTAGTGTAGCATTACCAGAATCTTCTGTTACATGTTCAGCAGCGTATTGTTATAGTATAAAACTATCTGAGTGTATTTTATATAAGATAATTGTATAAAATATGATTTATATTATGATATATTTATAAATGTATGTAATTCTACTGTCCTCAAAACTTATGTCCATAGTTCATCTAAAATACTCATTCAAAGAGTCTAGCGTCAGTATCACTATAAAAGGAAGTTCCAAAATGCAATGTAACAGCGGTATGGTAGATTAAACTGGCGAAACCGCTGGGAGGGTTCACCACTGATGAGTTAGGGTTTCTTATTAATATTTCCATTACAGTAAGGACAGTAGAATTGTTTATTTTTAAAAAGAATCTTATGTATCTATAATAGTTTAGTATTCTTTCTTTAATACAACGAAACAAGATTTATGTTTAGACGTTACACATTGTATAAATATTGACATAAAATGACAATAAACATACCAGAAGGAATATGTACAGAGTTATATTGGAATCGATAAAATTAAGTATTTTTCTACATCATATTGGTTATTAAAACCAACACCATAGGTTGTCAAATTACAAAACTATTTTAGACGCGTAATATTCTTTTAAAAATAAAACAATTTCTACTGCCCTTACTGCAATGGAAAATTAAAGGGAGGGCCTGGCTCATCAGTGGTGAACCCTCCCAGCGGTTTCGCCAGTTTAATCTACCATACGGCTGTTATATTGCATTTTTGGAACTTCCTTTTATAGTGATACTGATGCTTGACTATTCGAATGGGTATTTTAGATTAACTATGGACATAAGCTTTTAGGACAGCAGAATTACATATAATTATAAAAATATGATTTATAATTTTTATTATATAATAATATATAAAAATAATTTGATAACAGATGGCGCGCTAGTGCATCGTAATATCATAGGTTGTATATGACGTTGTTTATTTTTAAAAAGAATGATACGCGTCTATAATAGTTTAGAAAATATGATTTGTTTGGTGTATTGTTGATGTTCCTATTCTGACAATTGGGCTGAGCTGAAGGACTCCTGAGACGCCAGAGAGCCTGCACAATGGGAATCGATTTTCCATTTGAAGTCGATTAAAGCTCCAATCAAATCTCTGATATCGACCATCCAATGGCATGAATGCTGTTTGAATGGACCGCTTCAATCTCGACCTTGTTTCTGTAAAACATTTCTTCAGAAATAGAAGCCTCGTGATCTTTAGTTTAAAACATATAAACATGGTTCTCCAAATTAAATATACTTCAGCCAGTAAATAGAGATAATACAATTTTATCGATTATTTTATTTCCAAAGCGCTATATCCCGCAAGGGATACTTGCGCCAAACAAGGAGAAAAGTTTATTTACATAAGTTATTTACATTATTCAACACATGAAAACACTAGAGATCAAGATTTTGTAGAAAGTTTAGAATGTATTTACAAAATGAATTGAACTTTAAATATGTTTTTTTTTTAATCGTAAATCAAATCGTTAAGTTCACAAACAACTAGTTCATTCTTTATTCTATAATCTTGAAATGCTGGGCAATCGATCAGTAGATGTCTTGAAGTTTGTTCCTCAAAAGAGATAATGAAAATATTTACTGGTCGAAGTATCTTTGATTTGAAGAGCTATGAATGCCGGCCAGGCAGCTTCTATCTTTATGATATATAAACATGGTTTCACACTTTAGACTGTGAATCATATACTTTCAAAGGGAAAAGAGAATCTGGGGAACATTCGTGTTATAATATATCTATAGACACGTATGATTATTCAAAAATTGAACAAATTTCTACTGCCCTTACTGCAATGGAAACAACAACAATAGCCTTTATTGGGCACACGTGCCATACAGGATTCTCCCGGTAGGACAAAATAAATAAATAAATAACAAATTAGCATCATAGTTATATACAAATATTGGGTATTGACCTCGACCAATTATCGAGTTGGATCCGGTATTTGTGCTAAACATTTTGATTGAGCTGATTTCCAGTATTTATAAAAAGAGAATGCAAAAGGTCTGGATTTTACGACTTTTGCCATTAAAACATAAGGCGAATTGCTATTATAGCCGGTCTCTTGACGAAGAATTTCTCTTTCTTCTTCCATTGCCGTGCAGTAGAACATGTAGTGTGGAAAATCGAGACTAAATTCACTGTTGCATAAGGTGCATTTTATGGTCTTAGTTTTCAATAGTGAAACATGATTATTTCTCTGTACTACAATGGAAAATTAATGGAAGGGCCTGGCTCATCACCTGGGAGGGTTTACCACTGATAAGCCAGGCCCTCCCATTATTTTTTTAATTGCAGTAGAAAATTGTTTAATTTTCAAAAGAATCATACGCGTCTATAATAGTTTCGAATTTTCATAACAGATGGCGCGCTAATGTATCATGTTATAATATATATTGTGTTTTTATGTCAAAACACGGGGTTTTCGAACACAAATTACTAATAGAATTTGTTTTATTTTTAAAAGAATCATACGCGTCTATAATAGTTTCGAATTTTCATAACTAATTCCAATCGTTTGAAAGCTTTATTTGGTGTCTTGCGCTATGCGTTTAAGAATTGGATCACTCTGCGTTGTTCTAACTTGGAACCTAACACCGCACGCATTCTAAATAAGAAATTTTACAAACTTACATGATATTGAAATAAAATATTGTTCTTGGGCGATTTCTGTGGCTTATAGAATAATTATCAATATCGTTTTTGTAAAGTAGTTTTTGCTTCTTTCATATAATCACGTTTCGAAATAGACATATCAGCCTTTATTTCAACGGAAGACATTATGAAGACATCTCTATTAAGTTCGTTTGGGAATTTTATTAATTTGTTAGCTCGACCACTAAGCAAATATTCATTAAATTTAGGGCAAACACTCTCCAAGAATTCCTTGGAACTTTCCAGAAAAGCTTTTTAAAAAATTCATAATATATTTATAGACTGTACGTCTGTAAATTTCATAATTAATTTTCTTTTCACTGATTTTTGTATATCAAATTAAAATGTCATATGTTATCATCATTACATGCAATGTAAATTTGAAAAACAAACGATAGTAAACAACAACAAACTTAAATTGATGAACAAAAGAAGTCGGTGGACGAGTAGGTAACATCCTTGATTCCCGACAGCCATGAACCGGGATTGAATCCCACGTTAACATTTTGTTTAATATGTGAATAACCTTCACATATTATTCATTGTTGTAATTATCATAAACTAGGTTGTTCTTTTTGAGTGATACGTAGTAAAATTATTTTGGAACCGGAACTTAAATTAACAATTTAAAAATATATTTCAACATTTAAAACAAAAACGTTACAATATATTCAATATTTTTTATAAAGACCTTAATAATTAAGCCATTTATCCTTTTTTATATATTAACCCAAGCTAGATGTTCTGAAATTACTTCAAATATTCGAATATAGCTTTATTCTACTGAATTATCGTCCTGTAGTGTCGGAAAACGCCACAATTGGGAATCTACCAACAATGTACAAGCCATACCTGCTGTCGGGAAGATTATAATGAACAAAACGGAATTCAATAATGATTAAATAAGCTTTTATAATCGTGAAAAATATTTTGTACCTGTTTTTGAAGCGTCTATTTCATCTAGTTTGACTTTTGGTGACTACATGTATGGATTAAAAATAAAAAAAGCCATATCCTGACCAGGAGCACATGTGCTTTTTAGAAGGCAGAGCGCCATCTGGTGAAACAGAAATCAACTAAACATTGATTTAGCCTGTTCCCTGATATTTGGCCAACCTAATTTCTTGATAAATCAAGAAAACCCATCCACGAACGCGTTTCGCGCTGTTGGCGCTCGTCAGCGTGGAGAAGGCTGTACTACTGCGACCAAAAAGATTTTGTTCCCAGTGGCTTCTTGAGAAACCAAGAAATGGGTATTTAAGGCCAAACTTGCGTAAATACGCTTACGATTCTTTTTTTTTTTTTTTTTAATATGAATGAATTATATTTTTAATTAAAAAGACATACATTGGATCAAAATATCATTCATTTTACCAATATTTCAGTTGGCTGGACGCCAACCTTTATCAAGGTATTATAATATATTAATGTGTGTCAATATGAATGAATGTTCTTCATTTTTATCTTTTGGTGACCTTGATTCCCAGCTCATCTACGACCTTCTGGTATCTACCTATATTTCACTGGATCTCCACTAATTGTTGTACCAGGTTGTCAGACTTTTCTGCCTCTAGACAGCTACTAGTATGGATAATATGAACTATGTTGGAATCACTGATTCCTCTGAGGGTCCTTCCAAGGGGATTGTATGGATCAAGTACGGTGGACGAGTTGACATGATGCAGGTGGATTTGAATCAAAATATCCGGCAAATAAAGCATCATATAGAAAGGTATTTGACCTGGGGATGGACTTGGAAGACAAGAACAACGTCCGAATACCAGCCGACTACATCTTGAAGCATTGCCTCGAGACCAGCAACAATGTCCTCTACATGTTCTGGTGGATGCTTATGCCTAGACGACCTCAAAGTTTGCCAAAGCTTGTGTTGTGGCTTTGTCACCGACCCGAGGCAGCTATTTGCGGCGACGGTCAATAGATGGCGTCTGGTTTTAGACGTCTATTTTGACCCTTGTCTCTTTAGATCAATTTCAATCCCGGCAAAATTTCCACCTCAAAGAAGGTTAATTGGATTCCAGGAAATATTCTTAAAAGACAATATTTTCGGTTACATGAACTCAGTAGATTTTGTTTAAATATATACGAATAAAAGATTACATGAGGAGCTTCTTTTTAGATTTATTGCTAGCTTTCGAACCTTTCGGTTCTTCTACAGGCATGGATAGCATGAATATACTATGGGTTAGTATATTCATACTATCCACGCCTGTAGAAGAACCGAAAGGTTCGAAAGCTAGCAATAAATCGAAACAGAAGCTCCTCATGTAATATTATATTCGTATATATTCTTTAAAAAGTTTGAATTAATTTTGCTAAAGCTCTTGAATTCGATGCTATTGTGTTAATTCAGCCTTGTTTTCAGACATGTCAGAGCATGTTTCAACCATTCTTACAAAGTTAGATAAGTGGATAACACACACACACCTTCACACACGCATTAAACCTTCGTTACTTCCTAACTACTAGGCACATTTCTAAAGAATATGTAATATATTCACATTCATAACAGATATAAGTGGATAATGATATAACTCTATTTCAAGTAGCCTTCAGAATCATTTATTTATTTCTCACATCAAAGTAAAAAGAGATGTATAGTCACACAATGTACCAAAATACAAATGGTGATTTCATAGTACATAACCTATTTATAATACATATTTTGTTTATTTTTAAATTAATTTAAAAAATAAGGCTTATTTTGGATTGTAAAAAGATTATTTATTAATCCGATATTTCGATGGACCAATCTTCCATCTTTTACGAGGTATTTCGCCGTGAAGCAGGTAGCAGGTCGCGTGCTTCACGGCAAAATACCTCGTAAAATATGGAAGATTGGTCCATCGAAATATCGGATTAATAAATAATCTTATTACAATCCAAAATAAGTCTTATTTTTAAAAATATACATATATTATGGATTGCTCTATATTCAGAATTAAAAATAAATGAATATAAAATTTCAATTTGGTTTTAAAATACACGTGCATATGAAAAAATAATATCACAAATTAAAATAAAATAGGTGCATAAGCCATGATGCGTGTATTCGGCCTGATTTGCATATGTGTTACCAATATGTATTTGTATGTATGAATATATCGCCAAACGAGGCCTAGTTGTTCTATCTATTTTGTCTAAAGATTCGATACCTTTTGTTCCATTTTCTAATTTTGTTATAAAAAGGTTTTGAGTAAAATATATCAGGCCTCAAGGGAAATGTATCTTTTCAAGACATTTTGATTCTCTAGCTTTCGGCTACGGACGCCCTTCTATGGAAGAAAACATGGTATAAAGATTCGTCAATAGAACACGAATGTCCTATAATTCGTGTTCTATTGGCGAATCATTATACCAGGTTTTCTACTGTAGAAGGGCGTCCGTGCCTGAAAGCTAGAGGATCAAAATGTCTTATTTATTTATTTCAACACACAAAACGCGATATCCCGGCTAGGGATAATTGCGTCGATTTGCATTTTTTCAAACAGAAACAGTTATGAACATATTATACAAGAAAAAGTGATTAAAAATATTATGTAAATGGACTTAGAGTTACGCAGACGTATAAAAATAATTAAATTGTGTATATGTAGTAATCCCGTTGTGGAATGTGCTGGGCAGTCGTGGTAGTGGGTGAGTGATGGGATTCCCGCACTGGGACAGCAAGAGACAGAGGCAGGTCTAGATGGTAAACTCCAAGAAGTAGAGGTAGACCACGGACGAAGGTAGTCGGACCATGGACGTCACGGATGCCCTAAGTCTACATCGCGGATAGGGGTGAGAAGTCTGACTGACCGTATGACAGCGTCGCTCTGAAACAACTGAAACAACTACTTTTGTCCCATTTCTGGGCTCCTTATATACTCAGACTCTGGCATGTGGTGTCGCGTTTTGATTGGCCCCCAGAAAACACGCCACCTGTCAAGCGTTGATTAATTATTACGTCTGGCCACCTGTTGACGGGGTAATCGAACTCATTATCATAAACACGTGTTCGTCTGGTCTTTGTCGTCTGGACTACCTCTACTCCTTTTGTTTTATTTGTCATTTCTATTATTCGATACATATTTTTATATACAGATATGGGGTTATAATAAACATTAGAAGAAGATTGTGCTCTATCTACCTTAAAATATACTACAGAATGTGTCCCCGGTGATGAAGGTTTGGTTGGGGGAATGACATGTAATGAATGATAACCTAACAAACCTATTATAAAAAATAAAAGAAATAATTTGTATACAAATTAGTTAAAATTATTATTAAGCTACAAGTTAAAAAGAGAAAGATGTTGTAATGGTGGTGTATCAATGAAAAACGTACAAAATGAATGATAAAAGATTAAGAGAAGGTATATAATACAAAATGGTAACTATGGTAAAATGAATCGTACAAGGAAAATAATATCTTATTGTATTAAAGATGAGAGAAAAAAAAATGAAGTTAGTTTATTGACTGAACTTATAATGTGACGCTAAGGTTGAAAAAGAAAGGGGGTGTCTGAGCATGTTACTGCAAAAGTAGTATCCCAAGCATTCTGCAATGCAATGCGAACTTGTTTAAGTGAGGCATTGTTTTCATTAACAGAAGGCCTAAGATATTCCGTCTGCATCATTAGCTCTGACAGTGAAAAGAGGTGGGAAGATTGATGGATGTAAAAGGTAGAGGTAGAGGTAAGAGGGATCCCTGTTGTCCATAATGATTGTGCCCGGTTGAGTTGTGAAAAAAAACTGAAAAGTTGAAAAAATGATGAATTGATATGATGCGTCGGGCGATGAGAAAAAAAAAATATCGCGCTGGATATCCTGAACTCATTATCGGGAATGGTATAACGAGAAAGGATTGTTCTAGTCGGATTAATCAATGAAAAAAAAACAAAAATGTTCGGCGAACTGGAATCCCTTGGAAGGTTGGAGGTTTGAAGGATGCGGAAAAGGAGAGGTGGGTGTAAGAGAGTTATTGCTGCCAATTTTGATTGTGTCCGGCTTGTATGGTGAAAAGAAAAAGTTGAAAAATGAAAAAATGATGAGCCGGACGATGAGAGAAAAAAAAAATCTAACTGGGTCTCCTGAGCTCACTGTTGGGAGATGTACAGCGAGGAAGGGTCTTCTAGTTAGGTTAATCACTAAAAAAAAAAAAGAAAATGGCTGTCGAACAATAAACTCTTGATGGAGGGAAAGGTTGGGAGGAAAGGTTCATGGGATAGAGTTAAGAGGTTGTAAGGGAAGCGTCAAAAATAACATTTTGAAAATCTATTAAGAAAAATAAAATGATAAATGTTTTATCTATTTAAGAAATATTATAAATATTGTTAGGTGTAGGTTTTTTAAGACGGTGCCTAAAATAGTTGAAGTTGTAAAATGCTAAGTCTGAACATGATGAGAAAAAGAGAAAATAAAAATATTAAAGGTAATAATATATAAAGGGTTGATTGGTAATTGAAGGCATTAATGTTGATGGTTAATAAACAAATGATATTATTGATGAATAGTGAAATGTTTTATCTACATTGGTAAGTTAAAAAACAAAGTGCAACACCACAAAACTAGTAAAAGTGTAAGTCTATTTACAAATAAATGAGAGAAAAGCTAGCAAACCTATTAAATGGGAAATAATTTGGGGCACAAATTAGTTACTAGAATAAAAATAAAGATAATGGGGAGTAGTGGTGACACATTGATATAATATTATAAAACTACAAAAATTATATAAGAGGAGTGCATAGGAAGGATAAATTTAAAGTAAACACACACAATAGTGAAAGTAAATATTTGGGAAAGTTGGTATACTAGTTACAGTTTTTTGTTACTTAAAGTGCCTTGAATATTTACAACATAGTTTCAGGGATGTAATACAGGAAGGAGGAGAAGTAGAGGTAATAAAAGTGAAATTAAAATATAAAAGAAAATTGACTTAAGCAAAAGGTTTGCGATAGGTAGTGACGCAGTGAGGAATAAAGGAAGAAGGTCTGAATTGGTTTCTGCAAAGGACATCTCAGGAGTCCTGCCCTGCAATACGAGCTTAGAAGCGAAGTATTGTTTTCAGGGTTCAGCAATCTCAAGATGCTCTGTAAGTAGCATTAGATCAGATAGGCAAAAGGTGTGAAGATCGAAGGAGAGGTAGGTAATGGGGAATATGGGAAAGAAATTTTTTCTAAGAGAGGTTAAAAAGAGATGGTGTCTCAAGAGTTGCACTGCTGTCGGTGATTGATTGAACCCGGGTTTGAGGAAAAAAAGAATGAAATAAAGAATGCTGGGACGGCGACCTGGGTGTAAATTAAAAAAGTCGGCAAACAGGAACTTTGCGATGGACATGGGGAGGTTAGAATGAAGGCATAGAAGGCCAATGGAAAATGATCAAGAGACGAGAGAAGCATTGAAGGCCTATAATTGAATGATTGACAGGCTGCTAATGGTGGGTACAACGGTCATTCCACCCCTTTAGAAGTAGAAAAAAAACTAGGGGGGAGCTCAGTGCGTCCTTGAGTTGGTTGTCAACTATCTTAATTAACTTCGTCCACGAGGTTCTGGGATTCTCTAGATGAAATAACCTTTGTTTCTCAGTAAGTTTTGCGTCAAGATGTTCAGACAAACGTTAGATTGGAGATTATTAGCGGTGATTAGGTTTAGAAAAATTATAAAATAATGACTTTACGAAATTTTTCTGAGAAAAGGTTATGGCATGGGTACAAAATTCGGTAGAGTTTCGTAATTAACAAGTTAACACAGGCAGGAATGGAATGCAATGGGATATGGAAATTTTATGGTATGTTATTTAGTTTTCGCATATTACATTTATAGTTGCATTTGTAATTGTGGGAAAATGGGAGGCACATTTTGAGATGAGATAATTTAAAATTGACATTTATAAAATTACAAATCTAGGACCAGTTTTTTAAAACTTTTAAATATTGAGAAATACAATTGGAATAGCAATAGGTTAAGTAAAATAAAGAGCGTAATAAATTTAATTATTAATACTATGGCCATAAATAAGGTATTAAAAAGAAATAACACAAATGAGTTTAGAAAATATGATTTGAGTAATTAAAATATAATATAATTTTTTATGTAAAATTGAAAAAGTTGCATATTTCGATAATGCCATTTTAGGTGAATTTAAGAAAGGCATGTAAGATTAATAAATTGGCAAAAATGCGCGATTGAATATTTTTAATAATAAACTTGAAAATGATGAATTAACATTTATAATTTGATTAAAATAAGGTAAAAATGATAAATGAGAGTGTGAAAGTTTTAAAAATTGAATAAAAATGCTATAAAAGAGGTTATAATCGATTTTAAAATGCTTAAGGTAAAAGTATAAGAATAACATTTATGGGGAAAATGGCACAAACAAAGTTTAAAGTACCTTGAAATGGCTGATTCTGGCTGGAGTTGATCTCTGGAGATGGCTGTTTGGAAGAAGGCTGCTTGTTGCGTGGGATCCGTCGAAAGAGGAGATGAGGGCTTCCTCCGCACGAGGCACGGCTAGTCCCCGAATGGCGTCTGTTAGGCGGCCTACTAGGTCTTCGCAGTGGGGCTGCATGTTGGTGAGGGCATCCGCGACGTAGTCGTCTCTGGCCTCCGTCATCCTCTGCATGCTGCTGTCCTCAGTTATCCTGTCGACTTTAACGGACTCTGTAGTAATCCCGTTGTGGAATGTGCTGGGCAGTCGTGGTAGTGGGTGAGTGATGGGATTCCCGCACTGGGACAGCAAGAGACAGAGGCAGGTCTAGATGGTAAACTCCAAGAAGTAGAGGTAGACCACGGACGAAGGTAGTCGGACCATGGACGTCACGGATGCCCTAAGTCTACATCGCGGATAGGGGTGAGAAGTCTGACTGACCGTATGACAGCGTCGCTCTGAAACAACTACTTTTGTCCCATTTCTGGGCTCCTTATATACTCAGACTCTGGCATGTGGTGTCGCGTTTTGATTGGCCCCCAGAAAACACGCCACCTGTCAAGCGTTGATTAATTATTACGTCTGGCCACCTGTTGACGGGGTAATCGAACTCATTATCATAAACACGTGTTCGTCTGGTCTTTGTCGTCTGGACTACCTCTACTCCTTTTGTTTTATTTGTCATTTCTATTATTCGATACATATTTTTATATACAGATATGGGGTTATAATAAACATTAGAAGAAGATTGTGCTCTATCTACCTTAAAATATACTACATATATATTTATTTATTGGGTTTTGACTAGAGACTAGAGTAAAGACATTCTGTCTAAAGATATGTAAATTTTGATTGTTTAATTTTTGGATTAAATTTGTTTTGTTAAATTGCTTTATGTAAATATTTTTAAAAAAGGTAAATAAACTTTTTTTTATAAGTTCTGATATTTTTATTTTGTTTAAAATAAATGTTTTTATACTATTTCTAATAAATTATTTAATAAGCGAAATAACAATGGCGACGAGGATGGGATTCGAACCCACGCGGGCAAAACACGCAATAATTTTTAGGAATATGAACCTTTCAGGTTTGAAAGGTTAAAATCTCTTGAAAATATACTTTTCTCTGGAGGTCTGGTATATTTTACTCAATATTATTATAAATAATTATTTCATTGAATAAAAATGTTTATTTACAAAGTTATTCACTTTGAAATGTTGAAATGTAGGTATATTAGGGCAGGAAGGCTGTGAGTATCCTACCTTATTTATCATGACATCCTAGTGAGCAGTCCTCGGGGGCAGGTAGTGTGCTCCCTCCTGGACTGGCTTCCACATCACCTGCACATGTTCACATTCAACATCTGGATTATCATGTGTCGAGTCATTATCACATATAGACAATTAAAAAAAAATCAATTTGAAGACAAGATTCTTCTCGACAAATTCTTCGACATTATCATCAAACATGTTCCGAACATGAACTCCCCAAATGGCAGGGATCTGTCTAGATTCAAGGCGGCTTTAAGCTCCTGATCCGGACGTGCCCTCGGAGATTGTAAATATCTCTCTTCATTCCTACCATTATTATTACCTTATAACTCCCTTTGAGTGTAAATATTGACGAGATGTCAATAAAGTTGGTTAATTGTCATATAGACAATTAAAATAATTTTATTGACATCTTGTCAATACATGCAAAAGTGCACAGTCTGTAATATTTTTAAAAGATAATTATATATATGCATTTATTTATTTTTTATTTATTCCAATTCAAAACGCTATGTCCCCCTAGGGACACTTGCGCTAAATGTACATACAAATATAACAAAGAAAATATTCAACATGGAAAGATACACAGAAAGTAACTTAGAAAGATTCATAAATATTATTTACATATAGAGATATTCTTTGAATTTTATTTACGGTTACATCATTAAATTTAAAATATATACATATATAGACACATATACACGCATACACCTATATATTGTTTACAACCACAAGATATGTCCAATATTTCCTTGAGATCGTTACATCAAAGACCATTTTTCTTAATGAAATCCAAAATATATTCACAAAGGAAGTTAAATTTTATATATGTGTCCTTACTTGAAATTAAATCACTAGGGCCTAAAGCTATTAAATCGTTGTTGACTCTGTATTCTTGAAAGACAGGGCACTCTAGCAAGTGATGTATTGAAGTTTGTTCCCCCAATCCTATGCATGATAATATGTACAATGAACATGGTGCCTCTGCCAGCGCTGCAGAGTTTGGTGGAGAATCGCCAGCGGTTATCACATATCGAGTATAAATTCATTATCATATGTCAAGTAAACAGGTTATTCTCAAATTTCAACTGAAATTGTCATTCTCACATTCATCTATCAACTGGTGGGGACATTTTCACAATCACACATCACCTGCACATGTGCACATTCATAAACTGGAGAGTCATTATCACATATCGAGTAGAGAGTCGTTATCACATTCACATTTCAACTGGTTAGACCATTCTTATATACATCTATCAACTGGAAATGACACAATCTCACATCACCTGCACATGTGCACATTCATAAACTGGAGAGTCATTATCACATATCGAGTAGAGAGTCGTTATCACATTCACATTTCAACTGGTTAGACCATTCTTATATACATCTATCAACTGGAAATGACACAATCTCACATCACCTGCACATGTGCACATTCTTCAACTGGAGAAAACCTTCTCACAAATAGAGTATAGAGTCGTTATCACATTCACATATGAATTGAAATTGTTAATCTCACATGTACACCTCTCCCTAAAGGACACTTGGCCTTGTAATTAGGTATTGTCCTTTACAGGGAGGTATTTCTACTGTATATAGGTATATATATTTTAAATATTAATTTCATTTATATACATTCTCTCCAAATATCACGTGTCACTCTGATACCGCGGGCATATCTCCGCTACCATCCATTCTGGGAGACATTCCCTTATCCTGGGGTGGATGGAGGAACTAGCAGACCCCCCATGGTTGGCTATATACATGTATATTTATTTATTCTAAAAAAGGCAGGTTATATTTACTAAACAGAATATCTATTATATTATAGAAAAATCTTCTATAACTCCGCCTCTGCCGGTCCCAAGCCCTGATGAAAAAGGAGGGGGAGCAGTAACAAGCTCACTAAGAAACCTGGGCTCAGCTGGCCCGGCTGATAGTACCCTGTAAGGTCTCCAGGGATACAGGATGAGTCTGTACTCCATGTTAGGAGTGGCTGTACATGACATCTGTTCCTCATGTCAGAGGCGGCCATTTCATATTGTAGCTAAGTCGGTCTGCTACTAAGTAGTGCTCCCAGTCTTAATGACAAAGGCATTCACCCATTATGATGGTTGGAGATAAGAAAGAAGAAGAAGAACATTCTATGTATTTTGAAATACTGTGACTACATAACTCTTTAAAGAATGTGAGAATATTTTTTTTTCCTCGGGGCTTCCTAGAAATTATAGAGTTGTTTTATAATTCACTTATCAAACCATGCTGATTGTTGAAACACGTTTTAGAAAAAGGCAAAACATGTCTGAGGAGAATATTTAGACTGAAGAATCTGTAAACCGCAACCTGGTGCAACAGAAATGACGATAGTGTGTTTTTTCAAACTTAAACCCATAAAATATATCGTTGAATATTTGGTAGAAGTGAACATCTTGGAACCTTTGCCACCCAATGTTCCATCGCAACATGATAAAATAGGTAACATAATTTTATTCGCGATCAAACGTTGTACTGTACGTATTACATCCCAAACACGACACCAGCCATCTCTGTCTTGAACTCCATGTACCATCTTGGCGACCGTTAAGCCAGTGAGTTCCTTTAATTGGAATAGAACAATGAAATATTATGATACATTCCTAATTTTCCCAGATATAATACTACAGGACTTAGTATTCGTTATGAATCCATACTAACTAAACTGGGATAACCTGCTTTCAATCCATAAATATTCTGCTGATTCTTTGATAAAAAGACATAATTCAACATCGAATCTATTGTTCTACTTTGCTAGGAACTACAAAGGAATTTCTATCCCGAAATATTCCTGCAGGTGTTCTTGATCTACAAAGGAATTTCTGATGTCCAGATTTCTAAGGTACACATTACGAAGTGAGAAGTACAATGCCCAGCCAGTCTGTGGTAGTGCTGCGGAGATACACATCCTGCGGCAGAGACTACGTAATCCTGCTTCCAAAGGATTATTGATGGACTGTGTGGTGGGACGTAATCCTCCCACGATAAATTCTCGGCCTGACAGAACGACAGACAGACGGGCGGCTAATCAATGCAAAGCCCCTTCCCCACTTTGTTCCTTGCATTACCATAACCCCGCTAAATAAATTTATCAAACTCTGCCACCGCCGTCTATTGATTGAGTATGGAGGAAGACTTATTCGATATTTTCATCCAGTGTATGCCATCTCTCCCCAGCATTCTTTTTTATCATTTCCTAGGAAGACATGTGTGGAAAATGGTATGCTTGGCTTTGAAAGCATATAGGTATAATTCATTTGAGCAATAGTTACCCAGTAATTATCTGTATAAAGTAAACATAAATATCAGATAAAAAGTTTCTTTCAATATCAAATTTGCAAGTTTTCGAGCAAATATACTTCTCTTCACGGGTTAATACTCTATGTACAATCTCTTAATAAGTTTTATACAAAATAACAAAGGTTTTCAATTATTCTATATAAATATTATTTAGGGATTGTACATATAATATCAGCCCGTTGAAGAGAAGTAGATTTGCTTGAAAGCTAGCAAATTTAAATTAAAAGAAACTTTTTACCTGATTTTTATTTTTACTTTCAAATAATTTTTGTGTTTAATATTTGTATCTTTATCTATTCCTAGTATGCGGAGAAACTGAACAAACTTCACCTTATCTATGACTGTCTTAACTTTGCATATGTGAGACATCGATTGTTCCCTGATCTAAATGATTTTACAAACAGCCACTTTGTCTATATACATTTTATGAACTCTATCGATTAATATATGTCAATTTGTAAATATTCATTTCTAAGTTCTAATTTGTTCTTGTTTTTTTTCCTGTAGTAGGCGCGATATTGAAATAATTTGCGTCTACTACAGAAAAAAAAACAAATTAGAACTTAGAATTAAATTTTTTCCAATTTACATGTATTAATGGACAGAGTTCATAAAATTTATATAGACAAAGATGTAAGAGAGTTAAATCATTTAGATCAGGGAACAATCTCACTTCTGTAAAGTTCGGACAGTCGTAGATAAGGTGAAGTTTGTTCAGTTTCTCTGCATACTAGGAATAGATACAGATACAAATATTAAAAACATGAATTATATGAAAAAGTAAAATGTTGATTAATAAAATGAAAATATTGTTTATGAGCAGAAATACATGGTGCAGTGTATGTGGTTCTTGTATACTTGGTGCAGAACATGGTGATAACTACCATCTGTTAGTGTGCCATATGTCTACCCATGTTGACCGTTCGATCCTGCAATTGCAATTTTCAGAACGCTCCGTTTATTTATTCACAAAATGCAAATTTTATAATATTATTGATTACAAAAATTATATTATGCAAATTATGACATATATGTCGTAAACCCGGGTAAGCCGACAAGTGAGTTGGAAGCAGTCGGGGTTGAGTGGCAAGGCGTACAGAGTGGAAAGTCCGCACGGGACAGTAACGACAAAGTTTGGGGTCAAAAGACGCTCTCCTAGTACGTCTCAAGTGGCACCAGGACCAGGGGAAAGTTGAGGATTAACTGAGGAAAGCTCGGCGTCCAGCCTGAAGCCGCGGGGACCGTCGTGAGATGATAATGGCTTACAACTGAGCGGGGCTGTCCGAAAATATCCACTGCAACCTAACTAACTGTCAACATCCGGACCAACGCCCCTTCTCTGTCCCTCTCTGGATCCCCCGGGTGTCCAGTGGCAAGCTGGTGTCACTTTGAGACGACTAGAAAAGACATCATACTTTATTACTTACATATCACATTGTTAAAATTACGATATATATATATTTTTTTTTTTTAATTAAAAATACATATATTGGATCAAAATATAATTTATTTTACCAATATTTCAGTTGGCTGAATGCCAACCTTTATCAAGGTACTAGCGGATGTACCTGGCTTCGCCCGTGTTTTACCCGAGTAAAGGTTTGTCTAACCAACATTTGTTAAAACAATTCTCTATAAACTTATTTTTTAAAAATATATATATTTTGATAATTTGAATCTCTCGATAATATGAACATTTTTTCCCGGTCCCTTGAAAAATACTCGATAAGTTGAATAAAATCAATATTAATTGGTTCCCTCGGTAATTGGAAGTTAAAGAAATAGTATCTTGCCTTGGAATTGTATCATTATTCTTGTCTCAAATAAATTGCCGTGCCATCCTGCATTTTGTCTTCCCTAATTTTCTACATTACAAAATCATCATTTTATCTATTCTCCCAATATATATGTTGTAGATAAATGATAAAACTAACTTTGACTTGTGCGCAATTAATAGGTAGAGAAAATCTTACTTTTGATAAATAATCTTTAAGATAATAAACTTAGTGGTAATAAAACTTATAGATAAAAAAACTTGTTATCATCGTCGCAATGGGGGCGCTGCTTGCAAGTTAAATATACAAATCAGCAAATAACTCTAAGGATATTCAAGATATTCAATAAATTATTTTTTAAAACCCCTCCCGGGGATATACCTAATAATATCCCAAATTTTCACGGCTATTGGATGTATGGTTTTTGAATCTATAGAGTACAGACAGACAGACAGACATTGAATTTTATATATATATAGAGTATAACATTTTAAAGTGTGAAAAAATAGTACAAATATGATATTGCACTGGGATAAGGTGCATAAATTAAGAAAAAGGCATCTCCTTATCGTGCAACTGAAAGTTGCTGATGGCTTGCGCCATCTATCGGAATAAATATCAACTATTCTCGTTGATTTCTAATTGCAGTTGCACGATAAGGAGATGCCTTTTTCTCAATTTATGCACCTTATCCCAGTACAATATAACATTTGTACTATTTTTTTCACATTGTGTCGCGGTCTCACGCAATTCTGGCCTTAACTACCCGTTTCATGATTTTTCAGGATGCCTTAATGACCAATTTTTTTGATCGTTGAGGTACAGCTTGCACCACGCTGATGAGGGCCAATAGCCCGAAACGCGTCCGTGGTAAGCTTTTCTTGATTAATCAAGAATGAGTATTTGGCCAATTCTGGAATAATTAGAAATAAACGAGAATAGTTGATATTTCTTCCGATAGATGGCGCAAGCCATCAGCAACTTCCAGTTGCACGATAAGGAGATGCCTTTTTCTTATTTTAAAGTGTGTCAACAACAAACTCAGCGCCACATAACGTCAACAGCATTATATATTTATACAAAAAAAAAAGAGGGTTTCTGTTGATTTGGAATATTATTCAGATATATTTACGAGAAATAGAATTATTACTGGTTGATTATTTTGAGGATACATAAGTATGTTTGTGATATTGTTTTTCAGTCGTGGTGAAAATAGAATTAACTTTGAATCACAATTTGCTTTAATTGTTCTAATGAAGTATAGAACATATATTTTGAGAAAGTACTACCTTACTTGAGCCTTGAAGAAAAAGAAAACAAAATATTACATATTTACATATGTACAAAAAGGTTTGAGCCGGCCAACAGAAAACAACAACAATAGAGGAACATTGTGGGTTCGACTCCCATCCCTGGACACTTTTATTTTTCCGTTTGTCATTACTCTTCATAATTCACCCTTTCATACCTCATCCAAAAAGTTTAGAAATAGTCAATATTTCACCTTGAAATAAAATTTTGATTTTTTATTGAAAAGAAACTCATGCGGTGAAACTTCAAATGGCGTTTGATAATCACAGGCCGCAGTGTATTATATTGTATAACAATAGATTTATATTAGGGAAAGCCGCGACATCTGGCGGTCGATTTACAGAGTAGCTTGTTCTAAAAGTTATAACTTTAAAATAAAATAATTTTTATATAACATATATAACACAAATCAATAACACGCCATATATATATATATATATATAAACGCAAAAAAACGGTCTTTATTCAGTTGAAAAAAAGGAGGCAATTACAATCGGCAGTTTTTACAATGAGAAAGCATCAAGATGTCGTCAATCTGTTTGTCGTAGTCTCTCCGTCCATCTCCTTGTCCTTCCACAGCGGAGGGGTTGTCTTCGCTCCCGGGGGGGTTGACACCGTTTTTCTATCTTGTTTTTTGTTTTCTCGTTGTTTGACGTTGTCTTCCCGATACCACCCGATCGGTCTCTTAAACATCGCAGGTACTTCATTTTCGCTTGCAGAGTCTTCTCTAAGTATAGCTAGTATTAATCTCATTCTTCCCACTTTGTCATTTATGGCTTTTCTCTGGTCAAAGTCAAGGTCATCGAATGTTTTGAACTTGATGCCTTCCCATTTCTTGAGGTGGCGGGAGATCTTGGTTTCCAGGTCGGGATATATTTCGAGCTGTTGTAGGACTTTGGTCTGTCTGGAGAGATCAGCTCTCCTGTAAATTGTTGCTATGATCTTATCTACTTCGGGATTGTCACCTTTTTCACATTCTTTCAACTCATTCTGGAGCTGGGAGGAGTCCATCGACCATTCTTCGCACCTGAGAGATGTTTCTTCTCTAAGAGAAAATGTCCCTGTGGAGATATCCGACTCAGAACACGAGTGGGTGGCTTTTCCTCCGCCTGGGGGGGTTGGTCTTGATTTTCTGTCAGGGCTTGTCGCGGGATGTGTCTTTTTCAAGGAGGTTTCATTTTCCTTTGCGGCGGGGATATTCTTCTCCGTTGGTGGTTGCTTTGGAGTTTTTGGCTGTGAAACTGGATTTAGGGCGTCAGCGAACGATCTTTTCACTGTTTCCCTGATCTACGGGGTAGAAGTTTTCCCCGTCCTCTACAATCACTCTAGAGGAGTGAGTGGAGAGGCGTCTCTGCGTGTGTCCTCCGTAGGGGTGCCACTGACTGACGTCCAGTGAAGCTGTAAGCTGGCCGTCTGTCCTTGGTTGTCTGAGGCGAGGCGCACGTGTCTTGAAACTCTTGGGTCTTCGCTCTGTGTGTGCGCCATTGGGAGCGTCCTTGCCGTGCGCGGAAATTGCACCAGGGCTAGGCCTGGTGTTGAAAAACCAAGGGGTGCACACAGCAGTACCACCCTCCCGCCTTCACGTTGGTGCCCCGTGTAAACCTCGTACCTCAGAGGTCCTTGATTCGACGGCAGATTCAGGGAGTACTGGATAAGGGTACGAGGGCTAAAGGGGGGGGAGTCCTATTGGAGCGTAGGACGGGTCTTTCTAAGTCCGACGAGAGGGCTCGGTCAGCAACCTTGCCAATGACTCTCGATGACGCCTGTGGGTGAGTGGTCAACCCCAGAGAGCCAGACCATAATGGCGGGCGCGAGGGGCCTACCAATGGCCGCTCGGTGCATGGAGAATGCATCATTCCTTCTGGCTGTGTGTGGATCTAGATTTCAGCGAACTACAGGGGACGCAAGGGCCACTTTGAGCCTATATCGTCCCTGGCTTTGCCGAATTTCCTATCTGTTTCCCTGATCTGGGGGTCAAAAGGGCATTTGGTGTTCGTGTGCCCATGCCTTCTACATGCGGTGCACACCACATCCTCACCGATGAAGACCTTAAAGGATTGCTCCATATGGGTGATAGAAATCACGGCCGGCATCGGCGTTTTTTCTTTATTTCTAAAAACAATTTCTCTTCTAAGCGAAGAGAGGTGTTTCAGCAAGGGATTGTCGGTTGGGAATGGGAGCGGGCGGATGCTCAGAACTTCGCCATAAGGTGTCAGAGTCTCCTCTATTTCCTGGTCCTGGATGAAGGCAAGGACGCCCGACAGGATGTATTTGCGGGATGGTCGAAAAAGTGGTGATGGGTAAACAATTCTGTCTCTGACTTTAAATCCATTGTTCAGGAGAGCTTCGGCCTGTTTCTGGTCTGCTACAGAGACAATGGCCTGACCATTAATTTTCCCCACAGAGTGGATGTTTTCAAATCCAATAATTTGACCGATACCGATCAGATGTTCTTCGGCAGATGCTTCTGCATGGACTTCAAACTGGATCGTCGCTTTTATTTCCTTACTTCTCTTTTCGTAAGTAGATTTTCTATTTTCGTCAAATTTCTTTTTTTCCTCAGATGAGAATTGTGGTTTTTGCCTTTGCAAATTTTCCAGTTGGTTTTCAGTTATCAGTGGAGATGCAAATTTTTGCTTTGCGATATGCGAAAGTGATGATGTCACAGATGGATTATGAGCGACCAATGAGGCGATAGATGATGACGCAACAGCCGGCCCGGCCGTTGCCATGACGATGATGCAAAGTTACAATTTGTAACTTTGCTAAGTTATGAAAAATAGGGAAAATATAAAGATCGATGAAATTTTACAAGAGATGGCTTGAAATGATGCTTGAATAAAGGCGAATAAGATTATATAATTTAAATTTAAGTAAAGTTGATTTAAAGGGATGAAAGAAGCGAAAGATGCGGAGCTCGCGCGACGCGTGGCCGCACGGCTATATATATATATATATATATAATGAAAGGATAAAAGCACGAATGTTTCTTTTAAATACAATACAAACTTCTAATGTCTTTACTGCGAACCCTCCCAGCGGTTTCGCCAATTTAATCCACCAAACCGCTTCTAAGATATCTAAAACTGCATTGGACGATTTTACTTATATATGCAGCACTGAAGAGTGGAATCTCAGAAATGGTATTTAAGTAAACTATGGATATAAGCTTTTAAGACAGTAGAATTACATATAAATATTTGCATCGAGCAATACTCTACCGCAAACAATAAAGACAAGGTCAGTTAGGTATAAATTAACACAAAGCAATAACGCGCCATCTATACATATTGTAACGTGGATGACAAGGTTCCAGAGTAAAGTTGGAGAAAGAGGGGTGGACTCCAGCTGCCATGTGGCAGGCGTTAAAAACAGCATTCCTGTGAGGGGAGGACAGAGTCTGGTGACATCTAGGCGAGGAGAAGACGTGGCGACTTGTCTCCGGGCGTGCGGATGATCCTGCAAGACGGTGCCAGGAGAGCCTGACATCGGAGCGGCCTACAAGCCGGTGTATCCAGGCTGGACATGTACAGTATGGAGCGGAACACAAGAGTGACATCCACGGCGCCAAGGATCCTTCTAGCAAGAAGGTTGAAGGCAAGTCCCACTCATTGTATTCCTTCTGTTCAGAGGGATACAATAAAGCGCTAACTTTAGCTGCAATCCCTTCGAACTCACATGTGTATCTTTGTTGCATCCTGATTAGACAAAGAACACGAACAGCGACTGGGTACGACTTATATTCCCATCCCTGGACACTTTCATGTTTCCCTTCATCATTACTCTTCACAATTCATCCTTTCATACTTCATCCCTAAGGATAAAAATAGTCGTTAATTCTCCTTAATATAAATTACGATTTTTCGTTCAAAAGAAACATTTGTGGTACAATTGTCAAACCTCGTTCTACAATCATAAGCCGCATTATATTGTATTATTATATTGTGGCGAAGAAATATAATTTATATTTATTATTAAATTTAATTTAATTATTCAATGAAAATATTTAAAAACAGATTTATTATTTTATATTTGAAAATCATCATTTATTTAGCTAGCTTGCTTGCTCGATATTCTCTAGCTGTAGATAGTTTGGTTGGTTTGTTAATAATTGTCGACTAGTCGCCGTGACGTCATCAATAAATACTTTCACACCTTCAGATATACCAAGTCTTGATTTCTACGCTACAATATTATGGAAGGATATATCTTTCTCAATTCCATCTTCAAATTTCTAGACAATTCCAAGGAAAAGCCTGCCTCAGAAAACAAGCAGCCGACTGTCCCTGAGGGCATAACACCGATTGATTCTGTGATAATTACCCAAGGGGAAACTTTCTTTTTTGTAATTTCCTAAAATGATAATCATTGATTCTAATTTTTTACAATTCTTCTGGGATCATTAATTGATTTGAGAGAATGGAAGATCTTTAATTATTCTTTTTCACTTCTCTGGAAGTTAATAAAGGAATCTGTGTTAGTTATTGTCTTGAGATAGTTCTTGTGTTAGTTATTGTCTTGTGATAGTTAGTTTTCGCAGACATTTCTTTAAACAATGTTATAGATTGGAGAATATATATAATGTTTCTTTGTATATTTTATATTTATGTCTGTTCAATGTGGCTCTTTATATTTTCTTTTTGTTTGTTTCAAATCAATGAGATTAATAAAACTTAATTTAAATCAAACTTCCTTATTATTTAAAACACATATTTAATATAAGGTTGTCCCAAAAGTTCGTATTATTATTAACATTTTGTTTTTCTTATTACTTGGCGAATAATATTATTACGGCGAATACATAATAATACAATTACTTTATACATAATACAAAGACATTATACATAACGGCGAATAATATTGGTGTTTCAATTTTTTGCAAGTGTTTACGAACTTTTGGAACAAATTTGTAATAGTAACGCCTAGATACATTTTATTATTGTTATTTAATTGTTTATTATTTTGTTATTTTTTCAGGTCAACAACGAATAAACAGAATTATGTTTTTGTTACTTTTGAGAGTTTATGAACTAATACAATAGTGGGATACCTAGTAGTATAAGTTGTCAACAACGAGGATATCTGAGTCAGTAACTAACAATGACCCTGTTTTAAATCAATAAATTAATTCATTATTCAATAAATTATCCCTTGTATTAAAATTGTTACGTAGAATATTTAAAAATGGCGCTTTTCCAGAATAGAATGCTTTAGAACGATCTATAATAATATAGAAAAATCGAAAAACAACTGATTGGCCAATCTAAAGCAATTGCGCAAGGCTTAGTGCTAGCGGCTTTCTGATTGGCTAACCAACCATGACCGTTCTGGAAAGATCTACTCCGGGATATATAGGGATGAGGAACTCATGCCAGGGAGAAGAAGAACGAAGCTACGTGGTGTACTCCAAGCAAGCTGCTGTCTCAAGAGGTCGGACTGCTGCTTACTGCCGGTGTACTTCCTGGAAGATTCTAGAAGGTTCTACCAACTTCTGTCTCCTGTTCTGTTCCTGCTTTCCCTCACCGTGCTGCAGTTGGTGAGTTTGTAACTGCTGTGTTCTTTATTGTTGTTTTATTTTTGCGCTCTTCTGTAATTATTTTATCGATTAGGCTTAAATAAAGTCCTAAAGATCCTTTGTACCCACGGAAGTTATTCTTTGTTAACCAAAAAAACAACATTAAGGTAAAAATATCAGGATTTATAGGGAAAAGTTTATTGTCAAAATCTTTAATATATCGTCTTTTTGTCGGGTACGAACGCTTTTCTACAAGAGAAAGCTCGATGCAATCTTTGAATTGAAGTTGTCATAATCAGAGTTTGCTATATTTGATAATGTGAATTAGGAAGAGAGTGATTTGAAGTGAATCTGAAGGAATCTTATGGAGATCATACAAAATCCAATAACAAGTCTTTCAAGTTATGAAAAATGCATCTCCATATCGTGAAACTGAAACTTGCTGATGGCTTGCGCCATCTATCGGAATAAACATCAACTATTCTCTTTGATTTTTTAATTATTCCAGAATCGGCCAAATACCCATTCTTGATTAATCAAGAAAAGCTAACCACGGAATTTTCTTGATTAATCAAGAATGGGTATTTGGCCGATTCTGGAATGATTAAAAAAATCAACGAGAATTGTTTATATTTATTCCGATAGATGATGCAAGCCATCAGCAACTTTAAATTGCACGATAAGGAAATACCTTTTTCATAATTTATGCACCTTATCCCAGTACAATATCACATTTGTACTATTTTTTTCAACGTTTTTTTCATTTTTCACAGAAATATGAATGCCGGCCAGGCAACCTCTCTCAACAGGATAATCAAGACCAATTTTAGGGCCGAGAAAGAGAAAATGAAAAAACTCTAACTGGCCGAAGTTTCTATTTTTCACAGAAATATGAATGCCGGCCAGGCAACCTCTCTCAACAGGATAATCAAGACCAATTTTAGGGCCGAGAAAGAGAAAATGAAAAAACTCTAACTGGCCGAAGTTTCTATTTTTCACAGAAATATGAATGCCGGCCAGGCAACCTCTCTCAACAGGATAATCAAGACCAATTTTAGGGCCGAGAAAGAGAAAATGAAAAACTCTAACTGGCCGAAGTTTCTATTTTTCAAAGAAATATGAATGCCGGCCAGGCAACCTCTCTCAACAGGATAATCAAGACCAATTTTAGGGCCGAGAAAGAGAAAATGAAAAAACTCTAATTGGCCGAAGTTTCTATTTTTCACAGAAATATGAATGCCGGCCAGGCAACCTCTCTCAACGGGATAATCAAGACCAATTTTAGGGCCGAGAAAGAGAAAATGAAAAAACTCTAACTGGCCGAAGTTTCTATTTTTCACAGAAATATGAATGCCGGCCAGGCAACCTCTCTCAACAGGAAAATCAAGACCAATTTTGGTCCCGAGAAAGAGAAAATGAAAAAACTCTAACTGGCCGAAGTTTCTATTTTTCACAGAAATATGAATGCCGGCGGCCAGGCAACCTCTTTCAACAGGATAATCAAGACCAATTTTAGGGCCGAGAAAGAGAAAATGAAAAAACTCTAACTGGCCGAAGTTTCTATTTTCCACAGAAATATGAATGCCGGCGGCCAGGCAACCATTTTCAACAGGATAATCAAGACCAATTTTAGGGCCGAGAAAGAGAAAATGAAATAACTCTAACTGGCCGAAGTTTCTATTTTCCACAGAAATTTGAATGCCGGCCAGGCAACCTCTCTCAACAGGATAATCAAGACCAATTTTAGGGCCGAGAAAGAGAAAATGAAAAAACTCTAACTGGCCGAAGTTTCTATTTTCCACAGAAATGTCAGCCAGGCAGCCTCTATCGACAGGATAAGTCTTACAAAGTTGACACACATTAATATGTTATAACACCTTGATAAAGGTTGGCGTTCATCCAACTGAAATATTGGTAAAATAAATGATATTTTGATCCAATATATGACTTTTTATTTAAAGTCTTACAAAATTAATATCTAAAAGATAGTGAGGTGTATGAACATATCATTTCTAACAATGTTATGTAACAGCGAGGCATACAAACATGTTATTTTGTTAACAACAATTGAATTACTAGATTTTCTACGATGTCTGTGTTACCACACCACAAATAACTCAAGAATTCGAGGAAAACAGACATGTCACGGCACGCTAAGAAACCGAACGCTATAAGTACATCTCATAAATACATCAAATATTTATAAATGTATGTAATTCTACTGTCCTCAAAGCTTATGTCCATAGTTCTTCTAAAATACCCATTCTAAGGGTCTACCAACAGTATCACTATGAAAGGAAGTTCCAAATATGCAATATAACAGCGGTATGGTAGATTAAACTGGCGAAACCACTGGGAGGGTTCAACCACTGATGATCCAGGCCCGCCCATTAATTTTTCCATTGCAGTAAGGGCAGTAGAAATTGTTTTATTTCAAAAAGAATCTTACGCCTTTAAAATAGTTTAGAATTTTAACATCAATGTCTATATAGACGAGATAGTGAAAATGGCCGAAGGAAAATCCAAGAAAGTCCTACAGTGTTTATTGGAACAGATGGTATAAACAGACTAACAGGAAATGAAGGTATATTGCAGATGGGTGCTCCATTGATTCCCTTGTTCAATCGATCCGCTGGCCACCCGCTCCGACATATCGTCTGTGTACATTCTCTCTTCATACTTATCACTCTCAGACGTTCTTATTTATAAATAACTAGCGGATGTACCCGGCTTCGCCCGGGGTTTTACCCGAGTAAAGGTTTGTCTAACGAATCTCTCGATAAAGTGAACATTTTTTCCCGGCCCTTGAAAAATACTCGATAAGTTGAATAAAATCAATATTAATTGGTTCCCTCGGTAATTGGAAGTTAAAGGAATAGTATCTTGCCTTGGAATTGTATCACTATTCATGTCTCAAATAAATTGCCGTGTCATCCTGAATTTTGACTTTCCTAATTTTCTACATTTCAAAATCATCGTATCATCATGATAATATTTAGAGCAGATTGTTGAATTATAAGGTATTTCAAAAATTTTATTTGCTAGAAACCTTCCCAGTACTATACTGAATAACTTCCCAAAGTTTCATGGCGTTCCAAAGAGTGGTTTGGCAGGCATAAAGGACACACACACACACATACATTCATTTATATATATATATATAGATTTAGGAGATGACAGTATTTTTCATTTCTTTATCAAATATACACTCCGGCCAGTTGAAGTTTTATTTCATCAACTCTAACTGACCGAAATGTCTATTTCATAAAGAAATTTGAATGCCGGCAGACAGCTAACCTCTATCTTCGAGATATTTTATATTATTATCAGAGGTGTCTATTTTGGAGGTTGTTGAAGTGGTCTTATTGATTTCCCCATCACGGTCAACGTTGAAACTATCTCATTATTTTAAAATAGCATTAACTTAGCGTTCTCTATCGTTAAAAGTTAGAAATATATTTCAGGTACCTTTTTCAAACATGTATATTTAGAATCTATTTCTACAGCGATACTTCCAATGATTGAAAATTGAAAGAGAGAAGGCATGGCTCATCAGTGTTGAACCCTCCCAGCGGATTCCCCATTTTAATCTCCAGATATATTGGTGTCTTGTCCATGGGGCAGTGTTGCTCCATGTAAAGGGAGGTACCATTGCCCCGTTAGTCAACCACATTTCAGAGTTCCCTGTTCACAGTTACCGTAGCGGCTCACGACACCGTACTACAGGA
This sequence comes from Cordylochernes scorpioides, assembly GCA_030710605.1. Lineage (NCBI taxonomy): Eukaryota > Metazoa > Arthropoda > Arachnida > Pseudoscorpiones > Chernetidae > Cordylochernes > Cordylochernes scorpioides. The sequence continues at coordinate 94,118,161 of CP092863.1, read as the reverse complement.
CAGTCCCTTATTGTGTTGCTCCATGTAAAGGGAGGTACCATTGCCCCGTTAGTCAGCCACATTTCAGAGTTCCCTGTTCACAGTTACCGTAGCGGCTCACGACACCGTTCTACAGGACAGTCCCTTACTTGTGTTGCTCCATGTAAAGGGAGGTACCATTGCCCCGTTAGTCCACCACATTTCAGAGTTCCCTGTTCACAGTTACCGTAGCGGCTCACGACACCGTACTACAGGACAGTCCCTTACTTGTGTTGCTCCATGTAAAGGGAGGTACCATTGCCCCGTTAGTCAGCCACATTTCAGAGTTCCCTGTTCACAGTTACCGTAGCGGCTCACGACACCGTACTACAGGACAGTCCCTTACTTGTGTTGCTCCATGTAAAGGGGGGTACCATTGCCCCGTTAGTCAGCCACATTTCAGAGTTCCCTGTTCACAGTTACCGTAGCGGCTCACGACACCGTACTACAGGACAGTCCCTTACTTGTGCTGCTCCATGGAAAGGAGGATGCCATTGCCCCGTTAGTCAGCCACAATTCAGAGTTCCCTGTTCACAGTTACCGTAGCGGCTCACGACACCGTACTACAGGGCAGTCCCTTACTTGTGTTGCTCCATGGAAAGGAGGGTGCCATTGCCCCGTTAGTCAGCCACATTTCAGAGTTCCCTGTTCACGGTTACCGTAGCGGCTCACGACACCGTACTACAGAGCAGTCCCTTACTTGTGCTGCTCCATGGAAATGTGGGTGCCATTGTCCCGTTAGTCAGCCACATTTCAGAGTTCCCTGTTCACGGTTACCGTAGCGGCTCACGACACCGTACTACAGGGCAGTCCCTTACTTGTGCTGCTCCATGGAAAGACCATTACCCCGTTAGTCAGCCAAATTTCAGAGTTCCCAGTTCACAGTTACCGTAGCGGCTCACGACACCGTACTACAGGGCAGTCCCTTACTTGTGCTGCTCCATGGAAAGACCATTACCCCGTTAGTCAGCCAAATTTCAGAGTTCCCTGTTCACAGTTACCGTAGCGGCTCACGACACCGTACTACAGGGCAGTCCCTTACTTGTGCTGCTCCATGGAAAGACCATTACCCCGTTAGTCAGCCACATTTCAGAGTTCCCTGTTCACAGTTACCGTAGCGGCTCACGACACCGTACTACAGGGCAGTCCCTTACTTATCCAAACACATTAGCTTCCATATTTATAAACACAAGGTAATAAGACCAAATCCAAATAAATAAATAATGTGTGATGTTACTGTAACAGTGTAGTTACCATCTTCAGACAAAAGTACTGAATGAGAAATTTTACCACAGCATGGTGTAAATAGTTACTGTTATCAAGTGTGTAAACCTTTATTAAACTAATTAATTTTTCCATATCACAGTAAGGACAGTATAAATTGTTTAATTTTTAAAAAGAATCTTACGCGTCTATAATAGTTTCGAATTTTCATTTTAAAATTCTATCAACATTTCACAGATAAATGTATATTTACAATTAAAAAGGCATATATTGGATCTCAAAAAATAATTTATTTTACCAATGATCTTTTGATCCAATATATGCCTTTGTAATTAAAGATTTATATATGGATTGCTCTATTTTCAAAAAAGAAATGTATATATCAAAAAGAAATATATTTAGATAAAAAAGTATTTATATTCCTTCAGCCTGGAGAACAATGGAGTTGGATGAGTGGAGAAGATTCTCGGCGAGGAATTGCTTCCAAGTCGCGCGAAAGATTCGCGATTTTTTCATCCAGAAGTTTAACGGTTCCTTCAATCAAGTGTCTCGGCTGCCGAGAAATAAATATTATTTGGAACTGTGGAGCCATTTTAATACCGTTATCTCCATATTGTGTATTGAGTTCATTGATGTAATGGACAGAAGTGAGATAATTAGTTCCTAATATCATTTGCCGGTTGGAAGTTGATTCAGAAAAAATATTAATTTGTAAAAGTTTCATTCATTTTTAAGCTCTTTATATATATAAATTCCCATCCCTGGACACTTTCATTTTTCCGTTTATCATTACTCTTCACAATTCATCCTTTCATACTTCATTTCTAAGGGTAGAAATAGTCATTATTTCTCCTTAAAATAAATTTCGATTTTTCGTTCAAAGGAAACACACAACATGCGGGATAATTTTAAATGTCGTTCTACAATCATAAGCCGTATTATATTGTATTATATATATAAGAGCTTAAAAATGAATAAGAATTTTGCAAATTTATATTTTTTATCCAAAAAGACAAAGGTCGCCTCTCCTGTCAAAATAGACGTCAAAGATAGACGTCATCTATTGACCGTGCCGCAAACTAGCGGCCTCGGGTCGGTGACAAAGTGATTTAGCCAGCTAAACACCTCTTTGGCAGATTTGCAAGATTCCATTAGATCCCGTGTGGATCTCATGGAATAAAGTCCGCCCTAGACTGACGAGGGCCATTAGCCCGAAACCATGGTCTCTAGGTGGACGCTTCTCAGTTTGCCAAAGCTGGTGTTGTGGCTTTGTCACCGACCCGAGGCCGCTAGTTGCGGCGACGGTCAATAGATGGCGTCTAGTTTTCATGTCTATTTTGACGGGAGAGGCGACCCTTGTCTCTTTAGATACATATCCTCCTGGCAAATTTGCATATATATGTGGTATTATGCTATGCTGGGAAACCTTACTCTTGGGGTTGAAGATTGTTGAAGTGGTGGCGCAGTCGTGGTGTCTGAATGGTAAAGGTTTTCACACAAGGGAAATAAGCCAGAACACTTGATGGGTTGAAATAAAAGGCAACTGGTTTGGAGGAAAGAAAAGCTTAGAGAGAAGGCGAAGCGGGTTTTGACTTATTAATTATCTGATCACATGGCGATGATTGACTTGACTATGGGATGAGTTGAGAGAGAGATCTCTAGAGCAGTTGTTACCTTGGTGAGAGCGAGTCGAAGACTGCCTATTCTAGGTTCTCGATTTAACACCAAGACCTATCTTCTTTCCCATTGGTCGAAAGGTGTCACATGGCCGTTTTCTATTGGTTGACCTATTTAGGTGATACTTTCTAATTGGTCCTTACTGATGTCTTTGTCGGAAGACACGCCCGGCCCTGCCCAGGAAATACTGGTCGTTAAACTTAGCTTTTATGATTTCCGGGGTCATAAGGTTGACTGTAACTTTATTAATAGTTGTGTTCTCTTCTAAGCCTACTTCCTAGGTTTTTCTCTAAGGCGTTCTATCCTCCAGTTACCTTTGTTCTTTTATTAAATCTTTTTAAAACATACATTGTACATACATAGTGGGTCAGGGGTGCATACAGTTATATACAAATTATGACAGATGCGCCCCCTACATGTGAAGAATTCAAGAAGGGGTTAGCCTGAGAGAATTCTGTAAAGGAAAAAATAATTTTGTGGGAAAATTAGTTGTGGGTATTGAGAGGCTATATACAAGCATTGGTGGTGATATAAGAGGTAAAATAGAATGGTGTTGATGATATAGGTTGAGTATAATTAATAGAAATCAAAAATTTTTAATTGTAAGAAATCAAAATGAATGCTATGGTACATAGTGGGTTAAAAAGAAAAGAAAATGCGCCTAAACGATATTCTACTCGAGATTGGAAATAAAATCGAGGGAGTTCTATTAGGGCTTTTGAGAAATCAAAAATAATATAAAAAGTTGGAAGAAATCAAAGTGAATGCTTGATGCATGGTGAGAAAAAAAAGGAAAAATGCCTAACCATATTCTATTCGAGATTGGGAATGAAATCGAAGGAATTCTATTAGGGCTTTTGAGAAATCAAAAATAATATAAAAGTTGGAAGAAATCAAAGTGAATGCTTGATGCATGGTGAGAAAAAAAAAAAAAAAAAAGAGAATGTTTTTGTAAATCAAAATAAAATATAATATCTAATTTTAAAAGAAAACCAGTGAGTTTTCGTTGTTTTGAAACTATGATAATATAAACTAAGTGGTAAATAAAATGATAATTAATGATTAAAAGTGATAATAAATTGAATAAATTGCTAAATTGGTTAAATATTTAAATTTTAATTGAGAGAAATTAATGAAAATGATTAATATATAAACAATAAGGTGTATTGGTTTGAACCCTTTTGTATCTACATGCACTGATCTAGATTTATTAATTGCTCAATTATGCCCTATAAATTTTTTGTCTCATCTGTAGCGATACTTAGGCGGAAAACGTGATCCTAATCCTCAAGTGCGCGTTTATGCTATGTGTACAGGAGACATGGAAATCTATATAACCTTTATGTATATTTTTTGTCTTTGTGTGTATTGTTTTTTGGAAGTCTGTAAAGTAATTATGATCAATTATAATAGGGATGTGAACTCATTTAGATGTGTGTGATGTCTTGTGTGTGCGGAATTGTATTGTAAAAGTCGATACGCAGGCTCGAACTGGAATCCAAAATCGGTGGCATAGAGAATTTCCAGTTGACCTCAATAGGTGATTTTCTCATTGTAATTAGAGATACGGAAGTGGGGTGTGCCGGGGAAGCAGGATCCGATCTAAAATTACCCACCCACTATTTGCAAGTAATTGGATCCGGAAGTGGGGGGAACTACGCTCCCTCTATTTGCATTAGCTATCTTATTCGAATTTTATGACCTCGCGGAGCTACGTCCTGTTTCCTATTTGACTTTGTGTGTGCGACTCGGATCTTGTTACTTTCAGTTACTTCTATCTCCTCGGAATTTATTTAGATTTTCTGCAAAAATGTTTCCTAAAATTATGAGAAGTTTTATAAATGCTTGTCCAAAATTAAAAACTGCCTCTTGTAGTTCGAAAATTCTATGAGGGGGCATGATATAAATGAACAAATAACTGAGAAATAAAACTGGGATACATTTGTAGGGTAAGACTAGCAAACAAAGGATGAAAATTAGATGAAAGATGGGGTATCGATACATGTTCTTCCATATTGTTGTAAATGGGGACTCTGAAATATTTGCTTGAACCTTATTAATTGTAGAATTTAAATGATTGATAGGTTCGCAGTTCTCCTGTTTGATCGTCAATGGTTTTATTAGAGATATGGCGGCGGTAATTGGTTTAAGTGGAGATGTGTAATCGTTTCTCTGACGTGGGTGATGTAATTTCGGCATTGTTTGTGTTGTGTGTACGCTGTGTTTTATGTACGAATTTTGTTTTGCCTTGGGGGCTGTGTCGGTATTTTTACGTGGAGGTTGGTTGGATTCATCGATTCTTCTAGCGAATCGGCAGGTGGGACAGGTTTTTGCCTGTTTTGCGATGTCTTGTGTCATGTTCTGCCAATAATATTGTGACGAGATGAGTCTCGTCATCTTGGAGATGTTTGGATGGTGGTGTTGTGTGTGTACGGACTTAAGAAGTCTGGCTGTAAGTGAACTTGGGACTATAGTTTTAAGTACACCTTTTCGGGAGACGGTGCGCAGTTCATTGTGATCCATAGTCACGCGAGATTTTCCCGGTGGAGAAGACTGTTGGCTCTTTATGAGTGGCGCATCTAGAAAGCCACAAAATGGGATACGAGTTACAACGCCCGTTTCATATTGTTGTACTCCATTTATGCTACGGACCTCATATTCGTATCTTGACAGTCTTAACCTCCATCGAAACAATCTGCCTGACGGGGCTTTGATCTCTTTCAACCACTGCAATGCAGGATGGTCAGAAAGTATTGTAAACTTTCTGCCCATTAGACAGGCGCGGAAGTTATCCACACTTTCCACAATGGCTAGGCATTGTAGTTCCAAGTCTGAATAATTTCGCTCGTGACTACGCAGAGAGCTGCTGAAATGTTGAACTGGGTATGTCTTCCCATCAGGGTAGACTTGTTTAAGAATGCCTGCAATGCCGAGTGTTGAGGTGTTACAGTACACCTGGCATGGCAGACCTTCTTGGTAAAGGTGTAATGTGGGGTGTGTGGTAAGGCTTTCTTTCAGGCTAGTGAACGCTTTCTGGCATTCGTCACCCCAGACCCACATGACATCCTTTTTTAGAAGGTTGACAAGTGGCGTCCGCAAGCGGGCGTGGTCCGGAATGAACTCTTTATAGGCGTTCACAGCTTTTAGGAAAGATCGCAATGTTTTTCGATTGTGTGGTTGTTTGGTGGCGTGAATTTTTTCTATGTTTTGTGTAGACGGGATAATTGTATTATTCTTAACGGTTGTGCATGCGCTTACTGGGTGTTGTCGTCTTTTGGCGCGAGTGTCGCGCTTGTTGGGCGGGTTGTGCGTGTTTGTTGCGTGATGACGTATGGGTGCGTGTTTGTTAGCGTGAAAACCGTCCTGTTGGATGGGTGCTGTCTGGGTATTGTTATTGTGAATGTCGTGTTTGTTGTGAGGTACATTTGCGTGATTGTGGCGTGACGACGTATGGTCACGTATGGATTTTGTGTGGTAAGTGGGTGAGCTGTGTTGTTGTACGGACACTTTTTTGGGCATTATTGGAATTGTAGGTTGAAGCCGTTGTGGCTTTATGTGTTGTGGGCATATAGTACTGGCAATTGGGTTGAGTGAAAAGTTGCGTGGTGTGAGATTAAAATGGTGGCATGTAAATATTTGGGGTTGGGGCAATGAATGCAGGCAAGGGTTTCCATGTGTGAAAGCTTTGGGTGCTGTGCGAGTCCTTTGGGACAGGTTTTGGCCTAGCCCGTGCTTGCATTCATTTGGTACATGTTTAGATACATGGTTAAAGGGGTAGGTAGGGTTAGATATAAGTCCAAAGTCAATTCTTGACGCCATAGGGTGGGTGCCTACCTTAGTCTCGAAAGGTCGGCTCGGCTGGGACGTCTTGGGCTTGGGATGGTTGCACCGTCCGCGGAATTGAAGTGAAGTCCGGTACTGGAATGTCGTTTTGGGACCGTTTGCACTGTCCCGGTTCGCGCGGATTACTTTCGGGTGCGGCGTACGGGTACGGCATGGCGGTGGATGACTCCTCGGTGGTCGGTGTCCGGCCACGTTGACACTTGCCTGGGGTGGTGGCACGGGCGTCATATCTCCCGGGGGTGGGACTCCGGAACTCCGTCTCACCTTGCGTGGCGTTGACTCGTCGGAGGGTCACGGTCATCTGCCATATGATGGCCGCTAGAAGGCGCCTGGTCGCCTCGCTTCTTGCCAGCTTCTTTCCGCTCGTTGCCCGTTTCTTCCTTCTCGGTTTGTCATTGCCGTTTGTTTTGCTTGCGTCCTGGTTACTTTCCACCATGATCCTGTCGACTTTCAATATAGCTGTGGTATTATGCTATGCTGGGAAACCTTACTCTTGGGGTTGAAGATTGTTGAAGTGGTGGCGCAGTCGTGGTGTCTGAATGGTAAAGGTTTTCACACAAGGGAAATAAGCCAGAACACTTGATGGGTTGAAATAAAAGGCAACTGGTTTGGAGGAAAGAAAAGCTTAGAGAGAAGGCGAAGCGGGTTTTGACTTATTAATTATCTGATCACATGGCGATGATTGACTTGACTATGGGATGAGTTGAGAGAGAGATCTCTAGAGCAGTTGTTACCTTGGTGAGAGCGAGTCGAAGACTGCCTATTCTAGGTTCTCGATTTAACACCAAGACCTATCTTCTTTCCCATTGGTCGAAAGGTGTCACATGGCCGTTTTCTATTGGTTGACCTATTTAGGTGATACTTTCTAATTGGTCCTTACTGATGTCTTTGTCGGAAGACACGCCCGGCCCTGCCCAGGAAATACTGGTCGTTAAACTTAGCTTTTATGATTTCCGGGGTCATAAGGTTGACTGTAACTTTATTAATAGTTGTGTTATCTTCTAAGCCTACTTCCTAGGTTTTTCTCTAAGGCGTTCTATCCTCCAGTTACCTTTGTTCTTTTATTAAATCTTTTTAAAACATACATTGTACATACATAGTGGGTCAGGGGTGCATACAGTTATATACAAATTATGACATATATATATATTATATAATCTAAAAATATTATATAATCTAAAAACCTCAAATATTTCTATATTTTAAAAAATATATACTTTATTTTATTCATTGATAATTTTATTTTTTGTTATCATCGTTTTTAGAAATACTTTTAGTTTAGTTGTTTAGTTTCGTTGTATAATTTTGTTGTAAATATGCGTAGTTAACCAATCAATCCTTTTAAATCACTAATATAGGATTAAATTATAAATTCTATATAATGTGAAAACTAACAAATGTGTAATCTTTCCTCAAGTAATTGAAAATAAAAGCTACTTGACGGTAAATATTTATTTTTTTTTATCACGACTGCACCTCAACCCTTTATCTTATCGATCCTTTGTCTTATCAAGCCTAATCTAACAACAACACAAAATATTCATAACATATATATATGCAAATATGTGACGCTTTACATCTATTTTACAGAAAATGGTGTAAGTATATAAGTAGAACCAGGATACAAAGTAAACATTCCACTGAACAGAAAGACTGAAATGTCGGGAGTTGGTTGATGTGGTGGCTGTGGGTTTCTGCAAAAATATATTTAGTTCATTATTATACACACACATATATATATGAATACCCCCTGTGATAGATATTCGAGCTTATCCGAACAATATTACAAAAATGATGATGATGAGAAATTGAATATGTCTGCCAGAAAAATGCTTCTATGAATTAAAAAAAAAAAAGAATAATTACAAAATTAACATATAAACTTCAAACAAACTCCATTATGGCCAAGCGTCTATCCGGACTCAGGGCGGCTTGTAGCCCTTGATGTGATCTAGACGTTCCTCGAGGAAGTCTGATGTCATATTTAATTATATTGCTGAGAGCTGTAATCTTTTGATGTTCACTGGATTCAATAAAGTATGTTTCAATTAAACCTTACTGCGACTATAGAAAATTTTCTATCATTGTATTAAGGCTTGAATAGAAATAGTTATGGTTTATTCGAAAATACATATTTTTACGTAGAAAAAAAGGGCGCATTCCAAAATAGAATGTTTTATAAAGTTTAAGAATAATGTAGAAAAAGCGTAAGACAACTGATTGGCCAATCTAAAGCGATTGCGCAAGTCTTGGTGCTTGCGACTTTCTGATTAGCTGACCAACCGTGACCATTTTGGAAAGATCTACTCCGGGATATATAGGAATGAGAAACTCATGCCAGAGAAGAAGGATAAGAAGTGAAGTAGAAGAACGAAGCTACGTGGTGTACTCCAAGCAAGCTGCTGTCTCAAGAGGTCGGACTGCTGCTTACCGCCGGTGTACTTCCTGGAAGATTCTAGAAAGTTCTACCAACTTCTGTCTCCTGTTCTGCTCCTGCTTTCCCTCACCGTGCTGCAGTTGGTGAGTTTGTAACTGTGGTTTTATTTATTGTTCTTTCATTTTGTATTCTTCTGTAATTATTTTATTTATTAGGCTTAAATATAAAGTCCTAAATATCCTTTGTACCCACGGAAGTTATTCATTGTCAACGCAACAAAAGTATTACTATGAAACAAAGGGTTAAATTATAGAATATTTGAAGGTAGTTAGGCTCTCTAGGGATACCTATCAGCAGTATGTAAATAAAATACAGTGGTACCTCGACATACGAGTTTAATTCGTTCCGCAACCTTGCTCGTATCTTGAATTACTCGTATCTCGAAGCAAATTTCCCCAAACAAAACAATTGAACTACCATTAATCCGTTCCAACCTCCAAATTGTCACCCCAGTTATTTTTGTTACGTGGTTTTAAATAATAAAAACGTATTTATAAATATCAAATATTTATTGCACAAAAACAAAAAAGAGAATGTAAAGAAATAAATTAGATATCCTCACTGGTCTTTGCCGTTTTCGCTACATTTTTCTCGCTTTCACCTGTAGGCCGTTTAGAAAAAAACATGTCAAAGGAGGTTTGTTTCTTCCTCCCTCTCAGAATGTTCCGGAAATGAGTTAGGCAAGTGTCATTAAAAAAGTCAGATGCACGACCTGTTATACTTTTTCTGGGTGCTTTTTTTTCCACGAACTGTGAAACTCTCTCCCACATTCCTAAGATCTCCTTTATCTCACTTGTAGAAATTTCACGTTTTAATTCAATTCTCATCATCTTTTTCTTAGCACTTGAATTTTTACAAACTTTCTTCCGATCCATGGTTATAAAAAAATAAATGAACTAAAACTGTAAATGTAAACGCAACACAAAACGCGAACACAAAACACAACTTATCACAGCGGAAGCACGCTGCTAACTGATCGTGATGGCGCGACTGCGTGTTACTACCGAACCGAACTCGTATCTCGAATTTCGTTCGTAACTAAAAGCAAAAAATCACTTGCTCGTCGGCTCGTATCTCGAAAAACTCGTATGTTGGGGCGCTCGTATGTCGAGGTACCACTATATTGTAGAATATTCCACGATATAAAATAATTTAAATACGTTTGACCACTTATATAACCATAATTTCAATAGAAACAACGTATGTAGGTAAGCAAACAAGGATTTTTAATATCCTATTTTTATTCGTAAACAAAAACTGACGAAAGATAGAGAGTAAATTTATAAAGTGGATATATGGGGAGGAAATAGAAAAGTGGCAAATTTAATTGGATAGTCGCACGTGACCCCTTCTTGACCAATCCGATCACGTTCTCAAACATCGTCTGATAATAATTGATGCGACATTCTTATCGGAGTTATGCAAATATCAATTTTGTCATAATTCTGTAACATTTAATTTTTCATCGTTTTTTTTTTTTTGTGTGTGTGAGGAATTACAAAATGTAATATTTTTGGTTTAGTTTTTTTAAAGTTTGATTTAATTAATATAAAAGAATAATATTTTGCATTTTTATATATAACTTTTTAAAAAATATTTATAAGGACATATTTTATTTTATAAAGGATATTTAAAATATCAATAAAGAAATGTTGGAATTTTAAACAAGACGTTTTTATCTTTCTACATAAATTTAAATAGTATTTTATACACCTAAAGGCAATATTTTAAACTTGAATAATATTAAAAAGTTGAAAATAATTATAAATTTACAAATTTAATAATACCATTTTTTTTAATTCGGTAAATTATTCAAAATTTAAGAGTTGTAATAAAAGTACGGATGTGGTTTTGTTAAATGTAAAAAAAGGTTTTATGGTATAACCTATATATTGTCGCGGAGAAAAATAAAATAAATCCCTCAATTAATGTCCTACTGGCCTGGTACTTATTGTTTGCGGAAGAGCATTGCTCGATGCAAATATTTATATGTAATTCTACTGTACTAAAAGCTTATGTCCAAAGTTTGCCAGAATACCATTTCTAAGATTAGTGATTGGGTTTGCTTAATTGTACAAGATGCTACAGTAATAATTGATTTCGAGCCTTATAAACATTTATTCCTTATTAAAAATAAACATTTTTATTTATATTTGATTTTTTATTGCGAAAATAAATGAATATATGTATATATATTTCATCGATTCAAATACTCTGTTAAATCGACCGGCAGAGATCACGCTTCCCCTATAAAAACTCATTGTTGTTATTTCCTGTTGGCCTGCTCAAACCTTTGTACATTATGTAAATAAGTATTTCATTTTTTATTCTTACGCCTTAAGCCAGGCAGTACATTTATCAAATTATGTATTTTATATATTCCTTTAGTTCAATTAAAGAAATCTCTGATCAAAACTATTTTTAGTATTATAATTTCAAGATTTTGCCACGACTGCATCACCAATACCATTTAGTACTAAAAAGAGCCAGCAAATAACTCCATAGCATAATCCTCAACATGATCAAAAATACAACAGAAAATCTCATTTTTTATTTATATAATATATATATAGATGGGAAATTTGCCGGGAGGAAATTAATCCATGGAAGCAATGGTCGCCTCTCCCATCAAAATAAACGTCAGTTTCTGACGTTTATTTTGACGGGAGAGGCGACCATTGCTTCCATGGATTAATTTCCTCCCGGCAAATTTTCCATCTATGTTTTGCCAATAGATTTGGCCCAGCCAGATTGCCAGAAAAACACCTCTTTGGTAGATTGTGAGTATTCCATTAGATCCCGTGTGGATCTCATGGAATAAAGTCCGCTCTACACTAACGAGGGCCATTAGCCCGAAACCATGGTCTCTAGGTGGACGCTTATCAGTTTGCCAAAGTTGGTGTTGTGGCTTTGTCACCGACCCGATGCCGCTAGTTGCGGCGACGGTCAATAGATGGCGTCAGTTTCTGACGTTTATTTTGACGGGAGAGACGACCATTGCTTCCATAATATATATATATATATATATATATATATATATATATGCTATATTAAAGTATTATTTTATTTGAAATTATATTTCATAGATTCAAATACTCTGTTAAATCGACCGCCAGAGGTCACGCTTTCCCTATAAATACTCATTGTAGTTGTTCCCCGTTGGCCGGCTCAAAACCTTTGTACATTATGTAAATAATAGTTTGTTTTTATTATTCTACTCGCCTTAAGCCAGGCAGTGCTTTTACCAAGCCATGTTTTTTATATATTCCTTCAGTTAAATTAAAGAAATCTCTGATCAAAACTATTTTTAGTATTATACTTTCAAGATTTTAACCACGACTGCATCACCAATACTATTTAGTACTAAAAAGAACCAACAAATAACTTCATAGCATAATCCTCAAGATGATCAAAAAAATACAACAGAAAATCTCATTTTTTAATTTTTATAATATATATATTCACATATTTGAAGAATATCTATTTGATATCTGTTAAATTTGAGCAGCCGAAATTTAATTTTCGAACATACCTGGTCGATTTCTTGGGAGAAAAAAAAAAGAGTGTGGCAACACAGAGTTATCTGGCAACTATCAGTAAAATTTACGCATCAGACGATTTTAATTCGAAGCAGAAGAAGCACGCTACTCGAAGATTATTTAATGGTTTTCCCGCACTTTTTGCCAAAGTTGCAATTTGTTAAGCAGAAGATAAAGAAGCACTTTACGAACTAATGATAATGGAAAGAGATTTTCACTTTACCCAAAATTAGGGAAATTTAGTTTTACAGTTTAACTTTTGTTAGTTTTTTTGTTGTTTTTTGACTGATGTTTGAAACGTTTGAAACATTTGTTCGCATCTTTTAAACAAAGACAAATTATTTATGAAAATAATATAAACATATTAAAAAAAAATTGTTTATTGTGTTTACATTGTTATAATTATTTTATTTAGTAGATTTTAAACATATCTATTTATTATAAATCAGACGATTCATATCCCCGATTATTTTAAAATAACTCATTAATACTTATATATATTTACTAGAAGAAAATTACTTGATTTTTTTTATGTTCTTTCGGAGTCAATGTTTGATTATATATATGTTATAAAAACAAATGAGATTTTCTGTTGTATTTTTGGTCATGTTGAGGATTATGCTATGGTTATGCAGTCGTGGGAATAATAAAATAATTTCAGTTATCAAAATAAATTTAATTGAACTTATGGAATATATAAAAAACATGGTTTGATAAAGGTGCTGCCTGGCTTAAGGCGAGTAAACAAGGAAAACAAAAGATTATTTACATATAGTACAAAAGTTTTGAGTAGGCCATTGGGATAAAACAACAACGAGTTTTTATAGGGGAAGAGTGACCTCTGGCGGTCGATTTAGCAGAGTATTTGGATCTATGAAATATAATTATAAATAGAATAATATTTTAATATAACATATATATATATTCTAATGAACATTCATAATTACATGCAATAGTATTTATACATATAGTAGAGTATTAAGTAAACCAAAATTCAGAATACTTCACTCAACTTTATTTTTAAAAGGTATTCTGGCAATTAAAGGTGACAAAGGAATACAGCTCTACCTGACCTTCAGTACACATTGGGGACATTATGATTTCCTTAGTGTTCCGTTTGGAATTAAAATAGCCCTTGAGATTTTCCAGACTACCATATCCAAGATTGTAAAGGACATAATTGGTGCAGAAAACCTCAATGGATGACATTAAAGATATCCAAACATTGAGAGAAAGGACTAAAATAGCCATGACTACTCCTCAGGATGCAGGAGCAAGACTCAACAAGGACAAATGTGAATTTGAAAAGACAAGGACAAACTTCTTGGAACATACTTTTACCAGTGATTGAATAAAAAAGATGTACAAAAGGTCAAAGACATTAACAATATAAAAGCATCATCAAACAAAAGGGAACTGCAAAGACCTTTGGGCATAGTCCAATACTCACATAGATTTATCCAAATTCTATCAGAGAACATACAGAATTAAATTTCTTCTGAAGAGAAATACAGAATGGCATTGGGACAACATGGTGGGGATTTGGAAGGTAAAAGATTATTATTGAAACTATCACCAACCATATTATGATCCTAACAAAGACGTAGTACTTTCAGTCGACACAAGACAGCATACTATTAGATCAGTCCTACTCAAAGACAATAGACCAATTGCCTTCTTCAGCGTTAAATGAAGCTTAAATACATTATCCTTAAATAGAAAAGGAAGCGCTGGCAATTAGATTTGGAAATAACAAATGTTTAGGTTTCTTTACAAATCAGAATGCGAAGATGAACAATAAATTATATTTATTCTAAGAGAGGGAACTTCCTAACCTATGGCCTTTCTATCAATTATATATATACTAGCCGAATGACCCGGGCAACCCGATTAAATGCTTTTATTCAAATACTATTCGTTACAATTATAAATTGGCGCCGTGGATGTCATTCTTGTAAAACGTCCCGCTCCAAACTTTGTGTCTGAAAAGCGATATTTTTATAAAGAGATGATCTGGCTTTGTGTCTTCTGCTCGAATGAATGTTTTTCTGTTAGAATTTTGTTCCTGCATACTAAAAATGAACTGGCTTCACCCGTGGTCTCTGCTTTTTAGAATTTTTCTGGATATAATTTTGTATCTGATAATTAAATATGATACAGCAATATTGTCATAATCATTTTCTGACTAAAAAAAACAACTATTTTTGCCCAGAGCCTGTCAATTTCAATTTTTCTTGGCTAAAAATGCGACAAATATCTCTTCCATATTTTTTTCCTGTGTCCTGTTAAAACACGTTTAACATGTACATTAGATCAGCTGATATTACCTCCCATCTTCACCGCTAGAGGCGCTGCTTGCGAGCGAAAGAGCAAATTTTCAACTCAAATTTGCAAATAACTCGAAGAATATTCGGGATAGAGACCTGAAATATTCAATAAAAGTTTTTCCAGATTCTACTATACATACTGCTAAAATTTCAGTCATATTAGTTACGTATTTTACGTATATTACGTAAAAGCATTCCATTCACAAAAGCAAACGGTGACAGAATTATTGATTGTTGTTTGTTGATTATGACTCTGATACTTGTATATTTTAATATATTTTTTAGGACGCATGTTTTTTTGCTGTATCAGCTGTTATTAATACAATGATTATTTTATGACTGTAAAAAGTAAACAGTACTAATAGCTGTATTTTTGTAATTTGTCAATAAACTGTACATAGACAGATAAAGCACATAGGCTATAATTCGGTACATAGACCATAAATCTGTACATAGACAGGAAATGCACATATATTTTAATAATATAAATGAGTTTTAAAAATTGTAAAAAAAAATGCCTTGGCCGGAAATCGAATCCGGGGCGCATGCTTGGCAGGCGAGCATTCTACCACTGAACCACCGATGCTTATAAGAAATGGCCATATTTGGGTATTTATTCCATTCACAAAAGCAAATGGTGACAGAATTATTGATTGATGATGACTCTGATAACTGTATATTGTATATAATATATTTAATAAAAGGTTCATTTACATTCATATTAAAAATATTTATTGTCCAATTTTTCCACAGCAGAGTGGCGCAGTGGAAGCGTGCTGGGCCCATAACCCTCAAGACCAAATTACCCTGAATCAAACGGTCTTGCTGATTTAGCTGTGCAGATATCAAAGAACCAGAAAAAAACAAACAAAGTGGAGACGATATCCAGATCTCGCAACTACAGAAACATTCCCAGAGAGGACATGAGATCACCAGCTCAGAGACTGTTATCAAAAACAGAAACAATTCAGCCTATAAACAAATAACCACTAAGAACCTGAATTCAAAAAAATGTCAGTGAGAACCTAAGAAGATCCAGAAACAATCAGAAGAAATTCTATGACACAGGATCAAGGGATGAACCAGCTGCAAAGATTGGAGAAGAAGTTTACCTATAAGAAAACAGAAGAAACTGGAAACCGGCTACAGTATTTAGTGCACACGGTCAGGAATACCCTCCAAAACAATAACGGACTCTACAAGAGAACCCAATCTCACAATAGAACAGACTCTAAAGGAGAATGAGAGCACCATAGAACCCAGTGGAAATGGCAGTTCATCTATGGAGCTGTAACCAGAAACTGAAGACACCAGAAAAGAATAAAGTTCACAAAAAGTGGAAGCCTGGGTAAGTCAACAGAAGACTCAATGTATAATGGGAAAGATGTGATATAAGTGAAACTATATTTATAGGGTAGAATATATTCGGCAACAATGTAAATAACATAATGTAAACAAGCATAATTATTATAATTACAATTAAATTCTCACAATGAGTATCTTTTTTATTTAAAAACGCTAGCTTTCAAGCGTTATTCGCTCTTCAACGGGTTTACAAAAATATCGACTTGATCCCACCAGAAATATTTACAAAAACAAACGCTCGCCGCGTGGATATTTATAACTGAAAATTTTGAATTGGTTTGTAATTTAACTATTTTAAATATTTTATGGAATATATCTATTTCAATTTATCCAGAACCTATAAAATTAATCTATTTTCTGTTTATGCTGTTGTGTATTCATTGGAAACAAGAGATTCTAATAGTAACCGTTGAAATTTGTATTTAGCTTAATTATAAACCTCAAAAACAACAACCTTAAATGTGGAGAAAATTCGAAACTATTATAGACGCGTATGATTCTTTTTGAAATAAAATAATTTCTACTGCCCTTACTGGAATGAAAAAAATAATGGGAGGGGTTGGCTCATCAGTGGTGAACCCTCCCAGCGGTTTCGCCAGTTTAATATACCATACCGCTGTTATATTGCATTTTCGATCTTCCTTTTGTAGTGATACTGATGGTAGACTATTGGAAAGGGTATTTTTTGTAACAATGTTAATCATATAACAAGGTAAAAACACTTAAAATAAACAAATTAATGATGATATTATTTTCAATTACTTACAATAATATTACATTTTGAATAAATAATGTATATGAGTATATATCGTTTTGAAAATAGAGCAATCCATACTTAATTCATTAGATAATAAAAAAGCATATATTGGATTTAATAAAATATTTAATTTGCCAATATTTCGGCTGGCTGAACGCCAACCTTTATCGAAGCATTACATTTTTGTATCTTTATAAATCTTTATAAATGTAATGCCTCGATAAAGGTTGGCGTTCAGCCAGCCGAAATATTGGCAAAATAAATATTTTATTAAAACCAATATATGCCTTTTATTATCTAATGAGTATATATATTTTTGAAAATACAGCAATCCATAAATAGATCTTTAATTAAAAATGCATATATGGGTTCATGCCTTTTTATTTAAATAATTATAAACATTCTGTAAATAACAGAATATAAACACGCATAACTAAGTCTTAATAAACACCAACCATATATGTAACATAAGAAGTACTTAAAAAAATACAAATTAATCTGATATATAAAACGACACTTGAAGTTACACCGCATGAACATTGTGGGTTCGATTCCCATCCCTGGACACTTTTATTTTTCCGTTCGTCATTACTCTTCATAATTCATCCTTTCATACCTCATCCAAAAAGGTTAGAAATGGTCGATTTTTCACCTTGAAATAAAATTTAGATTTTTCGTTTAAAAGAAACTCATGCGGTGTAACTTCAAGTGTCGTTTTGCAATCACAGGCCGCAGTGTATTATATTGTAATCTGATATATGTGTTAAATATTTAAAACAAACAATATTATAAAAACTAAAAAACTTTTAAATAAAATATACATATATAATTATAAAGGACTGCGGCGTATGATTATAAAACACTTAAAGTTGCACCGCATAAGTTTCTTTTCTATGAAAAATCAATATTTATTTCAAAAAGAAATATTTACTATTTCTAACTTTTTTGGATGAAGTATGAAAGGGTGAAAATATGAAGAGTAATGGCGAACGGAAAAATATACATAGTTTATTATTTAAATTTAAACAAGAAATAAAAGAATCAGATATTATTTATATTTTTGTAAGCATTTTATTTACATTCTGAAAATTATATTTATATTTCAGCGATTTTTTTATATTTAGAAAATAATGTTTCTATATATATTTTTAAAATCATCAGTAAGATATTTATTATATTGATAAGAAACGTGCAAATTAAAATTTCTCTTTGTCAATTTAATGATAATTTTAATATTTAAAACATGTTAATATATGCTGCAAGAAATGGATGCCGAAAGGGAAAACACGTCTGCATTATAAATTATTTCAAAGTGCAAAATTAAATTTTAAAATATAATTTGACCGTTTCCCATTCTCGTGGTAATATAATTAGAAATGTAAATGTATTTATTTATTAGATTTCATACTACAGAGATCTGAAATATTCACCCAAATCTACTCTCCAAGCAAAATGGTAAATTATAAATAATATGTGACTATGCAGTATGATTTAATTTAAAAAATCCACCTTTCTTTTATTTACATAAAAATATTTTTCTGAAATTACTTTAATCCATTGATACTTTACCTTCAAGGAAAAAGGCTTATTTTTTAAACCTTTACAAAACCTTATTTTTATTAAAATTTTATTTTATTATAATACAATTTATGAATGTTGACTTAGCTTAGACTTTTTAAAGATACAGATTTCAAGAAGATTAATCAAACATTATAGATTTACAAGAGAGAGAACAAAATATAACATAGTAAACAAACTTATCTTCTTACAGTTAGCTCCTATTTACTTGTGATCTTACATATATACTCTGTGGGAATTATTAATTAATTAAACTTAAAATATTGATATATATAAACTAAATAAAAATTAAAGGATTATAAATTGGCGAATATATTAGAGATATATTTCTATACTTGATACAGCGCAATGATCTAGTCAAACACCAATTTTTTGTAAAGATTCAAGACCCATCTCTTTCATTGAACTAAAATAAAAATACTGTTTTAAAATTTATGCAAAATATACAATAATAAAATTGTAGACAACTTTTATATAAAAATAAATATTAAAGTCAATTTAAAATAGAAAGATTAACAATTTTAAAAATAATTTCAAAATATATTTCGTAGTGAAAGAATATATATTTTTTAAAATTTTATTTGATGTTTTTAATGTCTATCTTCAAATTTTAAATATGTTGAAAACGTTTAGTAATGGAGGTTTGGAATGATTATGTTGAGATCGTCTGGTAAAGAAATGGTTCGCACCATAATGGATGTCTTTATGGTTCATAATTCACTACAGATTGATGTATGGATGGACAGTGACATATTGTGATTTTTTGTCTGTCCAATGTCCCAGGCCAAAATCGTTGAAAAAAAAAAACTTTGCCAACTGCTATTTATGACTTCATTCCAAACCGATCCTGCCACTTTCCAACTTTGTTTTGACTTAGGCCTAAAGTTTCTTGGCGCGCTTTTTATTTCAGCCTTGCTGATGGTTTCAATGGCAGATTTCCTCTCCACTCCCATAAACGCCGGGTCGTTATACGCCATGTAAAATATGGCTGTAAAATTTTGATGACCCTTTTCTTTTAAAAAATATCGATGTGTTTCAAAATTTTACTCCATATATATATTTCAGTTTTAAGAAAATTATTCCCAGAATAGAATTGTTGTTATTATATATAAATCTCTGTCTATATATAAAAGTCGATGTGTATCTCTATTTATATATATATATTGGTAAAATAATTGATATTTTGATTCAATATATGCCTTTATATATATATGCCTTATATATAATATATATGTTATGAATAATTGTTTGTTTGTTGTTAGATAAAGGGTTGGTAAGACAAAGGATCGATAAGATAAAGGGTTGAAGGTGCAGTCGTGATTAAAAAAAAAAGATAATTATTTACCATCAAGTAGTTTTTATTTTCAATTACTTGAGGAAATATTACACATTTTTTATTTTCACATTATAAAGAATTTATAAAGTTAATCCTATATTAGTGATTCAAAAAGAAAGATATGTTAACTGCGCATATTTACAACAAAACTGAAAGTCTTTCCAAAAACAATGATAACAAAAGTAGAATTATCAATGAATAAAAATATATATTTTTTAAAATATAGAAATTTTAGAGTTTTTAGATTATATATATAATATATATTATTTTGTCCATAATATAAATATATATTAGATAATAAAAGGCATATATTGGATTTAAAAAAATATTTATTTTGCCAATATTTCGGCTGGCTGAACGCCAACCTTTATCGAGGCATTACATTTTTTTTTTCCTCCCCATTGAATATGAGCAAAAATATTTCAAAACTTAATTCTATTGACGTTTTGTTAAAACTGTTTTACCGTTCTTTTACTTTGTACATAGAATGAAGGTCTTAGGTGAAGGGAGACAACGAGCAAGATATCGACATGGTCGGGGAAACTCCCAGCTGGAACCGACCGAGGGCAAAGGTCACCAGATGGCCCGGGGAGGCAAAAGTCAAGTGGAAGTCTGGAATTTGTTTGGTTGTTCTGCAGGCCCGGGACAGCCCGCCATGTGGCGTCTTCTTTTTTTTTTCTCTCTTAGTTAGTTAGAAGCAGCGGACCAGGCGGGGCAGACGCGCCTGGGAAGTATCCTACAAGCAGCGTCTTGTGGACGGAAAGACGTCCGAGAAGTATCCTACAAGCAGCGTCTTGTGGACGGAAAGAACGTCTTGGAGTATCCCACAAGCAGCGTCTTGTGGACGGAAAGGACGTCTTGGAGTATCCTACAAGCAGAGTCTCGTGGACGGAAAGGACACGGAAAGGACGCTTTGGACATCGCACGAGCCGCGACAAAGTGGAACCAAGCTAAGCCAGCGACGGTGCTGCACCCGAGGTACTGTGTGAACACAACGCTGAACATTCCCCCTGACACTTATTTTTTATCTCCCTTCCCTAAGACTACTTTAATTTTACTTTACTTTTTTTGCTTAATCTTTTTTATCTTGTTTTTTATGCATAATTCTTTATATATAAGTATAATTTTGCTTAACCTTGTTTCTTGTTTTTTATGCTTGATTCTTTACATATAAGTATATAATAGTTTTTAGCCCTTTTTGTTTTAATTTTTAAATAAAAACCTTTTGTTATACTGTGTTTTATGTGCATTTATTTCCCCCATTGGTTTTACTTTCAATCGATCACCCTATTTTGTTTTCCTTTTTAAACGAACACGAACACTTTGGTGAGCCGGACGTGATCGATTTAAAGGAAATATGGAGGAAATGGATGCAATTAAAAAGCGCAGAAGAGCCATAAGAGGTACTTTCACTAGAATTATTAATGAAATAAATGGAGAATTTGAAAAGTCTCAAATTGATAGGAATGATATTTATTCTAAGTTTAATAGACTAGAGTCTTATTACACGAAACTTGTAGATCTAAACGAAAAATATCAGGCTTTATTGGTAGTGAAAGAAGGGATTACAGAGGAAAGTATTGATAGGGAATGGCAAGAATGCGATAAATATGAAGAGGAAAAGTTTGATATTCAACAGAAAGTCAGTGTACTACGGAATCCCGATAAAGAAGAAACAATCCCGATTGCTAGCGAGGACACTGTAATAAATGTGAAATTACCAGAGTTAGCCCTAAAAAGCTATGATGGCTCTCTGGAAGGTTGGTTGCCTTGGTGGGCGCAGTTTTCAAAATTCACGAAAATAAGAATTTATCCGATAGCGACCGGTTTTTATATTTGCGTCAAGCAATTGTACCTAATTCAGAAGCCTATCGTGTTGTAGCAAGCTATCCAGTTACAGGCGCCAACTATGTTTTGGCGGTCCAAGCCCTACAGGAGCGATTCGGTGACCCGAATATACTGACAGAACTGTATGTCAGACGTCTATTGAATTCGGTTATATCTAATGTAAAGAAAGAAAATAGAAATTTAAGCAGTCTGTACGACGAACTGAGCAGTCACCTCCGGTCGTTATAGACATTGGGCATTGATCCCCAGTTGTCGGGTATTTTTTTATACCCTCTTGTCGAGTCTTCATTACCTTCGGATATTTTGAAAATATGGCACAGGCATCCTTCTTCGGGTTATGGTATGGAGTTAGCAAAACGGGAAGAGTCAGATAAAGGGGTTGGAGGAGCTCAAGAAAGGCTCAGGTTATTATTGGACTTTCTAAAAGCCGAAGTAAGGAGTGCTCAACGGCTGAAATTTGTGGAAAAAGGCTTTAAGCAGGAGGAACCCTATAAAAGGTCTTACAATGATGGGACCAGAACAAGGGGCAATTTCAGACCCGCCACTGTGTCTAGTCTGTTCGGAGGGCGAACTAATATAAAATGCTTCTTTTGTGAAAGAACAAATCATGCGAGTCATCAATGCCGCTCCATAATGAAAATGTCTCCGGGAGAGAGAAATGATAAAATACGTAGTGCCCATCTATGTTTCAAATGCTTAAGAAAGGGACACTTACAGAGTCAGTGCCGAGAACAATTGGAGTGCAAAAAACTGTGGGAGAAACCACTTGGAAGTTTTATGTGAAGGAAATTCTTCTAACCGGTTAGCGAAACCAGGAAGAGAAAATCTAAAGGAAAATGCACCTGAACCCATTGCATCGCTTTCTAGTCAAGCCTGCACAGGTCAAGTCTTGCTGATGACCACGGTTAGCACTGTTAAGAGGCCCAAATGCCTCAAGAAGGGTTAGAATTCTCTTCGACAGTGGAAGTCAGTTTTCGTATATCAAACAGTCGTTAGTCTGGAGTATAGGAATAGAAAGAAAAGGCGAAATAACCATAGCTAAAAGTCTTTTTGGAGGTAATAAGATTGGTGAAGAAAAGCACGGTAAATTTATGTTAGAATTAGAGAATTTAGGTAATAAAAGAGATGTGATCCATATTGAGGCGCTGGATCAACGTAAAATTTGCGACGCCATACCACCTTTGCCAAAAGGAGACTGGTTAGAAAAATTGAAGATTAAGGGCATAATATTGTCTCAGGACAATTTTAAAGGACAAGAGATTGATATATTGATTGGCGCTAACTATCTAGGTATGATTTTGACAGGAAAAATAGTTCAAGTTGAAGCAGATTTAACTGCGGTGGAAACGAAATTAGGTTGGACACTAATGGGCAATTCGCCAATTATTGACAGCAATGACAATGTGCAGCAGACTTTGAATCTGCTAACAACGCGAGGCGATTTAAAGGATTTGTGGGATCTAGAAGTACTAGGCATTAGGGATCCTGTTGAAACTTGCTCTAAAGAGACCAGATATCAGGAAATAAAAGAAAAGTTTATAACAAAAATTCAAAGACAAAGTGATCAGAGATATTCTGTAGGTCTACCTTGGAAGGTAGAAAAGGAGTCAATCCCCAGCAATCTTGACATAGCGATAAAAAAGTTAGATATAAGCACTAAGAAAATGACCTCACAGAATAAGTTGACCGAATATAGTCAGATCTTTAGAGACTGGCTGACTGAAGGACTCATTGAAAGAGTCGAGGAAAATCCTCTCGAGAGAAGAGGCTACTATTTACCTCACCGCCCTGTGTACAAGATGGAATCTAAAACGACGCCCATACGTCCGGTTTTCGATGCTTCTTGTCTAGGTCATAATGGACTATCTTTGAATCAATGTTTAGAAAAGGGACCGAATTTATTGGAAAGAATCCCTGAAATGATGATAAGATTTCGGGAAAATAAATTTGGAGTCACGACAGATATAAGAAAAGCATTCCAGATGGTGGCGATTAAAGAATAGGAACGGAACTACCTTAGATTCCTTTGGTGGGAAAAGGAGAGCGATAGAGAACTAATAGCTTACAGGCATAAGAGACTTGTATTTGGCTTAAACTGTAGTCCTTTTGTGCTGAACGCCGTAATAGAATACCATCTTCAATCAATTAGAGGCCCACTTGTTCAATGGGCAAAGATTTTAGCTCAATCCTTCTACATGGACAATTGTATTACCTCGCTGGAAACAAAGCAGGAAGTGCAGGAATTTCAAAAGGCCGCAATTGAAATTATGGACAGGGCTAAATGGACTTACGAGAGTGGGAATATTCTCTGGAGGAAAACTCTGAAAAGGGGACTTGTACAAAAATATTGGGTGTTGTTTGGAATAAAATGGAAGATTCATTAAAGTGCGAACTCCCTGACATTTTGAGTCTTCAACCCAAATTAACGAAAAGGCTGGTACTGTCCATGGTTCAGCGGATATTTGATCCACTTGGATTTTGCGCTCCAGTATTCTTGCCACCAAAGTTGTTACTGCAGCGATCATGGGGACTGAAACTAGGTTGGGATACACCTCTACCCGAAAGTATGGCCCTGGAATTTCGAACCTGGTTGGATCAAATAAAATTAATAGAGTTAATAAAGATACCGAGATATATGTGGAATGATCTCATTTTCCCTACAGAAGTTCATATCTTTTGTGACGCTAGTCAAATAGGCTATGGAGCTGTAGCCTATTTAAGGAGCGAAACGGGACGAGTAAATACTCTAACTTTGATTTGGAGCAAAGTCAGATTAGCTCCTATGAAGAGTATTATGATCCCTCGCTTGGAATTAATGGCCATGGTACTAGGAGCTAGACTAGCCAATGCAATCCAAGCTGCCTTGAAGAGAAAATGTGAAACAACTCTTTGGTCTGACTCTACTACCGCGCTAAGTTGGATAAAGAAAGAAATTGAGTGGAGAGTTTTCGTGAGAAACCGAGTCAGAGAAATACAGGCCACTACCAATTTGAACGATTGGAGGTTCGTTCCTAGTCAGTTGAACCCGGCCGATCTTCTGTCTCGAGGTTGCCCTCCAAGCCAATTTGTGCAAAGCAGATGGTGGGAGGGCCCCGAATGGTTGAAAAACCTAAAGAATTCTGGCCCAATTCAGAGTTCTCGATAAATCCAAAAGAAATAAAAGTTGAAGAAAACATTATGAAAACCAACATTAATTTGAACATCGATTATAAAGACTGGATATTGACAAGGAGGTCTGATTACTCTCTCAACATCAGGGTAATGTCCTATGTTTTAAGATTTTTAGGGAAACTTAAAAAACAGTCAACTGAAACAGGACCTTTGAAAGTTTCAGAATTAGACTTGGCAGAAAAAAAGCTTATCCGAATGATTCAGGAGAAAGTCTCCATAGAGAAATCGAATGCAACCAAGAGTTTTAAAATATTAAAAAACACTGACGGACTTTGGTGTGTAGAAAGCAAACTTTTACATGGACAGGTCCCAGAAGAATTTAAAACTCCTATCATTCTACCAGGCGACCATCCCTTGGTAGAGCAACTTATATGGGAAGTGCACCTGAAGAATGGACATGTAGGCGTGCAATTCATTTTATCAAAGCTGAGAGAGAAATTTTCGATAATCAGGGGAAGGAAAACGATAAAGAAAATTATCAGTAAGTGCATTGCTTGCAAGAGACTCAAAGAAAAGTCTCTGCAAAGACCAATGGCAGCTTTGCCAGAAAACAGAATTGGACTGGGCAAACTCTTCCAAATTACAGGAGTTGATTTATTAGGCCCTCTTCATTTGAAAGAAGGTGGGAAAGTGTGGGTAGCCGCCTTTACTTGCGCCGTCTATCGCGCTATTCATCTGGAGTTGGTGAAGAGTTTAGAGACAGGAGTCTTCATGATGGCCCTCCATAGGTTTATTTGTCGGAGAGGGCGCCCCGAGAAAATATATAGCGACAATGGCACCAATTTCGCAAAACTTAATAGAATATTCAAGAGATTGGATTGGACTAGAATTGAAAGGGAAACCTCAATTAAAAGGATACATTGGATTTTTATCCCTCCTTCTGCTCCTTGGTGGGGAGGATTTTGGGAAAGAATGGTTAGGACAATAAAGGAAATGTTGATAAAGATGCTAGGTCACAGGAAGCTGAAATATGTACAACTGCAGACTGCCCTTTGTGAAATCGAATCTATCATTAATAACACTGGTCAACAAGATTTTTGCACAAGAGAACCTGATTATGTTTCTAGTGTAACTTTTCATGCTGAACTCAAAAATCTAATCAGAAATTTCCCATCACCTATGGTTTTTGCGTGACGGTCTTTTTTTAGTATTGGGATAAATACAGTAAAAATTGCAAACAATGTCACGTAACTGGTTTATCAAAAAATATTTTTCTTTGTCCACAAAGAAATAGCATCTTATCTACATGTCCTGAATCCAAATATACCATTAGTTTTTTTCTATTACACAATATTTCTGAGATACACCTACTTGAATTTGGAAATATTGTTAATATATAGGCATATATGAACGAAACATATTTATTATTGAAAAGCAGTGACAGTGGATTTTCTTCTATACTTTGCTTGTGGTAGATCCCTCTTGAGCTCTTGAGTGCCCAGAAGTCGTCGGCAAGCATAGCGGGACTCCATTTACCTTGGTACCGCTTCTCCATGCTTGATATAGCTTGATGAAACCTCTCACCATGCTCATCGCTAACTGCGCCAAGATTGTCTGGAAAGAAATCTAGATGTGAATGCAGGAAATGGATCTTGAGGGACATGTTACATCCCAGTGCCTTGTAGGAAAGCAACAGATCATTAACTATGTCTCGGTAATTTTCAACCTTGACACTTCCTAAGAAGTTTTTGCAAACGTTTCTAAAGGAATTCCATGCTGCTGCTTCAACTTCATTCAAACTATTTTGAAAATTTCCATCCTTCTGCAATTCTCGAATCTGAGGTCCAACGAAAATGCCTTCTTTAATCTTCGCTTCACTTATACTAGAAAACTTTTGTTTTAGGTAGGCAAATCCACTGGCATTTCGATCCATTGCCTTGACAAAGTTCTTCATTAATCCCAGTTCAATATGTAATGCTGGTAAGTAAATATTTTCTGAATCGATCAGGGGTAGATTTGCAATATTTTTATATCCTGGAGTAAAGATTTTACGGTTTGGCCAGATTTTTTTAATGTAATGCCTTTCCCTATCTCTGCTATCCCACTCACACAGAAAACAACAAAATTTTGTATATCCAAGCTGTAATCCACGCAAGATAGCAACGACTTTCAAATCGCTGCATATTTTCCAACCGTATCTTTCATATTCTATCTTTTTCAAAAGCAGTTTCATGTTTTCGTAAGTCTCTTTCATGTTGGATGCATGTATTTATCCCAATACTAAAAAAAGATCGTCAGGCAAAAACCATGGGTGATGGGAAATTTCTGATTAGATTTTTGAGTTCAGCATGAAAAGTTACACTAGAAACACCATCAGGTTCTCTTGTGCAAAAAAAAAAAAGTGTTTTTTTTGTAGACCTGTGTAATCGACCCCTCACTTATGTCTCTGAAGACGACAATGATCTAAAACCGTTAACTCCTAATGAGTTTTTACAAAATGGTCCGGAGTCTAGCTTTCCTGAATTTGAAAATTTAAAGCCAGAAATGTTGCACACTAGATACAGAGAGTTAGGTCAACTGAAGAGAGAATTGAAGCAGAGATTCTTAAAGGAATATTTAGGCGCGCTGATTCAGAAATCCGAAAATATTGATAGAAGACAGTTGAAAGTAGGAGACGTTGTACTGATCGGGCATGAAAATCTTAAAAGAATGTTTTGGCCTAAAGGGCGAATAGTAAATCTCATACCAGGAAAAGATGGAATAATGAGAGTGGCCCATGTTAAAACAGCCACAGGAACCTTGATCAGGGCTCTACAACGCTTACACCCTCTTGAAATATCCTCGAATGTTGAGACGATACAAAAGGACAATTCAAATACCGAACCCCAATCTGAAGCATTTTTAGGAAATAGGCCCAATACTGAATCCAGGGACTCTAGAAGTAGATATGGTAGGGTAATCAGAAAGCCTGCAAGGTATGACTCGAAGGACTAGTGAAAGTACCTGTATGGAAAAAAAAGGTGTAATATGTGTATTCTTTTATGTGTATTTTATGTAATGTAATAGGCATATCTACTCTTGTGTGTATTGTGTATATATATGCTCTTTTGTCTTATACTTAATTTTGGCTTCTTTCGGAGCAAAATTTTGTGGGAGAATGTTAAAACTGTTTTACCGTTCTTTTACTTTGTACATAGAATGAAGGTCTTAGGTGAAGGGAGACAACGAGCAAGATATCGACATGGTCGGGGAAACTCCCAGCTGGAACCGACCGAGGGCAAAGGTCACCAGATGGCCCGGGGAGGCAAAAGTCAAGTGGAAGTCTGGAATTTGTTTGGTTGTTCTGCAGGCCCGGGACAGCCCGCCATGTGGCGTCTTCTTTTTTTTTTCTCTCTTAGTTAGTTAGAAGCAGCGGACCAGGCGGGGCAGACGCGCCTGGGAAGTATCCTACAAGCAGCGTCTTGTGGACGGAAAAGACGTCCGAGAAGTATCCTACAAGCAGCGTCTTGTGGACGGAAAGAACGTCTTGGAGTATCCCACAAGCAGCGTCTTGTGGACGGAAAGGACGTCTTGGAGTATCCCACAAGCAGAGTCTCGTGGACGGAAAGGACGCTTTGGACATCGCACGAGCCGCGACAAAGTGGAACCAAGCTAAGCCAGCGACGGTGCTGCACTCGAGGTACTGTGTGAACACAACGCTGGACATTCCCCCTGACACTTATTTTTTATCTCCCTTCCCTAAGACTACTTTAATTTTGCTTTACCTTTTTTGCTTAACCTTTTTTATCTTGTTTTTTTATGCATAATTCTTTATATATAAGTATAATTTTGCTTAACCTTGTTTCTTGTTTTTTATGCTTGATTCTTTACATATAAGTATATAATAGTTTTTATCCCTTTTTGTTTTAATTTTTAAATAAAAACCTTTTGTTATACTGTGTTTTATGTGCATTTATTTCCCCCATTGGTTTTCCTTTCAATCGATCACCCTATTTTGTTTTCTTTTTAAACGAACACGAACAGACGTTATGTGGCGCTGAGTTTGTTGTTGACACACATTAAAATGTTATAATACCTTGATAAAGGTTGGCTTTCAGCCAACTGATATATTGGTAAAATAAATTATATTTTGATCCAATATATGTCTTTTTAATTAAAGATTTATTTATGGATTGCTCTATTTTCAAATATTATATGTAAAAATTTCGATATTTCAATTTAATAAAATCGATTCAATAAATATCATATTTATTATTGGGGGAGAGGTACGCTACTGGATTCTCTTGTCTACATGTCAAACTTATTGTCTTACTATCTTTACATCTTTTGTCATGGCTTTAACTTTTACATCTTATTTATTTTTATTAACTTTCATGTATAATGTTATTTTAAATAAATTTGTTTGTATAATTATTTTGCATATATCGTTGAATTTGCATACTGTTTGTATCGTTGAATTTGCATATTTTTGTATCGTTAAATTTGCATACTTTTTGTATCGTTAAATTTACATACTTTTTGTATCGTTGAATTGGCATACCTTCTGTATCGTTTGATTTGCATACTTTTTGTATCATTGAAATTGCATACTTTTTGTATCGTTGAATTTGCATATTTTTTGTATCGTTGAATTTGGATACTTTTGTATCGTTGAATTTGCATACCTTTTGTATCGTTGAATTTGCATACTTTTTGTATCGTTGAATTTGCATACTTTTTGTATCGTTGAATTTACATACTTTTTATATCGTTAAATTTGCATACTTTTTGTATCGTTTAATTTGCATACTTTTTGTATCGTTGAATTGGCATACTTTTTATAACGTTTAATTTGCATACTTTTTGTATCGTTGAATTGGCATACCTTTTGTATCGTTTGATTTGCATACCTTTTGTATCGTTTGATTTGCATACTTTTTGTATCGTTGAAATTGCACACTTTTTGTATCGGTGAATTTGCATACTTTTGTATCGTTGAATTTGCATACTTTTTGCATCGTTGAATTTGCACACGTTAGTTCTTAGCGATTATTTAAGACAATATAATGTTTAGTTAAAAAGTTATTTTTTTCTCAAACCACGTTTTCGAATAAACGGGGATTCTGGTATATAAATTTTAACGTCTATTTCACTAAGTAATTATTTTTTGGACACTACCATAACAAAGGTTAAGTTCGGTAGAAATAACCCTAATACTAATGTGACGATCGTCTGTATCATCTCGTCAATTGTGGTTGCATCATCACTAACCTTGAACGGGGCGCCAGGTCGTTCATCCAAACTTTCTATGCCTTTCTTGAATTTTCTAACCTATTCAAAATTTTTTGAGATAAACATTTATCACCGTAAACAGCTTTCATTCTGGAGTAAATTTCAAATGGTTTAACTCCTTCATGATAAAGAAAACGTATTACTGCTCGCATTTCATACTTGGTAATAAGGGACCCATCACAAGAAGAAACACACCACGTAATCGGAGACCTCCGTCAAGATATATTTGCATGTAACGGGAAGATGGTTTAATATATCAGCGTGAAATATTCTGTGAATATTGTTTGCTTCTGTAATTCTCAAGTTGTTATCATCATAGTTGTTTTGAATATAGATAATTTGCATTATTTTTTTCTTTATTGCATTCATTTAATTTAATATTTTGTTATATAAAAGGGCGTACCTGAATCTCTGTAAAGAAAAAAAAAATTTTCTTAAAATATTTCGAGAGATTGCTCCCTCTTTATCAATTTATTGCACAGTGAATCCAGGTACGCCCTTTTATATAATCTTAATTAATGGATCGCCTTTTGACTCAAATTAATATTTTGTGTTTATTTCTTTTGATTAAATATTAAAATATATTTAAATAAATATAATAATAAATATATATAACAATAAAAGTTTTCTTTCTTCGGTTCACTAAAGTTATTGCATATACCTATATACATTTGTTTCTTTCATTTGTTTTTTTTTTTTCTATTAAACTTTTATCGTTTTTTATTGATCCACCTTTGTATTTATCTTTGAGATAGAGGTTGCCTGCATTCTTATTTCTTTTAAAATAGACACTTCGGCCAGTAAAGTTTTAATTTCTCAACGTTTCAGAAAAAAATTGTCTTCGTCAGTAGAAATAAAAATAAAGGATTTGGCAAGGCGTTAAAAATTGAACAATTTGAGATACAACGTTGACAAAATAAAACTTCAACTGGCCGAAGTGTCTATTTTTTTCAAATAAAAATATATTTTGTTCGAAATTGAAATTTTAAAAAGTAATAAATGTAATTTATTTTATTCATTTATTTATTTAAACACACAAACGAGATATCCCGGCTAGGGATAATTGCGTCGATTTACATTTCTTTTAAACAGAAATAGTTATAAACATATTATACAAGAAAAAGTAATCAAAAATAAAAAAAGAGAAACAATAATATATATTAGGAACCTGAACCTTTCTCAGGTTAGAAAGATAATCATAAATATATTTAAAAAATAGTTAAACCTATGATAATTCTCTCTGCTATTTACAAATTGATATAGATCTACAACATTGTCTGTTGTCTAGCGGTGAAGAAGAGTGGGCATTTATAGCTAGTGTATTTTAATATGTTTGAAAGTGTAGCTAACCATCAAAATAAAAGAAAAAAAAATGTAGCGTGCAGTTTTTCTTTTACTTATCGGGAAAAGCTTTAAAGTAAATAAATGTACCATTTGAAAACTATTCCCATTTACATATGGGAATGAAAAAAACGTGACCTAGTCCTATTTTAAAAACATATAAACAACACAAATATTGTATGAGAAAAACACAAGGTAAAATACATTCTATAACATTTTTATCTATATAGACGTTTGTAAATATTAAACAAACTCCACAGATAGCTATAAATTTTAGAACCGTTCTTATTGTTCTGTGAAAAAAGAGGTTTAAAAAATCAATAAAAACCAAATAGTGAGGAGAGATCCAGGTAATCTATTTTGAGGGAAGCACATCAATTTGTTGGGGAAGTTTAAAATGGCGTGATTTGTTCTTTATCTTTAAAACATTTACAAAATGTCTGGTAAATTTATACAGCAACCGGCTTCCATTTGTGGGGGACATGCAAGAAATTCCCATTGTATTGGGTCGATGGAGCAAACGGTCTATCTGGATCACCATCCTGATCATATACCTTCAGCTCCTCTGGTCTATCTCTATCTCTGGTCTATCTCTGGTCTATCCCTGGTCATCTCCGGTCTATCTCTGGTCTATCTCTGGACATCTCCGGCCTATCTCTGGTCATCTCTAGTCTATCTGTATCTCCGGTCTATCTCTGGTCATCTCTGGTCTATCTTCGGTCAATCTCTATCTCTGGTCATCTCTGGTTTATCTGTATCTCCGGTCTATCTCTGGTTTATCTGTATCTCCGGTCTATCTCTGGTCATCTCTGGTCATCTCCGGTCTATTTCTGGTCTATCTCTATCTCCGATCTATCTCTGGTCATCTCCGGTCTATCTCTATCTCTGGTCTATCTCCGGTCTATCTCTATCTCTGGTCTATCTCCGGTCTATCTCTATCTCTGGTCTATCTTCGGTCAATCTCTATCTCTGGTCATCTCTGGTCTATCTTCGGTCAATCTCTATCTCTGGTCATCTCTGGTCTATCTGTATCTCCGGTCTATCTCTGGTCTCTCCATTATTTCAGCCCATTTGTCTCATTCTGGGGAAGTGGATGAACAGTCTCAAACATTAAAAACAAAGTAGACATATCCTGACCAGGAGCACATGTGCTTTCCGAAGTCAGAGCGCCATCTAGTGGAACAGAAAACAACTAAACATTGATTTAGCCTGTTCCCTGATATTTGGCCAACCCAATTTCTTGATAAATCAAGAAAAGCCATCCACGAACGCGTTTCGCGCTGTTGGCGCTCGTCAGCGTGGAGAAGGCTGTACCACTGCGACCAAAAAGAATTTTGGTCCCAGTGGCTTCTTGAGAAACCTGATGACGATCTACCATCTAAAAAGCACATGTGTTCCTGATCAGGATATTTATTTATTTATTTATTTTTACAAAAGCGCGAAGTCCAAAGGACTATTGTGCTGTGCTAGTATTATTTACATATATATTATTAATTATTTACACAATGGATTAGTAGTGTTTTGTAAATTATTGTACAAATAGTTCTAAACTTAACAAAGTTCTCATAAGATAGAGTATATACACAAACACAATTTGGTAATGTTTCAAAGTATCTACATACAATTTGATTAGCCAGAGGGCAAGTTAAAAGAAGATGCTCTGGTGATTCAACATCTAAGCGGCATTCACATGCTGGATCATTGATAACATTCAGTTTGAATAGGAAACTTAAGAAGGGTCCTTTGCCTGTTAAGAATAAATTAGTGAATTTGTCAGAAGAAATAAAATTTGGGACAGCAATTGGAAAGAATTTCTAGAACAGTTCATTAGATTGAGAAAGATAAAACTTAAATTTTAGATCCAGATATAGTTTATTTAATTCTTTTTGAAGGGGTTTTTTGAGTGTTTGATCTGTGAGAGAATTTGTCATATTATACTTTGTTTGTGATAATTCAAGATAATCGGACAGTAAAGGAGTTTTCGCTAGTATATGTGTGATTAATTTGTTTTTAATATCAACATCTGATCTTTTTATTTATTATTATTTTTTTCAGTCTCATTCATGTGATCTTCTCCTTTTTCACTCTTCTTCCAACTTCCACACGGTGTAAATCACTATATAACATGTGCTGTGTGTGCTATAAAGGAATTGGGGGGTTATGCATACTCAAATTGACACTTTGAATATAAATATATTTTAAGCACTATTTTATTACTACTTTTTTAATGCTAACTATGATATATCATTGGTTTTTCCTATCGTCAAAATGGTTATTATGATATATATATTACTACAAATAATAATATGTTTTTTTCTTTCTTTGAGCAAACTTCAACTCGGACATAAATCGGGTGAGGCCAGGATGTTTTCTTCTGCTTTTCAGCGTCTTTTGGCTACTGGCGTCAACCATGAGCCATCGACACGTAACTACTTTGTTTTTTACCCCTTTGTATTTGTATGAATACATCTCGTTGTTATATTTATTTCTTAATTGTTATATATATTTAATATCAAAACCATATATTGGATAAATATTATTTATTTACCAATATTTCAGTTATGAACGCCAACATTTTTCAAAGTATAACAATGTGTTTATGTTAATTCCCGTTTATAGAAAAACATGTCGAGTACTTTTCCAAAGTGGATAACATTTCAATAGCTTCAACTTGCTGTGAACTTGCTTTAAAAAGGAACAGCTCATGGTCCTTTTTACAGCTTCGAATAACTTTGAGGGTAGGAAATGCTCGTAAAGCTTAAGTGGCAGATTCTGAATTGCAAATTAAAATTTTACCAAAAGTACGTTGAAATTTGTAACAAATATATTTACTGGCAATGAGTTTCTTTTAAATATTATTATCAAATATTATCTCTACAGACCTTACTGCAAGGATTATTGAATGAATGAGAGGTCTTGGCTCATCAGTAGTGAACCCTCTAAGCGGTTTCGCCAAATTAATCTCTAGACCGCTCTACTATTGTATTGGATTGGATTGGTTTGAAGTATACCCTGTATTTTCTATGGAAGGCAGCTTAGGGGTGTTTAGTGAACTATGGACATAAGCTTATAGGTCTGTAGAGGAACATACATTTCATTTAAAAGAAACACATTGTCAGTAAATTCAAATGTTACAAATTTCAACGATAGATGGCAATTAAATTTATAAATTTAAAACAAGGTAATAAGACTAAATAAATAAATAGTGTGTGACGTTTCAGCGTTGTTACCATCTTCAGACAAAAGTACTGAAAGAGAAATTTTACCACAGCATGTAGTGTCTCAATCAGTACTTTTGTCTGAAAATGGTAACAACGCTGTTACCGAAACGTCACACACTATTTATTTATTTGGATTTGGTCTTATTACCTTGTTTTATAATCTATAATCCAAATTGTGCCTTATCAATTTTATATATTTAGTTTCCCAAAAGTACTTTATCCTGTAGTGATAGCATTACAAAGTGAAATATTGTCACCCATTGTCAAATAGGTATTAGCGCTGCCACTCAGGCCAAGTGCAGTTTTCTCTCTAAACTTTATTCACCAGGCATGACAAAACAAGCTTCTTCTATTTATTCAATTTTGTCTATATATTCACATGAAAATTATAATTAAAAAAATTATATAACAAATTTGAAAAAAGAGATATTAAAACCATGCAAATATTATACAGTGACATCAGGTAATCAGATAAATATTATTTTTAATGATTTGAAAAAAAAAGTAAGGTATATATATACTTATTTAATTAAGATAAATCAAATAATATATTTGAAGTGAAAATGTATACTTTTAAATAATAAATATATATATTTTTTGAATAATTTGATTTAAATATAAAGGATTTATATTGCAAACAAATTATATCAGTTTTGAATAAAATATAGCTCTGAATACAACGTTTTAGAAAAGAAATTTATGAACTATGTTATTCAAATAAGAATCAAAATAAAGATATGAATTCAGCTTCAGACTCACCTATATTTGCATGTTCAGTAAATTGCATATAATGATTTTGATTTCATATAATAATATACTGATTTTTGTTCGAAAATGGAAATTTATTATTTTCAAATTTAAATCCTTGAAAATTCCAACAAATCGCATTTAAAAATTCAATTTTCTTTGATAGATATTTTAATTTGGATTTTTCTATTTTATATATGGCAAATATCTGTGGAGATGTTAATTTTTGAAACTAAAGTTCTTACTAATGTTCACTACAAAAATTCTTTGGCTTCTCACATTGAAAGATTAGGTGTATATGAGTAAAATAAAAAAGACCGGAGGACAGAAGAAAATTTAGATGAGTCAAAAGACTGAGCCAGGACGATATAGGCATAACTGTCCTTGCATACCCTTCTTTGACTCTGTGCTATTATCAATTATTTTGTGTTTTAACTTTAAAAGCACACAAAATATAATACACTTGAATTTGTTTATTCAAGTCTCAAAAAACAAAGCTTTGCATTTAGAACAAATAATAATGAAGAAGAAGAAAAAAACATTTTAGGAAAAGCAAAAACAAAACAAAAGTACTGGTCAAAAAGAAACATTTAAAATCGCAGATTAATATCTTCAACAAATTATAATTGAACTTTAAATCAGCGGGAAGAGAAAATCCATCAATCCTGCTCTGCAAATCCACACAAGGGCGAGTCAAATGTCTACCTCAGCAACGGTTCACATTATTTAAAATTTTACAAGATTACATATAATAAACAATTATTAAATTACAAAACTATTTTAGAGGCGTATTATTCTTTTTAAAATAAAACAATTTCTACCGTCCTTACTGCGATGGAAAAATTAAAGGGAGGGCTTGGCTCATCAGTGGTGAACCCTCCCTTTTGTAATTTGATAACAGATGGCGCGCTAGTGCATCGTAAAACAATTATTAATTAATTATTTATTCATTACCAGTTACAAATAAGACACGCTATATCCGATCTGGATATTTGCGTGTGAAACTCTTTGCATATTATAAAATCAAAATATATATAGGGAAAGACATAAATAAGGATAGAAAGAAAGGTTAAATAAGGATAATATAAAGGAAAAGATAAATATTAAGATTGCGGCAGAACTTAGCTCAGTCAAAAGATTGAAAGACTGGGGACAATCCTATATTGAGTGAATAGGTAAAAAAACTCAGCTACTTCATAATAAATTGCAATAAGTTAGAATTTCTCGATTATTGTCCCCTGCCGCGCTTTTATTTTTATTTACATAAATACTAAACAGATGATCTTAAAACGCTCTTACTTTTGGAAAATGCACTTTTAGAAATTTTATCTTTTACATACTATTATTTTATGATGCACTAGCGCGCCATCTGTTATCAAAATACAAAACTATTATAGACGCTTTTCATTCTTTTTTAAAAATTAAACAATTTCTACTGCCCTTACTGTAATTGAAAGTAATTGCAGTAAGGGCAGTAGATATTGTTAAATTTTTAAAAAGAATCATACGTGTCTATAATAGTTTCGAATTTTCACATTTATCAATAACAGTATGCAATGTATTTCCATCAAAACCGCGAAGGGCGCTGGTTTCGAGTGAAAATGGCAATTGGTATTCTTATAGAAATTTTATTTATTCTCTGGACACACATTTTTTATTGATTCATATGCATAACCTACATACACTAAATGGATACATTATTTATATACCTATATTAAATACTTTATACATAATACAAAGACCGTGCGGCCACGCGTCGCGCGAGCTCCGCGTATTTCGCCTCTGGCGAGCGGTGAAATGCATCTAAGCATGCCGAGTTCGGCATCGCCAGGGACCTCGGGATCTGCTGGACAAGAGCCTGGAAGGCCCAGCATCCCATCTCCAACTGGTGGAAAGAAATTACAGAAAGACGAGATTCAGAAGACAATCTTAAGAGAAAATTCTGAAAATCGTGATAATGCAAATCAGCCGGCAGGCGTTAAAGATGTAAATCTGGCCGCCGCGCGTGACGTCACGCTCAGCTTGCCGGCCGGTACGTCATTCAATGGCGCTGCCCGTGCCCTGGAAAACTGGGCGGACTGCATTGAAGATTTGGGCCCTGAAGCGGACGACGCTTTTACCGTCGTCATGGGTAAGAAGAGGCGCCGCGAATCGACGAATTCGCCTACGGCCGCTGCACCATCCTCCAACACCGGAGGTGCAAGAACCAGTCGCCGACCGCAATCTTCGGCAGGATCTGTGCCCCGGGCACAGGAAGTAAGAACAACCAGGGCCCACATCACAGAGGCCCGGGCGCGGCAGGCATCCTCATCTGAGGACCACTGTGTGTACCTGGAGCACGGTCCCGAGTAACAGCCCTTCCACTACCTGAGGGCGCTGGACAGGATGCTCGGAGGAACCGCCGGAGTCATCCAAGTCTCTAAGGTGAACGGCCACCAACTCCTGGGACTGGCGAACAGAGGCCTGGCCGAGCGCCTCATAAACGAGGGCCTCGAGGTTGAGGGCACACTCCTCAGGGCCTTTCCTTTCCGCAAAAGAGCGGAGAGGATTACAGTCGGCAACCTCCCCTTCTTCGTGGAGGACTCCGCCATCATCAGCGCCTTAAAACCTTATGGGCGCGTAACATCAATTGCGCCCAAACTGATGAAGGCCGGCCCATACACCTACAACGACGGCCGCCGCGAGGCATTTATTGTCCTCCGCGAGGGAATGACAACTGAGAGGCTCCCCACCCGCCTTGAAATCCCAATTAAAGGCGAGGCCTGGCCCGCATATTTGTCCTCGGGCATCAAGTGCTCCAGGTGCCATGTCCAAGGACATCGCAGGGCCAACTGCCCCCTGCTTGCAGGGCGAGCCAACAACTCCAGATTGGCCCCACAAACCTCTCCTGCTGGCGTCCCATCAACGCCCACCTCTGCCCCGCCTCAGCGGTTAGCGGCCCAGCCTCCTGCTCCGGCGCCCTCCAGTACAGCCATGGAGATTCCCGGCACCTCTCATGCGGCCCGAGTTATATCTCCATCTACAGCACCTCGGCCATCTCCACCAGTGGCCCCGGCCGTACCTACGGAGATGGCGCCTCCTGCCCCTCCACCTGTGACCCCTGCTCCGTCCCTGCGGGCACCTGGGAGTTACGAGCCTGCAGTCCCTACACTGGACATTGAGATGTCTGTCATCGAGGAGACATCAACATCCTCCACATCCTCGTCAAAAACATCAACGAGAGAAGGCCTCGTGACATTCATAGAGAGGAACCCAGGCGTCTCCTTTGCCCAGACGGACGCCCTTGGCCTCGGGCGGGAGGAGGTCTTGGACCTCCTCTCCTCGAAGACCAAGGCGCGGAAGCGGGGACCCCTCCTGTCACCTCCGCAGGGCGACGCTCTCGCCGGCCTAAT
This sequence comes from Cordylochernes scorpioides, assembly GCA_030710605.1. Lineage (NCBI taxonomy): Eukaryota > Metazoa > Arthropoda > Arachnida > Pseudoscorpiones > Chernetidae > Cordylochernes > Cordylochernes scorpioides. Next base: position 94,079,129 of record CP092863.1, on the reverse strand, counting down.
CCGTCAACTCTTGGACCTGAGGCCCGGAGGAAGCTCCAACATCTACAAAGTCCTCGGGCAGGTTAGGGCGGCGCTCAAGACCTCACTGGCCGCAGTGCCTCCAGCACCTCCACTGCCTGCGCCTCAGCCTGCTGAGCCGGCGCCGCCCGCTCCCCAGGAGTCAACTCCAGCCACGACTACACCTCCGCTTCCACCACCTGACCCGATGGAGGACGACGACGATCTGATGCCGGAGTTAGATACAATCTTCAATGAAATGATCATTGAACCCGGCTTTGAGCCCTTGCTGAAGTCAGGGATTTCCCTGGATGCCGTCATGTTTGCGGTCTTATACCGCGAAGATAGATTGGATCTACTCAAGGGTCTCTCACCTGAGCAGGGGAGTACCCTCGCGGGCTTCCTTGACGCTGCTTTCGAGCGAACTCGGAACAGCCATCCCACCATTCGCAGGGGAATTCACAAGCTAAGGATAGCCTTGCCCTCCTGATCAATGTACATAGTTTGCCCTATTGACTCCTCGTGAGTAATTGTTGACCAGCGGTCAATAAAAAATATTTAATTGTCATTACTTACCTAAAATACATAAATTACTTACATTAAATACATACATAATTTACATACTTACATTGAATACATGCATTTTTTATTTTATATATTTTAGCAAAGTATTTATTATATTAGATATACATATTATTATTATTTGTCATTTATATTTATAAAATTTGCGCTACTACGGAAACTTCCCTCATTGCTTATCTTGTAACTTATAAATGTTGATTGGTGTTTGTGACTTAAATAAATTGCTGTATCATCCTGAAGTTTGTCTTTCCTCATTTTCTATGTAACTATATAAATATGTGTCATATTTATATTCTCGGAGCATATTTATATTTAATGAAATGGAGCAAGTATAATTCGAACAAAAACTGGGGTCTCTGATTGCAAGTGAATAGTGAGTCGATGAACAAATTTGTAAATAAAATTGCAACGAAAAGTGTTTTATAAAAAATAATTACCCTATAACACCTATCTCCCAGAGTTAAAAAAGGGTAAATTTGGAGATACTTTACTCCAGATATTTTTTACTCCAGTAGTTTAGGAGTTTTTCAATAAAAACTGGCAAATTTCGACTTTTATAATGTTGTTGTTGTTTTTATGTCCATACATTTATAATGATAGTGATAATTGTTCATTTGCAGAAGCCAAATATTCAGTTTTTATTTATAGTGAATTTTTATAAAATATTTTAAATTTTGTTTTTATTTAAACTGTTCTCAAAGAGTCAAAAAACAGAGCCCATCTTGAGACTCTACCTCCTACTTGGTCTCCTTCTCTTGAGACCCCGCAGTTCCTTTACCCTCTGAATCCTTGAGGCAGTCCTTCACAGGGAGATTCTACTCCGTGGCGATGAAAAGAAAGACATATCCTGACCAGGAGCACATGAGCCTTTTAGATGGCAGAGCGCCATCTAGTGTAACAGAGATCAACTAAACATTGATTTAACCTGTTCCCTGATATTTGGCCAACCTATTTTCTTGATAAATCAAGACTTGTACCACGCTGACGAGGACCAACATCCCGAAACGCGTTCGTGGATGGTTTTTCTTGATTTATCTAGAAAATAGGTTGGCCAAATAACAGTGAACGGTTTAAATCAATGTTTAGTTGATTTCTGTTACACTAGATGGCGTTCTGCCATCTAAAAAGCTCAAGTGCTCGTGGTCAGATTATGTCTTTTTTAAATATTAACACCCTGACCTTTTATATATATTTTTTTCAGATATATCTATTTATCATATATTTATATATTTAAAAATACATATATTGAATCAAAATATCATTTATTTTACCAATATTTCAGTTGGCTGAACGCCAACCTTTATCAAGGTATTATAACATATTAATGTGTGTCAACAACAAACTCAGCGCCACGTCAATAGAACGTGGCGCTGAGTTTGTTGTTGACACACATTAATATGTTATAATACCTTGATAAAGGTTGGCGTTCAGCCAACTGAAATATTGGTAAAATAAATAATGTTTTGATTAAATATATGTCTTTTTAATTGAAGATTTATTTATGGATTGCTTTATTTTCAAAAATATTATATACTAGCGGATGTGTACCCGGCTTCGCTCGGGTTTTATCCGAGTGAAAGTTTGCCTAACGAATATTATATATTATGAAGTATAATAAACAATGTTAAAGATTAGTTTTAATTATTAATCAAGATTGTGTGTGAATATGTGAGAAAGATGTAATATCGTTGTTGTTTTCTTGGCCGACTGTTTTACATATGGTGTTATCTTAAAATTGCTTGTTTTGAATATTTTTTTAGATTGAGTTGAATGAATTACTGAATTTTTTTTGTATTTATATATAAATAAAATTAACTCTGTTGATTATTTTTGTATTTAATCGATAACAGCGAAGTTGCGCATGTTAAAGTTAGGAAAAATATTTTGATGTTAAGCAAAACCTGCTCCATCTCGTTTTACATAAATGTTGAAAATTTGGTCGAAATTGATGCATTGTAACGAAAGTTTTTAGTGAACAACACTTATGAAATTTGCATTTTATTAATATAGATTTATAGTATTAAATGTAAAGTAGCATTATAAAGAGATAGTGAGGAAAGTTTTAGAACAGATGTGTAAATAAATCCCTTTTCAAACAAACGCTCACGTACACATGGAGAAAGGGAGGGAAAAATTACTGTATTGTTTTGTTGTTGTATGGCGAATCCATACAGGACAATGGGCCTTAATAAAAGCCTTTTTGTTGTTGTTGTTGTTGTAATTTAGCATTATATATATTTAAAACATGGAATAATACATATTTAAAGTTTCACCGCATAAGTTTCTTTTCTGTGAAAAATCAATATTTATTTCAAAGAGAAATATTTACTATTTCTAACTTTTTTGGATGAAGTATGAAAGGGTGAAAATATGAAGAGTAATGGCGAACGGAAAAATAAAAGTGTCCAGGGGCGGGAATCGAACCCACAACGTTCCGCTTACCGGGCAGATGCCATGTCCACTAGGCTACCCTGGACGTATTTTTCCGTTCGTAAATAATACTTAAAGTAACTTATAATACATTATAAAGGACTGCGGCGTGTGATTATAAAACAATACTTAAACAATACTTGTGGGTTCGATTCCCGCCCCTGGACACTTTTATTTTTCCGTTCGCCATTACTCTTCATATTTTCACCCTTTCATACTTCATCCAAAAAAGTTAGAAATAGTAAATATTTCTCTTTGAAATAAATATTGATTTTTCACAGAAAAGAAACTTATGCGGTGAAACTTTAAGTGTTGTTTTATAATCACACGCCGCAGTCCTTTATAATAATACATATGTAGCATTATATCTAGTCGTATAAAATTAAAGTATTTTTGATTTTTTTAGAAATAAATCTCTCAATCTCGCTCTCCTCTAGAGAAATGTTGTGTTATAAAGCTGTTGTTATAATTCCATGCTGCAATATTTCACCAATATTCAAAGAGATAATGAACATTATTCCACTACAGACGACTCTAAAATTATTAAAATACCAAACGCTTATCTTTTCAAAACACAAATTTAATTTTCTTATAACAAAATAAATTCTAAAAAGCAAAAGATCAAATAAATACACAAAAAAATGTCCAATGACCAAAAAAGGGCTGTATCTAATCTATACATTAACTCAATTTTCTTGTTTTATCTAAAAATCAATTTTAAAAATGATATTAAATTAAAATTTTAATTATAACTCCATTATTTACTAAATAGAAAATTCGCCCGTGGGGTTAAATTTCTAAGAGCTATTCAAAGGCCCTACATAATAAAAAAAGTGTATTGATGTTGTTTTAATAGAGACAGTGGGTTTTTTGGGTTCATAGAGATTTTAGACTTTTTACGTTAACCTCTTGTTTGTTTAGATGCCAATATGCAAATACAGCATTCACACGATTTATGCAAACATGGCGTTTTTTATGTTTCCGACATCTTTAGAGTTTATCTTGCACTGATTCTTTTGAACATATTCTGCTCTATGTTTGTGCGCAAAATGGAGATGGAGAATTAGATTGTTTTATTCAATTTTACTTTGATTTGAGGATCTAGGAAAAGTAGGATTTGCATGAATTCAAAAGACAACACGTTTAAAAAATATTAAATATATAAAGACAAGATGAAGCTGTGGCTATCCCTCCTGATGTTTTCCTGTGTCTACTCGGTGGCCTTTGTTTAGATCCATGGTCTTGAAAGATGCACTAAGCCCGACTGGATGAAATGTAAATCGGCCTCACATCGGTGTCTCACAAACAAAGATTGTAACCAAGGATTCAACATTCACAGCTGTGGGAACAAATGTGACGTTGAATATAAAGACTCATTCTTTGTGGAAAACACGTTTAGGGTGTTAGTTCAGTATATAGGACTGTATATTATTTTATGAATAAACACATATAGGGCATCCAGTTGATGTTAGGACGACAATAATAGACCCAGTCACTAATAACAATTCACTATAGACAGTTAAACCTGTATATAGCTTTTGGGACTCACCAAAATAGGGTGCTATAGACAGGTAACTTTTAATGTTCAGTTAAACCTATCTATAGCACCCTCTCTTAGGACTCACCATAATAGGAGGCTATAGAGAGGGGGTGCTATAGACAGGTCACTTTTAATGTACAGTTGAACCTGTCTATAGCGCCACCTCTTGGGACTCACCAAATTAGGGTGCTGTAGAGAGGGGATGCTATAGACAGGTCACTTTTAATGTACAGTTAAACCTGTCTATAGCGCCCCCTCTTGGGACTCACCAAAATAGGATGCTATAGAGAGGGGGTGCTATGGACAGGTCACTTTTAAGGTAAATCGCATCGTACTACGTATTTAAAATCGGGCGCTATAGAGAAGGAGGCGCTATTTAGAAGGGGCGCTATAAACAGGTTTAATTGTATTTAAAATCCCCATATGTAATATAGTGTAACAACCAAAACTGTAGACACAATGTAACTCTCCAGTTTGACTATCATGCACTACAAAACGAAACAATAAAATTAGATTGAGTGACGGCCGGCGCCCAGACAGGAGAAAGGTCACCGTCGGTCCACCAGTCTCTCCCAGGCTCTAGAATAGATCTGACCCTCCTCGACCTGCGCTGACCTCTCTTTCTCTCTTAAGTGACATCCAGCATGCCTCGTCCTTTTGTGTACCTAGGTGTGGTTTAAGAAGAAATTTGCTGAAAGACATATACGGCTTGACTTTAGCTGTAAGGATATCATAGGCGCTAAGAACCAACTATACAGGCGTGTGCTAAGCAATCAACAGTGATGAAGAATAATGTGGTCAGGATGGATATCGCGGTCTATTACGAAGAAGAAACGGAGCACCTCCTCGGGCTACTCACGCCTGACGACAAGATTCTTCTCGACAAATTCTTCGACATTATCATCAAACATGTTCCGAACTCCCCAAATGGCAGGGATCTGTCTAGATTCAAGGCGACTTTAAGCTCCTGATCCGGACGTGCCCTACGTCGATTGTAAATATCTCTCTTCATTCCTACCATTATTATTACAGTGGACCCTCGGTTTGCGAGCATAATCCGTTCCAGAGCCATGCTCGTACTCCAAAACGCTCGTAGTGCGAAACTAATTTCTTATTTTTAATAATTGAAACTCGGGCAATTCTTCCATTAATTTTAGTTTAATTAGAGTCGGTAAACACTTCGTGATAAGTATAAGAGAAGCTTGTACTCCATAAATATTTGAAATCATAGCTATCATATTTTTAATGAAAGATTCGAAAGAAAAATTTTACACGTGATAGTTACTGAATTTCAAACCTAGTGATAAGTAAATAAAAAGATAATGCATAAATAAATGTATAAAAAAGATAAAATAAACAAAAATAAAATATAATGTTGGGATGGCTGATGCAATTGCGTTAAAAAACCATTATTTGATGGAAAAATGGCATAAAAGGGTTATTTTATAACATTTTATTTTTTCTTTCAATTTTATCGAAGAACTGGTCCAATGACTGTTGCTTCTGACTCTTTTTGAGAATTTCACGGAAATGCGACATCGCATTATCGTTGAACTGATCCGTCGCTCGCAAAGCAGCCGGCTTATTCGGGTGGTGCTTTGCTACGAACAATTGCACAGTTTCAACATTTTACATATTTCCCGAATCTGATCTGAAGGGAGGGATCCCAGTGAATTTTCATCCTCCTCTTCCCCAGACGAGATCACCTCCTTAACCTCTTGGTGTTGCTCGCGATGAAGATCGATCAGTTCATTTGTGGTAAGCTCCTGATCTTCTTCCTCCACAAGCTCTTGGATGATTGGCTCATTCACCTCCAGTCCTAAAGTTTTCCCCAGAGACACAATAACATCGATAAGTGGTGGCTCCTGTTCACCAGACAACCCCTTAAAATCATATGCTTGGACGATGTGAGGCCACAATTTTGTCCAAGCAGAAACGAGAGTTCTCTGGGAGACTCCATTCCATGCTTTATCAATGATCTTAAGGCAGTGGACAATGTTGAAATGATTCTGCCAAAACTCTCGGAGAGTAAGGTTTGTTTCTTCAGTTAATTCGAAGCATCTCTGAAAATGTTCTTTGATATATATTTTCTTAAAGTTGGAAATGACCTGCTGATCCATAGGCTGCAGTAGTGGGGTGGTGTTAGGAGGGAGGAACCTGACCTCAATAAACTTGAATTCATCCAGTAAGTGATCCTTAAGGCTTGGTGGATGAGCAGGAGCATTGTCCATAACCAGCAACGCTCTGAGTGGTAGTTTTTTTTTCCGAAAGGTATTTCTTCACTGCAGGACCGAATGCTTCGTTCATCCACTCAACAAACAACAAACGAGTGACCCAAGCCTTAGTATTCGACTTCCACAAAACGTTCAATTGGCTCTTTTGCACTTTGTGTTTCTTGAAAGCCCGTGGATTCTCAGAATGATACACGAGCAGTGGCTTTACTTTCAAATCTCCACTTGCATTAGCACACAGCAAGAGGGTGAGACGGTCTTTCATGGGCTTGTGACCGGGCATTGTATTCGCTTCGGCTGTAATGTAGGTTCTCTTCGGCATCTTTTTCCTAAAAAGTCCTGTTTCATAACAGTTAAAAACTTGCTGTGGGAGGTAACACTCGGTAACAACGAGCTTCTCGAACTCGGCAGTGAATGTCTCAGCTGCTTTAGCATCCGAACTTGCACCCTCTCCATGCCTCGTGACACTATGGATGCCACTTCTCCTCTTAAAGTTTTCGAACCACCCCTTGCTGGCTTTGAAGTCGGCATGTACTTCGTTCTCTATTGATGTACATAGTATTTTACTCCCGAGTTCGGCGTACAAGGCCTTTGCCTTTTCACATATTAAATTCTGGGTTATGGTATCACCTGCTAATTGCTTCTCGTTTATCCATACAAGAATCAATTTTTCAACTTCTTCGAGCCTTTGTTTACAAATGGAAAAAGTTATCTTAAAAATTGAAAAAGTTTTCTTTAATTTTAAAATACTATATACATGTATATATATATATATATTAAGAAAAAGGCATCTCCTTATCGTGCAACTGAAAGTTGCTGATGGCTTGCGCCATCTATCGGAATAAATATCAACTATTCTCGTTGATTTTTAATTATTCCAGAATTGGCCAAATACCCATTATTGATTAATCAAGAAAAGTTAACCACGGACGCGTTTCGGGCTGTTGGCCCTCATCAGCCTGGTGCAAGCTGTACCTCAACGACCAAAAAATTGGTCATTAAGGCATCCTGAAAAATCACGAAACGGGTAGTTAAGGCCAGAATTGCGTGAGGACGCAAACGAGAATAGTTGATATTTATTCCGATAGATGGCGCAAGCCATCAGCAACTTTCAGTTGCACGATAAGGAGATGCCTTTTTCTTAATTTATGCACCTTATCCCAGTACAATATTGCATTTGTACTATTTTTTCGCATATATATATATATATATGAGCCGTTCACTGCACAAACTGATTAACTCCACTTTTTGAAAAATCTTAAATTTAGGTGTAAAAACACTTGATATAGTTATAACTTTTTATATATATAAAAAGTTTCGCAAACAATAAAGTTTTAAAACCATTAAACGACAAAAATTTTTTGGCCACTGAACAATAAATTATTTATTTCAGAAGCCATTCTGAGTAACTCCGTACCTAATGAAATTCGTTAGAATAATACAGCTTGTGGCGACCGCACTTTGCTTCAGCGAACAAAGCTTCAAAACACATACGGGCAGAAAGATGGCGGCCCCACTTTGCCTCGGCAAGCACGTGTTTTAAGAACACTTCACTACGCATGCGCGGGCGTCATCCAGAACTTTCCAGCGGCTGGCTTCTTCCAACACACTTGATCTGGCCACACTGCAGCGGTAAACATCTAGGGCTAAAACTCCACTGTATACTTTATTAGTCTTACACGGACTACATATTTTTTCAGCCTTTTCAACATCACACTCATATCGTATTTGGATTCGAATTATTATAATTATTCCAATTTCTCAGTGTTTTTAAAAAATAAAATTATATCCTTATAATCAAGATGAGTGAGAGTAATAACAATGTGGATGTGCAGAATAGTGAATCATAAGATGGTTCTTCAATACAAGTTATCAACAGAAAGTGTGGCTCAAGAAAGCGTTTATGGGTTTCTTCTGATTCTTCTGATTGCAGCAGTAAAAATATTGCAACAAACACATCTATTGGAAGGAAAAGAAGTTGTAACCCTGATAATTGGGCCCGAAATATACAAAAGCAAAAAATAACAAAAGGTTTGGCATACAGGAATAGAGGAGGATATTCAATACCTGCAAAAACATTTGTCGATATAATATGCAGATGCCGTCAGAAGTGCAATCAAAAAATTCTTTCGTATGACAGAGAGGCTGCCATGAAGACATTTTATAGTTTAGATAGTCAACTTGCCCAAAACATTTTCTTAAGAGGTTGTATTAGAGCTAAAGAAATAAAAAGAAGGCGCCCCTCGAATAACACTAAAGAACCAAGATCACATTCTTTTACATATTATTTTCGAAAAGACAAACATGATATTCCCGTTTGCAAAAAATATTTTAGGGACACTTATCAGGTGAGTGACGGGCGAATATACAAATGTTCTTCTAAAGAACAAGTTACATCTTTATTTGATCAGAGGAAAGGCCGTGCTGCAAGCAATAAAATAGATGACACACATGTTGTAAAACATATTAAGTCATTTCCAGCCTACACTAGTCACTACACCAGAGCTCATAATCCAAGGCGGCAATACTTAAATCCTGACTTAAATATTAAGAAAATGTATGAACTATACGCCACGCAATGTAAAAAGGAAAATGTAGTACCAGTGAAAGAAAAATATTACTACAAAGTATTCTCTACAAAATTTAATTTACATTTTAAACAACCATCTAAGGATACATGCCAAACTTGTGATTATTTGCAAATAAAAATTCAATCTTCAGACAGTGAGGGAATTCAGATGGCAAAAATTGAGAAGGAAAATCACTTAGAAGAGGCTGAACGGGCTCGTAGTCTTATGGCTGCCGATCGAAAAGCAGAATTAGATAAAATTTTCGTATTTTCTTTTGATTTAGAAAAAGCTTTAGCCTTTCCTAAACTGACCACATCTGTAGCTTATTATAAACGAAATCTATATGTTTATAATTTCGGTTGCCATGATTTCAATGAAAATATAGGCCACATGTTTGTTTGGCCAGAAACTGAAGGATCTCGTGGGTCTCAAGAAATTTCCTCATGCCTGATAAAATACATAAAAACTTTTATGCAAAAACTTTGAAAAAATAATAACATATTCAGATTCCTGTACCGGACAAAATAGAAATATCAAAACCGTCTTAAGTTTATTGAGACTTGTTCAAAGTACGGAAATACGAGCTCAGTCAATTGAAATGACATTTTTGGTAAGTGGGCATAGCTATTTGCCCAATGATTCAGATTTTGCCATCATTGAGTCATATGCGAAAAAAATTCAAAATATTTTTTCACCAGATGATTGGAACAATATAATCAAAACATGTAAAAAGAAAGCACCATTTAATGTAATCCAAATGACTCACGAAGATTTTTTTTCCACAAAACCATTGGAAAATTCAATAACTAATAGAAAAGTAACCGTTTCTGGGTGTCCAGTAAATTGGCTTAAAATGCGCTGGATAAAATTAGAAAGGTCCAAATCACACATTATACAATTCAAATATGACCATAATGAAAATTCAGAATTTTATGCCATCGATATAAGGAAATTTGTGGCAGGGAGACCACAAAGCTTGAAAAATATAGACCAGCCTTTACTATATCCTAAAGGTAGAACCGTAACAAGTGAAAAAAGGAGGGACATGGTGGCTCTTCTGAAATTCATTCCTCCTGTAAAACAATCTTACTTTAAAAATTTGCGAACAAATCGGAATGACGAGTCCTTACATACAGCTGATGAAGAAGACATCATTTATGTTGCTGATGAATTAATCACAAATAATATTATATTATAACAGAACTGTTAATATCAATTTTTTGATAAAATGTAAAACACTGAAAATAAATTTATTACTTTTTTCATTTGCCAAATCGACTAACTCCACCATTCACATAAAAATTGTAACATTTCTGTTGATAATTTTTTGGCTATTCTTTCTTATTAATTTTATATACTGTAAGATAAAACTTACATTTGTATTAATGCATTCTATCATGTTTATTTGAATTTATATTATAAAAGGAATTATAAAAAACAGTGCACATTATTTCATCGCATTTCTCCACTTTGTGATTTATGGAGTTAATCAATCTGTGCATTGAGGGGCTCATATGTATCGATTTGAATATATACATTATAGTATGTATTAAATATATATACTGTGTACTTATATTATAATGATTAATAACAATCCATAAATAAAATAATATTTAATATAAAAATATGCCCTCATCCCGCCGCTAAAGGTGGAAATGGAGAAGAGGGGCAACCACCACGAGTTGCTCGTAATGCGAAATTTCACTCGTAATCCGAGGTAAAATTTTTCAAAAAATTTTGCTCGTACTGCGAAAAGCTCGTACTCCAAGGTGCTCGTAAACCGAGGGTCCACTGTACCTTATAACTCCCTTTAAGTGTAAAGATTGACGAGATGTCAATACAGTTGTTTAATTGTCAACAGTGATGAAGAGAACACATTCCATGTTCAGATAGTATTGGAATAAAAAGCTATACAGATATATTTATTTATTAGAGAAACTATTGATGCATCAACACTATATATTATGATTCATTAGCGCGCCATCTGTCATCAAAATTCGAAACTATTATAATCGCTACTATAACCGCTGGGAGGGTTCACCACTGATAAGCCAGTCCTCCCTTTAGTTTTTCCATTACAGTAAGGACAGTAGAAATTGTGTTATTTTATAAAAAAGCATACGCGTCTATAATAGTTTCGAATTTTTCAATACTATATATTAAAAACAAAAAGGCATATCCTGACCAGGTTTACATGAGCATCTCTTTATGGCAGAGCGCCATCTAGTGGAACAAAAATAAACTAAACGTTAATTTAACTTGTTCCGTGATATTTGGCCAACCCAATTTCTTAATAAATCAAGAAAGGTCAACCACGAACGCATTTCGGGCTGTTGGCTCTCATCAGCGTAGTGCAGACTGTACCTCTATGACCAAAATACTATATATATAACTTGGGTTGGACAAATATCAGGGAACAGGATAAATCAATGTTTAGTTGTGTAATATACCTTATAATAATATTATAATATACTCTGTTTAATTAATTTATTTTTATTTGTTTGTATTTGGCAGCACTGTAATTATTGTTGTTGTTATGAATATATTCAAAAGTATATTAATAGCATTAGAAAGATATATAATTAAAATTTGTTTCTTAATTTTGTAAAGCATATTTATTTATTTAATCGCGAGAGAGAGAGAAGAGAGAGAGAGAGAGAGAGAGAGGAACATCACAAGCTGATTTCTGTTCCACCAGATGGCGCTCTGCATTCTGTAAAGCACATGTGCTCCTGGTCAGGATATGCCTTTTTAATTTTAATATATAACTTTATGATGAATAATATTGAAGTTTACATCCAACTTCAGAATGGGAAACAGTATTGAGCGGAAAGAACGGAATAAAAACGTAGAGTGAAGGTATCCCAGGATGTATTGAAAAACCTCCAGCGGCTTTATTTATGACATCGCCGTTAATACTTCCTAAATTGCCAATAACTTTGTTTTTTTAATGGGATGGATGTCTGCCCGATAATTGGAGCGAGGACTGATGAGACATGGAATACCAAACAGCCTCCTTCTCTCCAACATCTTCTCTCACAATCATGATAATCATTATATAATTCACTCACATCACATCACACACCTGTGTAGGGGTCGGTGGAAAGGTGGTCATAACCAGAAGTCGGCAAACCTTTGATTCGGAAGAGTCAAGAATTACAATTTATAAAATTTCAAAGTTTTTAAAGAGCCACAATAAGTTTTCTTGTTCGGCGGTACATTTACTAAAATTGGAACGATACAGAGAAGATTAGCATGGCCCCTGCGCAAGGATGACACGCAAAATCGTGAAGCGTTCCACAATAATTTTTCTTGCCAATAATAAACACAGTATTCACATAAATAATATTTACGTATGGAACTATATAAAGAGCTTCACATCCAAAGAACCGCATGTGGCTCTCGAGCCGCAGTTTACCGACCTCTGGTTTAAACCGTTGGTTTTCAACCGCTACGACCCGGGATTGAATCCCGCATTGGGCACTTTTTTCTGATTTAAAAAAAAAATGCTTCAATGGCCCCCGATTATTGCAAAAGTCTAATCCCAACAGTGAGTGCAAGTAACCAAACAGGACTCTGGCACATTTGTAAGTGCAAAGTCGAACTGCTTTTCATATGTGTAGACATGTGGTACACTTACAGTAAAAGCAGTCGCCTACTTCTACCCACCATGATTATCATGGCATGTACCACGTGTACTAGGGATAATAAAAAAATATTAATCGTGGTTTTTATCCTGGTTCAGTCACATTATTTTTAAGTCACTTGAATACAAAATTCATTGTCGAATATTGAGTGACATTTGAATCCACCTTCTTTATAGGAAGTTTATCATTGTAGCAGAAACTGTCAAAGCTAATGAAGCTCTTTGAATAAATTTATCTGCATTGCTTGAACCAGTTCTGAAAGGTGTTTATTTGAGAGTTAACATAGTAAATGGCATGGGGTTGGTTGCTATCAGTGAGGTAAACCACGTCCAGTGTAACAACCTTCTTCCATTTTTCACCTGCCAAGACTTTTTATAAAGGACCCTGCTACAGATATTGTGTTCTTCGATATTTTGCGGTTTGAGGACATGAATTTTGGCCTTTTTACGAATTTTTAGGCCGATATTTCCCTTATAATACGGTTAACGGTAAAGAGTGGTGCTTTAGTTTTTTTTTTTTGGAAATGTCCCTTTGAGAAGGTGGATTCTCTCTGACAACCAATTTCTTTATCTTTCTTTCGGTTGAATTTAAAGGTTATTTCAGACGCCTTTTTTTTTCAGAGAAATGTTTCGCTTATTCCATTGATATCAAACTTTTTTTTGTTTTATTTATTTTTTCATTTGAATGTTACGCTTCCTATCTAATCAACACCTGTCTTAACCTCCCTGGCCTGGGGAATCTAACCTTTTGAACAACCTTTGTGGCGTGCAGCACCTTGGTACTTTTATATAGTGTATTGTCTGCTTGCTACATCCATTTTTGAGCTTGAAAATCATCAACTTTGGTTAGTATCCCGTGAAACATATTCTCTCTTAGTAATGGCAATATTATTTTCCTTCATAATATCAATAATTCAGGTGTTAATGAGCTCTACTCTTCCACGGCAGACACCATAAAAAATATCAAGCTTTACAAGCTTGATACCTTAGTGTGATTGAGTGGAGATAAGAAAGAAGAAGAAGAAGAGGTAAACGGGTATTTCTCTTCGGAATGTCTGAAAATGTAACCATTTACAAAATCACATATAATTTTATGAATTTCGAATATTTAAAATAAAAATCGTTTTTCTTTTATTAAATATAAATCAATGCTCCTTTTTTGGGGGAATAAATAAAACATCACTCGAGTCGCGTGCTTCTTTCGCGAGTTACTCCGTTGTAAAATAATTCTTTATAAAAATGGAACAACATCTGTAGGTCTCAAACATCACATGTTGGTTGGAAGTAGAACCACAGCCACATCAACTAATGGTTTATTTAACTCCTGACATTTCACTGTCATTCTCTTCAGTGGAATGGTTGAATCCTGGTTATACTTATATACCTACACCATTTAATAAAATATTACTCATTTATATATATATACACCTATCCCCCGATTTACACGGTAGATACGTTCCTGAGAAAAACGTGTAAATCGGGGGATAGGTGTACACAGAAATAAAAATAAAATGCATTGACAGGTTAAAATATGTAGTCAGCACATAAGCTGTGGATTCCTCGTGAGATGTGTACACAACGCATGGGTTCAATCACAGTAGCATTTAGTATAGTGCGATAAAAACAAACTTATTTGGAAAACCGTGTAAAAGCGAAAACATGTAAAAAAAAGTACCGTGTAAATCGGGGGATAGGTGTATTATTAAAGATATTGTATGATATATAATTTACTTAGGTTGTTTAAGTATTGTAATAACTCCACCTTTGCCGGTCCCAAGCCCGGATGAAAAAGGAGGAGAGGGAGCAGTAACAAGCTAACTAAAAAACCTGGGCTCAGCTGGCCATGCTGATAGTACCCTGTAAGGGCTCCAGGGATACAGGATGAGTCTGTACTCCATGTTAGGAGCGACTGCACATGGCGTCTGTTCCTCATGTCAGAGGTGGCCATTTCTTTTGGAGCTAAGTCGGCCTGCCACTGAGTAGTGCTCTCAGTCTTAATGACAAAGGCATTCTACTTCACCTGTCATGATGGTAGTCAAACAGACACCATCAAGGGTCACAACTTGATATCCTAATATGATTGAGTAGAGATAAGAAAGAAGAAGGATTGTAATACACGAATATTTAAATCGCATAATTTGAGAAAGGTACTATTTGACTTAAGGCGAGTAGAATAAAGAAAACAGAAGACTTGAAGAAGAAAATAAAATATTACATATTTACATATTTTTAATATCAACACCTGACCCACTTATATATTTTTTTTCTATTGTTTTTTCATGTGTTAAGCGTCTTTACGCAAATTTGGCCTTAAATACCCATTTCTTGATTTCTCAAGAAGCCTCTGGGACCAAAAATCTTTTTGGTCGCAGTGGTTACAGTCTACTCCACGCTGACGAGCGCCAACAGCGCGAAACGCGTTCGTGGATGACCTTTCTTGATTTATCAAGAAATTGGGTTGGCCAAATATCACGGAGCAAGCTAAATAAACGTTTAGTTTATTCTTGCTCCACTAGATGGCGCTCTGCCATCTAAAAAGCACATGTGCTCGTGGTCAGGAGATGCCTTCTTTATTTTTAATATTTACATATGTACAGAAATATATGAGTCGGCCAACAGGAAACAACAACAATAGGTTTATAAAGGGAAATCCGAGACATCTTGCGATGAAATTTACAGAGTAATTTGTTCTGGGAAATATAATTTTAAAATAAAATAACATTTTTATATAATGTATGCAAATACATCTAATTTATATAGTCATATCAGTATATGAGTGGAAATAGGATACAAAATAACCATTCCCCTGAGGAGAATGACAGGAAGCAATGTCAGGAGTAAAATAAACCATTAATACGGCTCTGTTGTTTCTTAATCTGTAGTTCTTTCAGTCTCGTTTGTTGTAGAACTAATTAACGGGCTGTCCGGATATATTCCCTACATACAATCAAAGATGGCGGACTGCCAGATCGCACTAAGTTACCCACAGAGTCACTGCTTTAATCTTGAGATATTCCAAACAGTGTTGCCAATCTGATTGAATAATTTAAAATGCGATCATTGAAGCGACAACTCGATAGCATTATCTTAAGTTGTCCATTGGAGTGGAATACCAGAGATTTCCTGATAACTCTGTGACTGGTTTAAATTATCCAGTAGCATTCTGTTGGTTCCATATAACTGTCTTCTGGTTAGAAATGGGACAGTACATTCTAGTCTTTGATTACCTTTTTTAAAATTTTTCTTCAAATAAAAGACACTTCGGCCAGAATTGAAGAACTGTGAATGTCGGCCAGGCAGCCTCTATCTTTACGACAATTTTTTATTATCCCTAGTACACGTGGTACAGGCCATGATAATCATGGTGGTTAGAAGTAGGCGACTGATTTTACTGTAAATAGACCACATGTCTGCACATGTGAAAAGCAATTTGACTTTGCACTTACAAATGTTCCATAGCCCCGTTTTGGTTACTTGCACTCGCTGGTATGTTGGACTTTTACAAGAATCGGGGGACATTGGAGCATTTTTTAAATCAGAAAAAAAGTGCTCAATCCGGGATTCGATCTCTGGTAGTAGCGGTCGAAAACCAACGGTTTAAACCATTCTTCCAACTACTCCCATAACCAATTTAATACAAGGCAATAACCCGCCATCTATGTTTACTTGAGAAATAGGGTTACATTGTTTCAATGCAATTTTTGTTTTTCATACCTCATGAATATATTTAAAAAATTCTTGCAAACATTTGGTTTATAAATAGTGCCCTGTCTTTCAAGATTACAGAGTCAACAACGATTTAATAGCTTTAGGCCTTAGTGATTTAATTTCAAGTAAGGACACATATATAAAATTAAATTTCCTTTGTAAATATATTTTGGATTTCATTAAGAAAAATGGTCTTTGATGTAACGATCTCAAGGAAATATTGGACATATTATATGGCTGTAAACAATATATAGGTGTATGCGTGTATATGTGTGTATATATGTATATATTTTAAATTTAATGATGTAACTGTAAATAAATTCAAAGAATATCTCTATATGTAAATAATATTTATGAATCTTTCTAAGTTACTTTCTGTGTATCTTTCCATGTTGAATATTTTCTTTGTTATATTTGTATGTACATTTAGCGCAAGTGTCCCTAGGGGGACATAGCGTTTTGAATTGAAATAAATAAATAAGTAATGTGATAAATTTGGCTTCCCCTTGTTTTTGCAATTTATATTTTGTATTAAATTATTATTTCATATTTTTGATTCCTGTCTTCTATTATTCTATTTATCAATTTGATGAGAAAATCTTAATTGATTAGTTCTTTTTTTGTTGTTGTTAATTTCTATATTTCTTTCAAATATCTCACCAATGAGTGCAAAAGTCCTATATATTCGAGCTCAATCAATATCAATTCCTGGCTGAAATGGTGCTGTGAACTGTAGTTCCAATAGGTTCCTGTATGTGTTGGTTGTTTTGTATATTGTTTCATCATGATTAATGCGCCCATTTTTTAAATTATTTATAATATTATTTTCAATATATTTAAAATTTAAATTATATATTTATTTAATAAATACCCATTTCTTGGTTTTTCAAGAAGCCACTGGGACCAAAAATCTTTTTGGTCGCTATGGTTCAGCCTACTCCACGCTGACGAGCGCCAAAAGCGCGAAACGCGTTCGTGGATGGCTTTTCTTGATTTATCAAGAAATTGGGTTGGCCAAATATCAGGGAACAAGCTAAATCAATGTTTAATTGATTTCTGTTCCACCAGATGGCGCTCTGCCTTCTGTAAAGCACATGTAGTTCCTGGTCAGGATATGCCATTTTTTATATATATTTATGTCATAATTTGTATATAATTGTATGCCCCCCGACCCACTATGCATGTACAATGTATGATTTTCAAAGATTTAATAAAGAATAAGGTAACTGGAGGAAAGAAAGTAGCAACAAGACATAGGAAGCAGGCTAAAAGCGGGCACAAGTATAAATAACTTGTACAGTCAATACTTCCTGGCAAGCCCGGACGTATCTGGTATCCGCAGAAGTTATATTAGTAGAGAGACGCCCAATATTTCCGGACAGGACCGGACGTATTTGATAGCCGCGGAAGTAAATAGAGTCGAACTAACACCCGATACTTCCTGACCAGGCCGAGCGTATCTTCCACCAAAGAAAGCCGCCGGTCCAATTAGGAAGCAACAACTAAGTAGGTCAACCAATAGAAAAACGGACACGTTCCATCCTTCGACCAATGGGAAGGAAGACAACTCGTGGTGTTAAATCGAAAAGCAAGAATAGTCAGTAGTGATTTCGCTTCCAACAAGGTGACATCTGCTCTAGACCTCTCTCCCTCTGCTCATCCCGTAGCTAAGTACAATCACCACCATGTGATCAGATAATTAACAATCAAAATCGCTCCGCCTTCTCAAGCTTTCTTTCCTCCAACCCAGCTGCCTTTTATTTTCAAACCCCATCACGTGTCCTGATTATTCCTAACTGTATGCTTCACTTGCCACTCAACGACTGCGTTTCAACCAATCCTCACCATTCAAATCGAACAACAAGAAATTCCGCAACGATATTGTCACAGAACGGTTAAGTCGACAGGATTCTACAACAGTGTAATACATCAAATATTGCAGTGTAATAACTTTGGATATATTACATTTATTTATTTTTATAAAACAGATTATGTACTATAAAACATTTGTATTTTGATACACCGAATACACCACCTGCTTTAAACTTTCATGTGATAAATAAAGAGATATTCTAGGTGTTACCTAAAAATATAATTGTCTTATTATTGACTGGTTTAACCTTGTAGGATGATTGAGACACGTTCTGATGTAAGACGTGTCTGAGGAGAGAATCAAGACTGAAGAATCTGTCAAACCTCAGCCTGGTGCAACAATACATATACCCCATCTCTCTATATAGTTTTTATGTTTCTCTAAATATTTAATATACCTCTGCACTCAATACACGATGATTGTCCCTTACCGCTTTTATTTTTACCTATATAAATATAATTTGAAAAAAAGTACAAATGTGACCTTGTAATGAAGTAAGGTTTATAAATTAAGAAAAAGGCATCTCGTTATCATGCAACTGAAAGTTGCTGATGGCTTGCGCCATCTATCGGCATAAATATCACCACACGTACTTGGTTAACTTTTCTTGTTTAATCAAGAATGGGTATTTGGCCAATTCTGGAATAATTAAAAATCAATAAATAGTTTATATTTATTCCGATAGATGGCGTAAGCCATCTGCTACTTTGGGTTGCACAATAAGGAGATGCCTTTTTATTAATAAATCTAATTGTTCAATGGGGGGGGGGGATGTAATTGATATCTTTATATTTTCTATTTTAGTATATTTTAATAGAAAAGTTTTAAAAAACTATTTTATTCACTTCTATCTTGTTTTTCCAAGCATCTCTTAACATCATATAAAGGCCCCTCGAGCTATTAATATATACAGTTATCAGCTTCATAATCAAGTAACAATTCTTAATCAATTCTGTCACCGTTTGCTTTGTGAATGGAATAAATACCCAAATATGGCCATTTCTCATAACCATCGGTGGTTCAGTGGTAGAATGCTCGCCTACCACGCGGGCGGCCCGGGTTCGATTCCCGGCCGATGCATTTTTTTTTTTTACAATTTTTAAAACTCATTTATATATTATACAAGAATGACATACACGGCGCCAATTTATAATTGTAACGATTAGTATTTGAATAAAAGCATTTAATCGGGTGAAACCCGGGCGTTGCCCGGGTCATTCGGTTAGTCCTATATAAATACTAATATGTAATATATATATATTTTAAAATAAAATATTTATTATATATATATCGTAATCTAAACAATGTGATATGTAAGTAATAAAGTATGACGTCTTTTCTAGTCGTCTCAAAGTGACACCAGGGGGATCCAGAGAGGGACAAAGAAGGGGCGTTGGTCCGGATGTTGACAGTTAGTTAGGTTACAGTGGATATTTTCGGACAGGCCGCTCGGTCGAGCTCCGTTGTCATCTCACGGCGGCCCTCGTGGTTGCCGTTTTGGCGCCTCTCTGCCTCCGCGGCTTCATGCAGGACGCCGAACTTTCTTCAGTTAATCCTCAACTTTCCCCTGGTCCTGGTGCCACGTGAGACGTACTAGGAGAGCGTCTTTTGATCCCAAACTTTGTCCTTACTGTCCCGTGCGGACTTCCCACTCTGCACGCTCTGCCACCCAACCCCGACTGCTTCCAACTCACTTGTTGGCTTACCCGGGTTCACGACATATATATATTATTTTTTATTAAAAATGCACATATATTAAATTTATATATTTAATGCCATCTATCTTTAAAATTTGTAACAAATAAATTTACTGGTAATGTGTTTCTTTTTAAATAATATTGAATATTTTTTCTCTAATTTGGTGAAACCGCTGAAAGGTTTGATGAGCCAAGCCCTTTCATTCAAGAACTTATATCATTGCAGTAAGGTATGTGATTTAATATTTGATGATATTATTGAAGAGAAACACGTTGACAGTATGATGAGCCAAGCCCTCTAATTCAATAAGGTATTACAGTAAGGTCTGTAGAGATAATATTTGATGATATTATTGAAAAGAAACACATTGCCAGTATGATGAGCCAAACCTCTCATTCAATAACTTATATCATTGCAGTAAGCTCTGTAGAGATATTATTTGATGATATTATTTAAAAGAAACACATTGCCAGTATGATGAGCCAAGCCCTCTCATTCAATAACTTATATAATTGCAGTAATGTCTTTAGAGATAATATTTGATGATATTATTGGAAAGAAACACATTGCCAGTATGATGAGCCAAGCCCTCTCATTCAATAACTTATATAATTGCAGTAATGTCTGTAGAGATAATATTTGATGATATTAATGGAAAGAAACACATTGCCAGTATGATGAGCCAAGCCCTCTCATTTAATAACTTATATCATTGCAGTAAGGTCTGTAGAGATAATATTTGATGGTATTATTGAAAAGAAACACATTGCCAGTATGATGAGCCAAGCCCTCTCATTCAATAACTTATATCATTGCAGTAAGGTCTGTAGAGATAATATTTGATGATATTATTGAAAAGAAACACATTGCCAGTATGATGAACCAAGCCCTCTCATTCAATAACTTATATCATTGCAGTAAGGTCTGTAGAGATAATATTTGATGGTATTATTGAAAAGAAACACATTGCCAGTATGATGAGCCAAGCCCTCTCATTCAATAACTTATATCATTGCAGTAAGGTCTGTAGAGATAATATTTGATGATATTATTGAAAAGAAACACATTGCCAGTATGATGAACCAAGCCCTCTCATTCAATAACTTATATCATTGCAGTAAGGTCTGTAGAGATAATATTTGATGGTATTATTGGAAAGTAACACATTGCCAGTATGATGAGCCAAGCCCTCTCATTCAATAACTTATATCATTGCAGTAAGGTCTGTAGAGATAATATTTGATGATATTATTGAAAAGAAACACATTGCCAGTATGATGAGCCAAGCCCTCTCATTCAATAACTTATATCATTGCAGTAAGGTCTGTAGAGATAATATTTGATGATATTATTGGAAATAAACACATTGCCAGTATGATGAGCCAAGCCCTCTCATTCAATAACTTATATCATTGCAGTAAGGTCTGTAGAGATAATATTTGATGGTATTATTGGAAAGTAACACATTGCCAGTATGATGAGCCAAGCCCTCTCATTCAATAACTTATATCATTGCAGTAAGGTCTGTAGAGATAATATTTGATGATATTATTGGAAAGAAACACATTGTCAGTATGATGAGCCAAGCCCTCTCATTCAATAACTTATATCATTGCAGTAAGGTCTGTAGAGATAATATTTGATTATATTATTGAAAAGAAACACATTGCCAGTATGATGAACCAAGCCCTCTCATTCAATAACTTATATCATTGCAGTAAGGTCTGTAGAGATAATATTTGATGGTATTATTGAAAAGAAACACATTGCCAGTATGATGAGCCAAGCCCTCTAATTCAATAACTTATATCATTGCAGTAAGGTCTGTAGAGAAATTATTTGATGATATTATTGAAAAGAAACACATTGCCAGTATGATGAACCAAGCCCTCTCATTCAATAACTTATATCATTGCAGTAAGGTCTGTAGAGATAATATTTGATGGTATTATTGGAAAGAAACACATTGCCAGTATGATGAGCCAAGCCCTCTCATTCAATAACTTATATCATTGCAGTAAGGTCTGTAGAGATAATATTTGATGATATTATTGGAAAGAAACACATTGCCAGTATGATGAGCCAAGCCCTCTCATTCAATAACTTATATCATTGCAGTAAGGTCTGTAGAGATGATATTTGATGATATTATTGGAAAGAAACACATTGCCAGTATGATGAGCCAAGCCCTCTCATTCAATAACTTTTATCATTACAGTAAGGTCTGTAGAGATAATATTTGATTATATTATTGAAAAGAAACACATTGCCAGTATGATGAACCAAGCCCTCTCATTCAATAACTTATATCATTGCAGTAAGGTCTGTAGAGATAATATTTGATGATATTATTGAAAAGAAACACATTGCCAGTATGATGAACCAAGCCCTCTCATTCAATAACTTTTATCATTGCAGTAAGGTCTGTAGAGATAATATTTGATGATATTATTGGAAAGAAACACATTTCCAGTATGATGAACCAAGCCCTCTCATTCAATAACTTATATCATTGCAGTAAGGTCTGTAGAGATAATATTTGATGATATTATTGGAAAGAAACCCATTGCCGGTATGATGAGCCAAGCCCTCTCATTCAATAACTTATATCATTGCAGTAAGGTCTGTAGAGATAATATTTGATGATATTATTGGAAAGAAACACATTGCCAGTATGATGAACCAAGCCCTCTCATTCAATAACTTATATCATTGCAGTAAGGTCTGTAGAGATGATATTTGATTATATTATTGAAAAGAAACACATTGCCAGTATGATGAACCAAGCCCTCTCATTCAATAACTTATATCATTGCAGTAAGGTCTGTAGAGATAATATTTGATGATATTATTGAAAAGAAACACATTGCCAGTATGATGAACCAAGCCCTCTCATTCAATAACTTATATCATTGCAGTAAGGTCTGTAGAGATAATATTTGATGATATTATTGAAAAGAAACACATTGCCAGTATGATGAACCAAGCCCTCTCATTCAATAACTTTTATCATTGCAGTAAGGTCTGTAGAGATAATATTTGATGATATTATTGGAAAGAAACACATTTCCAGTATGATGAACCAAGCCCTCTCATTCAATAACTTATATCATTGCAGTAAGGTCTGTAGAGATAATATTTGATGATATTATTGGAAAGAAACACATTGCCAGTATGATGAGCCAAGCCCTCTCATTCAATAACTTATATCATTGCAGTAAGGTCTGTAGAGATAATATTTGATGATATTATTGGAAAGAAACACATTGCCAGTATGATGAACCAAGCCCTCTCATTCAATAACTTATATCATTGCAGTAAGGTCTGTAGAGATAATATTTGAAGATATTATTGGAAAGAAACACATTGCCAGTATGATGAGCCAAGCCCTCTCATTCAATAACTTATATCATTGCAGTAAGGTCTGTAGAGATAATATTTGATGATATTATTGGAAAGAAACACATTGCCAGTATGATGAACCAAGCCCTCTCATTCAATAACTTATATCATTGCAGTAAGGTCTGTAGAGATGATATTTGATTATATTATTGAAAAGAAACACATTGCCAGTATGATGAACCAAGCCCTCTCATTCAATAACTTATATCATTGCAGTAAGGTCTGTAGAGATGATATTTGATTATATTATTGAAAAGAAACACATTGCCAGTATGATGAACCAAGCCCTCTCATTCAATAACTTATATCATTGTAGTAAGGTCTGTAGAGATAATATTTGATGATATTATTGAAAAGAAACACATTGCCAGTAAATATATTTGTTACAAATTTTAATGCAAATATATTTTAATAAATAATTTATAAATAAGTTTCAACATTTAGATATTAACTTATATATTCATTATAAGTTTTCAAATTAATATATTCACATGAGAAACTTAAAAAATGGAATTTTAATATAAAAAGTGAGACTGTGGATAAATATAAAATGTATTTTTAGAATATATTTCGCTCCAGATAGACACTAATGCAGAATATGCGAAGGAAATAGTAAAGTTCTCTGTTGTTTCCATTTAAAAAGAAGAATAAGTGGCGGATAAAAAGAGAAAACTTCGCATAACTCGGCAAGTTACACGGTGGATGGCTCTATTTGTTCCCTCCTGGGAGTGGAAACACAGAAATCCTGGCGATTTGTGCACAAGCTGGATCGATAGGATGGCTGTTCTGCTTTTTCTCTTGTGCAGGAGAACATGTGACATTGTAGATTCTTCTTTCTATATCTTCTCTTTGTGCAGGAGAACATGTGACATTGTAGATTCTTCTTTCTATATCTTCTCTTTGTGCAGGAGAACATGTGACATTGTAGATTCTTCTTTCTATATCTACATCTTTGTACAGGAGAACATGTGACATTGTAGATTCTTCTTTCTATATCTACATCTTTGTGCAGGAGAACATGTGACATTGTAGATTCTTCTTTCTACATCTACTCTTTGTGCAGGAGAACATGTGACATTGTAGATTCTTCTTTCTACATCTACATCTTTGTACAGGAGAACATGTGACATTGTAGATTCTTCTTTCTATATCTACATCTTTGTACAGGAGAACATGTGACATTGTAGATTCTTCTTTCTATATCTACATCTTTGTACAGGAGAACATGTGACATTGTAGATTCTTCTTTCTATATCTACATCTTTGTACAGGAGAAGATGTGACATTGTAGATTCTTCTTTCTATATCTACATCTTTGTGCAGGAGAACATGTCACATTGTAGATTCTTCTTTCTATATCTACATCTTTGTACAGGAGAACATGTGACATTGTAGATTCTTCTTTCTATATCTACATCTTTGTACAGGAGAACATGTGACATTGTAGATTCTTCTTTCTATATCTACATCTTTGTACAGGAGAACATGTGACATTGTAGATTCTTCTTTCTATATCTACATCTTTGTGCAGGAGAACATGTGACATTGTAGATTCTTCTTTCTATATCTACATCTTTGTACAGGAGAAGATGTGACATTGCAGATTCTTCTTTCTATATCTACATCTTTGTACAGGAGAACATGTGACATTGTAGATTCTTCTTTCTACATCTACATATTTGTACAGGAGTCACAGAGTATGCAAATAGAATGAGTCGGATGATCTGTGGAGATTATATTTGCTTCTCTCTACATATCTACCTTATCCTGTCTCTCTATTTTATTATTATTATTTTTAATATCTCTTTTGTGCCATGCTCACCTCGACCATTTTACAACAAGGCGCATTATCTCTAGGCTTGTAGTTGATAATATACGTGTAGTGGTGCCAAAATCCTTCTCCTTTGATCAGGGCGGCGTGTTTTCTCTACAAGTTATGTATTTAGATTTACAGACCTGGCAATGTTCTCCAGCATGGAGGAATGATGCTGTAACTAAGTGAAAATTCCAGTCACTACATCGAACATACCCCTTTCTGGTGAATAACTCCGATAGATGGTAATGTCTCTTCCTGAAGTTCAATCTTGTATAGAGTGAATTCTTTTTTTTTTCTAGTACACGTGGTACAGGCCATGATAATCATGAAAGGTAGAAGTTGGCGACTGCTTTTACTGTAAGTGAACCACATGTCTACACATGTGAAAAGCAGTTTTCACTTACAATTATACCAGAACCCCGTTTGGTTATTTGCACTCGCTGGTGGGTTTAGACCTTTGCAAGAATCGAGGGCTATTAGAGCATTTTTTTATTAGAATAAAAAGTGTCCAATGTGGTATTCGATATATACAGGGTGTACCAGGTAAATTATGATTTCAATCGATAAATTATGATATTGTTATTCAGTCGTGAACAGAATAATAAAACCAGTTTATATCGTTATTTGCTAGTTTGTTTTAATTGAGCTTATGGAATATAAAATATATAATTTGTGAAAATTATTGCCTGACTTGAGGCGTGAATAATAAATAAAATATAATATTACATATTTACATGTCTACAGTAAGAGCCGGCCAACGGGAAATAAGAGAGAAAATGGTTTTACAGGCTACTAACCAAAGTGTAGGATTGTCGAGTCCAAAAATGAATGTAGCAAGCAGACAATCCACTATATCAAAGTACCAAGGTGCTGAACGCCACCAAGGTTGTTCAAAAAAGGTTAGATTCCACAGGCCAGGGAATAAAAAGAAAGACAGGTATTTATTATCGTAAAGATAAAGGTTGCCTGGCCAGCATTCATATTTATATGAAAAATAGACACTTCGGCCAGTTGAAGTTTTTTATTAGGTATGGATTAGATAGAAAAAAGTAAAATATATTGTTATTAAAAAAAACTTAGGCAATATATAAAAATTTTGAAATTGAAATCTCATATTAAGAATTAGTAGTGAGGGTACCAGTACTAAGACAACCAACCATAACCAGAGATTACATAGCGCGTTCAAATGGACAACGGGAAACAACAACAATAAGTTTATAAAGTCTGAAGCCGCGACATCTGGCGGTCGACTTTACAGAGTAATTTGTTCTAAAAATTATAATTTTAAAATAAAATAACATGTTTACATAACATAGTATATTTTAAGCTGTATAATAATGACATTTTTAGTATATGTCACATATCTTCCAATTAGTTAGAGCCGATACTTCATAAGATCCTACCCTTCTATTAAAATGTAAAATGTACACTTTCTATTTACGACCACCCGATATTTTGTATATAAACTACTTGTATTTAAACCCCCTATTTGTATTTATTCAGAATTTGCACTCACTTGTATTTAAACTAAAAATGATGACGTCAAAATAAAGATCCAAAGAGCGGTCAGCTGGGGACTGAGGAGGAAAATGCCAACGGCCAGCCCATGTGGGGCCATATATATATATCAAAAGATTAATAAATAACGAATATTCATGTTATTTAATGCTAAACTATGAATGTGAAGATATAGAAAAGAGAGAAATTACATCAAAATAATATTATCAAACTCTAGCATTGAATTATATATATTTGAATTTGAAATAATTCGTTATCCTTAATGTTTGGATAAACAAGACCTTTCGTTGTTGTTTTGCCAAATTTGAAGATTTTCGGAACAATTTTTAACACCTACATATAAGTTGATATAAAAGGGCGTCCCTGGATCTGTAAAGAAAGAAAAGTTTTTTTCTCTAAATATTTCGAGAGATTGCTTCCTCATTATCAATTTATTGTACAGTGAATTTTATTTACAAATTATTGTAGATCATATGAAAACAAATTTGTCATTGGTCAATTATTGATAATAATACATTAAAAAAATTTAATAATAATAATATATATATTTTTTTATGAAAATTAAAGGCTTTTTAGTAATTTAGTATTTTATATAATGTTTTTGAAAAAAAAATGTAAGGAAATAAAAATAAGAAACAAATGAAGTTGACTGCGATTTTTATTTCCTTACATTTTGGTTCAAAAACATTATATAATATACTGAATTACTAAAAAGCCTTTAATTTTCATTTAAAAAATATTATATTATTATTATCAAATTTTTCAATGTATTATTATCAATAATTGACCAATGACAAATTTGTTTTCATATATCCAATAATTTGTAAATTAAATTCACTCTACAATAAAATGATAAAGAGGGAGAAATCTCTCGAAATATTTTGAGAAAAATATTTTTCTTTACAGATCCAGGTACGTCCTTTTATATATTCTTAATTGATGGATCGCCTTTTGACTCAAACCTACATATAAGTTATCAAATATTTAGAATTATATAAATATATTCAAATTGAAACAAGGCTTTTCATCCCAAAATATTTCTCTTTGAGATTATATTGTCGCGGAGATAAATAAAACAAGGGAAAGTTTGAGAATGATTAATTAATTATAAAGGTGGGTATTTACCTTTTAGTTCTCCAATAAAATTATATACAAGAGGTATTTATAGGGAGAACAACTTATCCCAAGGTAATGAGAGTGGTCAGCCACCGTCCCGTTTTCCTTATTTGCCGATAAGATTCCGAGAACCCCTCACATCTGTCCCCCTGGAGTCCAGTGATGATTGACAGGTGTCCATGGAGCTTCTTGACAATATATTTGTTTGTTGTTAGATAAAGGATTGATAAGATAAAGGGTTGAAGGTGCAGTCGTGATAAAAAGAAAAATAATTATTTACCATCAAGTAGTTTTTTTATTTTTAATTACTTGAAGAAATATTACACATAAGTTATTTTTCAAATTATTTAGAATTTATTAAATTAATCCCCTATATTAGTGATTCAAAAAGATAGATATGTTAACTACACATATTTACAACAAAACCTAAGAGTTATTCTAAAAACGATGATAAAAAAGTAGAAATATCAATGAATAAAAATAAAATATATATTTTTTAAATAAAGAATATTAGAGTTTTTATATTATATAATATATATATATTGTTGAGTCACATAATTAATGCACATATTTTAAAAATATAATTATAATATTATTTTTAATATATTTAAAATTTAAATTATATATTTATTTATTTTTATAAAACAGATTATTACTATAAAATATTATGTACTATAAAACATTTGTATTTTGATACACTGAATACCCAACCTGCTTTAAACTTTGATGTGATAAATAAAGTGAGATTCTAGGTGCTACCTAAATATATAAGTGTCTTATTATTGACTGGTTTAACCTTGTAGGATGGTTGAGACACGTTCTGGAAAGATGTAAGACGCGTCTGAGGAAAGAATCAAGACTGAAGAATCTGCCAAATCTCAGCCTGGTGCAACAATATATATTGGACAAGCTCATGACGTTTCAAAGCCGATTTATAAGCTTGGCTGTTAAACATTATAAATGTTTATTGATACATTCATAATATTCACCTCAAAAATATCAATATAAACTTATCTTTCTCATTATATTTCTTTTATCTTTATTATAAATACAAATCATTTTATATTCTAAGTTTAAAAAGGTTTTTTGGTACCTCTACATTTAATATTAATATACTAAATTGTTAAAATTTTACACAAATAAATTTTAACGATAGATGGCAATTATATTTAATTTACTAATACTAAATTGTATTGGAAAGGACAAAGGATCCCTGTACAGAGAACCAAGAAGAGTTCTTGAACTTCTTTATGAGCACGACCTCCAAGATCTTGTCCAATTTAGACTAATAAAAAGATAAGTAAAAAAAAAACTCTACATTTAAGACCAAAGTTGGAATATGTAAAATGGGGGTAGATATCATTATCTCTGTGAACTAGATCAGCTATAATGAGAGAATATCAAATCACGGGAGAGAAATGTAATGTGATAGAAGAACCAATGAGGTGAGAAGTTGAATTTGAGGCTTGTCGCGACACCGGACTTCAGCTCCATTTGACCGAGGACCGGATGAATGACAAAGGAAGGTTTTTCGAGAAGAGCTTAAAACATGAGAGTCATTAAAAAGGACTTAAGTCCTCGATCCAGAAGAAAAGAGGGGAGATTTAATGGGACTCCGCCAGCTGGCCCTTTTATTGGAATCATTAAAATCTCTTTTTACTTTTTTGTTGTAATTGCGCGTGTGAGGAGGCAGCAAGCTAATCGGTATCTCCGGATTGGAGGCTGTTGGAGCGTTGCCATCACCTGGTGTTTGACATGCTTCCATTAGAGACATGTGTGAACTATAAGGCAATACATGAAATTTGAGGAATACTATGGGGGTGCCAATGATAACTTCAAGGGATTCTTTGATACTTCAAGAATTCCTTACTATGTTCAACCCAACTTCTATAACGTTCAATTTTTTACTGGACATGGTGACTTCAACATATATTTGTTTAGAATTGGCAAAATTGATTCACCTGCATGCACTTGTGGAAACGAAAGACAAGCCCCTGAGCACCTTCTGATAAACTGTCCATTAACTTCTGATCTAAGGGAAGAAAACCAACTTTACCTGACTAATACAAAACAAGCTGCTTGCAATAAACACCAATACATTAAGTTTAATAGATTCTGCAGGATGTATATTTCAAGGCGAAAGTGTTGACTGTACATATTTCAAGCTACTATTTCTAATTGTTATATGCAAAATTTGACATCGAACGTTTAATTTTCATGATTCCTAATGTTCAATTGTGTTAATTGTATATAATTCAAGATATACACGCAATTAACCTAATTGTGGATATGGCGTGTCTCTCCCAACTGTTAAATAAAAAAATAAATAAGGCAATACATAAATAGTGTACAGAGAATATACGTCTTAAACGGACAACCGAAACGGTTATTCTTCCAAAAAACGCACAGACCATCCATCGGATGTTGAGATGTTCGCTC